>CM029601.1:119800356-121000356 GCA_017311375.1 Mytilus coruscus | reverse complement strand
GTTTGACTTGAGTCGATTATTATTTACTCGCATTCCTAACTTAACCGAAATAAAATATCTTTGAATCAATGTGAGCATGTGAAGTAAGATTGCCTTTAAAATCATTGTTTATTAAATTCAATTTACCATATATTGATATGTGTTTTTTTTTTTTTTTTTTAATTCAACTGCTATTTACAAAATTCGGTGAAGCATGTTTATAAAATATTAGCATACGCACATTTCAGGCTTGAACTGGTTAAGTTTGTTAAAAGCAGTCTTGTAGGAAGACATTTGTATTCCTGCTTACTATCCGCCATAACTAATATTTCTTTGAGACTTTCAATAACAAACTTGCATTTTGATTGGCAGTAAAAAGTTTTTGTATTTTAAGTGTTAAAATGATTCATAAGCTCTATCAAATTTGTTTTCAATCTTTCTTGCATGACTCTGGATACAGTTGATCTTCGTCATGTTTAATATATTGTATAAAGCCAATATACATCATCTTACCCGTAATAAAACTCGTTTTAGGTGTTGTTGGAGATTGGAAGAACAATTTTACAGTTGCACAGAATGAACAATTTGAAGCTCTGTTGAAGACAAAACTGAATGGAGTAGATGTAAACTATACATACGAATTATAAAAGACGTTTTATACTGCTCTATTTCCTATTAATTTTTCATTAAAAGTCTGCAGCTCTTTTCACAAAAAATCTGAAGAGTTAAAATACTCGTAAGTCATACACATTTCAGTATAACTTACGATCAATTTTAATCGTAAGATTTTTTGTGAAAAGAGTCGCTGTTTCTTAATCCACTTTGTTGGGAAAATAATTATTGAGGATCTATTTGTGTTCTTTTTAGTGTCTTACTATTGGTGTGGATAAAAAAAGATGTTGGGTAAACGTCCAATGATACAGCAACCCAACGACATATAACACATCTTTGACTTTAGGCATTACCTTCGTAATTCAATACATGAAAATACTCAGCTATTCTTTGATGAATAAGATAGAGGCAATATGAACCAACTTTACTACGACTTTATTTGAAGTGTACTTCCAATAAAAAGGGACAAAATACACAAGGTGTAATGAAACTGTAAGTCGAATAAAGACGGGCATCATCATGGTCACAGAAAAAATTATGAACAGATAAATAGGAACCCAAAAACACTACACAGAAAACTAAAGTCTTGGCAATACCAGATATATATTACATATGCAGGTGCTGCTGAAATGTTGCTACACAGAAATGGTAAGTCTATAATGGGAAAATTGAAATCATAAATGATATTGGCATGAATAACAAAGGTTAAGAAAATGATTAAGATATCTTTTTATAAGTTGATAATAGTTTCATGTTAAACTGAGCCAAAAGAAAAAAGAGATAACAACTGTCCACAAATACTACACAGTAAACTATTGAATGGGCAAGATGACCACCACCATCAAGCAAGGGTGAACTCATGTGATCCCCAAAGATAAGCAGTTCCTGTTTCAATAGTAGTAGCCGATGCGTTTTTCATATCATAAGTGTTATAAGGGTTCCGCATCAAGGATGCGGGAGCTCTAGTTTTCACTTTGACCGTCTGTCTGTCAGTCAGTCCGTCTGTCTGTCCGTCAACAATGTTTGTAAGCGCAAAATCTCCAAAAGTATAGGTAGGAGACTAATGAAATTTTGCACAGTTGTCGTGCATAATATGTAGATGTGCATAATATATTTTGATGGAATTCGGCTCATTAATTTGGGGGAAAAACTTCGTTATTGTTGAGAAACGTCTTCCTATTACAGGATTTTAACAAAAACTGACATATAGGTGTATCAAGTTATTTCAAAGTGGTTGACACATAAAAAAATCGTCAAATCTTACTTTTTGTTAAAAAATCACAAATTTTGTGAAACATCTTGTGATAGGATGTCATCAAAAATTTATATATAATACAGGCATAATATGCATTTCAAATTGTTTCCTCGAGTCAAAATTGTGTTAAAAACTTAGTTTTTGTTAAAAAAAAAATGATAAACTCTAAGAATAACATTTTTTGCTAGGATGTAAATGAAAAAGGTATTAGTTGCTATTACGAAATGATTCTCTGTGTCAAAATTATTGATTGCCCAACATTTACCAAAAAGCACACAAAAATACATATTGCTTAGATTTTAACAAAACATATATTAATCGAGAACACATCCTGAAAATGAGAATTTACAACTTGTGAACATTTGCTTTGTATGCACCAATCTCTTTGCCTCACATAAAAATGTGCAAGCGGGGCCCTTGCTGACATGTCAGTTTTCTCTAGTTTCCTATATTTTTATTCCATGTCTATTGACATTTCACAAAATCGGCCGCAATATAGATTAATAAGAACAAACAGAAGAATGTTCAGTTAATGATAAACTAAACTTTACCACCATATAATGTTTATTTAAAATTTGATTAGCATTTACATTTGGGAAATATATCAGCTAATTAGAAATAGAACTGTTTTTTTTTTTTACTTACCAAATCTAAATAGAACATCCTTCGTGTAAAAAGAGGTAGAAAATACAAAGAAGACACTCAAAAACCATAAGTCGAAAAAAAACAATACCATGACCAAAAAGAAAAACCGCAATCATTCGAAATATATCCATGATAGGATATGATCGAAGGTTATGATCTGCTTAAGTATATTTAAAATGTGGTAATATGGCTAAACATAGGTATATCATTTCTAGTTCGAATGCGCATTCCACGAATTCTTCTTATAATTACACCTTATGTAAGAATCCTGGGTTTTGATTGGTTGATAGCCAGTGTATTTTTCACCAATTTACTTTTATCAAATGAATATCGTTCATTTTTAAACAGCGCCGGCGTATATGCAAAAAGGATATGCCTTTTTTACCCTCTCTGCCGTGGTATTTGCCAAAAAATACTCTATCCGACTGGACGCTTGTAATGTCACGATCATGAGATATATCATGTTAAGGAGGGGTATTTGCGAAAAATACCAGTCTTGAGAATGAATTTCCCTCGCCTTACGGCTCGCGAAATTTAACATTCTCTCGACTGGTATTTTTCGCAAATACCCCTCCTTAACATGATATATCTGTTCATTACCCATCAACCATTTGATGATTATTAACTGTTATCGCACCGCGGGTAAATTATTACGTTGTGATTGGTTTAACGCCGTCACGTGGTGACCCCCTATGGATCCGTAGGGGGTTAGTAAATTTCATAGTGGGTTCATGACGTCACGGCTACTGTTAATGGTGACGTCATCTATTGTTGTTTTTGTATTTCATTGTTTATTTTTCTACAAAACGCTGCAGAAAAAGTATCGCGTGCGATAAATTCGTTATACGGTTCATTACTGACCCCCTACAGACCATAGAGGGTGAATAAAATCCATAGGGGATTCGGCCGTCGGCCTCACCCCCTATTGATTTTACTAACCCTCTATGGATCCGTAGGGGGTCAGTAGCGAACCATATAACTTATATTATTCATTGTTTCGCATGCGTGTAATAGTTGCAAAAAAAATATTTACAAAACAGTGCTTTAAACTTGAAAAAATATAACTAGATCAGTTAAGATTATGAAGCATGTATTGTTTTGTACATAAATCAGGCCGTTAGAATTTCTCGTTTGAATTGTTTTACATTTGTCATTTCGGGGCCTTTTATAGCTTCTTTGCGGTATGGGTTTTGCTCATCGTTATAGGCCGTACGGTGACCTATAGTTGTTATCTTCTACGTCATTTGGTATCTGGTGGAGAGTTGTCTCATGGACAGTTATATCACATCTTCTTATTTGTGTATACTGTACACACCCTATTACTTGGTAGTGATACGGAAGATGTAATCTTCTGATGTACATGCTTTCAGAATTCATTGTATTGCAATGGTAATCGGAAACGCAGATAAATATCTACTGTATACGATAACCAGACAATTGTTTTCAATAGTAATCGAGAACACAGATCCTAGTGTATCTGCCATACCTATATCTGGTAATAGGGTGTTGGGAGACACTTCTTGTATTATGGTATTTGCGACTACAATCATAACTAGCTGCCAGTTGTTGAATCATCTCAAGTTTTTCGCATTGTTCTGCAGTATGAGAGTTCCAAACTGAGTAAGCGTACTCTAGTTTTTGACGGACAAGCTATAGGTATGCCTGAGGTTTAATGTTTTAATATTCCTTTTAAAAATTCAAGGCTTTCGTTTCCATTGTTATCATATTGATGATGTTGGGCCCATTTGAAATCAGATTTTAGAGCAATTATGAGATACATTGCAGAAGAAACAGATTCTAAATTATGAGTGTGGAGATAGATTTTGTTTGATTGATTTTTTCTTGTTTGCTGTACAGTAAATTTGTCTGGATGGGAAGCCATAAGACAGTTTTCTTTCCATTTTGCTGTAGCATCAGATTTTGTTGGGGATTATCACACTATTTTTAGGATTGTAATCTGAGTTAACCAGTTTTGAAATATTCTAGCAAGTCGTTTATGTATACTTAAAAAACAACAGGGCACAGGACTGTTCCTTGTGGGACACCAGAAGTTACTGCAGCAAGATCTGATCACTCCCCATCCAGAGCTACGACTTGTGTACAGTTCATTGTTTCTTTTCTTATTCCGTAAAACTTAAGTTTGTATATGAGAGTTTGGTGTGGAACTTTGTCAAATCCTTTGGCAAAATTCATGATGATGAGATCATTTTGAGAATTTTTGTTTGAGTTTGTGGCGAGTTCTTGTTCAAAAGACAGTAACTGTTATCAACCGTGTGTATAAAGCCATGCTGAAGATCATATGAATTATTAATTTCGAGGTTGTTAATTACGTGGTTTTTTTTAACCGTGTTCTTTTATTTTACAGCTGATGTAAATAAAGAGAGATTGGCCTGTATATTACAGCACTTTTTTCCCTTTTTGTATGCTGGTGCCACAAATCTGAGAACTTCCTGTCGATTTGATTTTTTATGAAATGGAAAATACATGTACGGATTGCGTTTCTAATAGCACTCAGTATAAATGCACGTCCGGTCCGAATCGGGTTAAATGGCAAAGTAGAGATTCTGCCCCTATATACAGCATGACATTGTTTCCTGGTGGCATTCCAAATGTCCTGCCTTTCCTGGTGGCATTCCAATTGTCCTGCCTTTCCTGGTGGCATTCCAAATGTCCTGCCTTTCCTGGTGGCATTCCAAATGTCCTGCCTTTCATTCTTTTTTACCAACTTTGCAGAACCTACCTATAGATTCATTTTCAATTTGTTCTCATTCTAAATATGCATGAAATATTTACCGTTGGACGTTTAGCAAACAAATAAAGCAATTAATAAACACAAGTCATGTGCAAGGTATCACAACGTATGCATTATAAATATGTAAATATTCAAATAAATATATGATGGTCATTAAAAAAAAAACACAAATTATATTATTGTTGTGCAGCAGATATATTATTTTTGAAAAATTCTGCCAAAAGATCCCCAACTATATGAAATGTTGCATTAATAGCAATTCTTTAAAAGTCCTGAAAGTGACTAGTTCTTATATACGTAAATGCCTGGATTACAGAAATGAGATTTCATCTTCTTAATTATATGGTGTACGATTAGGGTCAAAAGTAATTTTATCATGCAAAGCACTAATTTATTGCAAATGCTACATTAATTGTAGCAAATGCAATAATCATTACTACAAAAGCTACATTTATTGTAGCAAATGCGATAATTATTTCTGCAAACGCTACAATTATAAAAATGTAGCATTTGCTATACTTCAACGTATTTAATGGGTCAAAAGTAAATTATGGCAAATGCAACACATTGTTGCGTTTGCAGCATTTGAACTTTTATTAAAGCAAATACAATTGTATACACTCCAGGACAGGAGGGTCAAAAGATAACAACCGCTTTTGCATTAAATTAGAAACAAGAGGAGGAGCTTATCAAAATGAATACTAATTCTAATCAAAGAGGGCTGTGCCATTACACGTCAATTAGAGTGTAGACTGAAAGCTACTGCCAATATTAACTCAGAAATATGCAAAATTAAGCGGAAAGAGATTTGATATTACGTGGATAACCATATGAAAATAAAGAAGAAAGTAATTTTACTTAAAATAGCTATCACTACCAATGTTCACCCACATAGTCATTTCGTTTTAGCTTTTAGTTAAAATACTAGTAGTTTAGGTATATGCATGTACTCATTTTACAAATGCAAACAATGCAAGTGAAATTATGGCAGAAAATTTCAAGAAAATTTTGAGAATGAATATTATGATTTACATATATATAATAATAAAAAGAAAATAATAGGCTAATATACAAACAAAATTTGGAAAACTCTTATGAAAAATATTATGATAAAATATCAAATTTACAAGAAAACAGTAAACTCCAACTTAAAAAAAGTAATACTAGTAGCTTTGAAACATACATAACTTCCCAAAAATTTGAACATAGACATTAAATTTGTAAATTTCGAATAAGTCGGACCCCAGTTTATTAATAGAAACTAGTAAATGCAGGAACATTCCTAGTGATTTGATTTAAGAATATGTATACATTGAGATGTATTAGATGAAGAAGTTTCTTTTTTACTGTAAAATCAATGAACAATTTAAAAGATTATCATTGAAAATCAGTCTTATATAACATATGGATAAATTAAAGCAAATCTTAACCCTGAAACAAAACAGGATACTAACAAATTTAGCTTCTTTTAAGAAAAAAGTCACTAAGACTGAGGGCCTGGAGTCCTTGAAAGTATTTCAATCTGTGTAATTATATATTTATATATAGGAAGACCTATTGTTTCAGCGAACGGCCATCCGACGGAAAAAATGTCGGAATTTAAAATAAAATTAAGAATCAAAATGGGGAATGTGTCAAAGAGACAACAACCCGACCAAAGAGCAGATAACAGACGAAGGCCACCAATGTTGACTTCCATCTTTGTCAACATCTTGAAGACTGACCATCTCACATCAAGGACACAACCGATTATCTTAGAAAAATGCAGGTCTTAAATCCACTTCCCTCCGACACGACACTTGTCTCTATGAACGTCACATCCCTCTACATGAATGTTTCACATGCAGATGGCATTGTGCATGTTAAGAAGTTTGGAATTCCCGATCAGTAAAATATCCAGATATCAGAAGATGTGGTATGAGTGCCAATGAGACAACTCTCCATCCAAGTCATAATTATACCCCAAGCAACAAAGTTGTGGAGAATGTTTTTGACCCGTCTGTCTGTCCGTCCGTCCGTCCGTCAGTCCTGTTCTTGGCATCGCAACTCGTCAGAAACCGCACAACATAATTTCATGAAACTTTGTAGATAATAAGGACATACTATGTAGATGTGCATATTGACAGGAAATTATGATTCAATTTGTTTCTATGAGTTATGCCCTTTTAACTCAGGCTTTTAGTCAAAATATATTACCGCAACAGTTTGTCATCGCAACTCCTCTGAAACCTATTTCTTTATCTAGAAGAAGCTTATGTCTCAGTGTGGTATAGCAAAGGAGTAGGGATATTTCCCCCTGTATTTGTTTCTCTCAAAGGGCCAACATATAATGGTATTTAGATCGTACTGAAAATGAAATGTTGCACTTCTAGTCAATATCATATACTTTAAATCTTATTGAACATATATGTTCATAGATAGAATTAAAATGCTATTCAGGTCTATACGTCCCTGTTGAAAATTTGTTGGATTGAGTATATATGTTTTAGCTTTTTTTGTAAGTGAAACTCATTTCCCACGTCCACTCTGTGTTTTGTTAGATGTATTTCAATTTGTATCCATCATATGAGTTAAGCCTTTTCAACTGATTTTTATGGTTCGTTCTTATGTTGTACTGTTACACCACTGTGTCAATTCAGGAGCCTGTAATACAGTGGTTGTCGTTTGTTGATGTGTTACATATTTGTTTTCGTTCATTTTTGTACATAAATTAAGGGCGTTAGTTATCTCGTTTGAATCGTTTTACATTTGTCAAGTCAGGGGCCTTTTATGGCTGACTATGCATTATGGGCTTTGCTCATTGTTCACGGCCGTACGGTGACCTATAGTTGTTAATTTCTGTGTCATTTGGTCTCTTGTGGAGAGTTGTCTGGGTTTTTTCAATAAATTTTATGCAGTAATTTCTAGTTGAATTTCAATCAACTTGGTACCAATACACGGGTGTCATTCGGTTTATCGAGAGAAATGATCGTGAAAGAATACCTAACGGTGGTCAAGTATTGCGATTGGATCGTGAAAGATCTGGTACCGGATCGTGAATGTAATCAAATGTAAGTTCTACCTCAAAATATGTGAAAAAATTGCTGACTTTCTCAACAATACTGTGCAATAAGATAAAGAAAATATGCAGTACTTAATGAGATCACAAAAGGCGCAATACATGTCTATGGGATTCATTAAAAAAAACACGCTTTTGTACCTTTAATCGTCACATTCCAATATATCATGTCCGATAGTACAGTAAAATTAAAGTATGCCCATCCCTTGCAACCGTTCATTTGTTTATGAAAACCTTGAATTTTGTTGATTGTTCATCAAACTTGATCGTGAAAGATCAGGCAACGAATTATTTTGATCATGAAAGACAATGCGTGACCAGACTTAATAATTAGAAAACAATATTTTACTTGCAACTGATGGAAGCGTGTAAATATAAAGAACGAATATTGAAGCTTTCAATTTTTTTTCTTAATTCAACCCTTTTCCTCGAAATTTAAAAAAAAACAAACTTAAAACGTGTCTATATAAGTTGATTTAGGATATAGAAGGACCTCCACGAGCGTAAATTGTCGAAAAAAAGGTATATATGTATCTTTAATATATCCGCTTTGGAAATATATGCATGTGTACGCAATTCTTTTGTAAGGGTTGTTACTTTCAGTTAGGTTGAGTGCCGTTCGTGCATACATAGTATGACACTATTGTTATTTCGTGGCTGCGCCGACACAAACTAGAAAGGTACAAAGATAACGTTATTTCTAATTATTTGTTTGTTTAGTGTTTTCACAATAGCTTTAGGTCATTGTACCAAACTTAGTGGGGAAATTTTCATCCAACGTTTACTTCGAGTGGGATGCCCAGTTTGAACTGTTATTTAACCCATTAAGCTCGATTCTCAATCGTCACGACTTTACCTGAATCTGCACTTGTATGTCTAGCGATATCATACCTTATTCATTTCGCGTGTGAAAAATTCAGCTCTGAGAATGGGTGTAGTATGATTTAAGCAGACCTATCTACTTACCACCACTATTTAGCCAATGGGTATGCAACGTTTAAACACAAAAGGTTGATCATCTACCATATCTAATAGCGAAAACAGCATCTTTCATTACCAATTTGTGATTGAACGATAACCATGAAACTCACACCCAATGCGTCCCTCCTACAATAAAGGCTGGAAATAGATTCAGTTAAATCTTAGAAAAATCACAAGAATCGTAAATTCTGTCAATAATAAGATATATGGGCGTCTCAAAGATCTTCATCTAAAAAGTTTTTTGTGGTTGCCCGACGATCTTTGAGTTGCCCCTATACCTTATTATTGATAGAATTTCCGACTTACGTCCTTTTTAAGTAGGCGCTATTCTCCGATATTAATTGAGAGACAATGAAATGAAATTGACCGTAAAATTAGAACACATACCAGGATGCTTAAGTTCATAAATTTTTGACACCGAGACATATCTCGCCTTTATATAATTCGATAGTATAATGCCAATGTTGAATAAATAGCAATATTTAGACATGTAATATTCGAAACATTCAAAGAATAAATAATGACTGAAGGTGCAAGTCCAAATAACCTCATTTGAAATGAAAATGTCAAAGCTAATAAAACTGCAAATGAAATACCAATGATTTATCATAAGTGGTTCCCTTTAAAATTTAAACACAAACTTTTTTTTAACATTTTACTACTTAGTATGCAAACGTTTCAAAATCAACGAACCATGATGCGCGGCCTGGGCAATATTATCTCCATTGAAATGAGACTTGCAAATCCTAATACAAATCCATACCAAATATCATTGACCTACGGCTAGTGCTTGGTTCCCTTTATACAACAAAGTCACCAACTAATACATGTAAACTACGCAAAAGTTACTAGTAAGTAAACCAACTATGCGATGATTGTGACATATGGCATCATAGATCATGCATCGAATTATGCACAGATGACTATGAACTACTCGAAAGATCTAATGTTCAATGGCTTTGCTGTAAATGTGATAGCATTAATGTATCATCCCTTACATTTCATAACTACAAGCTAAATACTACCAACTATTATGAACCACTTTCACATAAAATCACGTTTGAATCCATATCATCAAGCATATTCAGCCCTTTGAAAGCCAGCAGCCCCAAAATGAGAACAAATTTAAAAAAAAAAAACAGTCAGAACACAATAAGTAAGAGCAGAACAGAAAGCGAAACCATATTCAACCTACCGGAAAAACGAAACCTACGAATACTAACTATTAACTGTAGGAGCATAGAAGACAAAACATCAGAATTCAAGGCAGCAGCCAATTACATAAAACCCGTCATAATTTGTTGAACGAAATCATGGTTAAAAGGAGAAAAGCCTGGAAAAAATCCAACAAAAGATGCAATAAAATCAAGCGAAGTATTCCCAGAAGGTTATACAGCATATATAAATGACAGGGGAACGCTTGGAGGAGGAGTCTTTATATTAGTCCATAATGACATCATAACTGTAGAACAAACTGAACTTGTTACAAACTGCGAAATAGAATGGGTTAAAATACAATTTAAAGGGAAAAAAGAACTACTTATCGGTTCATTCTATATGCCACAAAGGAACATGAAATGTGTAGAAGAATTAGAAAAATCACTCAACGTGGCAATAGCCAGAAATACCAACATCATGTTAACAGGAGACATTAATTGTCTAGATATTAATTGGGAAACATCAACAGTTAACTCAAACGCAAACGATAAAGAAATCAAAAACAAAATTATGGAACTTACAGCCACATTCAACTTACTCAAATACATGAATTACCAACAAGAGAAATCAACCTCCTTGATTTAGTATTCACCACAAATCCATCTTTAGTTAAAACATAAAAAAAAAACCGCACCAGGCATATCAGATCATGAAATGATGATAACAGACTGCGACACTAAGCCATACTATCAACGCAGCAAACCAAGAAAATGCTATATCTACTCAAAGGCAAATTGGGAAAAACTAAATGAAGACATCTCTAAAACATCAACAAGAATTAAACAGATGTACACACAAGGTTCAAATGTTCAAGAAATGAGTGACACGTTCAAGAAAGAGTTATTCCAAAGCATGGACAAACATATACCATCAAAAGAAATTCGCTCAAAAAATAGCCTTCCCTGGATAACACACAAAATAAGGAAGATGTTCAAAAAGAAAAGCCGATTATACCAGCAAGCTAAAAGAACAAAAAAATGGTCAAACTACAGGCACTTCCAAAAAGAAGTCAAAAGTAAAATAAGGATAGCCGAATGGTCATATATAAACGACACCATACTAAAGGGCCTAGAAACAAACAATACTAAGCCATTCTGGAAATACATCAAATCCAGAAAAAAATGACAACATTGGAGTAGCCCCAGTAAAAAACAAAGGTAAACTCATCAACGACAACAAAGGGAAAGCTGAAATACTAATACAACAATTTAAATCGGTTTTCACAATAGATAAATCCACAACAATACCAGACACAACAAAACATATTGAGTAATCTATACCAAAACTCATAATAACAGAAAAGGGACTAGAAAAACTGCTGAAGGATGTCAACCCATCAAAAGCTTCTGGACCAGATGGATTTCCAAACAGAATTTTGAAAGAATGTGCAAGCCAAATTACACCAGGACTGACAGCAATCTTCCAAAATCTATAGACACTGGAACCCTTCCACAAGACTGGCTAAACGCAAACATATCATGCGTTTTCAGAAAAGGCGATAAACATGTTGCTGAGAATTACAGACCTGTATCGTTAACATCAGTACCAGGTAAGATCCTGGAACATATAATATGCAGGCATATAACGATACATCTAGAAAACCATAATGTTTTAACATCTTTAAACCATGGTTTTAGATCAGGTTACTCATGTGAAACCCAACTACTTGTCACTATGAACGACTTCATGAAAGCATATGATGCCGGACTACAAACCAATATTGCCATTCTAGATTTCTCAAAGGCTTTCGACACAGTACCCCATAAGAAACTACTATAAAAAATGAGCGATTATGGAATTCGTGGGCCAATAAACAACTGGTTGAATATGTTTTTGACAAACAGGAAAATGAAAGTAGTAGTGGAAGGAGAACAATCAGAAGAAGTAACGGTGGACTCTGGAGTCCCACAAGGCACAGTCCTAGGACCTTTGTTATTCTTTTGCCATATAAATGACCTCCCAGACGTGGTCAAATCTTCAGTCAGACTTTTCGCTGATGACTGCCTTCTTTACAGAACAGTGAAATCTCAGAAAGACCACGACATACCTCAAGAAGACCTCAAAAACCTAGAAGTATGGGCAGATAAATGGGGAATGCGGTTCAATGCCAAAAAATGCTACATCCTTAGCATCAGAAACAAGAGCCATACATTCTACAGTTTAAATGGACACATACTACAGCAAGTCCAGCATAACCCGTACCTAGGCCTACAAATTTCGGAGGATCTCAAATGGACCACCCACATACCAAACGTGGCAAAGAAAGCGAACTCAACACTTGGCTTTCTAAGAAGAAACTTGAAATACTGCCCACAAGATTGTAAAAAACCCAGCTTACAACTCGCTGGTCAGATCAACGATGGAATATGGAGCCATAGTATGGGACCCTTACACGGTAACAAACATAAATAAGCTTGAAAGGATACAACGTCAAGCGGCAAGATTTATCACCAGAGATTACAAGTCAAGAGAGGGCGGATGTATCTCCAAAATGCTTGCCCAACTGGAACTACAAGATCTCCAGACAAGACGAACAAGCCAGAAGTTAATATTTATGTACAAAGTGGTTGAGGGGCTGGTTCGCTATTGAACCAGACGAGTTCCTAAAAAAACCATGTCCGAAGAGAACCATAACTGCCAAGAAATTTGAAGAATACCACGCAACAAATATTGTGGAAAAGCAAGTAAAGAATCACTCTAAGTGTTTTGACATTCCACCATGCAAAACACCACAATATTCAAACTCAAGACAGTGATCGAGTGGAATCAGCTAGACGACACTGTAGTGCGCGCATTAAGCGTAGAGAGCTTCAAATCTGCGCTCACGCCCCGTCAATAAATCGGCGGCGCTCTCTCAAACCGTTGTATTAATTCATACAGACGACTCTCTACAGGTGGTTTCCCTTAAACTGACCTATTGTCACCACAGCCTCCGGAAATTGCATGACTAAGTAAAATATCCATGCCTTGTGTGTGAGTGTGGTGTCGAAAGTGTCATATATTGTACATCGGATGTTTTTATGTATAAACTAGTATACCTGATTCTCAAATGAAAATTATATATACTAGTATATTATATGAATACTCTCCATAAAGACTTAAAATCACCTTTTCTTTGTACATGTATATAATTTGATTATTCCATGCATACACAACTGCTTGGCTGACAACACAAGCAAACACTCGCTTCTTTATGACCTGTGAATGAACTTCAATGACGACTTATAGAAGCTTGTTTTAATGTCAGTGCTTCCTTTACCATAAATTGGAGTTTTAATTGTTCTGTTTACCAAAATTCTTATGTTATATCTTCTGAATCCAAGAAACATCTTTCTGAATTATTATCATCAGTTTTATCAGCCATCAAATAATTTACGGTTATTATGGATCTACCTATTCTAGAGGTGGCGTAAATCAGACGTGGATACTAAACACTTCAAAATATTTGTACATACAATCTAAGACTCTTTCATCATGCAATATTTGTAAAACATTTGACTTTTCTACCATTTACGCGTCCCAGTTCTAAACTAAATGTAAAACTGAGTGAATTGGTCCTGTTTTGTTTCATAAAAAAGAATGGCCGAGGTAGATACAAGTATCTTGTCTTCGGTAGGGACAAATCGTACTTTGCCAAAAAAAATCGTAAGGGTTCCGCGGAACCCAGTGTCTCGCCTACTTTTGCTGTTAGTCGCAGGCTAAACAATAATGGTGAAAAAAATAACAAAATTTTCCTCTAGATACGATCTTTTGATTGTAAGAAGCTTCTGTCCGTGTTTAATAAAAATCCAGGATGGTTTATGAGTCTTATAAATGTTTTATAAATTTTACAGCTAAAGGTAATATCTTTGGTTAGCTTGCTTGCTAGCTGAAACCGTGAAGTCATTGTTAGGTAAGGTATACTACCCTCCTTTCGAAGTAGCCTAGTCCTACATACAGATAGTTTGGTTTTCTGTCGGACTAGTCTACTCTTAAAGGAAGGTAGTTTACATAACCTAACAATGACTTCACGGTTCAGCAAGCAGTCAAGCTAACCAAATATATTACCTTTGCCTACACACTCATTGAAATTGGCTGTAACTGCAGACTGTATGTAATGTTAACAGGAAGTCCATTTATAAGTAATATACTGACAAAGAGAAAATGTGTTTTTACAAAATTTCCTTCAAGATACTAGCTTTTGATCATAAATAAGCTTCTGTCCAAGTTTTGTAGAAATCCAGGATATTTTATGAAAGTTATTAAAATTTTAAAACTTTAACCACAGAGTAATTATTTGTGGACGCCGCCGCCGCCTACGGAATGGAGGATCGCTATGTCTCACTTTTGCGACAACAGTTACATGCTCGACAAAAATCACCGATTCAAACCAACTCAATCGCTGAAACTGACATTATCAAGATGTTTGATTTCTGGATATACAACATATTTGTTACATTTGAAGGACGTGTTTTTCAACAAACATTTAGTAAGTCCATTCATGGGAACCAACTATGCTCCTCTCCTTGCGTACTTGTTCCTTTATTAATATTATGCTGACTTCATACAGGAGCTTCTTAGGAAGAATAAAAAGAAGCTAGGATATCCTTTGACTTACTTTCCTCTTTAATATATATAGATGACGTCCTCTCACTAAATAATTCAATATACCGTGAGACAATCTACCCCAGCTAATAAAAATAATAATATGTCATCTAACTTATTAATATATTGTCATAATAACACGTGACGACGGGTGTCGCAGTTGAAGCAATATCTGCTTACCCTTCCGGAGCCTTTGATATCAATCGAGGTTTTCGGTAGTGTTCCTGTTGCTCGGTCTCCAGTTTTATGTGTTGTTTCGTTTACTGTTGTTTGTCTTTTTGAGTTTAAGTGTCCCGTTGGTATCTTCTGCTTGCTTCTCTTTTAATGACTTGAGGGCAAGTATGAAATCACATCATCAATATCTAACTCAAACACCATATCTTGATTCCGTTTAATTGACCGAACAGGAACTTTATATTTTCATTAAACATGCCATCATCGCATATCTATCGATAATATAAAGATTTAACCTACAACAATCATTGAGGTCAAAAGGGGGATGAGTAAGGGCCTGAACAGTAATAACTAAGACTGAAATTGTTTTAAGGTCCTTTTTTCACTAAAAGTGTATATGAAAGTCATATTAATAAATTCATATTGCCGATAACCCAGATAGCTAGAAAATTACAATAATATAGCATACAATCCAAATGATAGAAACATATAATTCACATAATTTCACAACTGAAATGAGCATTACAAGTCAGGAGCCTCTGGCCTTTGTTAGTCTTGTGTGTGTTTTTTTTTAAACTATAGTTCATTCATATGTTTTGGAGTTTAGTATGACGTCCATTTTTACCCGCCTCCATTCTTAATTTTATTAAACAAATTTTACTTGATTGCATGAGCATATTCATATTATAAATTAACAAATAATTATGCTTATCGTGACTCATATCAAAAGTAGCATTTAAATATGTTTTATTTATCTTTATTTAGCATGTTTAGCATTGAAATAATTATTCTTCTTTATTCAAATATTCAATATTTATATACAATATTTATATTAGATATTACACAAGAATATTCACAAAACAAAGTTTAAAAGTATGACATATATCATCAACACAATAATCATATATTGAATGCACTCTTGCACAAGTATACTTTACTTTAAAAAGTGTTTTTTTTTTTTTTTTTTAAACATTTCTCATACATCTTACACTGCACAAATATTCATGCAGGTTAGTTATATAATGTTTTACAGTGTATTTGAATAGTCTGAAATTACCAACATTACTGTTTACATATTTAAGTAATTTAAAGTCCTCCTTCTGAAGATACAATATCTCGATATAAGCAACATGAAATTGATAAAACTAACATTTATACCTTTTAAGGATCCAATTAAGGTGGTACCAAACACCTTGAATATAATTGATTTTGCTCGTTGTATATTCACTTTGACCCTTTAACAACAACAAAAAATAATAATTGAGAGGCTTAATATTTCCTTTATAATAAAACGTGATTTAAACATTCAGCTGATTTTCACAAAGTTATCTCCCTGTAGTGTTATGTAAACCAAACATAAATACTTCTTCGTACACGAATATATTAATTTTTATCAATCAACATTATCCAATAAAACTAACAACTTCTATCGCACAAACGTATGAGATTTTACTAGTTCAGAACATAATAAAAATAATTGAGTGATATGTTCTTCCTTTTCATAAACATCACAAAATTAAAGGTTCATAGTCATAGGTTTACAAGTAAAAATAAAATGATGTGCTGTTTTCACATCTAGATCCACTAACATAGATGGTTTTAAGTAAAAGTGACTGTTTCACGCTTTATAAAGATCATGATATGCAATATCAAAACTTCCGTCCACTTACTATAGCAAACAGTGTGCTGACAAATTTTACTTTGAAGTAATAAATACAATTCTTTTGCAGAATACATAGATAACTCTGACAATCAAGCTCCGTTTTTAAAAATAGCAGTAATATTTACAGAGTGAGATATATTTCTCCTATGAACATTTTAGAATAGTTTCAGTCCCTTCTTTAGACAATATTATTATCAAAATAATACATATTTTACAAAATTGATATCACAATGATTATAGTTACATTTTGTATCATCTCAACTATTATATAGCCATGTCTCATATTGACTTAAATTATCTTTCAACAGCATTAATTAAGATCAAGCTCTTCTAAAATGTTGCTTAGGATGTGAAATAAATTAGTATCTGTGCATCAGTTTATCAAAGGCGACAACCTCATTTGTTTAACTAAAAACATGATTAAATTCACAACCTCAATAAACTAAACGCTAGTGCGCGCAAATAAAGATCTATACCTAGTCCATCTGGTTCTGCCAAGGGATTGACTTCCAGTCTTAGCTGTTGAAAGTCCGCTTCGCTAATCGGACATATTATTGTTGGAACAGTAACGGTGTTTGATTCGGTTTCTGGCACTGGACCCGCCCAGTCTATACCGTAATTTTCAATATCTCCAATTTCTTCCTGTACAAAAAGGTCATCAATACCACGGTGTCCCTGTCCTGCTTGTTGTAGCACACCAAGAACAAACAACTGTTTAGGAGAATGTCCTTGTTCCGATGACAAACTGTGCCTATTCCACCCATCTTTAAAAACCTGAAGTGCGGCCTTGATACGTGGTTCATAAATGTATTGCAGACACCATAAATGCATTTCATTGGTAACATCAAGGCATTCATTTCTCTCAAAAATAAAACAGTTGGTGGAAGACACATGTGCATGATTGAAACATGTCACGCCACAAACGCTCTATTCGCTGGTTGTGAACACTTCGTCCCGTTATTATTGATCCCTGTCTGCACCTCTATGGGCAATCATGAATGTTGCAATGTCTAGATTTTCCCGTCCATGATCTGTCCTTACTCTGGATGGTACTCAAACTCCTGACAGGCGTTTGCAAAGGGTTGAAAGGTTGTACTCGCCTTATTGTCAAGAGCAAGATTTAAAAAGTTAGCATTCTGCTGTACCCGTCAATTCCTCCATGGATTACCATACCCTATCCGAAAAATTGGATAAATATATTCTTATGAGTATGCGTGAGAACTGAGAATCAACTATAATTTTCAAACGTCAATGAAATACACCCGTTGGAAAATAGTTAAAATTGATATACATGTATTAGTTATACGTGACATGAATTCGCCGGTATATAATGATGTGTTCTAATAGCGTATGCCTACAAAAAACAGGGTTTTAAATTGGTAGTAGGTGAGAAATGTATTTCCAAATCAACAGTTCCAAATAATTAGTTTCAAAACTATTATCTAGCTTGTTTTTCTTATTGTTCAGAATATGAACGATTATATCATACTCAAATTCCTTTACAATAGATAATTCAGCTGATCTGTAACAATACCATCTTCATGCCTTATATATCATGTACTGTATTACGACGCTAGATTAAAACTGACGAGGAAAGGTAACACCCGGCCACCGAAAGCTTTCTTATTGTGAAGCCAAGGTGGTCGAGTGGTGTAACACGTCGGATACAGTGCAGGCGATTTGGTGTCACGATATCTCAGTAGCATGAGTTCGAATCCCGGCGGGAAGAACAAAATATTTGCGAAAGCAAATTTATAGATCTAACATTGTTGGGCTTAAAGTTTTGCTAAAATTCTGTGTAGTTTGAGCTACAAAATATTTTTGTCATGCATCCGATTTCACCTTGAGAGATGCACACGCCTGATGAAGCTAATTTGTTTAGCGAAATATTGAGTATTTCTATTTAAAATCTAATAGAACTTTTAATATATCAGCTCGTTAGTTTTCTTGTTTTAAATGTTTTAAATTTGACATTTCGGTGACTTCTATAGCTTACTATGCGGTATTGGTTTTCTCATTTTAAAGACCGTATAGTGACATATAGTTCTACGCAATTTTGTCTCTGGTGGAGAGTTGTCTCATTGGCAATCATACCACATCTTTTTTTTATTCCTCGACCGGTCTGTGTTTTGTTTGATCTTATTCTTTATATCGATCTGAACAGTTAAGCCTTTTCAACTGATTTTCACAGTGGATGACCGTGAGGGCATTCCGGTGTTATGTTGCCGCAGTCATTTCTACCCACGCGACTTGCGTTTTGACTGATAACCGATCGTATTTAGTATAATTACGCAAATATTATTGAGTGCAAAATAACATTCCTTGTCGCTTGTTATAAATTAACTTGGATACTGAAGGATGTTAAAATATCCATATCTACGGATATGAACGTAGATAACAAATTTATCCCGGTCTTAGTCCAAATCTGGCGATAATTAGAAATTCGACCACTAAGTGTAACGTGAAAGCAACGTACTTTTTCTTCATTTTTTAAAATCTTTTATTGAAATTTGTGAATTTTACATTTTGTTTACGGGGTGTAGGACTACCTACAGGTAGTCAAATATAAGACGTTTTTATACAGAGACAGAGAAACTGAGATGGGTCGAATTTGACGCTCAATGTTGTGAGAGTTACATCATAGACGGTGTGACGTCAACGTGGGTAGTTTGCATAGCTAGGTCGTCTGTAGTCCCATTCATTGACAATGTGGCAGCTAAGTGATGCATTACTAAAATGAGTGCAAATGATCGACATAATAAGTTAAAATTGTTAGTGGATTAAATATTTAATTACAGACTTCATTGATAATCTGCAGAATTCTATATTTCACAAGGAACAACAATGGAAATAAGGAAAACGCGTGACGTCCCCAGGGTAATGGATAGCAACGTCCGGGGATATGAGTTAACACCCAGGGGCTATGGGTTTTGTTACGACGTGCGTTAACCAATCAAAATCCTAGAAATATACTAAGCCGGGGATAAGGTTTTTTCTCGTTGTTGATGGCCGTGTGGTTGCCTATAATTGCTCATATCCACCTAATTTGAACTTTGTTGGATGGTTGTCTCCTTGGCAATCATACCACTTGTCTTTATTTCTAATTTTTATTTAGTCTTTAAAAACTGTCAAAAACACAAACATATTCATGCAAATTATATAACAGTTTTAAAGTAAAAAACCATGATTGTGAGAGTGGGTTATGTAATCTCCATGAAAATGAGATGCGAATGAAAGTGCTAATACAATTGACTTATCAAAAGCCGACTATACGGTATGTTTTTTTTTCATTGTTGAAGGACGTATGGTTGCCTATAATTGCTTACATCCACTTTATTTGAACTTTGATGGAAAGTTGTCTAATTGTCAATCATGCCTCATCTCCAAATATTTATATTAATTACAAATTTCAACATTTAAACTATGAAAAACATTCTGGTAAGTTGCCAAAACATATGTGCTGGGAAAAAACGTCAATGTCAACACAAGTGCATACCAAACACCATTGAAGTACCATTAGTGGTTCCCTTAGATTGATCAAATCACAAAGTAATACTAGTAAACTGTTGACGGCGCAACCATCGACGCCGACGAAAACAAAAAGCCCACAGAGGCAAGGCAATAACATTGAGTGTATTAATAACATGTATGAATTTTACCACGTTCGATCATATCATTAAATAAAAATTATAAAATATGTATATATTTCAAAGTTACAAATATTACGTGACCTTATCAACTTGTGATTCCCATCTACATGCCATAAAGCGTTTGGACCAGAAACTTGGTACGATCTTCTTCGTATCGTTCGGCACCATCGTATTGCTACTCCGGCTTCGTCAACTCTGATGAGGGATTCTGCTACTCTTCGTCTTTGCAAAACGATTCCTTCTGTTTTCAAAATTCCTTGGACCATTCGTTGACCTAACGATCTGTTAAACTGGGTTATCCTCCTTACATGATTATCTAAATCGGTGTCACTAATGACTGCATAACGTCTCCTTAGGAGTATTCTGTAGTCCCTGAAAATAATTATTTTCTATGTTATTTAGAGTATGTTCGGGATAGTTTACTTAGGTTTCACCGAACATATCAATTCTTTTTATTAGTCTATTCAATTATCGAATATGTATATCAGAGTATTTTACATGCAATGGGTAACTCCACAGATACCGCTTGCACTAGAGTATCAAAAACTGCTAACCCTTCTTCCTTTTTTCGTTCGGTTAGTGTTGTACATATTTAGTTTTCCTTTAAATGTTTTGTTATTGCTGTTTGCATGTTTGTCCTTATTTACTTTGGAGATGGTGTTGTCTTTTTTTCTTAAGATTTGTTTTATTCCCCCCTTATTATATTATCTCTATTTAGTTATATAATCTAAGATATAAGATTGCTTGCTGTATCATTAAATTGTTAGAATTGAATTTGATATTTACCTCAATCGACGCTTTATGCTAGATACTGATACATGTAGAAGACTTGCCATACATTTTCTAGAAAATCCAATCTCAACCAAAAATTCCAATTGTTCACGAGAGATGTGGTACCTGGGGCGTCCTATTCCGCCATATTGAGATAGCCTTAATCCAATATGTTCTGTTTCCGACCTGTAAAGAGTGATGAATAAATCTAGTATCCAGATCCTTCTCCTCGTTTTACTATTGACAGTTTTTTTGTGAAGTCGAGTCCTGTAGAGTCTATAACAAAACTCTGCATTCCCCGCCTACGACAATAGAGGGGCACAATGTTTAGGTATGAGTGTCCGCCCGTTCGTCCTTTTGTTCGCCCATAATCTGGTTCAAGTTTTGGTTTAAAGTAGGGTAATGTTTTAGTTTGAAGTACTTTTGGTTATAACTATTCACACTAAATACACATGTATATTTTAAAGTGAACTGTTTAATATCTATATATGAATGTATCGACGAGTTAATGCCACAACCTCGTATAGTAACTGAAAATGTGTCACTTTTCAGAAAATGACATACAAAGTTTGAATGCCAATATAAATTTCATTTTACTTCAAAAATTTATCAAATTAACTTTGATTGCGCAAATACTCCTAATGGTTATAATTTTATAATTGATGCTAATTGTATGGCAGATAACCGATACAAATGCTTTTGAAATGTTTAACGGATATATATAGATATAAGAAGATGTGGTATGAGTGCCAATGAGACAACTCTCCATCCAAGTCAAAATTTATAAATGTTAACCATTATAGGTCAAAGTACGGTCTTCAACACGGAGCCTAGGCTCACACCGAACAGTAAGCTATAAAGGGCCCCAAAATTACTAGTGTAAAACCATTCAAACGGAAAACCAACGTTCTAATCTATAGGCATTCTATAATGATTAAATTTAATGCAGATGTGTTTGCCATAAGGTCATAGCTAGTGATAACAGGTATCCGCTCTTAGGTATAACATATTTAAATTTTGTTTGATAAGCATCATTGCATTTGCAATCGATGAGAGATTGTGGAATTTAGAATATGAATAAATATAACTGAATGAATTTTGTTTACTTTAAACGATATATAAATTTAAGGTTTGAACGTTGTTTTCAATTTAGACTTTTTAAAATTTAACAATGATATACATACCGTGACACAATGTTATAAATATAAAAAAAGAAGATGTGGTATGATTGCCAATGAGACAACTCTCCACAAGAGATCAAAATGACACAGATATTAATAAAATATATACAGTACAAGAAATAGAACATTAATCATGATAATGGAATAAGTAGACAGCTCTCTGACAGAAAGCATTGTTAAGGGGAAAAAAATATGTAAAGCAATACAATAGATGAAGGAATTATGGAAAATGGATTTAAACTGAAAAATATTATTCAATTCGCAAATTCCTCAACCAATAAGAGATGGTTACAAAATTTCTGAAACATATGTCATTGTCTTCATAATACTTGTTTGACCTTTATAACACATAATACTATCTACACAAAAGCCTTGGCTTGATGAATTTATTGTGTGAATTGGTATTCATTGAATCTTAAAGACATAAAAAAGCAATAAAATGTATCGAAGTTCCAAAAGAAAATCGTGTGTTATAGCTGTGTTTCACAAAAGAATATACAGTAACCCCAAATAAGATTGAAATCATAATCCAACAATGTTTGTTGGTTTTTCGAAATCGTTAATATCATTTAGCTCGCATGAAAGAAAAACAAATACTGACTTGTTGTTCGGTGTGAGCCAAGGCTCCGTGTTGAAGGCCGTACATTGACCTATAATGGTTTACTTTTATAAATTGTTATTTGGATGGAGAGTTGTCTCATTGGCACTCACACCACATCTTCCTATATCTATTAGACTTTCCTTTCAGTATATTTCTTTTCCACCAAATCCAAATTCTCTTGATTGTTTTCTGTTTATATTATAAGATTTTCTTTTAGAATAGACTTTAAAACTTACATACTGCACTATTTATCACACTATAATATACCATAATATACCATGACAGATTTACCAAAAAGTATGATAAAATACAAAACACAATTATGTAATACAGTTTATGTTATGCATACCGCATTCGGTATATGCTAGAAAAGGAGCAAGTCTCAATATAACTTAAGGTTTTATTATATCTGATAATCCTCATATGCATGAACATTGTTAGATGTTGTTTTCCAATAACAGATCAAGGTGTAAGTCTGGGGTGGTGTTCTCGACGCTATCTTAGGATTAGGACGTGACTGTCCTAAGACCATCTAATGACACAGGGAGGTGGAATAATGTTAATAGAAATGAAAGAAAATGTCATCTTTGTAATATTGGTAGCATTGGAGACGAATTTCATTATCTGCTAGAATGTCCATTTTTTAACGACAATAGAAAATTATACATTGATAAGTACTATTTTGCTCGTGTTAATACACTAAAATTTAGAAAATTGATGAGCAAATTAAACAAAAAGTCAGACCTAAAAAGATTATGTAAGTTTATAAAGTGTATAAATAAACATGTGGGTCCTCCGTGCTAAAATGTATATTATTTTGAAACCACTGTATTGTATATATGTTTTGTAAATAGATGCATCCTTTCTGTAACTATGTATCTGCAATGGTTATGAGAATAAAGATATTGCTTAAGTTGTGTCTTAGAGCTATCTCAGACGCATCTTATTTAAGGACAGTCTAAACATATCCTAAGTGCGAAATTTCAAATTTGTTTAAGTATTTTTTTTTATAAAACATTTATTAATGACGTAACCAATTAATAAAATTGTTTACAAATTTTATAATTACATGTACATGTATACTATTAAATATAAAAAGAAGATGTGGTATGATTGCCAATAAGACAACTCTCCACAAGACCAAATGACACAGAAATTAACAACTATAGGTCACTGTACGGCCTTCAACAATGAGCAAAGCCCATACCGCAAAGTCAGCTATATAAGGCCCCGAAATGACAAATGTAAAACAATTCAAACGAGAAAACTAAAATTGGGTGATCTTAAGTCACTAAATTATGTGATAAATCCTAAGTTAAGGAGCTTCGAGAACATGACTTAGGACATATACATGTCATAAGATGGTCTTAATTATATAAAAAAGGATTGTAAACTGGAAAACAATTGGTTTTGAAATGAGAATTAAATTGTTAGTGTCATCGTATCGAGAAACACGAAGTTCAAAGTTTAAAATCCTGCACAATTTCTTTATATACGAGTTAATAACCGATGGTGCGTTTCATTTCATGTTTATCTACACGTAAAAATTGAGCAAAAAGTGAAATTCAAACTTTATTAAGTTAGAATGAAGATAGGATGATCTTAAGACACCTTATTAGGTGTCCGAAAGTTAGGACGAAAAATGCAATATATCTTAAGTTAAGAGAGCTTCGAGAACACGACTTAGGACAAAGACTTGTCATAAGTTGGTCTTAGGACACGTCCTAATCATAAGATAGCTTCGAGAACACCACCTCTTTGGTGTTTTCTGTAACGGTCATCTTTACGAATCGGGTCATAAAATTTATAGTTAAAGGATATGTGATTCAGGTCTTTTCAAGAGATCTTTCAAATCTCCACTATTTCAGCAATGTTATTGTCCTCTTTTAATGTTTCGCACGAATATTTTCAACAGATACAATATAATTGCTGATCTGATCTTGTCATAAAACTCGCGCAATTTTGAAATGAATAAAAATTCTTAGCTTGAAAATTGTATGTCGAAATAAATGAATGTTCTCGTCTTAAGATTTCTTTAATGTGAATGAAATACACAATAAAGATATCTTGTGTATTCGAAGCGCTTAACTTTCGAAATCCGTGAGTATTTGAATAAATATAATGATATGATTATGACTCCAAAAAGGACCTAAACCGAAAGGACCAAATATTTCTAAATAGTGCATATATTTAAAGTGAGGTTTTGTAAAGTAATACATTTCATAGAAATGTCTTTAAGTTTTCGTTTTCTGTTAGTCTATTATGAGGTGATATTTTGGTTTTTCCTACGTTTTGAAATCTTTTAATATATTTATATTATCTTTAATACAATAGAAACACATTTTGTTTTGAAAAAAAAAATGTTTGAAGTTTTGTATGTTTGAAATCTTATTTGAATACTTCATTTGTGAATTATAGAAATCATAATTAAATTAAAAAAAAAAAACATCTATATAACAGCAAGAAACAAAAACAACGAAATCATGATATTACTGCAAATTAGTTGATTGAAATTATACAAAATGTGTAATGTTTCTAAACTAGATTTTTTTTATATATATAAATATTATGTTTCTTGAATGTTTTGTAACATTGCAAACTCATATTACAGGCATGTATAACAATAACATTGTTATAATATTATGTATATAATTCAAAATAAATTCTTTTAATCATAATATTCAAAATATAAACCAAATTATACATACACCTTTCTAAATTATCTGAATATCAAAATTCTATATCAAAATTCATTTAAATCATAACAATTTAATTTACTTGTTTTATTCTCAACTGATGTTTACATTATATACTATGAGGTCATGCCAGATACTAAATGACCTGCTGATATTCACTTCATCTTTGCAGCTGTAACCCATTATCTGATGTTGATTGGGATGTGGTCTAAGGTGTCAAGAAAATAAAATGTCAAATGCAATAAGCAAGAAATTCGAACTGCTGTGTTATTGCATTCGATTTTGCAAACGATTCAGTGGCGGATACAGAACTTTTGTAAAAGGGAAAAGGGGAGGGGCACTGACTGACCTAAAAAGGGGGCGCTCCAGTCATGTTTCAGTGATTCCCTATATAATCAACCAAATTTTTCCCACAAAAGGGAGGGCCTGGGCCACCCAGCCCCCCACCCCCTGGATCCGCCTATGGATATTTGTTATTAGGAATGCAACAAACCTTATCTATCGTTACCGTGTTGTGGTTTTCGGGGCAAGCTATTTAATAAAGAGTATATTACCTGCATTAATTTTACAAAGTAATAAGAGATAAGTCTTTCCTTCTGGCAGACTTTCTATAACAAACTGATAATAGATTGATGAACATGTCAATTAAAATTTTACTGTATATCCAATTGCTCTTAAAAAAAATATGTGAACATATTCTTGAATACCATTACGTTATTTAAAAAATCAAAAAAATCTCAAAACTGCAAAATTTTCAGTTAAGTGGTTGTTGCATTACACCCTGGATATGACCGATATTTCAAGATTCACATATGGACACACAAACTTATTTAACAAAGTTTCAGATAAAAAAAATCAGATCATATCTTATTTTCATCAACAAGTTCTATACTTTTGTCGTAATATCGCACCCGTATAAACCCAAGACGCCAATATAATCCCTAAAGGTGAGCGTTAATATAGGGTGCATTTCTTTCTTACACAAACGATACAAACAGTTCAGCGCGCGCACGTTTAGATCATTTGTTTCTAACATACGTTTGCAAAGATTGCATAAACTTTGACAAACTATACACTCGCTGATAATGCGTCTACTGTTTGTAGTTAGTGCAAACGCTGCATTTTTTTTTCTAACTTAACATTTAATGAATTATCTAAACATATTTTTCCCACTAAAAAGAGGTGTTCACTCAAAGCAATGTCTAAAATTATTCAAATTTAGGTATTGCCGTCCTTTCTTTCATTGCTGATATTTTCAATGACATCACAGGCTTAATCAACACTATATCTTCATACATTCATCTGATGAAGACAATGAACTGACAATAAAATTAAATATGCATAGAGGATCGATGTCCTCTGTGTCTATAACATCTTATACAGAAGCTATTTTCCGCGTAATAAGTTTAAATACCAACAACATGCGTGGGGTATAACAAATCAAAACTATTGATGTTTATTGAATGTTCACAGTGCTTCATCTTTTTATACCAGTTTTGAAAAAGAAATTAAGGAATTTAAGATATAAACAAAAAATTCAATAAAAAATACTGTAAATAGATGTTAACATAGATACGTAAATATGTATTCTTTTATGAAATCATAAAATGAGTGTCAACTTATTGCTTTCTGAAGGATGAACTTAATAAAATAACTATTTTTATACAGTTTTCCATCACTCAGAATAAAATCCTTGCTGTAAGCAAATTTGAATCTTTCAAAAATAACTATTAAACATTGCTAATTATCTATTAGAATATCTACCAAATAAGAAGGAACTGGCAGGAGATACCCAAATGGACAAATAAATCGTATAAAGTAGATTTTTAATAGTAAAGCATTTGTTCAAACATACATGTTTGAAAATATATATCAGCTGTGTTTGAATCCAGACTGCATTCTTAAAATGTTTTTTTTTATATTTGTATGAACAAATAATAATACTTGATATTGTAAATGATCTGATATGTACCAATATTACAAAATTACGAGACATTAAGGTTGATATTCTCATGATTAAACAACAAGTAATTTAAAACACAAGTTAAATCTGGGGTTAATTCGAGCAAACCTATGTACCTTTAGCTTGATTGTTTATTTATTTTAGCAGGAATATAAAAATCTCTATGTTGAGAGAAAATCTCTGTCATTGAAAATAATTAACAGGTCATAAAATTCTATCAAATTATCCCATATCATCTAATTAATACTATAGATCAGTCTCCAGAATCCAAGTTTTGATGACTTTTGTTGATAGGTTAATTATAAATTTCAAATAAATTGAAGGATACACTATGTCAATAGATAGTTTCATGTTTGGTCCATTTATTACCAAGAATAATATAGTGCAGAATAAATTTGACTCATATACATTTAGTTATAACATAAACCTAAACATTGAACCTCATGTAAATTTAACAAATGAATATTCAAAATGTTTAGCCTTTATTTTTCAGATTCTGTTACTTTTTAAATTTACAGACACTGGTAAAAACATAAATTACATAAATTTGTTCTCATGATAATTAATTAACCACCCTTAAAAATCAAACCACCATTCATCTAACATGCAGTGAAGGTATTGTAATATAATTTTGAATGACATCATTGAAACAGAAATCAAACAACAACAAACAAAAAAGAAAGAAAAGACTTCCCTAATGTACAAAAAAAATGTCATTTAACTTTATCCTTTAAGTCAACATACAACACGCAACTCGCAACACGCAACATGCAACACGCAACATGCAACATGCAAAATAGCAGTACCCCAACAACATGTGCATGCATTTTTGACAGTTCAAACAGGTTTAGTAATCAATTATTAAACGATGCATTTCTTTCTACATTTGTAACGTTTAACAAACTATAACAAACGACACACAACGTTTACGAAACTTTGTTTAGAAAGAAATGCACTCATAATCTGTGTTTAAAATGGAGTGACGAACGATCAAATGAACGTGCATGAATGGCGAACGGACAGAAGGACAGCTTCCAAAATCACTTTATAATGCCGTATTTGCGTGAAAACAATCGCATTACATAGTCGTAAACCTTTCCTCAAAAACTAATGAACCAAATGTTTCCAAACATATCATATTTATTTTTCGTTTATTGTTTTGTACATAAATCAGGTCGTTAGTTTTTTCGTTTGAATTTGTTTACGTTTTGTAATTTCAGGGTCTTTCGTGACTTACTATGCGTGTACGTGTTTTGCTCATTATTTCCGTATGGTTATTCATGGTTGTTAACTTCTATGTTATTTGTTCTTTGGTTGGGAGTTGTCTCATTGGCTATCATACCACATCTTCTTATTTTTACATGTTCAGGTATATTCATAAATATCCTGAAACAAGATTATCTACGTTTCTCATGCAGAACATGTGGACTGATTTAAGGTGTGGATCCTCTTATACTGTTCCTAAATGTAGATTTGATCATGCTTTGTTCAAGCTACAAGTCATGCAAATTGGGAAAGAAGTAGGTCCGGTAAGAGCCGATTTTGGTATCAAATTTCAGGTTCATCCGATGAAATATTTTGGACACTTTTTAAACACTTTGTCTACTTCAGTCGATTCAATTATTTTATGTGATTTAGTCATTTAAGACGCTCAAATGCAAGCTGAAATATGAAAAATCTATCACATATACCATAATATGTCACTTTTCAGATGTTTTTTTGTCAAAAATGAAAGTGGCCGCATCCGTCTTCACTCTCAAAGTTTATATATGTTATATATTATCATGAAATACAACTTACATTTAAATATTAAGAATGAACACAAATGCGGCCACTTCCATTAAAGACGGAAACCGTCTAAAATTTAACTCAAATGCTAAAATTATGAAGATTTCAGTAATTTAACATGACTTTAAGTTGCTAGTATCCGATATATGGGCATTGTATTGTCAAAAACAGCCAATATTTATGTAGCAGAAGTATTCTACTTTCCAATAAATAGCTAAAAAGTTTACATTTTAACAAGTTTGTAAAACTGCTATATTTTGGGGCCAACAAGGGGTTTTACTGAACCTACTCCTTTTGCATATATTATTCATGATAACAAAAAACTTTTTTGTGAATAATAACAAATATATGAGACAGAATTTTGAAAAAAATATAGGTTTTATAAAATGCTTTAAAACAATAGTTAGAAAAAAATGAGTACTCGATTAGTAATTGTTCACCGAGTTGACATCCCTATTAATTTTACAAACCCTTTAATATCTTCTATAATTGTGATCAGTCTTTGAAAATCCTCTGTAAGTAGGTTGCATTGAGGATATGCAGTAACCATTCTTCCTAAATTCCGCCATAGTGCATTAAGTCGATTCAATGACACATCCATAAAATCAAACGAAGCATCGTCATTGTTTAAATTTCGTACGATGTCATTAACAATGGTTTGACATACACTTAGAAAGCCATTCAAATTGTCATTATACGCCATTTTGGACAATTATTTAGTTATTAGTAACAGAGGAACAGCAGAAAAAAATCACAAAAACTATTATTATTAATTTACATCAATGATTATTCACATAATATACGTTTTTCAGTTTTTACCCATTGTGAGCTGATTGGGTGTTTCGATATTTGAAGTGGGCGGAGATTTAAGTACAAATGGGCGGAGAATTAAGCGAAGAAAAGAAACAACCTTCTAATTTAAATACGAAGTATTGCATTTGCTGTATTTGCTTAAGAATTAAGTATTGCATTTGCTGTTTATACTTTTGAACCTCTCGGCATCAGAAGAAGGAAATATACAATTGCTCTTCTCTGTATATGTTTGTGTTAAGATTAAGCTAATGCGGTAACAAATACCGCAAATGCTACATTAAATACCGCAAATGCTACATTAATTAATGCAAATGCACCAAATGAATATATGACCCTAATGGTATGTTAGCCGATCGGATTTGCTACGAAATATAACAAGAAGCGCAAAAGCTGCAATTATATAGCATTTGCAACATTAAATATAGCATTTGCATTAAATTAGTGCTTTTGCATGAAAAAATACTTTTGACCCTTTTGATACGCCATATAATTACAACATATTATTTCATTATGCTATATTCATTGTAATAATGTACTGAAGTATGGGCCTTTGTAATTGTGTTTGTGCCAATAAAATATTTGTGTATTTGTATTTATATGAATTTTCATATAACTAATTTTATCTGAGACAACTTTTTATGGAATTGAGTATACATACTAACATTGACATCTTTTTCACGTGTCATAGTTGAACTTAACATTTATTATATCTAATTTATGTTTTTGAATTTTCGCGGGTTAAACACCATTGACTAATATTTATCAAATATAGATCATGTGAGTATGTATGATTTGTATACATATATATCCACACGTGTGCACAAGTCATGTGGTCGTTCATTTTTATTTGTTTTACGCGCACATGTTGAAACTGTCTCGCACAGAATGGAGAAGCCACAGAAAGGAAAGTATGAATTTGGTAGGTCGGATTGCAAAGTTGTATTTTTAGTTCAAATATATTGTACACGTTATATGAAATAGTTTCTTTTTAAATAGATAATCGCTATGACCATGCATAGTGGTTCACCTGAGATGATTCTCTGCATATTAATTCAATGAAAATCTTTTAAACTTCCGTATCGAGGTATTTTTATTTAAGTCTTAGCGTTATTCCCTTTTTCTTTACTTGAATTAAAGGTATTTTCAACTTTGGGAAGGAGGAGGGGTCAAAATACGTTTATTATAAAGATTAGATTATTGTAGTTAGTGTTGACAAATCGTAAATGGAAATTAAACAATGTCATAAGGTAGAACGATACAGATATATAAAACTATTAACTTTCATAGTTAAAGAAAAATTTTAAGACGTTAAAAATTATATTATTTTCCTCAGGACCGATTACAGAAAAAGACGTTGTCGTAAGCATCAAACAACCTGGGAATGCTGAAACTGAAGTCCTTATTGTTGAAGAACAAGAGATAAGACTCTCCTTCCAAAGGCTGGGGATTATTCCAGATCCAAGAATTCTTATTCCGTCGTTAAAAGAAATGGAGTGTTATGATGACGATATATTTATTTGTGCTTATCCAAAATGTGGTAATGTTACTTTATTTCTCTATGCCGGTTTTCATTATTGATATACATGTTCTATATTATCGTGATTCTCTGTACCTATAGCTCGCTGCACAGTCGATGCTTCATTATCGTATCACGGCTTTGAGATTTGAGCAGAATTTATCATCGACATCATAGTCTGTGAGGGGAAGTAATCAGCGACGTCACAGTATGAGAGCAGAACTTACTTTCGTTAGAACAACCAAGCGTAAATCTGTCTAAAGGACAGGAAAAAATAGACGTGAAATAATACGATTACAGATTATCGAGTTTCTGTGTATAGAGATGAATAAGTGCATTAATATCATAAAATATTTGCATTTTTGATTACCATGTAGTAGTTTGCATTTTGTGTTGTTGGGTTAAATGAATCACTGCACTCTTAAAATTAGGTAAAAAGTTTTTAATCATGTAATAAAATTTACATGTATAAAACATTTTTTTAACTATTAAGAATATTTCTTTTTTTTTATATTAGCCGTTTTACACAATTCTTTAATGTTTTAATAATCTGTGATCAGGTTCACAAAAAAATCTTGCGACTAAAGTTGATCTTAAGTCATGATCAATTCAGTATACTTACGATCAACTTTAGTCGTAAGATTTGATCACTATAATTTATAGATATTTTATATTCAGGTACACATTGGGTTTGGGAGATGTGTCAGATGATAATAAAAGGTAAAGCTGAATACCACTCAAAAGCTAAAGAATCCTGTATGATGGAATTTCACCTGCCAGAGGAATACAAAGATATCCCACGTCCCAGGATATTCAACACCCACTTCACACCAGTTTGTCTTCCAAAACAAGCCGTTGAAAAGAAATCCAAGTTCATTTTACTTCATCGAAATCCAAAGGACATTGTAACTTCACTGTATCACCATATGGTTAAGACGAAGTTCAATATGGACAGTACTACAACATGGAGCCAATTTTTGCAATATATCCTCCATAATGGTATGTTTAAGATATGACATTTACATTTGTTTTATACAATTTGAAAATTAGAAAGTCGCACTTTTGTCTATTCTGAAAAATAACGAAAATAAAACTCTCAATTTTGAATTAGCTACACTGTAGTTCAAAATAACAAGATTAAACGTATAGTATATAAAATTATCTAAAAATATGGAGGGGGGAGTGGCAGTCTGATTTTCATACGTATATTTTGATAAAATAGAATAATATTTATATGGCATGCCAAAATGTGTCATTTTAATTTTAATAGAAATTATAATTTTTTGTGAGAAACATGGTTGATTTCGCAACAAAAGCCTTTAAATTATTTCAGAACAAATGTTGTCTCATTAAAAGACATTGACATTTTCCATAACTTTTAAAGTTCTGCAGCTAGATGTTTATTTATTTTCATTCTTTTGACCATTCAAGTGACTTTTGCTTCTAATCTATCCTTTATGAAAACTACATATAGTAACTAAAACATAGATTTGCGACTGTCATTAGAAATAAGAAATTCAACAGTCAAATTGATTAATTGTCTGAAACCTCTGAAACATGGTATCGTGCTGGCCTCAAATGCTGGGTCGTGATTTCGATCTTTGGCCGGGCGAAACTAGACTAAAATTCGTATATTTGCTTCTCAGTTACGCATGCGACATTTATTTATTAGAGATGAAGGAAAACATGATCAAGCCGGAGTCAGAATAATATTTCAAGAAGTGGTGTTTTGTCTTGTATTTTTCTCTTCTTTCTTGTTTTGTGTTGCCCAGTATTATCGAACTTGTAAGCCCCAATCCAACCCCGAATATATGCAACAGATAATGTTGAATACGTTCAACTTAGTAAAGTTCAGTGTTTCACCATACATGATGAGTGACTTGATGGGTTAACCATGTTAGGGTTTCTTTCACCGTACATGATGAGTGACTTGATAGGTTAACCATGTTAGGGTTTCTTTCACCGTACATGATGAGTGACTTGATGGGTTAACCATGTTAGGGTTTCTTTCACCGTACATGATGAGTGACTTGATGGTTTAACCATGTTAGGGTTTCTTTCACCGTACATGACGAGTGACTTGATGGGTTAACCATGTTAGGGTTTCTTTCACCGTACATGACGAGTGACTTGATGGGTTAACCATGTTAGGGTTTCTTTCACCGTACATGATGAGTGACTTGATGGGTTAACCATGTTAGGGTTTCTTTCACCGTACATGATGAGTGACTTGATGGGTTAACCATGTTAGGGTTTCTTTCACCGTACATGATGAGTGACTTGATGGGTTAACCATGTTAGGGTTTCTTTCACCGTACATGATGAGTGACTTGATGGGTTAACCATGTTAGGGTTTCTTTCACCGTACATGATGAGTGACTTGATGGGTTAACCATGTTAGGGTTTCTTTCACCGTACATGATGAGTGACTTGATGGGTTAACCATGTTAGGGTTTCTTTCAACGTACATGATGAGTGACTTGATGGGTTAACCATGTTAGGGTTTCTTTCACCATACATGATGAGTGACTTGATGGGTTAACCATGTTAGGGTTTCTTTCACCATACATGATGAGTGACTTGATGGGTTAACCATGTTAGGGTTTCTTTCACCGTACATGATGAGTGACTTGATGGGTTAACCATGTTAGGCAGGAAGTTACGTATTCGGTTTATCAGCCAATTTACTGGACGAATCGAATTTTATGATGTTCCTTTATATATGTATGCTTTTTGGAAAGAACTAAAAATAGTTTAAATTTTGTAATGGTTCATTTGATGGCGAAAGTTTGTTTTTTTTTTTTATATAAGAAACAAACTTATACCACATTTTTTTCAGATCGGGAGGTGAGTTCGAATTGGTTCTTTTATAACAAGAGATGGACTGAGTTTACATCATCTAACGACCTTGATGTATTAGTTATGAATTACGAAGACCTTAAAATAGTAAGTTGGAAAGTCCCTTCAATATACAAGTTACAGTTTACCATGATTTATATGTGACGATCTTTCAATAAACTAAATAATTATGAAATATATCACCTGGCTCATTTCTTTGATTCGGTTTTCCTCAAACTAAAGTTTTAATCAACATCATTCTGATGTTTTATAGTATGGTGTACAAAGCATGAAAAGGCATGAACCACACTGTACCTTCCTGGTAGTGTTTTTATTTTTTCGGAATGTTGCTCATATTTCCTAGCTCATCATCATGGAACGGATACATATATTTTTTTTATAAGACCCCGTAGTAATATTTGAGACCGACTGGCTTACCAATCCAGATATTGTCAATTGCAATTTTATTTAAGTGAATAATAGAAGACTACCGTCAATGAATTTTAAAAGTTAAGTTAGCACACAATAAAGCCATTACGACTAAAAGGAATAACTGTTTATGAATCTACATCTTAAACTACAAAAGATATTTGTCAGCTCAGTGTGTTTTACTTCAAACCATTTTTACTCTTGGATATAAACTTCATTCAAGGCATTTCAGTATTTTGCAAAAATTGCCGACTTTATTTTACAGATTGCAAATGTGTTTGTTTTAAATGAAGAAGATATGTTTTTAAAATCCATAGATTGTTTTTATATTTTCCTATACTATCAACTCTATATTTTCCCTTTACAAAGTTTGTATGTGAAATTTTGAATTGTGTTTTTTTTTTTTAAATAATATCCAGGTCTTAAAGCATTTATCGTCATATATATATAAAAAGGAAGATGTCTTTGCTTGTACATGAGGCAACTATCCACCCGAGACCAAAGGACGAGGTTGTACATGTAAGCAACTCTAGGCCACCGTAGTACTACAGTCGCCAACAACGAACAAAACCCTTACCGTATAAAAGTAGTTGGCTATAAAATGATTAGACATGTGTATACTAAGAATATAATAATGCAATTTCATGTTTATGCTAAGGTTAATTATACGGTCGTTTTTGTAGGATACAGTGTCATGTCTTTCAAAACTAGCTAATTTCATTGGATATCCCAGAGATGAAAAGATGTTAAAAGAAATAAAGGAAAAATGCAGTTTGAATAAAATGAAAGACGCAGAAAAGGAGAGAGACAGTGGAACAACAGCCGTCAATTCAGAACAAGTATCAGATTTATATAGAAAAGGTATGGACTCTGTTAAAAACCTTTTAATGTTCTATAAAAAAATTTTCGGTGTCCACGTTAAAATTAGAGTTCAGAAGAATATGACTTACAAAAGTCAACTAACTAATCACAAAGTGTAGATAAGAATTTCTTCAATGATGTATTACAATTACAATCGAAACATACAGGGTTAATATAGTTACAATAAACAAATAGTTTACATAAAAAGTCCTATGTTAGATATTAAAGTGTCACCTTTTGATTTGGGGGTCAACAGGTCTAAGGTGATATAAACTAGCAATAATAGTATGTTTTATTTGTCCCTCCAAGCAAAATAGTATTTTGAATCCATGAAATTAAAATGATTTCTCTCGATAAATATGCAGTTCAGAAAGCATCAGTTTGTAGTGTTAGTTTTCACTCGCTTGTGTATGTCTTCCGTATGCAAAAAGAATCTAGACTTTTACTGAAAAAAATAAAAACCTAAAATGTTTGGGAAATATTTTGAATTAAACAAATTCTATATTTTAGGTGTTGTTGGTGATTGGAAAAATCAGTTTACTGTTGCTGAAAATGAACAGTTTGATGCTCATCTCAAGGAAAACATGAACGGAGAAAATTTAAATTTTAAATATGAAATATGAACTATTTTACAGCCGGTTTCTTGCGTTTTTCCTGGCGTTTAATGCAGCCGATCACTTGATTCATTAATTATTAAATAGAGTATATCTAGTCACACCAAAGTGATATATTGTTCATTTCTCGCACATTACAAGAATTCAGTACCAAAGTGCAATTTCAATGACATTTGCTGAATATCAAATATCCAGCTAAAAATATTATCTCATTAGACCCAAGATTTACCCATGTTCAGTTAGTTTGGAGTACCTGTTCAAAGTTTGGCAACCATTATAAAAGTCTGTTTAAAACAGGTAAATTGACGGGTTAGCAAATACCTAATATGTCCTTTTTAGTGGTAGTACTATGGTGTAGAACTGTATTCAATCAGGTTTGAATATTCTGGCAAGCTCTGTATCATAAAAAAAATAGTTAAAACAATATTGCTGATAAGGATAGTTCGTGGTGCTTAGTGGTGGATTCAGAGGGTCGGACACATAAGTCGTGCTTCTTTGTGTCGTGTTTTATAGCCTTTTTTGCACTCTTCTTCACTTCTCATGTCGCTGACATGATATATTCCTATGTCTTGTGTGGACATAATTTTCCAGCTCGCCTTGTGACCTTTTCGAATTTATCTATGCGGTGTTGCTGATAGGGGTCCCATAATCTCGTTGCATGTTCCATTTGGGGTTTTATTAGTGTCTGAATTCATAAGCATCCTCTTTGATGGATTTCGAGCTGATATGGAGGTATCGATGTAGGAAACCAAGGCTTCAGTTGGCTTCATCTGTGATGTTATCTCTAAATCTAGAACACTTGCCATGGTGAGGCAAAGGTATTAAGTTAATGTTTCTTGCTCCAGGGTGTGGCCTTGAAGCCTGCAATTCTTTTGGACTGAGTATTCCTTTTTTGTGACTTTGAGGACGCTGAATTTTTCAGAATGGATCTCCATTTTCTAAAGTTTTTCCCATTTTATAAGTTTGTCAAGTTCTCCTTGAAGTTTATGACAGTCGTTGTCGGAGGTATAAAAAAAGTCAAATAGACCACAGTATTATCCGCAAGCAGTCTCTTTGTTGAATTCATGCAAGTGATAGGTGGTTAATATAATATTAAAAGTAATAAAGTTGGTCATAAAACTGACACTTGTGGTACGCCAGATTATACCTACACTGGGTCACGATGTTTCACCTTTTAACACATTTCTACTTGTGTTCTTTTGGGCCTTAATTCCGAATCTATTACATTGATATTTCGTAACTCGGCACATGTTCAAATGTGTACTGGCATGGATAATGTAAAAAATATAACCTTTGTTTTGAATTGTAACTTAAAGTATTATATGGTGATCGTGCGTTGAAATTATTCGAAATAATTTTCTTATTATCTTAACTACACCGAAATTTCCTCCCGAACAGAACAGTAAGGAATTCTACGCAACGCATTTTCTTGTTTTATCACGTTCATCATAGAAGATAACATTTGGTCCCTGCACGATGGTAGTCCTAACCTGACAGTTTTAGAACTAAACACATCTATAATCGTAGGTACAGTTGATGCATGATAAGGATACTGTATAGTTGCACAGACTTGACAGTTCGATTACATCTGTAAGGTGTTGCCATTATATTTGACATTTTATTTAACGACCAAAAATATTTCTTTTAAATGAAGGCTTCGGGACTACAATGGTTTTTTTTTTTATTACACTATTCTTCTTATTAGTAGTATCGTATCTTAGCATATTTTATTGGCTCTCTTATATCTTAACTTCTGGTATTTTCCATTTTTTTCTATTCCCCATTATAAATTCTTCTAATATATAACTTGTGCAAGATATTCGTTATATACATAACCGGGTCGTCTAGTCAGAAATAATGAACGATGGATACTGGTTAATGATATGTACGTTACTTACTTAAAAATCTTAATGCATTTGGTAGCAAGATAGAAAAAGACAAAACATAATTTAATAAACTAGACAGTGGCTATTTTTAATACAGAGCCATCCTCGTTTTTCAATATTTCTGATAGTTTTCCTATCATTCTGAGCAAACTCGTTAGACTTTGGTAAGCATGTAAGGAGGAACTATTGGATATTTTTGGAGAAGTAAAGATTTGATAAGTTTCAAAAAGTGTACGCGTTTACTTGACTCTATCAAAGTCTGTTACATGTTACAATATATCAGCTTGAATCTAAAGAAGAAAAAATGATATGCTATATATATTTATCTAAATAAATGCTATTTTCCATGCTAGTCATATAAACCTGTAACAGTTCACCAAGTTAAGATACAAATCAACAAAAAGGTTTAGAAATCTGTTAATACCACACGTTCTACAGTCATTTTATTTCAATAACAGGTGTAAAAGAAAACACATTCTTTTTTCTCCGCATCAATACTGTTTTATAGTCAAATACTTATAACACTATCACTTGGTAAGTTTTAAAACACCAGAAACCATTTTGCCAATACCATCAAATATTTCGTGTAGTGCAGTTTCACACATGTAGGCAGGTGTAGTTATGATTTTGTTTTTCTGATCTACATGTACATCCTTGTTATTAAGTTAAGGAGTTCTAAATTTTGTAAAATCATTAGATGCTTGGAGTCTTTTTCACCCTTTATGGTGTTGCCTCATTGAAAATTGATCGGATGAGACATACATGTGAATAAAAATAATCAAACGATCAAATCAAATAGAGTCTTTGCAGTACAAAAGTGTCTATAATTTTTTTTCAAGCTCTCGATCACCGTGATTTTAAGCAAATAGTGCTAAGACAATAAAAGAACTGCCATCATCACCATAGGTCATACATGTCAAATCTCATCATCACCAGAGATCATACATGTCAAATTTCATCATCACCAGAGATCAAACATGTCAAATCTTATCATCACCAGAGATCATAAATGTCAAATCTCATCATCACCAGAGATCATTCATGTCAAATCTCATCATCACCAGAGATCATACATGTCAAATCTCATCATCACCAGAGATCATACATGTCAAATCTCATCATCACCAGAGTTCATACATGTCAAATCTATCTTAAATAAAAAAGCCTTATTTTGACATTTTCATCTAACGGACAGTAACAAGAGTAATATACATCTTACTTGAAGTTGGACACTATTCCGGGATTGATCGATACAAAAATTTACATTATGATATCATTTGAAAGGACTGAGATATTAACTTAGATACGACTATCAAAGTCAATGAAGCGTAAAATTTAGCTACAGTGGCTTTCTTTTTCTTGATGCATGCACCATTACACAAGTGTACATGATTCTATTTTATAAATTAAGTGACTGAAATATGAACGTGGACTTAAAAAAATAATTCAAGTACATCTACCATTTTTTGGCTAAATGACTTCACACAAGAGTTTATCTTATTTGTCCATATAACCACGGACGTTCAACTTTACCATTATCTGAAATCACAGTAACCTACTTTTGTCTGGACGATGAACTTCACTCATACAATGTAATACATCCAAACACTAGTTTACATGATTTTTCTATGCAGAGTGAATGTGCTATTAAGTTAGAAAATGAAAGGATATGGAGTAAATGTACATGGGACAAAATCGCACACAATACATAGAAAACAGAAAATTATCAATGAACAGGGCTTTTATTCCTGTTCTTCATCTTGACAGTTGATGTAGGGCCTTCAACAATGAACAAATCATTAACACAAACTAAACCAAAGTCAATGGAAGGGAAAATGTAGTTAACAGTGATATACTCTTGTCTGGTGCTGACCTTCACTCCAGAATGCAACTATATACAAGTTTACTTTGGAAAATACACTTGCAATTGTAATAATATATTAAAGATCGTATTTGAAAATATTTTCGAGACCGTGACTTTTCCCATCACCAACAATGTTACCTGTGGAAACACAGAAAAAAAAAAAACCCAATTAAAAACAAAGCACATGAACTGAAGATGCTGGAAAGATTTCCAAAAACCGGAAAAGGAAGCAGCATATGACTTGCATCAATTCATAACTGATAGAAGATACCAATGACAACACATCTCTTTTCATTCATATTCAAACCACAGTAAGGTTTAAAAGGATACAGTGACATCTTTCTTCTGATGTGATGCTCCCATTGTTGTAATAGCAGCGGCTGTTCCAGCATACGGCCACTTGCCTCCTTCTTCTTCATCAGAACCGACTGTTACTTCACATCCGGGAATCACTTTTGCAGCCAAAACAGGAGCAATGCAACACAAACTTAAATAGAATTAAATGAATAACTTACCAAAATGCTTAATGATACATATAAAACTATTTAGAGCAACTGTTTTCAAAACATGAGGAATATATTTCCTTATGCTAAAACGTTTATATATTTGTGTAGATTTTTAGATAAAAAAGGGTGTTACGATGCAATTGGTTGATTGTTGTTTGTTTTCAAGTCCAAAGACAAATAATGCATGCACAATAAGAATGCGATACTATTGGGGCAGCATGTGTTTCGTTACAGGTAATTATATACAACAGAGAAAAACGTTTACTGATAAAAGTAAGGATTCTACAGTAAAATAAAAATAAAAAACATTTGTATTCGACACAGTATAAACTAGTCCGTGTAACAATTAGTGATCTTTTCCTGACAGGCTAAATAACTGTCAAAAAATCTCACATTAATAAAACTAAATAGTTTAAAACAAGACCATATATGTCTTTCGGTTTATCTGCATCTGGGCATTGTAAGAACTATGTTCTTCTTTTACTTTGTATATTGTTGCTGCATGAACTCTACCCCGATGTACAGACAATGATATTACAGTGTGAGATGGCACTGGCCTTGTGACATTTTTGCATAAATCAAAACATCTTAATTATTTCTGAATATCAGTTCTGTGCTAACAATTTTAAGTAAAAAACCCAAAACTTCATTTTTGTCGAGTATCAAATATGTATCGACTTTAACGACTTTTGCATGACTTCGTGCAATCATTCTAAGACATGTTTTTTTCCATTTTCGACAGTTTTTGTATGTTTTTGAAAGAAATAATGTTAGAACTAACGCATATGACGACACACAGTTGTTAGTTTAAATGTTTTTTTCATCTCTCGAATTGTATGAACGATTTGTTAGTCTAGTTTTATCAGAATAATAATAGGCTTCATCTAAACAAAAAATTCCTCATAAGATATTTATTTTTATTCCAATTAAAGGGCCCATGAAGAGCAAAGTAATTTATTACAATGATTTTTATAATTGTTACAATAATGTTGACATAAATCATAAATATGAATTTAACTATTTCAATTCTTAGATGTTAAACCACAGCCAGATCAGAGCCATACACATAAAAAAGGCATAACAATATATGTATTATTAACAGGCAAATATTCTCAACGTCTTAAATAAAACAATATCAATACTATATTGATAGTTTTCTCAGTTCCAAACATTTATTAATATAAATAGCAATATATTTCAATACCTCTAGGTTTTCTTGAATAAAAGCCAATTAAATTTGGCACTTGTGCTTAACTTTTCAAAATTTTACAACCTATTAAAATATTATCATAAAATTCTTTTCTTAAAAGTTATAAAGGGACACTGACATATAAAATGTTCTTCGTCTTCAACTGTATCTAAGGTGCATTTTTACATAATCTTTGTGATTTATCTATATTGGTTTTAGCATATCTATCTGTCTCTACGTTTAGGGGATGTGCACTTATTCTGATCTTGCACAGTGCTTGTCTATCTTTAAATTCTTTTAATTGCAGATAATTTTCTGTACCAAAAAATGTTTAATTCAAAAATAGGTCAAGAGTTTACCTCTACCTGATTTAACAGTATTTTCTCTAAATTCTTTCCAATGATTATGAAAACTTGTACATAATTTATTCTTAACTATAGTACATAAACGGCCAACACTTACATTTAAGTTTGGTAAGTCTAGTTCTGTCATTAGTCAATACTAGAAAACCATGTAGTGATATTGTTTGCATGTAACTTTTATTACAAATATATGCATCATATAATAAACCATCCTTTGTGTTCTCTAACCTATGAGCATATTTTAACATTGCCAATAAAATTGAAAATATACAGGAAATCTTCCTAATTCAGACATAACAGCAAATATTACTTGCTTTTCTGTTAACCCCAAGAATATACTTCATGAATTTTGTGTGCGACTTTTCAGATATGTCTTTGAATAAACCTTTTCTAAAATATAATCGTTATTCTTCTTACATGCCACTGTACCAAAAATGTTTAATTCAAAAATAGGTCAAGAGTTTACCTCTACCTGATTTAACAGTATTTTCTCTAAATTCTTTCCAATGATTATGAAAACTTGTACATAATTTATTCTTAACTATAGTACATAAACGGCCAACACTTACATTTAAGTTTGGTAAGTCTAGTTCTGTCATTAGTCAATACTAGAAAACCATGTAGTGATATTGTTTGCATGTAACTTTTATTACAAATATATGCATCATATAATAAACCATCCTTTGTGTTCTCTAACCTATGAGCATATTTTAACATTGCCAATAAAATTGAAAATATACAGGAAATCTTCCTAATTCAGACATAACAGCAAAATTACTTGCTTTTCTGTTAACCCCAAGAATATACTTCATGAATTTTGTGTGCGACTTTTCAGATATGTCTTTTGAATAAACCTTTTCTAAAATATAATCGTTATTCTTCTTACATGCCACTGAAGTGGTTGAAAACATTCCCATATTTCACTGCCATACATTAAAATAGGTTTAATTGTATGGTCATAAAGGTGCATTAAAGTTGTGACACTAGGATTTGATGATGCTAGGCATTGTTGTAATCCAATACAAGCTTTCATAGATTTCTTTATAGCTCATCTTTACACTGTGTAAATTTACCACTAGATACAAAAGTAATTCCTAGGTACTTATAACATTTTATACTTTCAAGCTGTTGCCCATTCAAATACACTGGGCAATCAACATGTTTTCAGGTTTGTTAAAATTAAAACTTTTGTTTTATTAAGGTTTACATTTAAAACACCATTTTGAGCAATATAATTGTAACTTATCCATTCTCTCTTGTAAACCATGTTGTGTTTCAGAAAAATAACAATGTCATCTGCATACATAAGACAATCAATTCTGTTGTCATTTAGATCAACAGGGTCAGTACATGATGAAAAGTTTCTGGCATATCATTTATAAACAATTTGAAAATATTTGGGCTTAATACATCGCCCTGTCTAACTCCTATAAAAGATCTAAAGATAGGGGTTAATTCATTTTTAATTTTTATACATAGTTTATTTTACTATACATATCTTTGATAATAGAATAAAATTTGCCTGTTATATTTAGTTTTAAAAGTTTATATTTTATGCCTGCATGTATAACAGTATCAAATGCTTTTTTAAGGTCGACAAAGCAAGCGAATAGTTTTCCACCTTTCTTTTTGTTATTGTATTTGTCGATTAGGGTTTTAAAACAAACATATGGTCAGAAGTTCTTGATTTTTTACAAAACCCAATTTGTGATTTACTTATTATATTTTTTTCTTCTAAAAATTTATCTAACCTTTTATTCAAAATAGAGTTGAATAATTTACTAAGGCAGGAATTAATTGCAATACCACGGTAATTTTCTGGTTTGCTTGGGTTACCGCTTTTTAAAATTGGTGACAAATATGCGGATGACCACTGTGTAGGATATTGACCTGAAGACAGCACTACATTGAAGAGTCTTAGGTATTGTTGCATCAACATAAAAACTCAATACACTTACCCAATAGGTTTGTTGCCTTTGTGAAATTCTTGTATAATTCGTTCTACATCACTGTTGACTTTCATGTTAGCACCATCAACGGCAAAAGTTGACCTATCAATTGTTAATAAATATACAGAAACATACATAACAAAAAAGTAACAGTAGGAATTTAATGTTAGACTATGGTAGAAGTATCTATCATGGCTGCTTCATGTTCAAACCGCTTTCCCTCGTTGGTACAAATGACGAAGTCTGACATTAAGAATTTAAATTCTTATGGTAAATAAATCTAATCATGGGGAAAAATTAAAGTATGCCAATTGTTCTCATTAGGAAAGGAACATCCGCTATGATTCAAATTCTGACTTGAAACTAGAATACTATAATTATCCTGTGAAATATTTGTCCAACAATTAAAGGCGATCTAGGGTAAAAACAAGGTAACGCAGGGTAAAGAAAGGAGATACCCAATATAAAACAAATACCAAATTACACATCTAGAGGTCGCATACGGTTTTCATCGAAGGACATAATAGACTCCATTCACAAACATTTATGAATTGAGATAAAACATAAACTTGACGGTGTTAAACTAGTTTAACTGATACTTAGCCATTATCATATTTTCTCAATCAATAGAACAAACGATCATACATTGAATCAAAGTACTGAAGTACTGAACATCGGATGACCGCAAGTTCTTGTGGATGGTCACAAGCACTTGTCTCAGAAAAAAAAATCACATCTCTATACCTGAAAGTGAGGTTAATGTATAGAGAAATATTTTTTTCTGAGACAAGTTCGTGCGTGGATGATGAATAAATGACAGGGAATTCAACCTCACCGTAATAACCATTATATTGCAGCAGAGACATATAAATACTTAGTATATATGTCTCTGATTGTAGTGATACAAATCAGTATACTCTGGTTTGTTGTAATATATTTAATATATTGATATTTGTACATAACAGTTACATGTATATATACTTTTCATCCATTTGTATATCATTCTATTCTACATGAAGACATCTTATACGTTCAGGTATTTCACATCCAATATTTTATGGTAATATTCTTTACAAAGCACAAAAATATCGGCATTCACCTCAAAAGCTAACCAAACCTTTAAACAGACTTATTCGGAAAGGATATAGTTACGATACCGTTGTCAAGTCATTAAGGATTGCATATTTTGGTTTTAATATTGATTCACTCATAGGATCTTTGCATCGGAAATAAACACAATTATTCTAAAACCAGTTATTGGCATGATACGGGTTATGTTCTTCTCATATATTTTATGATGGTATAATACTAAACCCCTTACGGGAGGGATTGTACTTGATTTTCATATGACGAAAACATAATCTTTCAATCAGTTTAATTGAGGTATGGAGCTGGCATGTCAGTAACTGCTAGTAGTCCTTTGTTCATTTATGTATCATTGTCATTTTGCTAAGTTTCTTTTGTTACCTATTCTGACATCGGACTCGAACTTCTTTTGAACTGAGTTTTACTGTGCGTATTGCTATGTGTTTCTTTATTCTACATTGGCTAGAGGTATAGGGGGAGGGTTGAGATCTCACAAAACATGTTTAACCCCGCCGCATTTTTGCGTCTGTCCCAAGTCAGGAGCCTCTGGCCTTTGTTAGTCTTGTATGTTTTTTTGATTTTAGTTCATTTATATGTTTTGGAGTTTAGTGTGACGTCCATTTTCACTGAACTAGTACACAATTTTATTTAGGGGCCAGCTGAAGACCACCTCCGGGTGCGAGATTTTCTCGCTGCGTTGAAGACCCATTGGTGACCTTCGACTGTTGTCTGCTGTTTGGTCGGGTTGTTGTTTCTTTGACATATTACCCATTTCCATTCTCAATTTTACTTTTCTAATAATAGTGCAGTGCAAGTGCATGGTGGGCACTCTTCCGTAATAATTCGATTTTTCTAATAGATTGTATTTTAGTAGGCATTCAAATTTTGTTATTTTGCAATCGATAATGTCCGCGTATTTATAGATCGGTTACCAGTCAAACACGAAAGTACGTAAGTAGAAATCTATCTGGCAACAATACATCGGAATGCCCTCACGGTCACCGCGATGTAAAAAACACAATAGAAATCAAATTACAAATTTTAAGAACAAACATAAAATTTTAAAGACGTTCTCTCTTGAAGAAAGTATCCCTTTTTAATCTCTAAGTGACTCCCTGGTTGAATTCGGTAAAAAAAAATGGTCACCTGGACATTTCCCATCCAGAAGTAAGACCAGCGCGGAATCCATATGGCTCTGCAGGATGTTTAAAAACGACTCCCCGTGTTGTCAGAATGTAAAGTTTTGCTCACGTTAAAGACCAAGATAAATTTTCTAGCCTACACACCCCTATTTCAGAGTTGGATTTACACTTTCACGCCATCAACTTACCTTCTAATAACTGACATATTGTATCATTTGTTTCTCTTATGGTTATTTCTTGTTATCTATTTCCGGCATAAAGAGATGTTTTTTGTATCACTCTAAACTGAAGGACTAATCACTTCATTGCGTCAGACGTTTTCAGTTTATGTAAAAGCAACCCAAAAATAGAATTATTGGTTCCGCCCACCTACAGCTGTCAGACCACCAATTCACCCACTTCAATAAAGTAGCCCTTCCCTGACAAAAATATTGCTTTTAATGACATTGTTTACTTAAACTAACAAAGAAATTTGCAGAAATGAAACTTTTGGTGAAAGCGAAATATATGTAGACCACTTTGAGCCAAAATTTACTTGTTCATGAGTTTGCATTAAAAATTGAGGATTAATGCGCTCCATAGTATACTTATCTAAGATTTCCAGATAAACCAGGGGTTGTTTTAGTAGTACTTGACTTCCGAACGGTAGTAATTCACTACAAGACTTTAAACATTGGTTGAAAATTGGCATGTAGAAAGGTGATACATGTACAATTCAGGATAAACCTGGTTTCTATGAAGGTAAAATATTTAGAAAGCTGTGAAAATTGCAAAATTTGGTTGAACAGATAGGGATTTTAAATTGGTGGTCTGACATCTATATGAGAAATTATAACATTGCTTTTACAATTTGTTCGTGCAAACGTTTATTGTTTGAAAATACTTCCACGCTTTATGCTAAATGCAGAAAACAGCATAAAAAAAATGGTTGATAAATTTCATAAATATCAAAAATTATCTCAAACTTACAAATTTTTAGCTGCTCCAAACCCGCCTGGAAATATGACTGCATCGCAATCATTGGCTGTAAGATTTGATAGTGGTTGCACTTTGCCTCTGGCGATACGTGCTGATTCTACTAAGACATTCCTGTAATTTATACGTAGGGAGGTTATATTAGAATTATGACATAACATATACACATATAAACTAAGATGAAATTCGTTTGTATTGTCCAGGACGTACTGGCGAAAGTCAATATTCATTGTGAAATTGCTTATACCAAGGTAAGCTTCTATGTTTATATTACTATAAAGCAGGCAGTGGCGTAGCTTGCATGTATGCTCAGATGCTCAAGCATCCACATCATTTTGAAAAGAAAAAAAACAACAAAAATACAAAATATAAAATTGCATATAATCGCATATGTTCGCAGCAGATAAACGCGTAGGTCTCCGAATGTTACAGGGGTAAGGATATAAGAACAACGACAAATCGTTTCCGAAGCATGTGTGTTCTTCATTTAGTTTATGTAAACAAGATGGAAAAGCAGAAAAGTGTTCTCGAATTTTTTTCGTAAAAAGTCTACGTCATCGGCTACTGCAAGCGCAGAGGATGATGATACGCAGACCCGCGGACAAGTTTCGTCTGAAATTGAGCCAAGCGGAGCAATGGCTTCAACATCTCACGAAGCAACAACGTTACCACCAAATAAACCACCATATCCTGATATCGCTTCCTGTGACATGAAAGACGAATGGATCAAAACTCAATTTGTTACAGAGTGTGATCATTCCTGGGCTTTCCATCTAGGTACAAATATTTAATTTTATTTTCACATGTTTTGGCAATATCACCGCTAAAAAGGCTAAGTAATCATAAATCAAAAAATCAAAAACCCCATGGGGAGGCTCAAATTCCGGGAAAAGGGGGTCACTGGTTCTTATATTCCAAAGTTCCATAAACAGAAGTTCCACTGTAATGGGTCCGTTTTTGAGCTGTTAAATATAAAAGTGGGGACTTTTACATTATATATATTTATTAATTGAATGATGGTAGTTTCAAGAAAACAATAAAATTCTATTGAAAATATATGAATTGTTGGTTATATTGAAATTCAAAGCTACACAGCCTCAGGTATGCCAATATATATAAAAGTGACCCCCATGCTTACTTAGGGTCTGGGCTTAGGGGGAATGTGAGTATCATGTATTGAGCTTTGCTTTCAATTTCCAGTCTTCTTTTTATTTGTATTTAAAAATATGGAATATATAATGTCACAATCCATGATTTAAAGTTTTGGTTAAAGTGTAGGGTTATCTATGGTCGGGAGAGAAAACTGAATGCATTTTGGTTTAAAGAGAATCCATGGCTAAGACATTCGATGTTTATTGACGCACTCTATTTCGGACGTTGTACTGTCTTCGCAGATAAAGGTGCCAAAGACAAACTGTTCATTAATCTGGTTACTGATGGGTTAATTTTTTAGATATGTTACTCGTCACGAAAAAGAGGGACTGTAATTTCAAAATTTGCATCTGTTAAGGGAAGAAAGCTGAACTTTTTGTTGTAAATAATCTGAATTGTTAATTTTGTAAATAAATTATCATTGGCACCATATTCAATATTTTCAAGGCACTTATTATGGAATTGAAACAAAAATCTAACTAGTGTCGGATTCTGGTGGTAGTACACATGCATTCAGGGAAAATGTGGGAAAAATATAATTTTCTGCATAAAATGGTCCAAAAAAATGTTCGTCTCGCTCTGCTCGACGAGATTTTGGGACTCGCTACGCTCGGCGGCATTTTGTTATCAACATCCATTCAGCCCTGGCTACGCCACTGGCAGGAATTCTGAATACAACATAAACCCTCTATTCTTTTGTCAAAATCAACAGTTGTAAATAAATACTGACCTATTTGTTGGCATTGGTTCCCCTTTCGTGTGGTCAATAGCATGCATTTGTTCAATGTCCGGTGCAAACATGGATACGTCTGCTTTATTTCTACTTAGGTGGACTAATATCCTGCAAGTAAAAACACGCGCTATAAGATGCTTCTTTCACACAATATGTTTGCAATAACATAAGCATGTGTATCTTGAAGAACTAAAGCCGTCAAAGTATCATAGAATCCTGCTGAAAGTATGGTCGTAAAATTGGTATACATAGAGACGAAAGAAACAACTTCTAAATTAAACAAATAAATATTTGTAAGTAAAAAGTTGAATTTAAACCCATAAAACAGAATAGAAAAATAAAATGCACACTGAGCAATGTTTTTTTTTTCAAACTTTTAAAAGAGGTTTTAATCTGTCATAAGAGGGTCACTTGTTTAAAATATATATGTGGCTTAAGTAGAAACATTTCAATCTCATTTAATAGAGAGTGAATTGTCTACATCTATATCATCGACTGATTATTTAAATTTGGACCCATTTGGAGAAGAGTCATTCCTATGATGAGCGACTTAATCTTCTAAAAAAAAAACTGGTTACCACCATCATCTAACATATTACCCAAAAAATCACCTTTTCACGAGATGGCTTGTACTTTTGCTGTTTGTGTAACTTGGTTAAATCAAGATAAAAATAATTCAATGATATTTTGTTATAGCAGCTATATGTACTATCGAGTGATTTCATTTTAAGTGTTGCATATGCTCAGTTGAACATTATTTAGCATTTTCTCAACACGTGTCGTGAATTAAAGAATTAAACCTCAAGAAACCAGTCGTGAAAGTGTATTTATGCATCCCTTGCCAAGCGCCGTGTTCAACGTTGGTCTTTCTTCCGGACACGGAAGGGGGGAGCGGGAGTTAAATAGTCGAACTACTGTACCACTAGCCTGTCAAATCTGAGGTTGTGAGTTCGAATCCCGCATGTGGCGGGTGAGCTCGACTCTAATCTTAATTGACTAGAATTGTCAGTTTTCCTACCGAAGGTGGGTGGTTCTCTCCGGGCACTCCGGCTTCATCAACCAATCAAGTATGTCGAAGTTAATATCTCTTCACATACCAGTGGCGGATCCAGAGGGGGCGTAGAGGGCGTACGCCCCCCTTTTGCTTGCACTTTTTTTTTTTTTTTTGTAAAATGATTAATCAGACTAGACTTCGCGAACTTTGCCATTTCCCGTGTATTTAAATTTTATGCGACAATTCTTTACTTATAAAGATATTTTTCGCTCGTATTTACTGTAATATATTATTGATTATGTCAAAGTCATATGATTCGCTACGGTGGAGTTGACCAGTACGTCGAAAAAAACGTCACTCAGTCAATTTGAAATTCAAATTACAGTAACACATTGCTTAGGCTGAGGATGACAAGCATGACGCCTTCAAAGCGACAAAGTATTGAGCAAGAACGTATTGACTTCTATTTCACAATTCCACCCAACAGAAAGTAATACTCTATTACACTCTCATGAAGTAAAAAAGTTCCACAGCAATATTATTTACCTACGAAAACATGTTTAACCCCACACGCCCCAGCCCATTAATAACATTGCTGAATAGTGATCCCCAGTCAGTAAGCTCTAGATATAGATTTAAAGTCTAAAGTACGGACCATTTGATTTGAAGGGGCAGTCTCAGATATTTTAGAGAAAAAATTCTGACCCTGATTTTTGCCTCAAACAATAATTCTGGCCGTATCTGGATTGAAAACAATAATCTTGTCCACTTTTTGGCTATTAGAAAAAAATATTTTCAACAAAATTATTTAGCATTAAATGAACATGATGAATAAAAAACGGGAGTAATTTTTTTTTGGTGGGGGTGCAAACATTTCAACCTAACATTTGGATAAAAATTGCTTGTTTGTCTTTCTTCGTATCGGTCGTATTGTAAATTTCATTGAATAGCCGTATATCTTGTTTACAACATGAAATCTGTGAGGTTATGCTAACTAACCATACAACAAACGAGAATTTTCCATGTCCATTTTTTACTGACAAATCCCACATCAAATATATTAACTAGTACATAGCTTTGGATCCATCCAATCATTTTATCATAATAATAGACAATTAATGGAGAGAATACGGCACCAAAAATGTCCAACCCCTACACATAAACTATAAAATGCATTTTACACTTATTTTATGTTTTTAAGCCAAAAAAAGGTAAAAAAAAAAACTTTAATACTACGCCCCCTTTCCAAAATCCTGGATCCGCCCTGCATACTATTAATACATTGGTAAAATAATCATGATAATAGAAACTCCAACAAAAAATATCAATATGCCAATCACACTTTATTTCTCGGACCATATGCAATTAGGTATTTTAATCAGAATTTTCAATGGCTTTCGGAAAAGGGAATATAAGAACAACTTATGTCAACCAATATTGCAATAATTGAGTCCATCCATATTAAATAATTTTAACAAACATAATAATAAATCTATATATACCAGGGTTGATTTATTATGAAATACATTGACCTTTGAGTACTTGAAAATTTTGCATACAATTTAATTTACAAATTTGATGGTGTATTTTGTAAGACGGCTATAGATGTAAATATTGATAAATTATAAATTATTAAAAAACAAAGGATCCAAGTTGAACTCCCTCACGCGAAAGTTGACCTTAGGTGTACTTGACTTATTTTTAGGTCGTTTTTGGTCATAAAGTCACGTGTTCATTTGGATCTCAAATGATTGGGTTTGAACGTTCCTGCTGAAGGTTAAATCCGGGAAAGCGATTCGAACACACCTAATTTATAATAGTGTGATTTTGATATTCAATAAAGGACACGGCCCTACAGTATCACCTAATATGGATACTTCTGGAACTGATGGCACATTTAAACTGGAAAATCGAGATAGTCATACTGCCTAGATTGAATGCATTGCAGAAAGCAATTTGGATTCAATTAAAGATTTGAATGCATGAACATATACTTCAGATCGAGACTAACAACATAACTTATATTAGAACACTGTTTCACTTTACATTATATATTAAAATTGAATTTCTATTTCATGATGGATTGAAACAAACTTCGGACTGAGAAGATTTTTTTTTTTTTGGTGAACTTTGGAAACTTAGGCCATATCATTTACTTTCGATCTTAACATTAGGTTAAATGAAGGTTTGGATAGCAGATTATTAAAACTATCAGGCTCAGTAAAGCACACAGGGTGACCAACAGAATCAAAATTTCACCAAAAGACGTATAATTCTTTTTTGTTTTGAATTATATATCAATAACATTTAATATAAATGCCGGTAATAATAAATATATATCAATATTGGTAGATGTCCTCGTTACTGTAGCCTTGGGTCTAATCACAGTGCACGTACCGCGTGAAGATGAGGTTGGTCAAAATTCAAGGCTAGGGTTACTGTAGCCAACCTTAACCACGTTACTAACACCTGGTAGATACTTAAAATACTTCGAATAAATATTAGCTCTAGAAAACATTTAGGTATAATAGTAAAATTAGATTATGTCTTACATGAGGAAATATATAAAATTCACTGTGGTGAGTGATTATTTTAAAAAAAAATCGGGACATTGGACCAAAATAATTAATTCAACATTTAATATCCATATTTTGAATCCAGTCAAAGATGCACTAGCATCAAATGTGTACATTACATAACATGTAATCCGTATAATGATTCTACAATAATAAATCCAATAATATAACTTATCTTATAATGATTCTACAGTAATGAATCCAATAATATAACTTATCTTACGCTGAGGCCTCGTGTACTTCTGTTCCATCGTATACTCCACATCCAGACAATACCTGAAAAAGATAACACCATCTGGGTGGCATTAGTTTATACTCCACACCCAGAAAATACCCGTAAAAAAAGATAACACCGTCAGGGTGGCATTAGTTTATACTCCACACCCAGACAATACCTTTAAAAAAAGATAACACCATCAGGGTGGCATTAGTGTATAATCCACATCCGGACTATACCTGTAAAAATGATAACACCATCAGGGTGGCATTAGTGTACACCTCACATCCGGACAATACCTGAACAAGACAACACCATCGTGTGGCATAAGTGTATACTCCACATCCAGACAATACCTGTTGAAAAGATAACACCATCAGGGTGGCATTAGTGTACACTTCATATCCGGACAATATCTGAACAAGATAACACCATCAGTGTATACTCCACATCCAGATAATACCTGTAAAAAAAGATAACACTATCGGGGTGGTATTAGTGTACACTTCACATCCGGATAATACCTGAAAAAAATAACACCATCAGGGTGGCATTAGTGTATACTCCACCGCCGGACAATACCTGTAAAAAAAGATAACACCATCAGGGTGGCATTAGTGTACACTTCACATCCGGACAATACCTGAACAAGATAACACCATCAGGGTGGCATTAGTGTATACTCCACATCCAGATAATACCTGAAAAAGATAACACCATCAGGTGGCATAAGTGTACACTTCGCATCCGAATAATACCTGAAAGAGATAACACCATCATACTATACATGTGCTGACTCTGCAAAATATTCCATGAGATCGTCAAATAATAGAAACTTATTTGTTCCGTGAACTTTTTCAAATTTTTGACGAAAATTTCCATTATACAGGCACCATATTATAGAATGTTTACCACATATAAAAAAATGTTGACACTATCGATAGTTTAAAAATATACAGAACATTAAATGAATAGAAAAAAAATGTCATTAAAATATCATTTTTTACAAACTGTATGTAGTGCAGATTTTTACAATGTATAACATTTATTCATTTTAGATTTGTTTATGTTTGAGGTCCTAGGGCAATATAAGCTAAATTTATTCTGGGTGTGCACAAAAAAAACCACAAATTTTGCAGCCTTATCTGAACTTGGTCGGTTTCCACTGTACTTAGACTTAGTCAAATCTATTTTGAATTATTAGTTAAAATTTAGACTCATTTCCTTTATTACAAGATGCATACCAGCAGTCAAAAACTTTATTTTCTCAGCATAAATCGTCATGGTATGGCTCTCTCCAACAAATTTTAAAAAACTCTTCCTGGGTTTGCAAACCTAAATGTCAGATGGGGAAAATATTTCAAAAAATACCAACAGGAAAAAATTTGGAAGGATCAACTGACCAAGAATTCAGAAAGGAAGCTCCGCACTTTTGTAAAATTTAAGAATAATTATGGTTTCGAAAAGTATCTAAATATCATGTCCAATTTTGAGCTTAGGAGATCATTGACAAAATTTAGGGTGTCATCTCACCATTTGCAGATTGAAATAGGACGATACCAGAATTACTCGCACCCAGTCATTTCTGACTTTTTCTGATAATCCTCTTATAATTCAAAATCAAATGTAAGTTCAAATTTCACGCATTTACCCCGATCGACCCCTTTGTAGAACCTGCGTAATTGAATTATTGTATATAAGTAGGTTTTTTTCTCTTCTTCAATATACATGAAATATTTTCCACTGAACATATTAAAACAATAATGAATACTTTTGTTCTTGAAAACGAACTCTATCCTGTTGCAAAATAAAGCACTTATTCATACAAACGAAGAGAAAGATTTTACGTGCTTTCCGGATTTTATACAGTCTCGTTCCGATAAAGTTTTCTTTTTTGACAAATTATCTGATCATATTCAACATGAAAAATTGCCCTCCATCCGTAAAATAAACAATCAACAATGCAGACAAAAATCGATTAAATTGAAAGTACTTACCACGGCAACCTTTGCACTTTGAACTGATGAACAATGAAATGCATTTCTTGTGACACATTGAAAAGAATATTGTGTACAAAGTCGGAATATTCTGGTTGTTGCCAACATGTTGTCGGTTCATTCGTTGACTGCGGAAGTGCTTCAACATGTCACATGAACCCATTGAATAAAAAAGAAATGAAAGGACACGGGTCCCAAAGAAGTATCAAATTGTTTATTTTTTGAAAAGAGAAAGTTATCCGAACAAAGCATGCGCCTAACGTGAGGGTACCCAAATTGCACCTATTTTGACAGTTTTTTCACCTACGTTTTTATATGATCCAGACAAAAGTTTCCACATTGTGTTTATTTTGTAGACGTATCCTTATTTACTATAAATATTTTGATTTTGAACCCATATTGAATCATAGATAAATGGGTTTGAACTGACCTCCAAACGACCCATGATTCTGTAATGAGGAGTACCCAAATTGCATCCATGCTAATTAAATACACATCCTTAAAATCGTAAAACAGACGTTTTGTTTTATTTCTTCAAATATTTAGAACAATTTGACATTAGTCCATGCTAACCATTCATTTTTTAAGAAATGGATACTTGTAACATATTTTATTTGCTCATTTTTAAAAGATGACTTTTTGTGAACGTCGCATGGTGACGTTTCCGTAGATTTTACTTTTTCCAGTAAATGCTTCATCTGTTGATATATACTTTGAACGTTTTGTATATGTTTTAACATATTTACCTAAGTTGCAGACGTATGAAATGTCAAATCAAAAAAATACAAATTGTTTAGTCTCAAAGAAAACTTGTAAGATTTCGTTCCGCAGCTATTTTTGTTGAATAGGTGCAATTTGGGTACTCGGTGCAATTTGGGTACTGTGACGTTTTTTTTTCCGAAAAAAATATTCTGATCCCCAATTTGATGAAAAAAAATATTGTGGTCAAGCAGATGACAAAAAAAATATTCTGAATCCAGATTTTCCCCATACCTTATAGTGTTAAATTTTGAAAAAAAAAAATTTGATTGATAGCGTCGAAAAACTAAAACTAGAGGCTCTAAAGAGTGATGGTGATGTGTTTGTAGATCTTACTTTACTGAACATTCTTGCTGCTTACAATTATCTCTATCTATAATGAACTTGGCCCAGTAGTTACAGTGGAAAATATTTTGTAAAAATTTACAAAAATTTACAAAATTTATGAAAATTGTAAAAATTGACTATAAAGGGCAATAACTCCTTAAGGGGTCAATTGACAATTTTGGTCATGTTGACTTATTTGTAGATCTTACTTTGCTGTACATTATTGCTGTTTACAGTTTATCTCTATCTATAATAATGTTCAAGATAATAACCAAAAACGGCAAAATTTCCTTAAAATTACCAATTCAGGGACAGCAACCCAACAACGGGTTGTCCGATTCATCTGAAAATTTCATGGCAGATAGATCTTGACCTGATAAACAATTTTATCCCTGTCAGATTTGCTCTAAATGCTTTGGTTTCAGAGATATAAGCCAAAATCTACATTTTACCCTATGTTCTATTTTTAGCCATGGCGGCCATCTTGGTTTTTAAACTAGATACCCCAGTGATGATTGTGATCAAGTTTGGTTAAATTTGGCCACGTAGTTTCAGAGGAGAAGATTTTTGTAAAAGTTAACGGACGACGGACGACGGACGCCAAGTGATGAGAAAAGCTCACTTGGCCCTTTGGGCCAGGAAAGCTAAAAAAGCGCGAAAAAAAATTTCTGACTCATACAAAAAAACATAACCCGGAGAAATTCATTCGTTGACTGCGGAAGTGCTTCAACACGAACCCATTGAATAAAAAAAGAAATGACTCAGACAAAAAACCATAACCCCCCGCCCCCCTTGAAGTTAAATGGTTGCTCCCTAATAGTATGCAGAGAACATTAATCTATTGAGCTATTGTATCGTCTTATTGTAAACAAAACATGACTTTGTATATTAAACATGCACAAAACAAGCATACAGTATAATCAACACAAAGCATGCCATGAAGCTTATATTTACTATATAACTTGCATGAAAAAGGTAAATCATGTTATAAGCAGAAATATTAAAAGTACAGTATAAAGCATAAAACACTAACATAATTATACATTAAAACGGTTAAGCATTAATTATCTGCAGGCATTGCAATGCCTGTTATTGGCATGAAGTATCATTCCATGTGAAAATAAATTTAGAAAATTGATTAAATTGTTTTCTAAGTCCTCTAAAACTCTGGGGTAGTTCATTCCAAATTGTTGCAGCTGTGTAGCGAAAGGAATTACTAACCTGGAACTGTCCAGCTAAACGATTTTTTTTTAACATTATTCAAATCATGTTAATATGATGGACTCTCTCGTGGATTATTTTCCATCTTAACTGTGTATTTTTTACTGCCAAAATGTCAGGTGACTGGGTAGTGATAAAGATGAGACGAAATAAAAGAATAGTAAGTTGTTAAACGACCAAGTTTATTCGGATATCTACCAATACGTTTAAGAACAGAAGCCTTCTTAAAAATCTCAGATATATGTTTATCAAACTTTAACATGTAACATAGTGCAACTCCCAGTAGCTAGACATTATTTTCTAATCTATTTTTCCTGAAGGTTAAAAACAATCTCATGATTAAAAGGTTTGTTTTATCAATTGTCAGAGCTTGGAACATAAGCTTTCATTAAATCGTAATCAAACCAGTCCAGCATTTTGAAACTAACACTTTCTAAATTTGTAATACCATTTTGTATTTCAAAATCCGCATAGGATAAGGTGTTGTCATCAGCCTAATTATATATAATACTAGTGTAAATTAGTCCAAATATCATTAATAAAAATTTAAAAAGCATAGGTTCTAGTGCGGAACCTTGCGGAACACCTTTGCACATAATTCAAAATTACTACAAATATTATTAATCTTTACACACTATTTTCTGTTTTGTAAGTAGCACTGTAATAAATCTATAAAACTATTTTATAAACCATAAATTTTCATTTTTAATAATAATAACTCATGCGGCAAACAGTCGAATGCTTTAGATAATTCCATCAATATTGCTGCGACAAATTTCTTCTCCAATTCACGATTACTTTCAGGAGGGCAGTTTGACACCCATACCCAGATCTAAATGCTGATAAAAGGGGGTTAAAATGTTAATAAAATAAAACACAGCTAGTTAATCAAATATAGCACGACGTTCGTAAAATTTGGAAAAACTTGGCAACACTAACTGGACGATAATTGGCTTTGTGAGAATTTTGTTTTTCTTAGATAGTGGTCTAACCTTGGCGACCTTTAGCTTTTCTGGAAAACTGAAGTTTAAAACTCTTATTGATCAGTGTTTCAATAGGACTGATGATTATAGGTTTTGCCTATTTTAACATTTTAGAGGAAATACTGTCATCCCCGTATCCTTTTTATAAATAATTTAAAGTTTGGTGAGTTGGTTGACCGTTATGGAATATCCGTTTCACAGATGACAGCGGATATGTTCCAATTGTCGTAACTACAACCCCGTCCCCTATTCCCCGAATCTGACCTACTGAATTAGACTTATTACCAGATGTGTACTAACATGAGCAACACGACGGGTGCCACACGTGGAGCAGGATCGGCTTACCCTTCCGGAGCACCTGAGATCACCCCACGTTTTTGGTGGGGTTCGTGTTGCTCAGTATTTAGTTTTCTATGTTGTTATTTATGTACTATTGTTTGTTTGTTATTTTTTTTTTTTTTTTTAGCCATGGCGTTGTCAATTTATTTTCTACTTATGGGTTTGAATGTCCCTTTTTTATCTTTCACCTCTCTTTTTTAGCATTTAGTTTATCTATTTGCTCGCTGACAGTCATCTAACACAGGCCAGATCGGGTCTGTTAAGAACACCGACCGGGATGAAGGACTGGAATTTTGACAGTCACTGGGATTGTTAGACAGAAACCGAATTTTGTGTTGTAACTATCCACTTGCATACCCCTGAACGATTTGTTGTATGGTTTTCAATATTTAGAGAGCATGGTAATCTCCCTTATCATTCCGACTGTACGTAGATGCGTGATTATACTACCCACACAGCCACCTGACGGCATTAGTTTTAAGGCCCAACGGGAGAAAGTAAAATGATAATTTTTAATACACCCTCCTCAATCTTTGGGGTTCATTTAAGGTACGAATTAAAAAATGTATGATTAAAAAGAGAGAAAACACGTAGCATACCAAATGATAAATACTGTTCATATTTAGTTTTTTTTTCCAAAAGTTATTTATTCACGATAGGTAAACGGAATCAATAACAGATGAAATAAAGCTTTTAGGAATAATTTCTGTATTGGCTCTGGTTTTAAAAATATACCAACCAATTAGATTCCCGCGAATTTGCAGGCAACGTAATTGGATAATTATGTTTAATAACTAGTCAACTGAAAGGTACCTGTAGTAAAAACTATAATTTTGAAAAGTGTAGACTAATTGAACTATTTTCGTCTAATGCAATTGCTTTATTCAGTTTTCATTACTCAATTTTCATTGTCAGGGACTAAATTTATTTTCATATACATATAAGAAAAGAAAATCATGCTTTTCACAAGAAATAATGGATTGATTACAACTTACAAGCTTCAAACAAAGGATGAAACAGACATAAAAATTAACAATGAATACCTTATGGAAATTGATTGAGAGTAACTGACAAATCACAGCATGGTTTTGTTCTAGTTGTCCGTCCGTCCGTCAATCCCATTATGGGTATATAGTTATTCCAGATTAATCCTCCTACAGTTTGAATGCTAGGAAGTTTTCACTTTGCTGGCTGTTTGTACATATATTGAAGGTGTGCATGTGGTCAGGGTTTTGATTTTTATTGTCAGATATTTGCTCTTTTGGGAGATAGCTGAACTTGTCATTTTGGAGTATATACTTGCATAAGAGGTGCATAGCGTTTCCGGATAACTCCTCCTACAGTTTGAATCCTAGGAAGTTTTCACTTTGCTGGCTGTTTGCATATTTATTGATGGTGTGCATGTGGTCAGGGTTTTGATTTTTAATAATATTTGCTCTTTTGGGAGATAGTTGAACTTTGTCATTTTTGGAGTATTTACTTGCATAAGAGGTGCATAGCGTTTCCGGACAACTCCTCCTACAGTTTGAATGCTATGAAGTTTTCACTTTGCTGGCTGTTTGTACATATATTGAAGGTGTGCATGTGGTCAGGGTTTTGATTTTTATTTATATTTGCTCTTTTGGGAGATAGTTGAACTTTGTCATTTTTGGAGTATATACTTGCATAAGAGGTGCATAACGTTTCCGGATAACTCCTCCTACAGTGAACCATAGACCAATGTACTCCCATGCTCAACTTTGTGTAATTTTAAATAACACTTTGCATCTGCGGGGGCATCATTTGTGTCTCCCAGACACAACATTATCTCAAAGAAAGTCCTACATTGACTTTGTTATAATACAGTTACTTCAGAGTACTTCAGAATGGAGTGCGGGGGCACTTTGTCTAATTTCTTATTCATTCATTTATTTGATATTTATATATTTCCAATATATAAGAAAAATCGGCAAAATAACAATTTAATAAAATTCAACAATTTTAACAACAAAATTCAACAATTTTAACAACAAAATTCAACTATCACATACTGTCAAATATATATTTTTTTCATAAATATGATATATTTAATATAATAATAGATAACATTTAATATAACAAATAATTCATAATATCAAATCAACGAGATCCCTGATTGTCGTCCATATACATTGGGGAAATCATACATAATAAGCTTAGGTAGGCTAATACTGAGTAAAAATAAACATATTTAAAATCTTCAACATCATAATAAACAATAAAAGTTAAATTAAGTATGGATGATGTGTGTTTTTATGAAGGTAAGTTGTCTTCAACACTTTTGGATGAATTTTATGCGGTGGTCAACGAAGCCACGACTGGATCATGGTCTAAAAGAGAAAGTACACCCTCTACTTTCGTCTCAGTCTTTAGTTCTAATGTTTTGACGTCGGACATAATTAAAGATTTTGAAGAAATGTAAAAGTCAATAACGCTTTCTTCGTCTCTTCTTTTTGTTGGTGTGTATCTGTGCAGAAATAAAGTAGACGGAATAAGTTTTTCAATGTCTTTTATCTTCACATTGAAATCCCCGGCTAAGACAAAGGGTAGCGATACTTTCTCTGATAATTTAAGGATATATTCCATTAGATATTTAAATTCTTCCTTTAGGTCCTCTAATTTTGCTTTGTTATGTCTTCCATGCCACGAAACACACATGAACTCTACAATTGGAACTCCTTTTGTTTTGACATTAAGAAGACACATTCTTGGGATAGGTGTAAAGCCTTGTTGAATTTTCCCGATCCGAATAAGTTCCCCAAGTGTGCTTTCTAATAACTTTTGCGAATATTGCACTACTACAACTTCATTTATATCAAAAATAATGCTTGCTTCCTTGTGTCCATTATATTTTAAATTGTCTGGCCAATCAAATTCAACCCATGCTCTACTATGGATACTGACCCATCCAAACTCTTGCAATAAAACCAAACTAGCTTCTGATTTTGAGATGACGTCAAAAATTGCTTGTTTCCTTCTCTCTGTCGGTTTCTCTCCAGTGTTCTTTCCACCCGTATTCATTATAATCAATTTTAGTGACGAACTATTTGGAGATGCATCAAACGTGTCACCATTGTATGATTTCCTTGCCTTACTCGCCCTGTCTTTATCTTTGGATGTGTCTTTTCCTTTAGTTTTTGAAGCCATATTTTTGATTAGGTAGACCTACAGTATTTCACTCATATGTCACCTCTAGTTATGTTCATCACTTTATTGAGATATCTGAAAAAATCACAAAGTAAAGTCAAAATGTCAGAATAGATTGTGAAAATTTTCAAGTTTTCTTCCTTGTGTAGAGTCTTTCCTTATTGTTCCTCAACAGTTTTGTTTGTTATGTACGAGTCCAGATTCAGATTAGCTATATATAACCGCTTTAACAATATTCGACATTTCTGCGTAATGTGTTGCCTTATTGTTGCGTTCTTTTATTTCAATATACATATCGTATTACTTTTGAATTCGGTTTCGATTTTATCAAGGATTGTTATCCTTGTTATCATCTATTGATCGTTACCCTGACCTGTATAAATATTAGCTGTAATCATGGTAATAGTAAATGACCTTTGTAAATATTATTACTTGCATGTCAGCTCAAATTTATTCAATATTTCATATACCGTTTGGTGTTTTTTCTCAAGTTTGTCTCGAAAAGATCAGTCAAACACAATTATTTAAATCATACAATATTGAAAGTACTTTAATATGAACGAGGAAGAAATTAAGCTTACCATTACTAATAAATTTCCAGCCATTTATTTTGACATCACATTTTACAAGTATCCCGACATAGTAGTCATATGATCGTGTGTAAACATGCTGAAACAAAACAAACCTATATTTATAAACATGTCCTGATTGGTTACATATCCAGTGTGGATTTCCTTGTTAATCAGTATTTTTAGATATGTTTTACAAGTGAAGTTTGGCGGGTTATTTAAATGAATATTTTGTGTATTTGGAAGCTCCATAGCCAACAATTTCTTTTCTTAAAGAATTATTGATAATACACCAAAAAGAAGTACGTTCAAGCGCGGGTATTAATTAAAGGTTGAATACATTTTCCCGTGTAAACAAACTATCGCGAATGTCTTTTGACAAAGGATCGGTAGTCGATAATACGAGCGTAAAGTAACATTGATGAAAGTTTTTTTGTTGTATTTTCCATTCTAATGGTATCCGAGTAGAGGGGACAGGGGAGGGAATCACAAAAGATACGCGTATATATTCCTATTTTATCGATATGACCTTCTGGAAACTGTATATAACAAACGATATAATATATATATATAAAAGCATGAATTATTCCAAAGACCTCAAACAGCAAAGCAATGTGATACAATGGTTTGCATATCACTGAAGACATAAATAATTTGATGATCGTAAATAATGCTCTTTATTAATATATGTTTATTGATATAAATGCACAGTTATAACCCATTAATGATATATATATTAAATGTCCAGTAGTTCGTAAACAGTATGTAAAACGACGTACCGCTTCCCCCCCCCCCCGATGTTTTTGTTTAACCGGCATCACGAAAAACGGCTTGTAACTTTCAAACAAACGTTGTGATATTTTCAAATCATAAGCCTGCTTTTTTGTATCATCCGAAGTAGTGTCAGATCTTGTTTTCCTCTTTGTGAATTCGTAACAAGATTTTTCGGATTTCAACACAGAAGTGCGAATTCTTTGACCACCAGAAAATCGCCGCGGCTGCAACCCCAACTTACGTGCTGCTTTACTTTTTTCCCCTTTTGTTTTTTACCACTGACAGACGCCGATATTACATGCATAGCATTACGTGCATCAGAATTTCGTTTCTGTTTTGTTTCATGTATGAATCCCTTTATGTTTTCTAGGACCTTTTCAGAGAGAGATGGACTTTATTTATTTACAAATGATCATATTTTTTTTATTTTAGATAGTTATTTATTTTCATTTTGTTATTTATATATTTCCCGTTGTAGTTGTTATCTTCGTTTCTATCATAGTCGTATAAAACTATTTCGATACTTGAACAGTTTGCAAAAAAAAAAATAATTTATTATTCTGTTTTGTCCTCTGATCTTAACATTAGAAAAAATGGATAAATCGTTCATACATTGTATGAGAATACGAAAACCTTTCGATTTCGATGGCGTCGGTGGCGGAGTGGTCTATGGGGTTCATATAAAGTGATCACGAGCCTGCCGAGATTGAAATACGCTCGTGGCGAGGTTTGTTCGACTCAATTGACAATTATTATCAGGTAACTAACCGAAGGTAGCCCGTTCTCCGCCTTCCTCCACCAATGAAAACATTCCGATGAAATACAACCAAGGTCGCTTATAGTGGCGTTAAACACAAAACAAACAAACATTTCGATTTGATTTGAAGAGATATAAATAGCGTCCCGAACCGATATCGTTCAAATCGTAAGAAAATAGTTGAGTGGACAAACTTGCACGACATTGGATTTGGATTTTGTTTATCAAAAAGTATATAACTGCTTTGTAGGGTTAAAGTACAATTACGGAAAAGCACCATTTTGTATGCTACAAATCGAATATTTTAATAAATGACTTTGGAACTGTAAAAAGCGGCAAACTTCGACATTGGACATCCTAGCAAAGGACTGGAATAGTCCAACTGACCATATTTCTGTATCCCGGTCATTATTTTTGGTTTGGTTTGTACCAAGAAATTTTCTATATAAGCACCGTTTCACATCGTACAACCACGGGGAAAATCGTCTGCAAAGATTAATTATAAAAAAGCGGATCACAATTGCTGTTTGTTTTGTCATACCGTAAGTACCAGTTACAGTTATTTATAAAACTATCCATATTATGTAACGGCTACAAATATACTTTTGAAAACTTTGTCAACAAAATGGTTGTTTGGTGTTCTTTGATCTATGCATATATGTATATATAGGGAAATACAAAAGTGTAATCAATTATACACATAATATATTTTCAAACGGTTTAAAAGGCGATTGACTGTCATGTTCCTGACTTGGTTCTAGCACTTTCGAATGAAAATGGTAGGTTGAAAAAAATTTACATAGCACCTGTGGTCAATTTCACTAAACGTAAGTTTAGTTATAATAACTATCTTTCGGTCAATGTACCTAAAAGTGGGTGGCTGCATGTGTAGTCGCAAAGCCAACGCACGTGTCTGTGTATTTATACATCCAAGGGGACGCCCAGAATAACGCTACAAGGGTTAATATATTATGTACTGGTACATAATAGTCGTTTTTTGTTCATTAGGCCACACCAATTTGATAAATACAAAGAATGACTGTTTATATTGTTCAGATTTGCTAGGTGGAATTTTGAAACACCGGCTGCTGTTTTTTACAAATTTATCTATAATGTTGGTTGTTTTATAGACCTGTCTATCTTGGATGAAATAAATATTATATTCCCATGAATTTTGAAAAAAATCACAGATTTATCTTATTTTGATGAAACCCCATATCCCCTTGTTAGTCTATTGGCATTCAAGCACAACTCTTTTGTAAGGGAAAATTTAAGAGTTCCAACGTTCAAGACCAAAGTGGTGGTATTGTGATTGGCATGCTCATAATAATTAGGGATGTGTAATTGGTTCAACCACTTCTAGTCAAGCTAAAGAGTTTAAAATACATTGCAGCTTTTAGGAGCAAAAGGAAAGAGTATTTTGTTGTCAGAACAATGCATGTAAATGTGGTGACAGGTATTTTAAGGGAATATTTTAATACATTGAGATCTACATGCATAGCAATATAACTATCTTACTCATGGTGTTGTTGAAATATTCACCTCACTCATTATGTTGATCCTTAGTATGGATAAATAGTTCCAAGTGGATATCAAGCAGCCAATAAACAATCATTACCATATATAGATATAATGAAAACAACTATATCAAAAAATATTTAATATTTTTCAGGGGCATTTTTTTTTTTGGATACATACACATATTTATTTTATTCAACATACTAGTATGTCATTTAACTAACTAACATAATTCCTCTTGTTAAACTGCATCTGCTATGCTTCCTTAATAATTATATACACATGTATGAATTTTAATGAAAATTCACGCAGACAAATATAAAAAAGAAGATGTGGTATGATTACCAATGAGACAACTCTCCACAAGAGACCAAATGACACAGAAATTAACAACTATAGGTTACCGTACGGCCTTCAACAATGAGCAAAGCCCATACCGCATAGTCAGCTATAAAAGGCCCCGAAATGACAAATGTAAAACAATTCAAACGAGAAAACTAGCGGCCTAATTTATGTACAAAAAAATGAACGGAACACAAATATGTAACACATCAACAAACGACAACCACTGAATTACAGGCTCCCGACTTGGGACAGACACATACATACAGAATGTGGCGGGGTTAAACATGTTAGTGGGATCCCAACCCTCCGCTAACCTGGGACAGTGGTGTAACAGTACAACATAAGAACAAACTATAAAAATCAGTTGAAAAAGGCTTACATGTAACTCATCAGATGGATACAAATAGAAATACATCTAACAAAAACACAGCACAGAGTGGACGTGGCCGGGTACTTGTATATCCCAACAACAAAAAAGACACTAAGTACACATCTGAGAGTACTCGCAGCTACTGACAGCTAGTTCAAAGCCACTAACAACTAATAAAAAAAAATCATGCATAAAGCTTATTTGACGAAAATAATCAAAATTATTAAACCACAGCGAGACTAGAAAGTTGGGTATTGTTCATCCGCCAATCCATCAAATTATATGCATTAGAGCATGTTTCTTCTCCTTTTTCTATGAAGTAACCCAGTTTTAACATGTACATAAATATCAATCGCACAATTTAAAAAAAAGAATTATACCGCTCGCTTCACTTGTAGAGCACTCGCCTCATAAAAACTCATTTTCAAGAAAAAAATACAATCAAAAAATTTTCGCTCGCTCGCCCCATATTTTTTGGAGCTTTTGTCCGAAGAACTACAAATCAAATTGGTGTGGCCTTACTTGTAAAATATGTTACATATTTTCCGATTGTGGGAACTTCATTCGGATAAGCAATACCAAACCTTGCCTCGGTTGATATATCATTCGGATGAGCAATACCAAACCTTGCCTCGGTTGATATATCATTCGGATGAGCAATACCAAACCTTGCCTCGGTTGATATAATACTCTAATTAGGACCATGTCTTAGTTTGAACAATTATTCGTCAATATACTTAGTAGTCTAAATGTAAAAGAAATATTTAGGGGTAACGAGAGATGTCTTTTGCCCTTTTTGACACTTTTTAGAGGACAACACATAATTCTGCAACCGGCAAAATAAATTATGTTTTTAAATACAACATGAAAATAAATATTCTGACCCTCAAAATGTTGAACAAACTGTTGTGCAGAATGAAAATAAATATTCATACAGCATTGTTTAAAAATAAATAATCGTCCCTTGCAATTACCTCCTATCAAAAAATTGCTAGATGTTCTTTCTGTCAATAAGACTATAAAGAAACCACCTTGGCGGTCTCGTGGTAGCGAACTCACATCGAAGCTGGAGATTGTGGGTTTGATCCCCGGGCGGATATATGTGTTGCTTTTCTGCTAAGCATGCACGATTAAGGAAAATGAGCAAAGACCGGTTTTCACGGAGTAAGAAAAGTGTGTTTGGGTAGGATGACATTTCTTCCTGCAGATTTTTACTTTGTGAACTAGTAATTTAATAATCCGACAAAGCGTGACAGTCTAGTACAAAGCAGGGTTCATATTCATACGACATTAACATTATTCTCGTCCTTGATATTTGCCACTGAACGTTAAACATTAATCCATCATCATCCTATATTGAAGCCCTTGCCGAAGGTTCCGTTACATATGTTTTAATTGACAGTCCAGTGTAACTGACGTTTTGTCTCCTTTAAAACTTCTAGTTTTCATGATTCCAATACAATTCATGTCCAGCTTACAGACAAGGCAATGGTCCATTGTTGATAATACCTTAAACTTATAATTTTCGTGAGAACGACTTGAATTTTCTTTTTTTTTTTAAATATTACGTTGTTGGACAGTGACTGAATGTACAACTAAATCTTCATATTTTTTCTTCTCGAAGGGCATCATAAGAAAATTAATAAAGTCAGTAATCATAGTTTATTGTACATTATTGTCTATTCAGCAATAAAAATACCACCTTTACTACAACATTTCATGGTAAAATTTATCCCAAAAATAAGTATAAATATATATATATATATATATTTTAAACTGTTTTAGGTATATTGCACCCAATATTAATTATATTCTAGAATACACTTTCTGAATTCAGTCAGCAGCATCTTTATAGGAAAATGGTTTTCACTGGACAGTAAATCTTCTGTTGACAGGAAACTATTTAAAGAGCAACTCCCTTTTTCAAGATTATATTTCCATACTGTGCTGTCTCCCTATAGAAATACATAAATACATTCTATATATATTATTTATTCCATAAATATGTATGAATTCCTTTCTTCTGAATACCCTCTAAGTGAAAGACAAGAAAAATTGGTACAGGTAAATAAATATGAATAATATTAATGTGGCCTTATATTTACAGTGTTATTTTTATTCACAAAAGAGCTCAAAATTAAAACGATTTTATTTTTAAGGGATAAAATTGTGATGTTTTTCAATGTAATGAGCAAGAAAAAAATTATAAAAATAATTCAGAATCTTTTTCTTTTTTTATCTTTTTGAAGACGACTGAATAACTACATGTATCTGAAATAAGGAGATGAGGTATGATTGCCAATGAGACAACTATCCAAGAGTCCAAATGAAACGGATTTAAGCAATTTTATTAGCAGTCTGTCACCCTATCAGACACATTCTTCTGACTCGAGCAAACCAGTCTTTGCTCTTATTCATAAATCCTGCATGCTTAGCTGAGAAGCAGCAATTATTACTCTTTTACAGTTTCAAAACAATTATGAACAGATTCTATGTACATATTTATCATTTGTAAATAAAGAATATATACAAAACATTTGTTGAACAAGAAACCTACCCTGTATGAACAACTGCAAATGCCTTCTTTGCTTTTTCATAAAATGCAAACCTTTCAACCTTTTCTATCTGTATCTGTAACATGACATTAAAACAAGCTTAAAACATGATTTTCAAAACTGGTATCTATAATTTATTTTTAACTTCTTCGTTCATTATCGCCCTTTCATGCATAGTTGTATGAAAATATTTGACCATATAAAATTTTATCAGATATATTAGTTGCAAATTCTAACATGCCTTGTCTTATAATAAAACATTATGTATATGCATATGTGAAGTATTGAGAATAGTTCAGCATGAAACGGCAGTGGGATGAATGCGAATTTCACCCCCCCCATTTTTATCTTCTTAAAATGAGAGGGAAATGTTTTGGCCCCCTTTTCTGTCATAATTTAAAAGATATAATAAGAAATCAGCTCAATATACTAAATTCTTTCTGCACTTGAAACATTACCAATATACATGTAACTGCTGATATTGCTTTTACATGTATCTGTACAGGGAAGTTTTATTGTTGATATTCACCCCTTATGTATCTAGTGTTAAATTAGGTATTTATATGACAGACCTTTCTTGGTATTCCTAATTATTGGAAGATTTTATATAGACAGAAGTAAATTATCAATTCCTCTACATTCAGGTCCGTTCGCACCACAGAGAGTCAAATCGTTAACAAGCATACCACTGCCACTACCCAACTTAAAGCATCTTCCGAACATTTGAAAGTCCCTACCATGTACTGGTTACCGAAATTACACAAAAAACCATTTAAATTCCGTTTCATCTCCGCATCGAGTAAGTGTTCTACTACTAATCTATCAGTTCTTCTAACTACCTCCTTACTACTATCAAAGAACTGGTTATTAACTTTGTAATAAAGCTTATGAAAATAATGGTATTAATTATTTTTGGAGTGTTAAAATTCTTTAGAGGTTTTAGATAAAATACATGCTTTTGATGGTCCTTATAATTCTGTTGACAGTTATGATTTTTCTACTCTGTACACTACACTTCCACACAATCTTATAAAGAAAAAGTTTTGTATTTGATAAAATGGTCTTCAAAAATCTCATTGTAATTTTATTTGCTGTAACTGTTTAAAGCCTTTTTCTGTAACGAAAAGGAAAGTATGCTAGATACACTTACTGGAAATGTGAGGATATGATTGAAGCTTTAAATTTTCTGCTAGATAACATTTATGTACGTTTCGCGATAAAGTGTATCGTCAGGTAGTAGGTATTCCTATGGGCACTAACTGTGCCCTTTAATAGCAGATTTATTTCTATATTGCTATGAATCTCAGTTTATGACCAAACTCAGTAAAGACCCATCATTGTTATATTTAGTTGATACATTCAACAATACCTACCGTTATCTGGATGATATTTTTCGTTAAATAATCCAGAGTTCTCTAAATATACTTCGAAATTTACCCAAAAGAACTTACTTTAACTAAATCTAACATAAACAGCAGCAGTTGCCCTTTTCTAGATTTAGACATTTCAATTTCTAACGGAAACTACATACTAAAATTTACGACAAAAGAGACGATTTTTCATTTCCTATTGTTAATTTTCCATTTTAGACGGCGATGTGCCTTTGGCTCCATCATACGGTGTTTATATATCCCAACTCGCTCGGTATGCCCGTGTGTTCTGATGTCATAGATTTTAACGAACGTAATCAATGCATCACTGGGAAATTATTGTGTCAGGGATTTCGATACCATAAATTACTTAAAACTTTTACTAAATTCTTTCATAGATACAAAGATTTGATTAGTAAATTTGGCTGTACCTGTAGAAAACTTATTAAAATGGTATTTCACATCCTAAATTTTACGGTAATATTGTACTTAAAGCGAGGAAATCACTATGTGATCCGTGTAAACTCATCGAACCTTTAAACAAACTTATAAGTAAGGGTTATCGTACCAATATTGTAATTAGATCTCTGAATATAGTTTACATTGGCACTAATATCGATTTTGTCATTAGCAAATTAAAACATAACTAAGTTGTATCTTCTTTTGAGGCGGGATGTTTAGAGACACACACGTTAATTTTATCTCTTAAGAAGTAGCTCCTCACTATCCTACTACCTGTCGATACATTTATTTTTGGCATTGCACAAGTAATGTCTTCTCTGACTGTTCATGACGTTAAAATACTAAATCCCTGGGATGTGTTTTAGTTGATTTTAGTCTCTGATGCATGATTTTTATCATTAATTGTTTTTGGCTTTTAACTAGCTGTCAGTAACTGCGAGTACTCTCAAATCGTACTTTCTTGTTAATTCGACCTGTTGATACTATTTTAATACTTTTTGTTATTTTATATTAATATGGATCTTGTCTGTATACCAGCTTTGATTATTTGGAATATCTACTAATTTTCACTTCTTCGTACTACATTTGTATTAACATCAAGATTATTCTTATTTTTTTTTTCTTCCGCTAATTTTTTTTTTATGTAGTATTGATGTTTCAAAAGATGTTGCTTAGATATTTGGAATATGATATCGTATAGTTTATACGCTTTTAAAACTGACAACTGCGTAATAAAATACTTTACGTTGTAAGAGTTATCTCCCAAACACTGTTTTTCTTGTGGCCACTACTCCTTCCAAACCGTAAAAGATTACGACAAATTTATTTTACCAAATTGCTCGTTACATCTTCAGGATTAGGATTTTAATTTTGACCAAGCTATTCGGAGACTCCATATGAGAGTTATTCCCCTTATGTGTTTGATATAAGTGATTTGTATTTCTAACTGGTAAACCATAAGTGATATTGGCCTATGGTCTTTGGATTTGAGGTCCTTGGTCCAAAAAAGAAAATTTGGTCAAGGTCATGTTCTAAATTTTGATTTTGGCTTATTTTCACTTCTTTTCAAAACCGTATAAGATATCGACAACATATTATTACTAAATTGTTAGTTGCGACATGTCGTAACACATACATTTTGTTTAAAGGTGCGCTAACATTAAATTAGAGTTTTCTCCCTCTTGTGTTTAAAAATACGCGTATGGTGATATAACTCATTAACCATATATAACTAAGACCTAGGGTCTTTTGAATTGAGGTCCTTGGTTTATGACCTTGAAATTGAGCTCAAGGTCATAGGTAAGTTTGATGTTCTGGATTTTGACCTTTGCTTTTACCACATATGTATACATGATAAAGCCATGGGACTTTTTGCATTAGGTTGCAAGCCATTTGACCTTGAAAAATCCAACCGGAAGTGACCTTGTGTAAACCGGAAGTAGCTATTTTTGTACTTATTTAATATAAAAGTATATAGAACCATATATTTTGGAATCAGTGTCAAGTAAACATTCAAATTATACTGAAGTAACATTTTTCAAACCGGAAGTAACAAATTATCTCCTTATTTAAAAAAATGCATAGAAACTATATATTTTGGAATCAGCGTACAATAAACTATCATTTGACGCTGGAAATGACATTTTAAACCGAATTTTAATATTTCATATCAAAATAGATCTTTATGGGTGGAAGACCTTCAATTGTTCTCTGAACAATTGGTTTTAATTCTCCTTTAATCTGTACAGGAAGTTTTATTGTTGATATTTACCCTTATGTATCTAGTGTTAAATTAGGTATTTATATGACAGACCTTTCTTGGTATTCCTAATTATTGGAAGATTTTATATAGACAGAAAAGTATACCTAAAACGACAAAGTTATTTTTCATTTACCTGTATATATTATGAAAACCGGTTTTTCAAAAGTGATTATTTTCTAAGGGTTTAATATTTCATGGTAGTGTTTTGCCATGGCTTTATTTGGACTTGTTTGTTTGCTTTTTGGCCTTGAATGTTTGTCCCTAATATTTTATTAACTATGTATTTACTTTCAGGTATCACAGATCGAATTTATTCGTTCATAAAGTGTTAATTTACGTTTTTGATTGAGTTAAGCCTTCCAATTGATGTTTTATCGTGTGTTTTCTATGTTGTGATGTTATACTATTGTTTCAGAAAAGGGAGAAGGTTTGGTACCATTAAACGTTTAATCCGCTGCAAATGTTTGCACCTGTCCTAAGTCAGGAATCTGATGTACAGTAGTTGTTGTTTGTTTATGTAATTTATACGTGTTTCTTGTTTCTCGCTTTTTATATATACTAGACCGTTGGTTTTACCGTTTGAATGGTTTTACACTAGTACTTTTGGGGCCCTTTATAGCTTGTTGTTCGGTGTGAGCCAAGGCTCCGTGTTGAAGGCCGTACATTGACCTATAATGGTTTACTTTTATAAATTGTTATTTGGATGGAGAGTTGTCTCATTGGCACTCACACCACATCTTCCTATATCTAAGAAGTAGTATACCTAAAACGACAAAGTTATTTTTCATTTACCTGTATATATTATGAAAACCGGTTTTTCAAAAGTGATTATTTTCTAAGGGTTTAATATTTCATGGTGGTGTCTTGCCATGGCTTTGTTTGGACTTGTTTGTTTGCTTTTTGGCCTTGAATGTTTGTCCCTAATATTTTATTAAGTATGCATTTACTTTCAGGTATCACAGATAGAATTTATTCGTTCATAGTGTGTTAATTTACGTTTTTTGATTGAGTTAAGCCTTCCAATTGATATTTTATCGTGTGTTTTCTATGTTGTGATGTTATACTATTGTTTCAGAAAAAGGGAGAAGGTTTGGTACCATTAAAACGTTTAATCCCGCTGCAAATGTTTGCACCTGTCCTAAGTCAGGAATCTGATTACAGTAGTTGTCGTTTGTTTATGTAATTTATACGTGTTTCTCGTTTCGTTTTTATATAGACTAGACCGTTGGTTTTCCGTTTGAATGGTTTTACACTAGTAATTTTGGGGCCCTTTATAGCTTGTTGTTCGTGTGAGCCAAGGCTCCGTGTTGAAGGCCGTACATTGACCTATAATGGTTTACTTCTATAAATTGTTATTTGGATGGAGAGTTGTCTCATTGGCACTCACACCACATCTTCCTATATCTATGACGCCTTTTACTTGCTTCTTAAAAACCAATATTTTAACTTGTGAATGAAATTCTGCCCTTTACAACCCCAATCATTACAACCTCAATAAAAACCACCATCGTTGAAATAGATTCCGTTGGCACTATTCAAAGTTATCTTATTTTTTAGAATGCATTTTATCAATTAAATAATAAATTTTGTGATTTGTAGGAAACCTTTGAAGTTTATTGTGTGCAAATGTTTGTCCTTGTTGGGATAGGCCGAAAATATTCTTTTCATACAGGTTTACTAGTATAACAATATTGATGTTTACCTTTGAACTCTCGTGTTTATTAATAATTTCTCTATACTTTGACCAGACTGGTGTCTGAAGATTACGATCTTTATCACTTTGTACTAAATCCATTAACGAAACCTACAATGTACAACAACAATACAAGTTTTATTATTCTGCTTAATTATCTTTTGCTCTTACGAATAAACCTTTAAAAATCTTAGAAAATATTAACTGTCAAACCAACTGTCAAACCAGACATTTTCTATGAAAAAAGTTCTGTTTGCACTCACAGTACGTGTAACCGATTGATTGATGCTTGCTTAACGTCCAGTGGCAAATATTCCATGCATGTTCAGGACGAGAACAAAAAAGCAATACAAACAATTGGTTGGTCTTGCAATAAAGGCCGTCCGAGATGAAGGTCGGGGAAAATGAGGGTATATTGGATAGGGACAGACAATTTGGCCTTGTAACATGTCACCTACGGACTCCGAAACGATTTGTTGTAAGGGTTGATAACGTGCAGAGAGCGTGGCATTTTCTCTACACGAGGCTTCGGATTGAACGTTCCCATTCTGATCGGACATAGCTGCGTACTTATACATCTCTCACAACCAAATGGACGGCCCACTTTGCAAAGAGTTTTACTGCCGGTCAGAAGAACAAACTGAACATATTTCTATTCCCAGTCACCATTGGGGAGACGTGTAATCGAACTTTTTTCTGAAAACGATGCTGCTGGTTTTAGTTGTAATGACTGAAATTACGAGCACCCGTATTCTATAAACTTGGTAAGGTGTGATACCTAATAGAAACCATTATGATACAGTCAAATAAGAGATAAGCCGAAAACCGAATTCATAAATGAAACTTAAAACCATACTTACTGGGAAGTTTTCATATTGGTCTAAGGGAAGTAACTGTAGTACCGCATCTAACAATGTAGGAATGTCCATCCCTACAAAATAAACAATATGTAAAGATTTCACTAGTGGATTCAGTGTTGGAAGAACCCTCCACTAGGTGAACCTAACTTATAAATAAACATGTTTAATTGGCCAAACTGTGTCACTTTTAAAATATACAATAAAACATGCGGTATGTAGTTTCAGAATGAAAATATAATATATATATCCTTTTTTCAATGTTATTTGCAGTATACCTCATAGTTAATTGTGTGGGTTTTATGTGGGTTTTTTTACTGAGATTTCTCCGCACAAACTACTTAAGCCTTTTATTTATTCAAGTCAAAATACACTTACCTGGTGCACTTGGGTCAATGTCAACATAACATTAATTGCATTATAATATATTGCTATTATTTTGTTGTGTGTGTTTTTTGTTGTTGTTTTTTTTTTATAATTATTACACGTTACATATCTATTGTCTAGATTGCATTGCATATGTCATTGTTTATAATCATATTGTTTATATGCTATATGCCATCCTGGGGCCCTAATTTGGTGAAATAAAATATTCAATATGAGAATGAAATACCAGAAGTCTGGTACTATTATACCAATAGACGAATTTCGCGAAATCTTTTTTTCCTGAACCTTGAAGAAAATGTGCTGGTCTTCACTATTGCTGCTATTGCAAAATACCAAAATTGTGTCGGTCCTTTGATGGTCAAATCCTTCACACCACCCCTTTTCTCAATCTCTGAATAGACCCCTAATTTCATTTGTGTTTGTGTCAGGGTCGAGGGTTGGGGTATATAACAATTTACAAATTGATTCCAGAATTTCTTTATTTTCTAAGAACATAATATAGCTATTTTATGCATGTCATGTATTCTAAGAAAGAAAAAAAAAACGAACCATCAGCTCTAACTTCAATTGGTCCACTTCGACATATCGAGGATGATGGAAAATGAGCATCTGCTAATACTGAAAATAACAAAAAAAATTCTACAAATTAAAATATAAGATCTGTCAATATTTTATTACGAACATATAAAGTATAATATCAGTGTAGCTATAAATAAGTTAAAATTGAATACTTATAGAAGACTTGGTCTGAGCTGAGAAAAGACAAATCAGAAATGGCAGTCGCACTGAATGGGGAGGAAACAATCAATGTGAAATTGAAAGAAATGCATAAATAGCTAAAGAGTTGTCCTGGACACTGCCACATATATTGAATCATATCAAGAGTATAAATAATATATATATATATATATATATATATATATAAGATAAGATAAGATAAGATAAGATAAATTTTATTTTCCAAATTAGGTCCCCAGGGGGCATATACACATAACATATATAATTGATACAACATACAGTATTTTACATAACATTATAAAATAGACTATTGAAATAAAGTCATACAGGTATTATTTGTTAAAAAAAGTATTTAAGAGTTGCTACTCCAGAGATGTGGCAAACTTATTATTTTTTATTTTTTTTCTCACTTGATTTTATAATATTTTGCTGGAAATGTATAAATAAAAATGATTGTTTAGCTGCAACAGACACCAAGGGACGATGCTCTAGGATTGTGAGCTTAAAAGCTCTAACAATCCTCCTCGTATCTGATGCAGAAAAACAAACACAAATGTAAAAAAAATCATGTGTATTCACAGCAAATAAAATATACTGCAGTAATAGGTATTGAGAATAGTGTAGGTTTCCCTACTGCAACAGACACCAAGGGCGGTACTCAAGGAGCTGTGGTATTTACACAGTCCTCCTCGTGTCTGAAGCAGACAAGAAAGCCACATAATTAAGAATTTTTCGAAATAAATTTACATGCAGCAGTGAGAATAGACTTATCTTCTGTGTTCATAAGCCATATCAGTTTATCTCTTACGTTAAGAGTTAAAAAGTTGGGGCAACTTTTAGTTATCTCTTGAAATAGATGAATGCGGTCATCATCAAATTTAACACATTGGAATAGAAAATGATCGATATTCATCCTCCACATCTCCGGAGTTACAACGAGTACAAGTTCTGTCATTTAGAGAGTACCCTGATACCTTCCGGACTCAATTCTTAAGTGGTGTGATGAAATTCTGAGCTTTGTTAAGCTTCGTCTCTGTTCAAAATTCCTATAATGGAAAGATATCTTTCTCTTCCAAAAACTGATTTAAATGTAACATAAGTTCTAATATATATATATATATATATATATATATATGAATTACTAGCAACTAGAGTTTTAACAATACCTATTTCGTCTCCGTGTCCCATCAGTGCTAGTACTTGTAACAAATGTGGAGATATAACATTTGGAATCTTTTTCAATGGCATTTTGGGGAATGTTTCGATCAGCTGTTTTCGTTTGTAAACAACAAATGGGCGGTTAACTCTTATCAAAATAAGGGAGATAATACTTTGACTGTCTTCGGTGGATTACATTTGTTACGATCACACAACTTCACTTTATATGTTCGATACTTTTATCGAATGGTTCACGTATAAGTTTCTTTATTTTCAACACACAGGATGCACAAAAAGTAGTTAGTCAGTTCAGATATACTAACAACTCATTATACGAACATTTGATGTTCTCTGCACACACTATATATTAATAATAAACTTGTTTGTTTTATAAAATAGTGAGATGAATATTTCAAAATAAAATTTTATCACTATTTTATTTTATTTTTGAGATATATATACATAATTTATTACTCCTTTTTCAAGATCGCAAAAGAATCTTTCTGGTCACTCGATCACTTATATATATGTACTACATGGAAAGGTCACCAATATTCAGCATAACAACATCAGTATTTTAATTTGGTCCTTATTGAGATGCAGAAAAAAGACAAAAAGTATCTATTTCTGTCGATATTTATTGTGACCAGACGAAATAAGACCGATAAAACGCTTTTCAGAAGTACATATATTGCCCCTGAAAATAGAACGTAGGGGTAAAATGTAGATTTTGGCTTATATCTCTGAAATCAAAGCATTTAGAGCAAATCTGACATAGGGTAAAATTGTTTATCAGGTCAAGATCTATCTGTCCTGAAATTTTCAGATGAATCGGACAACCCTTTGTTGGGTTGCTGCCCTGAATTGGTAATTTTAAGGAAATTTTGCCGTTTTGGTTATTATCTTGAATATTATTATAGATAGAGATAAATTGTAAACAGCAATAATGTTCAGCAAAGTAAGATCTACAAATAAGTCAATTGACCAAAATGATCAGTTGACCCTTAAGGAGTTATTGCCCTTTATAGTCAATTTTAACCATTGTTCGTAAATTTTCGTAATCTTTACAAAATCTTCTCCTCTGAAACTACTAAGACAAATTTAACCAAACTTGTCCACAATCATCATTAGGGTATGTAGTTTAAAAATGTGTCCGATGACCCGCCCATGAACCAAGATGGCCGACATGGCTAAAAATAGTACATAGGGTAAAATGCAGTTTTGGCTCATATCTCTGAAACCAAAGCATTTAGAGCAAATCTGAGGCGGATAAAATTGTTCATTAGGTCAAGATCTATCTGCCCTGAAATTTTCAGACCAATCAGGCAACACGTTGTTGGGTTGCTGCCCTGAATTGGTAATTTTAAGAAAATTTTGCAGCTTTTGGTTATTATCTTGAATATTATTATAGATAGAAATAAACTGTAAACAGCAATAATGTATAGCAAAGTAAGATCTACAAATAAGTCAAATGACCAAAATTGTCAATTGACCCTTAAGGAGTTATTGCCCTTTATAGTCAATTTTTACAGTTTTCATAAATTTTGTAAATTTTGTAAATTTTACAAAATATTTTCCACTGTAACTACTGGGCCAAGTTCATTATAGATAGAGATAATTGTAAGCAGCAAGAATGTTCAGTAAAGTAAGATCTACAAACACATCACCATCACCAAAACACAATTTTGTCATGAATCCATCTGTGTTCTTTGTTTAATATGCACATAGACCGAGGTAAGCGACACAGGCTCTTTAGAGCCTCTAGTTAATACATCTATCAAGCATTTCTTCATAACAGCATTTAATAATACAGTTATCAGTACATATTAACGTAAACTAGTATTTTAACATTCGACAATATCTTTCTATAAACATATATATGCTAAATTTAAACTGAGTCTATTTTCATTGGACCGGTACTTATTAAAAGTTCCAAGTGCTTGTTGGTAAGCATTATATAAGTTTTTGCATTATTCTGTAAACCAGGGTTTATTCGTTGTAGTTTTAAATTGTTTATAATCATCAGTACATATATCACAAGGTTTTTTATGTCTAATTTCTGTCTTTGTATACTGTTCAAAAATACCAGACAAAAGTTTATTAGTGTATATTGTATATTGGTGTCACTATTTTCATCTATATTGGTCAACATATCCTCAAACTGCTCGACGTTAGACAACAAACTTTCTCTAACGTCATCTTCGCACTCGTTTCTCCATTTAAAAGTATTATAAACATGATTAACGTCTCCTCGGAGACGTTGTTAGAAGTGAACGATGGACAGTCTACGGGCTGAATGCTTCTTACTACCTGATTGGAAGATATTTTTGAGACGTGAATAATTAAAGTTCGTTGATTGGTTGGGACAATCCAAACCAAGTAAATGTCTTTCAATCCGGTAGAGTATCGGATTTGTACTCTATTTTAGCAATTAGATTTTGCCTGGTCACCAATCATGCATATTGGTACACAGGTGGCCCAAGACCACAATTAAATTCTCTATTAGTTCTTTATAACGTTTTGTTTCATTAAAAAACGCACCTATTCTTTTGTCAAATATTTTGTGTGTGTAATGTACAGTACAAGTCCAAAAATATATCCAAGTTTCAGAAAAATTGAACGTTTTCATCTTACAAATTTAGCCAATACACATCCATACCCCTATGGACAAGTCAAGATATGTTCCAAAACTGTAAATTTCACCTTTTGCACCTAGCCTTATCACTCTTTCCATATCAAAATCAGTTAAAATACAACATCCAAAAGTTTATTTCACCTCTCTTCTTTCATTTCCATCCAAAAATCTAAGAAATGAGTGAGGAAGGAAAGAAAAAAATTAAGAAAAATACACTCTAATTAAAAGGAACTATATTCGTGGACAACGAAAAGCGGGATCATTAATTGTGGTCTTGGGCCAGGTAACTTTTATCTATAAATAGCCGAATCTCCTGGAGTTTTGTAAACACGCACATGATTGTTTCACATGCAATCCAGTCGCTCACTGTTTATACATTTTATTCACGAAAACGTAAGAAAACTTAATGAAAATCATGGCAATGATATTTCATGATGAGAGAATAAATTGTTTGACAAATATGTAAAGCATTTACAACCATGATTTTAAGGACTAGTACGATAAGGACCTTATTTGAAACACAACATTAAACGATAAACTGATTCATAACGTTAATCTACAAAGCCAGAACACTTTCCATTTTCATCAGCTAAGAGACGGCTAGCTGTTTTGAAAAGCTATTACTTGTTACTACATAGACATTGATCTTTGATCAAATTTACAGTATTGTCCCTGGGGTAAAATTGAACTGACAATGGAGCGTGACATGAAAAACTAGTAAATATTCCTACGTTAAAACTCTTTACAGTCTTAAACATATCATTCTCAGATAATAATAAATAGTCAATTACACTACAACCATTTTTATTATTAAAAGTTATTTTACCACTATCTTCTCCAAAACGACATAATTGTAAAATTTTTTGTCCGAAACTGTTGGGCGCTTTTGTATCCTCGGAATGTCTGTGTACAAAATCTTGCCTATCATTTATACATACTAGTTATCAATAAATGAGATATCGTCTTGTAATAATGGATCTAAGACATCGTTCAATAAATAGTCCGGTTTCAAACCAACACGACCATTTAGGTCTCCTAAAACAGCTACCGTACCAATATTATACAGAGATTCTATTAGTTCTTGCAAAATATAAAATACATCACAGTTATATTTACGATAAAAAAACATTTGTATCTGGAGGCATATATATAGAGAGCATATGTATAAATTATCAGGTGTTATACTTTTTATCAATTTTAAACCAAATCATACAATCCACACAACATTTCACAATTTCAATAAATGGGCTAATCCATTTTTTATAAAACACTACTATTCCAACCCCGTTGCATTTTTTCTTTATATAAACACTTTTTGTCGTAACCTTTTAGATCGAATTCACCAGGGAATTTGACCCAGCACTCATTGAAACATAGAATATCGTATTTCTTTATAATCTTTAAAACATTTCCATCTTTTAGCTTTCGTATTATTCCTTTCGAAATATTCCAAGAACACACATTTAAACACTCATGATTTCCCGTTTTAATATTACATCTGTTTTGCTTAACATCACACTCCGCTAATCCCTAATCCTTCCACAGTTGACCATGCATTAACAAATAGCTTATCGCCGACAATATAAGCTTTCTTTTGATTTTTCCGCTGTTGGGTCATTATAGGAATAAGCTTTTTCCGTTTTTCAAGCACAACCTTTGGATAATGGGGGCTTATACCAAAATGTGTCCCCAGTTTAGGCGATTCGATACACTGCGGACATACTCCCTATCGGACATATCGCAGAATTTAGCCACGATTGGTCTAGGCTTTGACGTGTTGGGTTTTCCTAATCGGTATGCCTTTTCAATTTTAACTTTGTTTCTTGCATTTTCAATGTTAAGAGATTTTTCACAAAAATTAAGCACTGTGTCGACACAGTTTTCACTCATTTGTACCGTTTCACTCTTCTTATCCTCTGTCCCTGTTGCACCCCCCTTATTTTCATCATTCGTTTCAACATGTTCAGACTTTTCTTCCATTTCTAAGAACAGAATGTTTTGTTTTAGATTATCTGTTTCTATGTCTATTAGTTTGTCTCAAACAAATATTGTGTCTGTTTTTGTCGACTCAATTCCATTGCCGATATAATCCACCCTCTTTGTAAGGGCTATGTGTTCATCTTTGATGTCAGATAAGAATTGTGCACTTTCTTCCATTTTGCTTATTCTGCCTTTGCATTGGAGCATTTCGTTATCAAGCTTATTATTATTTGTGTCCATCTTTTCTAAACGGTCTTCAATTTTATCTAGAGTGTTTAGTTTTGTCTCGACTCTTGTCTCTTATAAATCAGATCAAGAACACATTAGATAAATTAAAATATTAAAGAATATGCAAAAAAAAAAACATAATTTAACAAAAAAAGAAAAAGTTTAAATAGGAATCCATTCCCAAAGCGCCAGTGTATAAGAGGATTTAAACTAAACGGATTAACATCATGGGTTGCGTAAAAAGGAACGTTTAACCAACGCCCTGGTCACATAACATTTACACGTGCTTGTGCAAATTTACCTTTGATGGTAAATGCAAATATTTAATGCTTTGGTATGGTTTTTATACCATTGGTGTCAGGGGCGGATCCAGGATTATTGAAAGGGGCGTACCAAGGCAAAGAAAAATGGACGATTTTATGCTAAACTAGAGGCTCCAAAGTGCCTGTGTCGCTCAACTGCATCTTCAACAATGGCCACTTTTGTTAAACATCATCATGAAAGGCCAATAACTCTATTAAGAGCTACCTGTCAATTACAGTCCTGTTGACGTATGTGTTGTCCTGTTGATTTTTTTAAAACTTTTTAAAAAGTTTTTATGTACATTTGTATCTATTATAATTTTCAAGAAAAAAAGGCAAAAACGAAAAAAATAAACAGCTGCGCCATGAGCGCATGATACGCCCGTCGTCTTGTGTGTGAATTGTTATTCAATAATCATAAATAGTTTCTGACATACGGCCTGACATGCGAAAACCCCCTTTTTTTTACAAACAACTCAATGTCTCTAAAATAAAATTTTGAATCAAAACCAAAACGTATACAGATCTTAAGATTAATATAATGAAGAAGTGTGTAAAATTTTAAGCAATAATCATAAATCGTTTTTGAGATACGGCGCGACATGTGAAAAACCCCTCTCCTTTTTTTTACAAAATACTCAATAACTCAAAAATAAAATTTTGAATCATCACCAAAAAGTATACAGATCTTAAGATTAATACAGCTAAGAAGTGTGTAAAGTTTTAAACAATAATCATAAACTGTTTTTGAGATACGGCGCGACATGTGAAAAACCCCTCCCCCTTTTTTAACAAAATACTCAATATCTCTAAAATAAAATTTTGAATCATCACCAAAAAGTATACAGATCTTAAGATTAATATAACTAAGAAGTGTGTAAAGTTTTAAGCAATAATCATAAATTGTTTTTGAGATACGGCGCGACATGTGAAAAAAAAAACACACATTAGATCAGAAATATAGTTATTAATTATTATAAAGCCAAGCGAGTGTTTTAGTTACTAAGTCCCGTAACTCAAAAAGTTTTAATCTTATTTTCACCAAAAGTATACAGATCGTTTGACCATCATAAGAAACAACTATGTTAAGTTTCATGAAATTTGGATAAGTCGTTCTCAAGTTACGGTGCGACATGTTTACGCCGGACAGACAGACGGACAGACGGACAGACGACATTTGTATACCATTATACGTCCCGTCAAAATTTTGACGTGCGTATAAAAATGGCACATATCATCATTAAAAGGCAATAACTCCAATAACGAGTCGACAGAAGATTTCAGCTATTTGGCTTATTTGTAGATCTTGTCTTTCTGATCAATTTTTCTATTCAAAGTTTCTATCTATCTATCAAAATTTTCAAGGTAATAGGCAACGTTTAAACCCGCTGCATTTGTTTGCACCTGTCCTAAGTCAGGCATCTGATGTTCAGTAGTTGTCGTTTGTTGATGTGGTTCATAAGTGTTTCTCGTTTCTCGTTTTTATATAGATTAGACCGTTGGTTTTCCTGATTGAATGGTTTTACACTAGTAATTTTGGGGCCCTTTATAGCTTACTGTTCGGTGTGAGCCTAGGCTCCGTGTTAAAGACCGTACTTTGACCTATAATGGTTTACATTTATAAATTTTGACTTGGATGGAGAGTTGTCTCATTGGCACTCATACCACATCTTATATCTATAAACATGCTAAAAATGGTGAAAACATCATTATAGGGCAATAACTCCAATAAGAAGTCGTCTGACAGAATTGATGTAAATGGACAGTATGTACATCTCAACATTCGGAACATTGCTGCCATTGTCAGATTGTCTCTATTCATAGCGGTTTCAAGATAATAGACAAAAGTTGCATTTAACCCCTACGTTTTCTTTTCAGCCGCTTGGCAGGTAGGGTCATCGGACACATTTTTTGTAAAACTAGATACCCCAGTGAAGATTGTGACCAAGTTTGGTTGAATTTGATCCAGCTGTTTCAGAAGTGACGATTTTTGTAAAAGTTAACGACGACGGACGCCAAGTGAAGAGAAAAGCTCACTTGCCCTTTGGGCTAGGTGAACTAAACATTATATATTGTCTAATCAAAGTCAAAGAGGGCCGTACGCAAAGCGATGCAGGACGCGACGTCCATAGGATATATCGGCCAAACCTGGAAGAGATGTATCAGCCATGGGACAGCCTCGTCCATTCTTTGTGAAGACGCATCGTCCATGGGTTATTTTTTTTCGGAAATTAAGTATTGTGATAAATACATGTAGATGGTTATTATTACTTGTTAACATATTATGCTGTAATTACATTATTTGTCATGTTTTTATATGTTATACACTTGGAATACGCATTATATATATCATATATAAATGTGCTTTATCTAATAAAATATTTATAATTTTTCTAAATAGATTTTTAATAGATTGCGTAAAACAAACTGAAAAATAACATAAATTTAAATGAATATCCAAAATAGGAGATTAATTTATGTCACACTAGTAGTTAAAACAATAAGTTTCGTTTTGAAATATAAACTAAGTGATCAGATAATGATTAATTTTAAAATTTTAGAAGATTGTTAATTGTTTCTTATCATTCTTTGGTGCACCTAAGTATTAATTATCCTTTTGTCAAGAAATTGTAAAGGAAATACAAAACGAGATCGGTATAAAACACAGCACCCAAGCTGAGTTCATACATTTGGTGTAGCATATATCATCAATTTTGGGTCTTAAATAAATCATATTAATTTGAACGTTATAATATTAAAATGTTTCGTTTTTATTTAATTTTGTACAAATTATTGTTTATTTTAGTTTCTACTCTCTGTTAAAAGCTGTAAAACAATTTTCAAAGTCGTAGTAGGGATGAATTATCAAAACATTACCATAAAACCAGTCTTCTATGAGTCTACTTGTCTTCAGCAGATGTTCAGAAATTAAAATAAATATAAAGTCTAGATCTATACGGACTCTTTCAAATCGGCAAACTTGCACTACAAAATCATATGTATGTTATAACTATGCGGAAAAAATAGTTGTTGTATTATTATATGTTATGTTATAACCACAATGGAATAAATACTTAAAGTATGGACGATACGTCTTTACAAGGTATGGACGATGTGGCGGTATGGCCGACACCCTATGGACGTCGTGGAAGTGTGGCCGTCGCGTCTCGAAAGCCCGCAAGGTGACATCTGATAATCAAAATGGACAGCTTTGTTCAATAATCTGATATTCAAATTGACCAATATGTTCAATACCAAAGGACAAGCATAATTCCCTGTTATATATAGGTACTGTTGTAGTTGTTGGTTTATCTCACACAAATTAAAATATATATCTTTGATTTTTCTCTGCTCATATAATAGACGATTAAAGACGAGTAAGTGAGTGACGACAGACCGGAATTTTAATCAGATTGTCTAACAGAAAAGATTTATGGACGAGGGAGCACTGATATTTTTTAGTGAATGCAAATATTTATTTACTAGTATATTATGAGGCTTTCAAACTAGTGAAGGAAGGGGTCTTCAATGTTTCTCCTACTTGAAAGGGTGAATTGCCTTTACCATTGGAATCTTCCTATCGTCAAAGGTTCATTACCAACTCTTTGTCTTGTTATAAAGACCCTGTGATGACAAAACGTGAAACATTTATGTGAAAAAATCAAAGGCCTGATATATGCTAAAAATAATAAACGAACACATTTTGCAGACATCAAACCAACAACCACTTCTTCTACTATACGTATTGACTTCCAAATATTGAACACCTCACTGGAATAATTTACATTCCATACAACAGACGCTGAATGACATAGCTCTGTTATATTGTGTATGTGGTTTGTGGGTTAAGAACATTTATGCTGTTCAAACCAGTATTCATCAATCTTCTAACAATGCTGGTACGTACATCAATATTTAATTCCTTCCTCTTTATTTCTGCTCTTATAAGACCGAGAAGTGCAGTATCTAGTATCCTCTGATGGAGATGTTGCCTAAAGTCCAAATTGGCAATGTTGGGTTCAATTGTGGGATGTTTTACTTCCGCTTTAGCTTCAGTGATAATGAGACTAGCCTTTTGTATATTTAGAGATTAAGAGTCTACTGTTTGAAATTCCCAGTCAGCGATGACAGTATGCCAGTATGGTACATTCAAATAGTTTTGAAACAACTGGTGTTACTGCAATTGGGATATTTTTCCAGAAATCGGTTTTCTGAACTTATTCCAGTCTGCGATTTCACTCAATGATTTTTTAATTTAAATTTGATTTATTGGTCACTTTCAGTTGTCCCAGGGACATATAAATCCATACGTATATATATATATCTGGTTGTCCTTGCATGTATTGGGCCGACTTTGTTTTTTGTATTTAATATTGCAATGAATAATTAAACACCCAATATCATCAATATATTGAATCCGTCTTCCACAAGAACTCCCCCATTTAAGAATACCTTTGATTGACTTAGTTGTTAAGGTCATTGAACAATACAAATGCAATAGAGCATCTCGTTTGTTCTATTTTGTATAGATAGACTCACAAAGCTTTTTGCTATCTGTGGATGTACATGAAACATCCATCAACTGAAGTAAGTCCCTGTACTCCATTTTTGCTGCTGTTCATATGTTGTCTATCACACACACCTTGCTGATCACGAATTTGAGCATCTGAAACCATCAAACAACAAAACCTTCTCAAATTAACTTTTGTCAGACTAATTTATACCAAGGGCAACTTTATCAAAGATGTGAAACTTTTATTAGATCATTTATACCCACTTTGGAAAAATTACTATACAAAATAAAGAATATGACAGTTGTTTTCCATTCGTTCCCTTGGTTAATATGGTCAACATTTGATTTTGTCAGGTTTGAAGGACTTCCCCCCTTTTTGAATTTACATTGGAGTTCAGTACTTCTGCTAATCCTTTTTATGGATTAGAGAACTAAGTATCTGTTGAAACTAATTAAAGTGAATATGAAAATTATAACTTTTAACAGAAGACTTTCACAACATATGAACTACACATTGTCTAAAAGAGCTTGCTCAGCAGCTGTATTCATTTTTGAAGTTAACTCTCTCATTGAGCAAACATAAGATAGCAGTGTTCAGCACCAAGGCTAACTTTTAGAATCACCTAATAATGTTAAACAACACTCTGATGATGAGAGAAGAACGTTGAAAAAAGACTAAAATGCCAATAAAACATATCTTAAAAGAATCCTCTCTATAGATATTTTAATAACTTTTCTTAAATTTTTCTTCACTGGCATACTGCTGTATAACTCACTTGATTGAATAAAGTTGAAATGGTATCCATGGTACACATTCAAAGCTGGCGTAATCAGTAATAAATATGAAATCAATCATTTTAATTCTATCACATGTTGGAATGCAAGAACAGACATTTTTTAAACATAAATTCCACAATATATCTCTACATCATGCAATATTCAATAGGTTGATTATCTTAAAGCTTGAACAATATGAAATAACTATGAAGGACTGTTTTCACACACAGTTTACAAATAAATGCTCACTCGGTTTTTAATTGCATATCAATAGTTTACAAAAACTGCTTATTCAAAACATAAATATGTGTCAAGGAATGTAATTTTAGAAATTTTAACAATTCTGTTTTCCCAATTTCTTTGACTTAATTGTCAAAAACGTCAAAACAATATACCATAAAATCAGTAAGGCATAGAAATTTTGGCATATTCAGTGTGAAGAAACCTTCCCCTAAAAAAACAAAAATCCTTTAACACATTATAAAATTGACCACTACATATAGTGAACTTCAGAGTATCTCAGACTTTATATTTTTTAATATTTTTTTTTGGGACAAAGGACCTTCACCAAAATAATTTTCAAAAAAAGCTTAATTTAAAATAAAATAAAAGTTCAAACCATTCTCCTGGTACTCATACTAACATGTATTAAAATTGTACCTATACTAATGCATGAGATTCAGTCTAACAAATTTCAACTGTTATAACAATAAAATCTAATGAAACTTTCGAACACATTGAACAAAAATCATCTGAATATTTGCAAAAGGCAACGTTGACCTTCCCAACTTTTGTGTTAACAACAAGTTAATGGAGCTGCCCTATTTATCCTGATACATAAATTACTGATGAATTCTATATGTGGTAAACGGAGAACCAAGATCAATTAAAATATTTTCATTCTTTAAAAAAAAAAGTTCATTGATTCATTAATTGGTGATTAAAGGAGACATGACACGATTTTCAATTTGTGTTTCAAAATGTTTATTTACACTTAACTTTCCCCAAAAATACATCGATAGCAATATAAGTGTCAAATATTTGGTAACATATGTATTTTAATGAGATTTTAATGCAACGATTTATCGACCTGTCAAATATGTAAACTGGACCCCTGTTGTGTTCACTTATCGCTACACTAACTTCGGTGCGAAGCTTTAGATGGAACGGCGGACCAGTTTATCAAATATGCATATTTCTATCCCGGAAGTCACTCAGAACGAGGCTACTACGTCAGTGGTTACATTCATTCGGTATAGCACAAAATTTAGTTTCGATTATTATCCAACAAAACGCATGACAGTGGTAAACAATGATTATGTGTGATGCCAATGGATTCAACAATATAATTAAAAAGAATATTGACTTGATATTTTCTGTTTTTATTTAATGACACACAGACTTAGGAGCTAGGGGCCTGATGGGTTATTTTCGTTATTCGTGATCGGCGCATTTTCGCTATCGTCATCCGTTTTTCTACAGATTTCTAATCTTTTTATATTTTCGTGATCCGTGATCATGGAAATTTATTTTCTGTGAATCGTGATTGACAAAAAAATCAACTCGTGAATCATGATGAGGCCCCCCATCGGGCCCCTCACTTAGAAGGTGTAAATATGGGACTTTTTAACAAGCCCAAACTACACTTCTTTCCGCCCACTTTCATAAGGAATCCCGAGTTGGGGTCTCGGGTACCATGCCATGAGTTCATCATAGGTCACAGGTGTACGTTTAGGTGATTGAGTTTCGCAATTTCAGGTCGCGTTTGAAGTTGCAAGCTTCAGGTGTCACGCCACATGGGGGTTGATAAGACATAGTTATTACGCAATATTACTTCATAAGCTCTTTGTGTACATTCTGGATGCTTGTTTTGCCGAGGGCACAATTAGTGAGATTGGAATATATTATTGGATAGGATGAAATTTGAAAAAATAGGCAGGACAGGAGTTTTGAGTAAAAAAAAGGCAGGATGACAATTTATTTAAAAGAAAGTCAGGATAAACTAACCAAAAAATTATAAGCATAACTTTTGGTGATAATTTATACTTATTAAAAGTCTCTACGTAACAAAAAAATTAAAGAACCTTAGTGACTGTGCTCACATACCCCACGTCCCCACATTGTCATTGGAGAAATAAAATAAGTGTAAGAAAGAAAAATTGAATCATGATTTCCTGTCAATATGCACATCTACATAGTATGTCCTTATTATCTACAAAGTTTCATGAAATTTGAAGCAAATAAGTTCAAAGGGGCGTAACTCCTAGAAAAAAAATTGAATCGTAATTTTCTGTCGATATGCACATCTACATAGTATGTCCTTATTATCTAAAAAGGTTTCATGAAATTCTGTTGTGTGGTTTGAGAGGAGTTGCGATGATAAGAAACAGGACTGATGGACGGACGGACAGACGGACGGGTCAAAAACATTATACCTCCGCAACTTCGTTGCGTGGGGTATAAAAACATACCCTTTGCAAACGCCTAATTCGACTTTTACTATCGTTTTTTTTTGCTTCTGGCGCACAAAATTATAACATTACCGTAACAGACAGGAAAAGAACAATTTGATCATCAATAATTAGAAATTTATTTAAATCATGATTAAAAGTAGTTTTATTTAAATAAAAAATGAAAAAGCTGTTTATTAAATTTATTCATCAGACAAACCAAATATGTATGGTAATAATCCGATCGGTATTGTCTGAAAAATCGTCGTCAATTGTCCTAAAAGTTTGTCAGTAATCTGGAAACGTGCTGTCAATACCGTCCATAGTGTATCGACATCGTCCAGTTAGAGTCATTTTCCCAGCTTTTAACCACTGACGTAAGCACAATCATGTGATCGTTATCTAATTAAAAATCATTCATTATGACAAGTGCTGAATTCTTTGAGCAGGAAAATGCCGATTGATCAGGTTTTGATCAGCAAAATTGTACAAAACAAGTTTTAAGACTAATATTTATTAATCTAATAATGGCAGGAAAACTGACAATCCATGTCAATTAAGATTTGAGTCGAACACACCTACCAAGTGTGAGATCCTACCAAGTGCGAGATTCGAACTCTCAACCTCAGTGTTGACAGGCTAGTGATACATTAATTAAACTACTTAGACCACTCGGTCACCGAGGCCCCTCATTAATTGAGATATACCCATTATGTATTATGTAAATGAATTGAACTTTTGGAGGAAAAAAAAAATCACAAGAATTGTACTTTGAATGTGAGGATGAAGAAAATGCTTTGTATATATCACGTAAAATGCCATAATATCTCAGGATAATTTCAAAGAATTTTGAATTTTTATAATAAGGGAAAAAGTTGAATTATAAATAGATATGTGTCTTACTATTTAACAACTACAATTTAGATCATGAAAATTACTACTCACAAATACTCATCCATACTATAACTTTTGTCTGATAAGTTGTGAACTCCATCACATAGATGGTAATAACTCATTGATAAAAATGTGACGAAAATTATATTAACAGGAAATAATTGTATGTTGTCTTGTAGATGTCTTTTGATTTTTTTTCCATCATTGTGTTGTTTTCTTTATTGAAATATAACCCATATTTCCATTTAGTCATTTGAAAAATATGAAAATGCATCACGTGGTACACTGTACATATATCTAACAGAAAGCTTTAAACTAATAAAAAAAAAAGAAATGCAAGTTAAATGTGACAAAAAAAAATAAAAACACCATTTCAATCAACAAGAAAATAATGTGTGACAAATCTTTAAATGTATCACATGCTTACCTAGAGTCTAGACCTAACATTAAATAAATATGTGTCTATTCATTCAGACCTCAATAATTTCAACGTAAATAGAAATAAACCTCTATCAAATATTTCGTTTATTTTATCAGTTCTTAATGTTTCCTCATCTTTCTTATTCTTGGCATGGTGTAATCCATTTGTTTCATGAAATCTTTAACAGAATCTAATGATATAGGGGTAGATAACTTCCAACTTTTGTTCGTTTCCACCATTTTCCAGCTTTTGCCTCTTTGCTGTTAATTTTGGTAAATATGTATCTGTAATGTTCTGCTCTTATAAATCTGAAAAAAAGACCCAATAATTTTTAAAGTTGATGAATTAAACCTTTATCTTGTATTTAATAAGGGATCCCTTCAGTTTAATTTTGTACATAAATCAGGCAGTTGATTTTCTCATTTGAATTGTTTAACATTTTGTCATATCAAGCCTTTTATAGGTTACTATATGGTATAGATTTTTCTCATTGTTAAAGGCCTTACAGTGACCTATAGTTGCTTACATCTAAGTCATTTGACCTCTGGTGGATAGTTATCTCATTGGCAATCATTCCACATCTTCTTATTTGTGTATACTCTAAAACAGATCTCTGGTTTTTGCAAACATAATGCATTTTCCACTCTGGATTTTCTGATAAACATTAATTTGTAAGTTTCATATGTATTCAAATTGCAAAACATCAACCAAAATTTGATTCCTTTAAATATATTTTTATCAGTTTTTAATAAGTATTGAGAGTACCACTGAAGTAGATGCTAAGGGATGTGTTGATCTTTCTGTAATTTATTAGCTATTTCCTTCATCAATTAAACTGTCTGGCAAGTTTCTAGATGAAGAACAGCCATAACAGCCCTTCTCTTTTAAGACACTACCTGTTCATGAATAACACAAGATTTTAGTTTGTCTCATGTACAACAAAATCATATTCCAAACAGAACAAATATGCCAAAATCCAAAAATATGTGAGTCAAGGATTTTCACCTAATTGTCTTAGCTTCTATCATGTTTTTTTATTTCTTCATCATAAACTCCTTACCAACATATAAGTTGTTGTAACTGCTATTAAATATACTCTATATATCAAGGACAATAACTCCTGAATGGTCAAAGTGAAAATCGTCAATATCAAACTTTACCCCTATTGTCATCAGTAACAACATATTAAAATGTTAAAGCATTGGTTGAATGGTTCATAAGCTATTGCAAGGAAATTGTTGGCTACTGCCCACCAGCAGCCTTCACCATTTTAATAACCAGATTTTTCCTTCTTCAACAATGGTCAAATCAAAATGGTGGTACAATATTGCCAAAAACACATGACGACTAACAATTCTACCAAGTATGAGAGCTTTCTGTCAAACTGTCTCATAAGGAGTTGCATTCACTAAGTGCAATGTTAAATAACTCAAAAATATTGTCAAAGTCCCAAAACTCATGTAAGGTTGTGAAATCAAACTGATGGTATAAAATGGTCTAGCGAATACAATGACAAATAATCCTACCAAGTATACAAGCTTTCTGTCAAGTGGTCTCTGAGTATTGAAGTGTTTCATATCAACGGACAGACAGAAAACAAAGATTATTACAATTAGTTTTAAGACATGATACTCCTTTAAATCTTACCTTGGGGGTGACTTTCCTTCAAAAGGATTATTTTCTATTAATGATGTAGCATCTTCATCATTTGCTAGTAGTTTGACACCAAGATGAATTAACCATGGATTTCTCTGATAGCTCTGAAACGCTGCAAACCACATTAGCCAGTCCAGACGATAATGGTAAGGTGATATGAGACATGGTTTCCTTGTTACATTTCCAGGTTTACATTTAAATTCATACTCCTCCCACTTAGCTGAAGAACTACGAGGATCGTCATACGTTCCTTCAAATATAACTTCTGTTCTTTCTTTTGTGACACTGTCAACAGAAAATTACCATCTGATCCATGTATACATGAAGAACAGGAATAAAAGCCCTGTTCATTGACAATTTTCTATGTTTTCAAATTTAGCTTTTGTCCAATGTATTTACTCCATATCCTTTCATTTTCTATACATGTTTAACAAATACTTATACATTGACATCTTTAAAGGTTTTCTTTGCACTATGTAGATCATCAGAACAAATTATCTTAATAGTAAATCAACTTAACTCAACCCCTTCAAAAATAAATCACAGAAAATAAATTTACTTCCCAAAGGCTCCATATGTCTACTCCCAAAAAAAATTTAAAAAAAACCAAATGAATTCACTTCCCAAAGGCTCCATATATTTCCTTCAAAAAATAAATGAAAACAAATAAATTTACCTCCCAAAGGCTCCATATGTATTGACTAATCTAAGAGGATCAAATGAGGTATTCATAGCCTGCCTCTGTGATAGAAGATTCTGTACTACAGGTATGCTCAGATATGCTATTAAACCAGCTAAACTCAAATTAAATACTCGTCTCATATAACAACCTGAAACAAGTTATAAAACTGACGAATAAATGTTCACAAAAATGGAAACAAATATTGAAAAATGGAGATGAAGCCCCCGCTTGCATATAACCTTTTAAAGGGACATAACTCAAGAACGGTAAAAGTGATGCCACCCTAACTAAGTTTTACTAAAAGTTGGTTGAGGCAAACTAAAGTTAGAGAATGGAAATCATACATATGTACGGATGGACATACAGATGGACAAGGGTAACACTTAATGCCCCCTCCACTGTGGAGGGGGCATAAAAACTTGCATTTGTATGGTAACATAATCATTTTTATAGTCATTTCCATGCTGCTTTATTTATCTATTTTTTCTCATACATTTTTTACCTAATTGTTTATAATCAAACATTTTCCCTTCTAATGAACTGATAAGTTGACTGCTGGATGCCAATATTTCTTAAATACTTCAGTTACAGTAATAAAAGAATATACTTAGTACATGTAACAATCTGACAATAAAATATTTCTTGGCACCGAAAAAAAGCAATGGTAAAAATGAATTTGTTTCACTACAGACATAGCTGAATTACTTATGCACATATTTTACTAGAAAAGAGCTAAATCTTGGTAAAACTAAAGCCATTATCAGCTCATTATAATGTGTTTTGACTTATACTGAGAACAATTATGAAATAAAACAATTTTGCAAATAATGCTACCGTTAAAGAAATCCGTATGCAATTATACATTTATACTTCTTAACTCAGACTAGGTCATAAGATGTAATGTTAGTCTTATAGAATAAGGAGATGTTGTATGATTGCCAATGAGACAACTATCCAACAGAGTCCAAACAATGTGGATTTAGGCAATTATAGGTCTCCATACATCCTTCAACAATAAGCAGAACCCAAAGTCTCCTATACAAGGCCCTAACATGATAAAAAGGGAAACAATTCAAACAAACAAAAACAACAGCCTGATTTATGACAAACAATAAACAAAAAACAGAAATAACAGACAGCATGCAACCAATGACAACTGAATTACCGGCTCTTGACTTTGGACAGGCATAAAAAATGTGGCATGGTTCAATATGTTTACAAGTGCACAACCCTTCAGTTCTGTTGCTGTGTTCAATACAAACTTACCAAGTCTTGGTGGTTGTTTAGTATGTTTTATTTCATTTTCTACTTCTCTAACTTTCCATTTAACAGCATTCCTACTGTTGCTGAACAACCATGCACAACTTGCATCATCAAAACATGCTAAGCTAGGTACTATGGTCAGCCAGTTGAGAAAGCTTAAGTTACCACTTATAATCAAGACAACCTGAAATCAAGCCTTAAATTAAGCTAAGTATTCTTTTCAACTAGTGTTTCCCCCAAGCATGTTTAGCATGGATAGACGCCATGCCCTTTTTAAATGATGCCATGCTCCTTTACAAGTTCATTTATACTGTGAATCCTGGTTTAAAAAAAAGGGACCCAACTTTTGTTGATCAGGACTGTCCCCATAAACTAATTGAAGTGAAATTTTGAACTAGATTTTCAGATCTTATATCCTAATCTTCATATTTAAGTGCCACATCAGTCAAATCATGTAATTACTGCCTAGTAAATTTATACCTTAGTCCTTCAAAGTCTGACAAGGATGTATAGCTAGTAATATACATCCTTGAGCCAGAGTGTGAACTTTTTTGACAAGTGAGTGCAGAAAACGAGCTAAAAACCTTCACATTGTGTCTAGCGGCCAATATTTTACCGTATTCATACATAGAAAACCAGTTAAACCATTGTCGTGACGTCAGCCTATTCATTTACCGTGGATTCTTTTTCTAGAACCAACGCTTCCTAAATCTGTCGCTTAAATGGACTCACCAAATTATATTCAATTGTTTCCTTTGTGTGACTAATTTCATTAAGTTTGAATTGGCCAATTTACTGATTTCTGTTCACTAATGGAATTAATTTAAAACTTACCTTTAATTTTGTAATTTTATATACCTTCACTGGGAATCGAACCCTCCTTCAAATCTGCTATATGCGCTGACATCAACACATCGACGAAACCTCTCAGCTACCAATGGGTTGCAATTTAAATGTCTAGTTTATATATATATATAAATGAACATATGTACACATCAGTACAACGGACACACACGGCTTGTACCTTTATGTATACATAATAGACAATCGTACAGTATAAGCTGGTAGCCGCGAGGTAAACATGGTTAATACTAATGAGTTAAACAGTCAAGTTGTATACTTGTCGGTATATGTTCGAATCCTTGTATTCTCTTTGTTGTCCCTATTCTTTAGTTTTTTCTGTTTTTCTTATTTCGTATGTTACTGTGGATATTTTTGTAATTATAGCGTGTTTAACCCTTTATTTTTGTATTATTATTGGCTATTTAACACAATTGAAAAGACAATGATTACATTCAATTTGTCCATTTTTGTTTTATAAATATAGTTTACTTTCATCTGTTTTACTACATATCTTTACAAATGTTTATTCGCAAATCCCTTTGCTAGTAAATCGTGATGTGTCTAGAATAAGGCTTTTTGATAGAATTTTCGGTAGCATACTTATTATATATACTTAGAAATAAGTTTGAATATGTCTTATTTTTGTAAATTACGGATGATATTCAGTAAGCTAAATAATGTCTCCTAACACATTATGACACTGCTCATAACTTCTCCTCAGACATTTTGACAATGTCTGCTCACGTCTCACTGCTGTGATGCTAGGATTACAGAACAACTGAGGAGGGTGATATAGGGGAAGGACTATCATGTTAATTATTTAAGACTTAACATAAGAAATAATCTATGATGTGTCTAGGTTTGATGGAGACATGGACTGACAGAAGTCAAATTCAAATAATTATAATTTTTTTATTTTACAATTTTTTTCTCAGAGGGGAAATTTTGTTTATTAAGAAAAATGATTTTTTTTTATTTCATCCAGGCTTACATCAAAATTTCCACATAGAAGTGCCCTCAAAAACATTTGCAAAATGAGAGGGGCATAAATTGGAATAATGCATCTCTCTTAACAATTTGGAGAAAATAAGAAAATTTCAGATAATGTTTTTATTTCATATTGATATGATTTAAAATTATCAAATGTTTGGAAATAAATAAAGTTGTGAAGAAATGTTAGAGCTGTACTCATAACTACATACTATGAAAAGTTGGGGTCCTTGCCCAAAGTGCCTGTTTGTTTGAAAGAGAATGTTGCAATACATTAACGGTAAAGTCAAGAAGCACATACTACTTTCAGTTATTCTGAAATAGGACCAACATCTATTTACTGAAGAAAATACCTTTACATATATACAAACAATCATACAATAAAATAATTACATAGAGGATAGACTGACTATAGATCACTTCTAAGCATTAAAAAAAATCACAAACCTGAAACAATATCTGTATAGCTCCTCCGACTATACGTAATGGGCGTGGTAAAAAGAGCAGAAAAGGAACAATCAACTCTACAAAATGATTTGTTAATGTCTCAAACTTGTGGAAAACTTCTGGAGACTGGTGCATAAAGTAACTTATTGGATTTGGCACTGGCTGGGTCTGGAAAGAAAACAAATATTTGATCAAACTTTAACAGTACCTGAATGTACAAATGATTACAACCTTGTTTATGTCATTTCTTCATAACTTTAAATGATTGAAAAATTTCTGGTGAGAACCTATAAAATATACATTGTAACTTTTAATCTTTTGAGATTCTTTGGTCATCTGTCTAATGATGTCAAAAGTTTAAATGAAGCTGGGACTATTATACTATAATAGTCCCAGAATGAAGGTATTTAAATTGAATTCGAACTGTTATACAGGTCTACTTGTGTGTGTACCAAAGTTAAAACTTCCAACAATACTAACCTCATAATGATAATTCATACAGGTTAAATCCCTCCAACATTGATCTCCCCTAATCTTTATCATACCCTGAAAATATCGAGCATCCATTTACCTGCTCACTATGTACAAACATTATTAATGAAAAGAAAATAAGACATTTGAATTTTTTGGCAAGTGAAATTGATATGATTGTTAAATGGGCAAGTAAAAAATAAAAGTTAATAACAATGAAAATAACTAATCTAGCCTCAGTTATTAATACTGTTTATCAATAAATCATCATATCAGTCATCCCTGATTATATCAACAAATTTACTTATTTCTTCGGTTCACTTTAGATCGATTTAAGGGCCAATGTGAACGCTTTGAATCGATCTTTAATCGGCCTAAACTAAAACATCAAAAGAGGTAGTTTAGTTTGAATCGATCTTAAGTGAACCGATCTAACTTTAAATGTGAGCGCAAAGATCGGTTAAAACTAGTACGACTGAATCGAAAATAATTGTAATTTCATTCGCTTAAACGGGCAGTGCATTAGAATGAAATTAATTTCTCCTGGTGTTTTCATCATATGTAGCATAGAGGCGTTAGGTTTTCCCACTTCAAAATTATTTTCGGGTATTTTATTGCCTATGTAATCATTCAGCAAGACACCGTCAATCTGAACAGTCGAATTTTCTTGGTAAATTTTACTTCTGGTTAAAGTTCAGCATCGGCGTTGTCGCGAATATCCACTTTACAAAGTCTTTGGTATTTATTATAGCCTTTTATGGCATGTATATTCAGAGTGTTTATATATACTTGGATATTTGGTACAAGTATTAATACAAGAAAGTCATGATAGATTGTGATCTTAGTTTTATAAATTACTTGTTTGTATTTGTGTGTATATGATATTCTTGATGTCAGCATTTTCATAGTGTCAATTTATCATACATATTTGTGTTTAGAGTGCACTACATGTAGTAATACTTTTCTGTTTAGAGTAATTTAAACTTTACTTTAATGTTTAGAGTGTACTAATATACATGTATACTTATATATAATTTACTTTGTAGAGTGTACTAATATATACTTATATATACTTTACTGTGTAGAGTGTACTAATATATACTTTACTGCTCCAATCATTATCCTGAAGATAAGCCATCTATATGCCATCAGTACAATCCAGGATGTTGGTGTATGTTTAGGAACTGATGACACATTCCAAATAGGACATAGGAAAATGGCCAAAAATCCTGTCTCTAATAGCTGAGATTCCCATCCTGGTGAAATAAACAAGATGCTGATATTTTTATTGATCATTGTTCAAATCTAATATCAGCGTAGTTTACTCTTAATATATCGTTGTGTGTTTGAGGGATTTTCTTACCTGAATCACGCTAATGAAATTTGTCTAGATTTATTTTTTTATACTTTATACATGTATTTTGAAATATTTGTAATTTACATGGTTTGTTATTTACTCAATTCTAATTGGACATTCAAAAGACAAAATACTATATACATGATATAGTGTCAAAATCAATTCATTCTTCTTCTACTTCTTGTCTATACTGACATATAACTAATTTCATGTTGAATTGTTCTGTATATCTTTTATTTTATACTTTCGTATCAAAATGCAGAGTAAAATCTATTGTGTTGTAATTATTAAGAAATAGTGCAAGTTTACCAATTTTAAGCATTTTTTTTTATTCATGTCAAGAAGAACAAAGTTGCTTTATTTTGATAAAAGAGAAAGCAAACAAACCACACTATTACGGAAATCAGTACTTACCAAATCCATACCTACAAAAAAGAAAATAAAACATTCATTTTTTAAATAAAACAATGTGTTTATCTCTATGATGGTCTTGATGGGGTTTACAAAGTACAGAATAATGGGCAAAAACTACAGAATCAAGGGCCTAAAAAAAGTAAAGAATAGAAAATAATGGGTAACTAGAGGCTCTAAAGAGCCTGTGTCGCTCACCTTGGTCTATGTGCATATTAAACAAAGGACACAGATGGATTCATGACAAAATTGTGTTTTGGTGATGGTGATGTGTTTGTAGATCTTACTTTACTGAACATTCTTGATGCTTCCAATTATCTCTATCTATAATGAACTTGGCCCAGTAGTTACAGTGGAAAATATTTTGTAAAATTTACAAAATTTACAAAATTTATGAAAATTGTAAAAATGACTATAAAGGGCAATAACTCCTTCAGGGGTCAATTGACAATTTTGGTCATGTTGACTTATTTGTAGATCTTACTTTGCTGTACATTATTGCTGTTTACAGTTTATCTCTATCTATAATAATATTCAAGATAATAACCAAAAGCTGCAAAATTTTCTTAAAATTACTAATTCAGGGCAGCAACCCAACAACGTGTTGCCTGATTGGTCTGAAAATTTAAGGGCAGATAGATCTTGACCTAATGAACAATTTTATCCTCGTCAGATTTGCTCTAAATGCTTTGGTTTCAGAGATATGAGCCAAAACTGCATTTTACCCTATGTACTATTTTTAACCATGTCAGCCATCTTGGTTCGTGGGCGGGTCATCGGACACATTTTTAAACTAGATACCCTAATGATGATTGTGGACAAGTTTGGTTAATTTTGTCTTAGTAGTTTCAGAGGAGAAGATTTTTGTAAAGATTACAAAATTTACAAAAATGGTTAAAATTGACTATAAAGGGCAATAACTCCTTAAGGGTCAACTGACCATTTTGGTCAAGTTGACTTATTTGTAGATCTTACTTTGCTGAACATTATTGCTGTTTACAGTTTATCTCCATCTATAATAATATTCAAGATAATAACCAAAAGCTTCAAAATTTTCTTAAAATTACCAATTTAGTGGCAGCAACCCAACAACAGGTTCTCCGATTCATCTGAAAATTTCAGGGCAGATAGATCTTGACCTAATAAACAATTTTACCCCATGTCAGATTTGCTCTAAATGCTTTGGTTTCAGAGTTATAAGCCAAAATATACATTTTACCCTATGTTCTATTTTTAGCCATGGTGGCCATCTTGGTTGGTTTGACAGGTCACGGACACAATTTTAAACTAGATACCCCAATGATGATTGTGGCCAAGTTTGGTTAAATTTGGCCCAGTAGTTTCAGAGGAGAAGATTTTTGTAAAAGATTACAAAATTTACAAAAATGGTTAAAATTGACTATAAAGGGCAATAACTCCTTAAGGGTGAACTGACCATTTTGGTCAAGTTGACTTATTTGTAGATCTTACTTTGCTGAACATTATTGCTGTTTACAGTTTATCTCTATCTATAATAATATTCAAGATAATAACCAAAAGCTTCAAAATTTTCTTAAAATTACCAATTTAGTGGCAGCAACCCAACAACAGGTTCTCCGATTCATCTGAAAATTTCAGGGCAGATAGATCTTGACCTAATAAACAATTTTACCCCATGTCAGATTTGCTCTAAATGCTTTGGTTTCAGAGTTATAAGCCAAAATATACATTTTACCCTATGTTCTATTTTTAGCCATGGCGGCCATCTTGGTTGGTTTGGCAGGTCACGGACAAAATTTTTAAACTAGATACCCCAATGATGATTGTGGCCAAGTTTGGTTAAATTTGGCCCAGTAGTTTCAGAGGAGAAGATTTTGTAAAGTTAACGACGACGGACGACGACGGACGACGGACGCCAAGTGATGAGAAAAGCTCACTTGGCCCTTCGGGCCAGGTGAGCTAAAAAGTAAAGAATAAAGAATAATCGCATAAAAAATCAAAGAATACAGAAATGAAGGACCCCCTTTCAAGACCCTCCTCAATGTTTAAACTGAAGTTGTATTACTTTTCACTACCATTACCACAATTTAATTAAGATTATAACTGGATAGATAATAAAACAACTTTGTTCACTTTAGACTGGACATTCCTGAATTTCGGATCTATATTGAAACTATCAGACTTAGTTGAAGTTAACATTCTTATTTTCTTTGTGTTCAATATGATAAATTACAACAACTACTCATAATAAATAAGTTCTGGGTATTTCTGTAATAAATATTTTTTGAAAGATGGATCAAAACTAATGTTAAAAAAAAAAAATGAATGCTGAATGCACTTAATTTTTTTACCACAGGGTTGAAAAGTAATAGGGATCAGTATAGGAATTTAGTGCGAATCTATAGTGTTTGTTAACAAGGCCATGTGAATGGCCCAAAAATGCCGCATGACCCTATGTTTATATTGTTTCAAAAGATGGGGCTACATTTGTACTTTAATGAATGATATATGAAAGCTTCTGATTTCTAAAGGTAAACCAAGTAAAAATTTAATTTCAAGACATAGATTTGCATTAAAGCCAATGGGAGATTTTTTACTAATCATGCTAATAAATCAACCAAATTCAACTTGTTTTACTTCTGGCTAAACTTTAGATAAAGTTGTTTTCTAATCAATTTTCATTTGTTTAAGCCTTGTGAAATTTATCACTATGGTACATAGTAAGGACAAATAAAGGATCTTTTATCATGCTTGCTTGTACTGCATGATCACTGTTAGGAACATAAATAAATTTGGAAAATCAACTAGTTTGTGCGCCATCATGGTGGCCAAGGGAAATAACTCCAACTCAAATTACTTCAAACATGTCTAAGGATCTATATTTAAGGCTTGAAGTTTACAATCCACAATATGTAAGCAACAAGTTATACATGATTTATTCAATACATTTAAATCAGAAGAAATGCTATGATTTTAAGAGTACCACCCTGTTCATAAATATCTATTCAAAGACTCCTTTTATAACCCTTATCAGAGAGGTAATAATAACACAGAATACAGAAAAGGAAATACCCTAGAAAAGTCATTCAGGACTTGAAATATACATCTAACCATACTATAGCAATAAATTTGATACTTACCATGTGCTGCCAATGTTGACAATTGAATGATACAATATCCATAATGCCCCCATTATTAACCAATTTGCTCCCCCATTTAAAATCACAACTGATGACAACACAAGGCCAACATAAGCAACAATGTCAAGGAACCAGTCCAAATCTGTATCAAAGTCAACCATCCAAATCAGACTTGGAATCCAAGTATATGTGTCCAAATTTATACCACCTGTTGATTTCTTTACTTTGTTGAGGAAATTACTTGCTGGGAGTAAACCTTTGCTTCCAATTAATTCCTTGTTCTGGTGTAAAGCAACCAGGAAAGCTACAACTGTGAAGCAAAATGTATTATGGTACTTTACTATATATATGTATTAGTACCCATGACTAAAGTATAACAATGAGTACTAAGAGCAACAATACTACAATGTAAGTTACATTGAAAACGTCCATACCTAATATATAGGAGTTAACACAATACAATACAATATGATACAAACTACAATACAATACAATACAATACAATACAATACAATACAATACAATACAATATCTTGTGGTTAATTTATAGTGAGAAGAAAAATTTATGTGAGCTTATTATTCTGTTATTTGTAACTTAGCCTGCTTTATTTATAAATATTAAATGATTTGGTAAGTAGGTGTGTTTGTTGTTTATACATGAAAACTGTAAGTATCAAATACTCTTGGATAGACATATCTGACTTTTCCAAATATACAAATCCTAGAAGGGTCTGACATATTCCCGTTACATGGTATATACATTAATACAATTATACCGCTGCTCGTGCGTTGAAAGAGACTCGAAATATGTATTATATTTATAACTCTAAGTAACTAATGTTCACTTTTAAAAAGCAATCACCAAAGCTTGTAGAAGCCCATAAATACAAATATATTGTTAATCATAAATTATCAGTCTTAATAATAGCTGGTCACAGTTCACGTTCCTAATTAATTAATTGAATTAACAAGTAGGTGATTAATCTAATCATAACAAGCCCCTAATCAGATTAACAAATAGAGCAATAACAGAATGTTAACATGCATAAACAATACTCACATTCAGCAACTGGTTCTAATATTTCTCGTTCGTTTCATTTCAACAGTATCTTTCTGCGTTCAATGTTGTCATATTATTGTGATCGGATATTTTTAATTTCAATAATTTAAGGTAAGAGGTTAACATTTTCTTTCAGTTAGAAAATTGATCAGGACAAGTTCGACAATGCCAGGTCAATATTTTTTTACCCTTGCAATATTTGTTCACATTTTTTCTTTTGTCATTTAAATATTTAATAAAATATTGATATTTTTCAAACTTAAAGACATTTATTTAAGAAATATACATAGTCTTTCTTTTTTTTAAACGAACATGTCTTTTTTGGTGAATAGCCTATGTTGGTCAGGTCAAGTTTTTTGGTCTTTTGAATATTTGTTTTCTTTTTATTTCTTTGTTAAATGTCGAAATCTTCCTTGCTAATAAATTTGAAGTTAATCCTTCCAAAGATAAAAAAAGATATTATCAGTTTTATATCGGTCCGGACATTAGTCACGGCAAAGTCGTAGTTGGTCAGGTCAAGTTTTCTAACTCTAAAAATTTTTTTTTTTTTTTTTCTTATATTTTTGTAATAAATGTTTTAATCTTCCTTGATATCGAATTTGAAGTTTATCCTGTTAATAATAAAAAAGTATTTAGCCGTTTCATATTGGTCAGGACATTAGTGATTTCAAAGTCGAAGTTGGTCAGGTCAAGTTTTCTAACTATTAAAAATATTTTTTTTCAAATTTTTTTTCTTTTATTTATTAAATAAATGTTGTCATCTTGCTTGGTTCCAAATTTAAAGTAAATCCTTTAAATAATGAAAACGTAATTAGCATTTTTATATCCGTCAGGACTTTGTCAGGACATTGTCAGGACATTAGTGTAACCCTTCAATTATCTTAAATCACCTAATTAGCAGTAAACAATCATTACCAGAGGTGATAAAACTGCCAAAGGCAAGGTATTTAACTGTATCCTATTGTCAGTTAATTAGAGTGTTACACAATCAGGTAACAATTTTACCAGAAATGCCGATAGGCATGAAATTTGGAAATATTATTTTTTGAAAAGGAAGAGGGGTGCATTTTTTTTGCTTTGGAGGGCAGAAGGGTGGGGGTAAGGGCACCAAGGGAGGGCCGCCCTTCTATTTAGGGCAGGAGGGAACACTGGTAACTATTGTTATACATGTGACTGACATGTAGATCTTATAAATTACCCTTATGACACATCAGGATGTTTCCTTTGTTACAATCAAGTTTTTCATAAAGAAAGCCTTGGAACATTCTAAGTAATTTATTGTGCACTCTCTGAAAATCTTTCCTTCAAGTCAATATTTTCAAAACTGACAGAAAATAACTGAAAAGAAGGATTCTAGTGAAGGGTTGTGTTCACAGCAAAATATAATGCATTCCAAATGTATGGGTAAATTTCTGTTTAGCGGAACTCACGTGTGGAGAATCTTTACTCTTAGATTAAAACAGATATGTTGAACAAATATGGGGGACAATTGTGTCATGGATATAGAAAAGGTTGATTACTTAACACAACAGGTGAAACCATTGGAAAGTCACTGCTTATTCTTCTGGAGCATCTTAGTTCAACTGTTCATGGTGGGGTTTGTGTTGCTCTATCTTTATTTAAACTGTGTAGCATTTTATGTACTGTTGATCTTTTCAAAGTGTTGGCCATGGTGTTGTCTTTGAACTGTACATGTGGCAGTGATTTTAATGCCCCTTTGATATTTCTCATTGCTACAGGCATGACAGGTCGACAAATATGTATGTTGGCAAGTACAAATGTAACTTTATATAAATCTGAGTTACATACAGACACATGACAAGACAAAAAGATAAGATGAGGCAAGTGTTACCTGTAAAATAGGACAAAGTCAGTATTACTAATTTTATTTTAAACTTAGTGCTGTCATTATTCTTTTTGGTAATCAGTTATACAAATTTGTGTGGGCAATCGTGTGACTTACAACATGGCAGTGGCTGTCAACAGAACAAGAACAGGGTAATGGGCAAATACAACTGTTAGAAAAAAAGTTTAATAATTTTGATTTCATTACTACATTAGTATATACTGATTTTTTGTTTTACTCTACTGATTTTCTTACTTGTATATTCTTAAAAAAGATGACAAATTTAAAAATGTGTCTGCTTTGATTCTCTATGGTAAGGCTATGATCAGTAAAAATGAAGCCAAAACAGTTTGTATGGGTATATTGGGGTATGTTGGGGTAAAAGTCACGCCGTGTTACAACTTACAATAAATAAATCCAATATATCGCAACATGAGAATTCGAGTTAACCAGTATGAGCCATAGCCAAAACTATCTTTTGTCATTATCTTCTGGTTGGGAGAATCATTGGTGTCTTTTTTGGTTTCTTTAACTTCATTTTCAGAGGTTGAAATCCGTTGCTTAGTAAATCTTCGCCGAATATTATCTGCCGGTTTTTGCAGTTTCTCCATCTCAAAAACACAACCCTTACATCAATGAAATCAGAAAGGCCACACACACAAATGACAGTTACAGTAAAGCAAAATTTACACTATTTGAAAAGCAATACGTTTTCTATTTTAAAGTGTTAGAAAATCCGTTTTAAAAGAAATGAATACTATTTATTTGTAGTGATGTGAGCATTTTAAGAGATGACATAAAACCGAAAGTGCATTATCAGTAAACACAAACACCAACGGTCTAAATTATTGGTCTTTTTAGGGTTCCTGTATTTTAGTGTATTGGTTCATCTAAGGTAAGAATAAGGTGAGTATCTATTTTTTAATGTTATGGTAAGGTTTAGGGTTAGGGTTAGGCTTGGTTTAGTATAGCAATGCAGGGGGCATAGTAAATTGGGACCTAAAGTAAAAGAAGGCCAAATTATTAAATCATTATCATCACATATAAATAAAAAAAAAAATGAATGCAACAATTACAAAATAACAACTTTTATTTTTTTTAGTTTAAATGTTTCAAAACATGGAAGACATATCATATGAATTAAGGAGTAAAGTGCTAAAATCAAAATAGCTTGGCCCGTCTATCTGAAAGTCTCAGTCCCTGCAACAGAACCTGGCCTCTGAATTCTGTAAAAATTCAGACTTCAGCTATTAAATTTCTTAACCTTATTGTAAACTAATCTGACTCATTGGTCTATACATTCCGTAGTATAAAAGAGGGGATGGACAGGGGGACCCGGGATTAAGGGGGTGGTAACCGGGAGTAAGGGGATGGGAACCGGGAAAGGGGGGGGGGGACATGAAGAATTCGAGGAAACAGGGGAACCGATTCAGTGCTGTATTTAACAAAAATCTTACACGATAAAAGGTGTTGTTATTCTTTATGGCCATCTTATTGCGTTTGGAGATTGTTTGCAGAAAATTGCATGCGAAAAAGATCGTTTCCGGACTTTCCTTATTGTCTGTTACACAGTACAGTATTGGATATGTATCCAACGGGAAGGTCTAAAAACCAGGACAGTTATTTTCGATACGTTTTCATCTGTAACTTTCGTTTTACTCAACATGTTGTTAAAATTTAAAATGTATGATAACTTTTACTTACTTACTGCCCATTACGCCCATTGGCGTGTGGGGCAGCAACGAAGTTTCTCCACATCTGTCTGTTTTGTGCCATCTTCTTCAAGCTCCCCCAAGTATGTTGGAAATTTGCCATCTCAGACTCAACTGTGCGCCGCCAAGTTATCTTAGGTCGTCCTCTGCGTCTCTTTCCCTCTGGGGTCCAGAACAATGCTGTTTTTGTTGGTTCTTCAGGGCTCTTACGTAGGACATGGCCAATCCATCTCCATCTTCTCCTGCTAATGAGTATGTTGATCTCTTCCTGTTTGCATTTATTTAGGAGGTCCTGGTTGGTGATTTTTTGTGGCCAGAATATCCTCAGGATTCTCCTCAGACTCTTGGTATGGAATGTAGAGAGCTTCTGTTGGTCTGCCTCTGTCATTCGCCAACATTCAGAACCATACAACAGGATTGGTAGTATACAGCTGTTGTATAGTTTTAGCTTTGTCCGGATGGTGTATTGACCAGATTTCCATACAGGCTGCAGGTTATTAAAAGCAGCTCTAGCTTTTGACAGTCTTTGTTTGATGTCAGTGTTGGCTCCACCATCTGATCTTACAGTACTTCCTAGGTAAGTGAAGGTATCGGTCTGTGGTAATGGTTTCCCGTTTATTATAATTGGTGCTGGGTTGTTAATGTTTAAACTCATTACTTCAGTTTTCTTTGTGTTTATTTTCAGACCTACCTGTCCTGCATACTTTTCTATTCGACTGGACTTTTCCTGGATATGTTGGTGAGTGTGCGATAGCATGGCAATATCGTCAGTAAAGTCCAAATCTTCAAGAATGGTGAAAGTTCCCCATCTTATGCCTCTTGGGATATCTGCAGTTGTTTGTCGCATCACCCAGTCAATGGCTATTACAAATAGTGTAGATGACATTATACATCCTTGTCTTACTCCAGTTTTAATTGGGAAATAAAGTTGTTCACTTCCGACTGTACATTTGAAGTTTTCATAAAAAGCCTTGATTATATGGATCAGGTGTTGTGGGATGCCATAAAGTTGTAAGATTTTCCAAAGGCTTTCCCTATGAATGCTATCAAATGCTTTTTCGAAGTCGATGAAATTGATGTAGAGTTGCCGCTGCCACTCTGTGCATTGTTCAATGATATTTCTCAGGATGAAAATCTGGTCAACGCAGCCTTTTCCTTGCGGAATCCTGCTTGCTCCTTTCTTAATGAACTGTCGATTGATTCGGATATTCTTTTATAATAATTTTAGCCATGATCTTGCTAGGAATAGATAAAAGAGTGATTCCACGCCAGTTATTGCAGTCATTTAATGCACCCTTTTTAGGTATTCTGATGATAATACCTTTATCCCATTCTGTTGGTACTTTAACTTCTTTCCAGATGTTATGGAAAATTGGTTGGAGGGTATTGGCCGCTAAGATGGGATCAGTTTTGAACAGTTCTGCATTTAGATTATCTGAACCAGGAGCTTTTCCGTTCTTTAGAGTCTTGATTGATGTTTCAATTTCAGATATGGTGGGTGGTTCTATGCTTATTTCCAGTTCAATGTTAGGCTCTGGAGTAGTAGGTAGTTCTTTTGGAGATGGTCTGTTCAAAATTTCACTGAAGTGTTCTGCCCATCTTTTTTCTTGTTCATTTTCAGATGTTAGTAAATTACCCTGTTTGTCTTTCACTGGGATGTTAGGTGATGACTTGCCTCTTCCACAGATGATTTTGGTAATTTTGTAGAGGTTGCCTTGCTCTCTTTTATTGGCCGCTTCTTCTGCTTGATCTGCTAAATTATCCATAAATCTTCTCTTGTCAGCTCTGACCAGGGTTTTGACATTGCGATGTATGTCACTATAATCTTGTTGGTATTTGTCTTTCAATCTTGGTGATTTGGTATCATTGACTTTCTTTTTAGCCTACCTTCTGATATTAATCTGGTTCCATGTTTCCGGTGTTATCCAATCTTTTTTCTTTGTCTTTTGCTTATAGCCGATACATTCCTCGCTACATTTTGTGTATATATCTGATATCTCATTCCACTTCTCATCTAATGTTTCATTTTCATCTCTTACTGAGTTTTTCAATACCTGGTATCTGTTCTGTAACTTTATAACAAATTCTCTTTTAACCTTGATATCCTCCAGTTTATCAATATCAAAACGCTTCCTTAATGGAACTTTCTTTCCGGTTGCCCTGAGCTTCAGTTGGATGAAAGCTGTTATCAGTTGGTGGTCAGATCCTTCATCAGCTCCTCTCTTAACTTTCACATCTAATAATGATCTTCTCCATGTGCTGTTTATCATTAGGTGATCAATCTGGTTTTTATCCCTAAGGTTTGGGGAATACCATGTCAGTTTGTGGATGTCTCTGTGTGGAAAAATGGAACCTCCTACTACTAAATTGTTTGTTGAGCAGAAATCAACAATTCGTTCCCCATTCTCATTTATATTACCACAACCATGCCTTCCCATAACTCTTTCGTAGCCAGTGTTGTCCGAACCCACTTTTGCATTCATGTCTCCCATGATGATGTTCATGTCATGGTTTGGTGTTTTGTCAATTTCATGTTGTAATTGTTCGTAGAATGCATCTTTGTTCTCTTCATCAGCTTCATTCGTAGGAGCATAACATTGAAATAAAGTGATGTTAATCTGTTTTCCTTTGAATCTTGCCATAATAATTCGGCTGCTTATAGGTTTCCATTCTAACAGTGTTCTTTCTATACCTTTTTTGATGATTATTGCCACTCCTTCATGATGTTGGTTATCATCTCGCCCAGAGTATACTACAGTAGCTCCTGAAGTTGTTGTCATCCTGCCAGATCCTGTCCATCTACTTTCACTAACGCCTAAGATATGTAATTTGTACCGCTGCATTTCTGAGGTTATTTGAGCCAATTTTCCTGCTGCATACATTGTTCTGACGTTCCAAAAACCAATTCTGGTTTTAGTTTTTGCCATGTTAAGGGTCTCCGTTATCCTGTTTGTAGTTTCCTTTCGGCTTTCACTACCTACATTCATCCTTACTCCACTGTTGGTGCATTGGAGACTCTCTTCCACAGCTGTAGTTATATTCTTCGTTGCTGTTTCTGTAACATGACTTTTTTTTACTTGTTAGGGTCGTTAACCCTAAGCAAAACCTTCTACGTGAAGGGCCGGGTTATTCTGTAGGGGTTTTCCATCCCTTAGACGACTGCATGAGCTTACGAGTTCCATCTACCCGGATTTTCTTTCTGGATTTACTTCCATAGCCTTTGACTTACCAAAGTCACCCATAAGGCAGTGGGGCTATTATCCCATAGCTGGGGCAAGGTTGATGAGAGCCAGGGCGTATCCACTCACCGGTGGGCCTGCACTCTGCATCTCTAGGGCCCTTGCTGCTCCGAGATCCCTTGCAATTTAGCCTGGAATACTAGACCCCAGTATCCGTGTATTGCCACGAGAAGGCATTACAAGAGTCTTGGTAGTGTAGAGGCTTTGTACTGGCAGGGCAAGGTTTACACACTCGACTCTCCCTTTCACTTACAAGTAGGCTAGCCAGCGACAGCGGTATATCTAATGGTCGATACCCGCCACACTAGACGCATTTCACTACCCTATTGTGTAACACCACTAACACACAAGAATGTATGATAAAGAACAGGATAATTACTTACAATATTTGTAAAGTTTTTAAAAATAAAAAAATTATAAGTAAAAAAAAAAAAATATGCCAGGACAGTTAAATTTTAAGAAAAATATGGCGGAAAATGCCGAGAAAAGTTTACTTACAATTGAAATAATTTCTCTAAAACAACTGTTTGGCATAAATTTTTGTACTATTATAAAGTTTAGGGAATAATCATTTAAAAGATTTATAATTTAATATTTTTTCGTCTTTTAAGGTAAAAAAATCTGCCAGGATAGTAGCCTATTACATTAGAAATTTTGTTGAAATTCGCTCAAATTCAAAATATAAAGTTGAATATCATCCTCAAAATGAATGTCTGGTAAGCAAATTTAGTTCATTATAAAGATTAAAATATAAGCTTTATGAAAATATCAAATTTTATGGACTTTCATTTCGTTAACACAAAAAAAATCTGCTAGGACAGTAGCCTATTACGTTAAATTTCTGTATAAATGGCGGAAATAAACAACGCAATTTTTAACTATATATGAAATAGTTTCTTTAATACGATTGTCTGTTTTATACTATTTTGATATTATTATAAAATTACAGACACAATCCTAATTTTTAAAAAATGTCATTTGTTTCAGAGGGGAGCTGGAAAAAAAGTTTTGGAAAAAAAAGGTTGCTTTCGATTCAAGTAGAAAGGTGTGTCCTTTTAAAAAAAAAACATACCCACTATACAAAGTAGGAATGGTTGATTCCAAAAGTCTTGAATAAATGAATACAAAAACGAATTAATTAATATTTAAAGTATTTCGTGAAACAATTTTGATGAAATAGTAATTAGCATCAATATTTCTTTATACGTAAAGGTTTTGAACTATCAAAAGGGTAAGGGTATCCGGTAAATTCATAACCAATACGGATTTATCCATGGTCATTATCAATAATTTTAATAACTAAAAAGGAGCCGTTCCAACTGTGGCTGTTCTAACAACTATAGGCGGTCCTGTTCGTGACTGCATATGGCTCTATACATAATTTCGGATGTAGTGTAAACAAGGTTTTCAGATATAAAATTGAGAATGGAAATGGGGAATGTGTCAAAGAGACAACAACCCGACCATAGAGCAGACAACAGCCGAAGGCCACCGATGGGTCTTCAATGCAGCGAGAAACTCCCGCACCCGGAGGCGTCCTTCAGCTGGCCCCTAAACAAATAAGTATACTATAGCTCAGTGATAATGGACGTCATACTAAACTCTAAATTATACACAGGAAACTAAAATTTAAAATGACACAAGACTAACAAAGGCCAGAGGCTCCTGACTTTGGACAGGCGCAAAAATGCGGCGGGGTTAAACATGTTTTTTGAGATCTCAACCCTCCCCCTATACCTCAAGCCAATGTAGAAAAAACAAACGCACAACAGTATATATATATATACCGGTAGTTTAGTGGTCTTCTTTGCATGAGGTGACTCCATATACACTGGTAGGTTGGTTGCACTTTGGGATATAATTTGATCAAAGGTCTTCGTTACAATCAGCAATAGGGGGATTTTTCTTAATTAACTGTTTGTATGCTCCTCCATACTTTCACAGGGAAACTAATAGCCAACCATTTTTTGTTCATCATAGCTCTGATTTTTTTATATCTTTATATTTTCTTTTATTCTGCTTTCTAAACTGTAGATTAATATAGAAAATTTTGATGACTTTATGTGCGCAAGAAATGATTTGAGTTATATATTTTATTTTGAACTCTTCAACATTTTCACACTTTTATTTAGTAAATCAAGAAAAGCGCTTCGGATGCATAACGTTTAATGTGTTGTTTTCATTTTTTACAGCACTGCCTGACTGGGTCGATACCGCTGCTAGTTGACCATCAGTCCAGAGGGCATCATCAGCGCAGTAGTCAATATTTTGGTACTGACATGATTTATAACAAATCTTAAGTTTCTTAAATTGTCCGTTTTAGAAACCATTGAGAAACTAAGATTTCAACTCCCTCAGGCATAGTTGATCTTAAATGGATTTGGCTATTATTTTTATGTTCTCTTTAGTCATATAGCTTTTCAACTGTTTCGGTTCTTATACATCCTTGGCCTTCAAATATTCGGTTTTGAGCGTTCCTGGTGAAGGTAAATCCAGAAGAGTGCTTCGGACTCATGAATTTTTTATACAATGCCTTTTTAGAATCTAAGAAATTGTATGAGTCAAAGAAACCGTCGTGGTATATGTCGTCTGAGAAACTTTTTTCACTGATCAATAACTGTCCAACATCCTCTGACAGGGATAATCCAGTTGACAACAGAAAACTTAAAATTGCCATGTTGAAAGATTGGGAAAAAAATCTCAAAAATCACTCAGAAGGGGAAACTATCTACATATGTTACTTTTAAATCCAATTTTGGTTGCGAATAATATATTGATATTCTTTAAAAAATTGAAGAAAGACAGAGTCTAACAAGATTTCGCATATCTGCACACCATTTTACTTATAGAGAGAGGTAGATATAATAATACTCCCCGACACAATAGAGTATGTAAGAGATGTTGTAGTAAGAGGTCGAAGACGAAACACATTTTCTTTTTAACTGTGATAGTCTATCTGACCAACGAAAAAATATGATAACAATGATAAAAATTGCTGCAAGAATTTTAAAAATCTAAACCCTACCAAAAAAACTGATATGGTTAATGAATAATGAAGATGAGAAATTGTTGTCAGAATTGTGCATATTCATTAAGAAATATGAAAAGTTTTGATGGGATTAATCTCCCTCTTCTTCTTGTAATTTGAACTTTATAATTTCCCTTTAGTGAGTCCTAGAGGACCGTCCCTTGATGAATCTTGCACAGTAGCAATGTCAACCCCTTGCTGCTGTGCATTAGTCATGAGGAAAACCACTATTGGGAATAATCTCATAATATCTGTAGTTAGTTCTGAATGACCTCCCCTTGATGACCTCTGCATTGTCGTGGTGTAAAGTTCCTCGCTGCTGTGTAGGTCATGAGGAGAACTACTACAAAATGAGAAACTATATTTCTGGTTCTATTATTTCCTGTTATTAAATTTTATATCTTTTTTTTTTTTTTTTTTTTTTATATATAAAACCGACCTCATTACACTAAATGCTTCATACTGTAATAATATATCCTACATTGCTCATATTTTATTTTACTTTATTTCTTTGTGTATTGTGTACTTTCACTAAAAACTTGCATGTTTTATAATATAATCATTGTATTATGATGTTTATGTATCTTGCCTAACAAGGGCCCATGATTGGTAAATAAAATAATGTCTAAATGTCTAATGTCTAAAGTGTTGTTTTTATTTTTAAAGATCTGTTAGAGTACATACAATCTAAGACACTTTCATCCTGCAATAGTATCAACACATTTGACTTTTTACACTTTACACAAGTATTCCCCATTCAAAACTAAAGGACAAATAGAAAGAGTTGGTTCTTCTTTGTTTCATAAAAAGAATGGCCAACGTAGATACAAGTATCTTTTCTTAGGGAGGAATAAAAAGTCACTCTGATTCAAACAAAAAAAATATCTCTGGAACTGACATTATCAAGATGCTTGATATCTTGATTAACACCATATTTGTTACGTTTGAAGGACGTGTTTTTCAAAAAAAAATCGGCATTCCCATGGGAACCAACTGTGGCTTCTTGCCGACTTGTTCCTTAATTCATCTGAGGCTGGTTTCATACAGGAGCTTCTTATGAAGAATGAAAGGAAGTTGGCATTATCCTTTAACTCCACTTTCCGATATAAAGATGATGTCCTCTCACTAAATAATTCAAAGTTTGGTGACTATGTTGAACGCATATATCCCATCGAAACTGAAATAGAGGATCACAACAGATACAATTAGGTCTGACTTATATCTTGACTTACATATAGAAATTGACAATGACGGTCGGTTGAAAACAACACTTTACGTCAAAAGAGATGATTTTAGCTTCCAAATTGTAAACTTTCCACTTCTATGTAGCAACATTCCAGCAGCGCCTGCATATGGAGTAAATATCTCCCATTTTTCTGTCTCTCTTATTTAAACAATTATTTAAGTTAATTTGTATAAAGGTTCGCTGTAGCCAAAGCAAACCGTACTCTTGTAAATACAATGATTTGAATAAACTACAACAATACCTTTCTGATGGGTTTCTCAAAATAATTATAACTTTCAAATAAGGAAGAAAGTGTTTCATATCATCTGCATTTGTGTACAGTGGTTCATCTTGTTTTACATTTTCAGGTAAATGCTAACAATCATCATTTTCCAACATCACCGAAACACTGACGTCACCTAAAGCATTTAGAGGGTGCCATAGATTATTTTATAATTACTAATTAATAAGAAGCTGTCATGAAAGTCATACCGATTATTCATTTTAAATATTTAAAAAAAAAAAAAAACATATAAGAAAAATGTTCAATGCTCTCTAGTTTTATTGAGTACTATTAATTACCTGGGACATTGGGAATAATACATTATCTATTGGTCCCTACATGGAAGTACTTCAGAGTTCCAGTAATTCAATTAAAAGACCAAATGGCCTAAACATTGCAGACACCATGAAACAAACCAGTTTTTGTTAATCAATTAAAGTACATGTATTACATAAAAAAAAAAGAACCTGTTACAATATGATGTTTGGATTTGTCAACTCTTCTCTCTATTTGAACTGCTTGCCTGATCAAACATATCGATATAGTCTGAGAAGGGCATGATAACGGTATAGTCAACTCTTTTACCTGTTCAAGAAATAACACACAATCTTCAACCGATTTAAATACTTTCACTTTATAAGAGAAAATAAAGGGCTACAGTGTCCACAGCATGACACGACTGCATAATTTTATGATATCAACTGAATGTCGGTATTTTGTTTTATATTTAATGTTCATTGTTCATTCAACTTCATTGTTTATTTTCTATTATATTTTAATGCAGTTTTTTCCGTGTATTCTAAAAAAGATAATTATCTGACTGAGAGAATAGATTACAGTGCATGAGGAGGATACTCTCACACTTTTATGCGAGTTGAAAATTTCACAATTATCGATTGTAAATTCGTACCTATCTTAATCCTTTTTTTTTTTGGCTGCTGTGCTGGTAAATACACTCGGGGAATTGAAACAAAATTCCATGATATCGGCAGTAGTTTGATGTAACATAGGTGCATTCGAAAATTTATTACTCGTCAGTGATGCTTGAAACCAATGTAGGAAGTCCGATAGTATCATACGCTGAACATCAATAAAACCAACATAACACTAAAATGATGCCAAGCCTTGAAGGCTAACTGTCAATCGGAATGGTAAAATGAAACAAATGCTGAAATGTAGTATGATCTAGCATGTTTTATCAACTGAAACTTTACACACAAATAAAAATACAACAGTAATATTATTGCAGACCAAAAGCACCGGCTCCTTACCAAGTTAATAATACCCTCGTGGATATGGCATTGACCATGTAATGTAAGGTAATACTTACATGATTAATGTAGGAAACATGCTTAACCTCAAGTAGCAACTATTTTATATACATATGCAGGTCAAAATATGTTAATGGTAGGTTCATGAATACTGCTTTGACCTAGACCGACACACTGAAATGATTTTTTTTATCATAATGTATCCGCGGAATGAAGACATATCACCATACCCGATTAAATTATCCTGACTTCGAGCCGATCCAGAGGCGTTTCTAGGATATTTGAAAGAGGGGGCGCAGAATCAAATCTTTCGCCGAGCGGAGCTATTCAATACAATATTAGCAGATTACGATAGTTTTTTTTTTTTTTTTTTTTTGAAAAGTGGGGGCGTACGCCCATTACGCCCTCACCTGGACCCGCCCCTGCGATCAGTCCTTGTACTTATTCATAAATGCACGTTATTGATGGAGAAACAGGAAATGCGAATTTAAAATTCTTTGGTTTGAGCAGATCGAGATCATGTCGATGGATTTTATTTCTAAGACAAGCATTATACATTAAGAACTTGGTGGTGATGTCTGATCTTTGATATTCTCTGTTTAATTTACGGTTTTCTGTGTGTCGTTGGATTGTTATCTCATTTAAGTATACTCATTCGCGTTACAATAATTCCTCAGTTACAACACATGCATCTAAATCATACAGTCCGTAAACTAGGGTTGCTATTGTATAAATATTTTTCATTTTCATTTATTCTAAGAACAAAATCTTGTTCTAACGACTTCAGTTTAAGTGAAATATGTTCATGGTTATTTTTGCATTCAAATATATGATTCAAAGTATAAACAAATTTATATAAAAGGTTTTTATTGTGCAAACGTTAAAGTACATGGTTGTTTTTACATTATAAGAAAATGACGCAACTTGTGTTAAATAGCAAATTTTCTATCCCAGGAATAAATTACCTTATCTGTATTTGACAAAACCTTTCTGAACTTTTAACCTTACTGAATGCTTTTCAACTTTGTACTTTATTTGGATTTTTAACCTTTTTGATTCGAACGTCACTGATGGGTCTTTTGTATATAGTTGTGATCACATTAATTGTGCTATCTTTACTGCACCAAATGCGCATTTCGAAAATTATTGTGTTTTCATTGATGCTCAAGGCAAACATATTTGAAAGTCAAAGTCGAAATACAAATTTTGAAGAGCTAATACCTCCCCCACCCCAAAAAAAAAAACAAAACAAAACAAAAGTAAAGTAAAGCTAAATTTGGACAAGGAATCAGAGCTATGCATGAGGGATATACATTCCTTAAAAATGATTTCGAAATTTTAAACAGCAAACTTCAATAAAACTTTATCCGGTTTTATTTTTCAACCCAGTACCGAAGTACTGGCTACTTGGCTGGTGATACTCTGTTGATTTAGATTTATTAGGAAAACACTCAGACACAATTACAATGTGTTACAAGAGGTCATTATTGATAACATATATACATTAAATATGACAGAAATGAACATGTGATGAACAAATTAATACAAACACAATTTAAAGAAGAGAAGACAGTTTTCTGAAAACACTGACAATTTCTTATATAATTCAATATTGCAAAGTGACAAAAGACCTTCCATTTTTACAATGTTTGGATTATTTCTATAATATTGTGGTAAATATCTGTTTCTCAATTCTACTATATCTGCATTTTTACAAATAAATAATACATGATATTCATCACCAATATCTTTGCATAAATTACATTTTCTTTCTAATTTTGGTATATTGTACCATCTACCAGTTTCTATAGGCAATCGTAAGTTTGCAGTTCTAAATTTTGAAATCCAAATTCTAAATGACTCTGGTAAATTAATTAGATATCTTTCTATTTCAAACCTCTTTTTGAACAGTGAATAAAATTGTCCACGCGATGTGGTGTGTAAATCACTGTACCATTTTTGCACGAACTGGTCACACAAAATTTGTTTTACTAAAGCCTTCTCGTATACAGCAAACTGGTTTAAAAAAATAAAGCTCATGCCTAACTCATTAAATATAGATTCTATGTGGTTTATCCACTTGAAATTCACTCCATGATTGCTTTTTAAACATAGCATTAACTTGTATAAAGTACTGCTAAGTTTATTTTCATTTAATACTAATTTACTCCAAAAAGAGATCATCCTCAATTTGACCCGAATTTTCTCGTACACTAATAGTACACCAGCAGAGGTATCAGTCAAGTCTTGAGTAGTTAAAACGCGAGTCTGGCGTGTCTAATTATAAGTCTGGCATCTTTGATAAGCATTTTGTAATCATTTAATTAAAGGAATTTATTTGTGAAGTTTAAATTAATGGCTTCTACTTTTTCATACTTTTAATGTTTACAATTATTTTCCTTTATGTACGTCATTTATATAATAGCTGTTTATAAACATCCGATAAAAAGGCAGGTCTTTGATGAGGATGGTAAAGGGTTATTTTCGTGCAACGTTTTCGGCCTTTTTATTTCACGTTTTCTCGTGTTTGGTTCGATGTGCGTGCTTCGTGTTTCCCCTTATTTATTTTCCGTGTTTCGTGTCGGTACTCTTAATTTCTCGTGCTTGTCCCGCATTTGATTAAAAAGTAAACCGGGACTTATTTAAAGTCAGCCCGGATATTGAATATGTTTGGTATGTAATAAAGTCCATCAAATTACTATGAATATTTTTTTTTTCAAATCAGATGCAACTAGCGGACGTTAAAAATTGACCGCAGGGTCTTCATGTCCATTAATGATGACTGCATGATCTCCAAGAACGGCTGAGTAATAATTTCTAGTACTTTTTTCCTTATTATTTAAGATTTTATTTCTCGTGCTTCGTTTTTCACGATTTTTATTTCCGTGCAACGTTTTTGCGATTCTTATTTCACGTGTTTTCGTGTTCAGATCCTCCCTTTACCACCCTCTTTGATAGTTTTTCATTTTGTTCATCAAAGCTAAACCAGGATATACACTGGATAAGATGTCTCAATTATATTTTTTTAAGTATCGTTGTAGAAATTCCACGGATTTGAGGTTGGCAAAATGTAGATTCTGTTTTCATGAAAAAAAAAAAAAAAAAAACATACTTTAAATGTGATGGTTACTTAGAATCTTTACACATTACTTTAACAGTTTCATTACGGCTCCAAGTTCGTCATACGGTTGGTACGAAATGAAAACGATAAACCTTTAATAAGTATTGTCGGTTTATGATAATATAACATAAACGTCACACATTCACAATTGGTAATTAAGTTTCTCTAATTCTTCGTCAATTTATCCCTTTCTGCACCCATTGTATAAAAAAATTTAATCAACGTATGGTCCGTTTGATCTCAGTTCGGCGAGCCTCGCGTTTTAAAATTTGAAAATTTAACTGTCTCGAGTAGATAAATATCGTATCACACTCGATGCCGTGGTAGAATCTATATATATATCACATATCTCCTGAGTTTAATATATAGTAAGAAAGAATTTAAAAGTTGTTTTTTTCAATAACTTATTAACATTACCTGATGAATTAGAATTTAGATTTTGGGTAAGATTTTTTACAAATATAAACCATAATTTTCATCCCTCGATTAATGTTGTTTTAATGGCATCCTATATGGCGAATAAGTTGTAGCTATTTATTGTCGAATATTAGATTACAAGTTTCTTACCAAATCTTTTTCTGGGCCATCAATGAAACTCTTTAATTGGAGGAGAAACAACATCAGGGTGCTATAGAATTCTACTGAAAAAATCAGTACTTTCACACTTTGGTTGTCCAATTATTAAGAAATATGGTAGACATCTCAATCTTTGAAGAATCTGGCCCCTTGTCAGTCGTGTGCTCCATTCTACCATCAAACGAATCATCGTGCTTCGAACATGTAGAGACAGTGAACTGTATCTATTATTCTGATTTACACGTGTGATTTATAAGGGTTCATTCAAACATGGATTCTTGTAGTTTAAAAAAAAATGAATGGTTTCTAAAACATTGTATTCATTATATTTATACCAAAACATTGCGTGACTGGCATATGTTTTATTTGAACTTATTTTCAATTAAACACCACTGTACCAAGTATGTTTTACTTCATTGACAGATGATAATATATACATGAATTGTTATATTGAAAAGTCTGAAATGCAAATGGAGATATTGAAAAAAGGGGTACAAATTGAAGAAAGAAGTTTAAACCTACTATTTGTATATTTAAACTTTTACTTTATATTTACAAAATCCCGATAGACTCAAATGTTCCAAACCGAATCATTTATTTCCGAATTGTTAACCTCTTTCTATGTTTTTCACATGCAAATAGCCAACAGGAATACAAATACTTATTTTGCTTCATTTGTATGGTATATTAAAATCGCCGTCTGTTTCTATTTCAACTGATAATATTACTAAGATGTTGGTCATATCCAAGTAAGACATGTGTCGCCTGCAAAAATGTGGATTGATATTCGATGCATCATATGAAACAATGATTTAACACATGTTAAGGCACAGGAAACCCTCAAAACCAACTACGCTATACCAAAAATTAAAATGCAACTTCATTAAGCCGTTTTCAAGAAGTTGCAGATTACTGAAACTGATATATAAATAGAAATGCTTTAGTCCAAGTTTTGACATAGGTAATCCAAAAATCACTCAGATAAAAAATAGAAGAGAAGGGACACAACTTTATGTCCTGTAAAAGAATATATACAGGTTTGGTTGAATTTTCTCTAACTGTATTCAATTATTTGCGGATTATCAAAGTGTGACACGGAGGACGACGACGCAAGATATTAGACCAAAGTGTCGGTACAGCTGATAGGCTTCACCAAAATTACTGTTTGACTGATCACAATTCATTTCGAGGACTCTTCGCGGTCCGTAATTTAAAAAGTCGACTTCTTTGAAAATTTGAGACAACTATTGTGATCAATCTAATTAGAATATAGCACTATGATTTCATTATCTCCATAATCTATGATGAGTTCTATATTTTAATTAGATTGCTAATGTGATTTAAACAAAACGATTACCGTATTCAAGTATTTATACATCCTTGGGTTTGTGTGTTCCAGGTGAAGAATACAAGTTAACAATTCATCACCAATAGATATAAGAAGATGTGGTATGAGTGCCAATGAGACAACTCTCCATCCAAGTCAAAATTTATAATGTAAACCATTATAGGTCAAAGTACGGTACAAAATGTTTGTTACCTTATTTTGATAAAATTGAACCAACTCGGCCGCTAAAAGCGAATTATTATTTCACTATTTCACTTTCATTAATGATAATAAAAAAAAAATCATATTTTATTTTTTTTTATATATATCTCGTAGCTTATGCCCCATTAACAGATGGCTCAACAAGTATATCATTTTAAATGTTAACCTGTCGGATTAATAATAAAATTGACAAAACAAAACAAATGAACGGACACTGTTTGACAGCCGCCCGCACGCCCGCCGTACATCCCCAAATCAATAACCGATTTTTCCTTCGAAAATCCGGTTAAAAATTGATCAAAAAACGGTAAAAACTGAACATTCAGTATAATGAATTAAGAAAAAAAAATAGCTGATAGCTCGTTCGGCTTTGCATCAGTTGACGATGCTTTCTCGGAATACATGTGACAGTCTCGTATATCTTAGCTCAATGTTATCTAAATATTAACCATAATATCATCGTTTCAACCAGATATATCCATATTTATAACATGTATTTTTACAAAGAAATCAGTATCTTAACCATGTGCTCCTTGTAATTGTCTTAATGTCTGTGACTGTATAACTTTTTGTGTGCTTCTCATTATCTAAATATCTAATTTGTTGATAACTCATTTACATGATCGTTTCCATCATTTGCAAATTTAATTAGTGAAGCCCTTCTAAATGTATTTATCCTGCAATCAGCCTTGTATTGTACAAATAACAGGTACACAAATAAAGTTTTGCTTTATTTGTACTTGTACAAATAAAGTCTTCTGTTACCCCACTTCCATGTTGAACAAGCAGTAATGTGGATATTTCTTTTACGTACCAGTTCATTTTGGGGCCTTCTTCGCGGTCCGCGTTTACACTTTGTCGATTTCTTTGAAAAGTTAGAGACCATGATTTAGATTTTAACAAATAAAGCCTCAAGTGTTTGGAGTAAATTTCAGGATAAAACAATATATGTACATTGTCGGAAAATATAAAATTTATTTGTACTCGCTGCGAAACAGGAGAAAAGCTCAGCAAGCCTCGCTTTTCGTCCTGTTTCTAAAGCTCATACAAATAAATTTTATATTTTCCGACAATGTACATATATTGTATATGTCTGACGTTATGGATCTACCGCACCCCGTTTACATATTAATCTGATGTTTTTGATCTTTGTGCTCTTATTTTAAATGCCAATAGGACGTTTGTGATCAAGCATATGCACTATTGAAATGTAGATATACATTTGTGTTCTAAGATGTACTCTTATGGAAATGTAAATTTAACGTCTGTGTACCCCTTTTACATGTCTTATATTTAATCTGATATTTAAGGATTGATTTTATATCGTATATAACTATATTTGTTTTACTCATTAGTTAAGTAATCAATTTGGTGATGAATGAAAGTAACTTATAAATTTGGTGTGTATTAGGAACTTTTCTTGGTTTACCTTCATCAGGAACGCTCACACCAAAAAATCGAAAACCTAGGATGTATATATATTTCTAAATGTTAAGAGCTATATGATCAAAAGGGGTATTAACAGAACAGCCAGGTCCCGTTCATTTAAAAAGTAACACTTGTGATCAAAGATGAAAAACTTGAGCATGCACAGCAGGAGATGCTTACCCTGTCAACTCACAAGGCCTCTCTACTTTAGTTCATGTGATTCCATCAGTATCTTGGTCTCTTCCTTATATAGTTACGAGATTTGAACATCGGTAAACTACTGTCACCTTAATTTAGGTAATGTTCGTTAACTGTTCAAGGGGGGCGGCTGATTTATCAAAAACAAAAAAGTTAATTCCCAACATGCTCAAGTGTCTGTCCCAGCCAGGAATCTTGTTGGTGATTGTCTTTGTTTTATGACAGGTCTTTTGATAATCTCCGCTTAATTCATTCTCTGCTTAATTCATTCACAACTATCTAATTAATGAAAACATCACCTTTAAATTTTATGCGTCCGAAGCGCTTTTCTGGATTTACCTTCATCAGGAACGCTAAAAGCCGAATATTTGAAAGCCAAGGATGTACAAGAACCGAAACAGTCTTTTTGTCTTGTATATAGAAATTTGTCTCTTGTTGAAGACAGGAAGTTGATGTCTTGATATATTTTTGTTTTTTAGTGTCATTAGGATGTAGCCCATATCTTTTTTCATACACTCTCCACCAGAGACCAAATGACATAGAAGTTAACAACTAGCTCATTTCAATTATTCTGTACACTTATATATTGGTTTTGGTTTTTAAAATACCCAAGGTCTTGTCAGTTGCAGTTATTTCTTTCAATTTGGAAGAAGTTTGAAATTCAAAAAATCAGGAACAAGTGTGGACACAGATCAGTGTGGATAGTAATTGTTAAATTTGTGTTAGTAAGTTTGACCGTGTTATCACCACTGAGTTTGTGTATTGGTTGTGCCCCACCTGGTGATTTTGAGCTATTTCTTTGTCTTTCACTAGGGTTCTATATTAAACTGTGTTCCACGGTGACGGTCATCTTGCATTTTCAGTTAAGAAGCAAAATCTCAAAATTGGCATTGTGCAGAGTAGACATTAGTTTTTTTTAAACAACTTGCCCTATGGGCAAGTAACCATCATATTTTACTTTTCTGAAAGAGACAACAACCTGCCGAAATTTTGTACTTGTTTTTTTATAACAAAATATACCTTTTTTAGTTTTCATATGTTTTATTATGGTTAAATGCACTGCATTAGCAACCATTTGTAATAGACATTTAATGTCAACATTAACTTATATTGTACAATATAATATACACAAATTAATATCTGAAAGTTAGCATTTATACACAGTATAAAGGTTTTTCATAAAAACAATAAAAGTGAAATTATTTTTAAAATGAGTATTTCTTCATATATATATATATATATAATTTGCATCCCATAAAAAGAGTTGAAGAGATCTTATTAGTATAGTCATGGCAAGTAGAGATTTTTTGAAGCAATATTTTAATGACAATGAATAAGAACAATACTGACAGTGGCTATGATTGTAAGAACTAGTTTAGTTTAACTGAAAAAGGAACAGTACCAACAGTGGCCGTTCAAACGTTTACAGATTCCTTGTTATTGGTCTGTATACTTAATTTCAGCAGCAGAGGACCCACAAAAACAACCAAAGATAATAATTGGGCATTAAAACCTTAAAATATGAAACTGATCCAACATATTTCAGAAATATATATTGTAGGGGCATCCCTTGCATTAAGATGATTACAGTATAATTTTGTACATAAGTTGCTTGTCTGTTTTTATGTTATGTTCTAAAGCATAATTTGATCAAAATCGTCATTATCATCATTTATAGGAGCATTTTTACGCAACTGTTAGTATCATCTTCCATCCATACTTTATTTGTTTTTATGTTATGTTCTGATGCATAATTTGATTAAAAATAATCATTTTCATCAACAACAGGAGCATTTTTGACGTAACTGTTATTATGCTCTTCCATACTTTCCCAGGAAAACTCATAGCCAAGGATTTTTGATAATTCTCTATCAAACTGTCCATAAAATGTCTCAAGCATTTGTTTGGTTTTGTTCATCATGGCTCCGACTTTTGTATCTTTATATTTTCTTTTATTCTGCCTTCTAAGCTTTTTCATTGCTATATATTGTTCTTTCGAAAGAGGCCCTATTAAGATAATATTAGGTATTTATATATCAGGAATTACTTGAATAAACATAAGAAAAAAAAAGAAAAAAAAGATAATATTATAAAATGTAATAAAATAGAAATACACCCAATGCCTTATCTGCTCAAGAAATGTCCAGTGACTCTTTACACAAAAAAAACTTACAATTAAATAATACTGAAACGGTCATGGGTTATGGATATTTGTATTTGTGAGATATTTTGTGAAAAGAGTTGCTATTTCTTTATTTTCAAATGTGAAGTCTCCGACTTGGACACTAGCTCCACATACCAATATTTATACTCCAACAAAGATTTAAGGTTTGTTTTGCCAATGAAAGCCACCAACGTAATTTGAAACGTCAAAATGGAAACTGTTATTGTATTGAAATTTAAATGTTCAATGTTTATTGTCGTAGCACGAACACTAACCAATGGAAACAGTATTAATCTACCTGGTTCTAGTAAATTTTGTAAGTATGTCCTAAATGTAATCCCAACAGAGCATGTTGTCGCTGTGGTAGAGGAGGTCTCATATGAGCTTTTATAAGGCATTAAAGCTATCTACACTCAGACATAAATTACCGTATTTGGTACAACTGTTTGGGATTTTCAATTTTTAATGCTCTTTAACTTCGTACTTGATTTGGCCTTCTTTAATGTTTTGATTCGAGCGCCACTGGCGACTTTTATGTACACAAAACGCGCATCTCGTGTACCAAATTATAAGCCTTGTATAATTGGTGAGTTTTCATATTCAAACATTAAATAAACAAAATAAACAAAATGAATTCAGTTTTTTTTTCATACATAAAGTTGGTTGTCATTGAAAAATGAACATGAATATATTATTTGGATACCTGTTTACAAAACATACTGCCTGATATCATAAACATGTCACAATCATCATACTTCACCAATAGTATTGGCTTACTGACAGTATTTGTAGAAACAAATTTTAGGTCAAACATAATTTTGACAAATATACTTTTTTATTAGTTTGGTGTATTTGTTTTTGGGTCAAATCACCACCTCAGATGAAGATCTATTATTATCAGAACTACCTTATTGGTAAAGGCTGGTTACTGCTTTTACTTCTATGTAAATACTAGTAATAAAGACAAAAACATGGTAATTTTGCAGTTTTTTATCGGTTGAAAAAGTTTAAAATTATAAAACTGAAAGCAAATATGCATAATTGATCTATTCTTAGTTAACCTTTAAATTGCGATTATCTGCATGGTGGTATTTAACCAGATTTACAGTGTATACACCACTTACGGAGTTTCAGAAACTTGAATACTTTCTTCATGGTTTTTAGCATTTTTCCAGAGTACTCATTCAAAGTAAGAACAAGAAACTGATCACGTGGATATAATTTCAACCAGTCCTTTAAATAGACGCTATAAACTCCTATCCTAAGTCGTACCTGTTCCAGAAAAAAATATTCATCGTTATACTATTTTCTTTTCTTTAAAGCAGTAGATTCTTTTCCCTTAGATGTAAACTTCCCATACGTTTTGACAGAGCAGCAGATACTACTTTAGTAAAAATGTACACATTCAATAGTTACACATTTACATTTCTCCTTCTCCCCAAAGAAAATGTTTTAAGTTTTTTACGATCTGTGGTTTTGAAGTGCATGCATAACTTGATGTATTCTAACACAAATTGTCAAATCATAAAAGTCCACAGTCTGTACCAGATATTTTGCAAAGGAGAACAGAGATTATCCATAACACAATGTGCATTTATTTATAGCAATATACTATCGATGTACCTCCAAAAATTCAGCTAAATATCTCTGAAAAATCCAACTTACCTGCGATGCCATACCTATTGTGTAGTTATAAAGACAATGGCGTATGGAATGGTTATTAAAACAATTTTCATAAAGCTGTACCGAAAAGTTAACCTTGTTGTGGAAATCTTCTAACGACTTATTAGCTGTTGGATTAAAGTATAGGTAATCAGAAAACAACCTGGAAAAAAGAAAATATTTCAAAATGATAAAATTAATCAATTTTTCATTCATTAAATGATATACTATAATTTCAAGATGATTAATTGAATGATGGTCGTTTGTTCAACTCCTAGCAAATATGTTATGCATACTCCGGAAAAGAACCAATTAAACAATGAAACAAAAACATAGGTTCTGCAAAGAGCATCAACAAAGGTGAAGGGCGGGAAATTTGAACTACTTCTGGAAGAAACAAGGCATTTAGGGTAAGGGGAGAAATGTATCCTTGCAGGAGGCCAACCACAGATCCTATACAGTTGAATTTATTGCAAGGTTCTCTGTTAAAAACGAGTCCTTTAACATAACATGGGACAACGGATTTTAAGCCTCAAATTCCGACGATTATCCAAATTGACGTCCGATTATCTGCAGAACTGGACGCGAGTTGTTCAGTTGACCATGTTTTTATGTACCCAGTCAACTCTTTTCGAGCTCTCAGACTAAAGTTATCCCTTCCCGTCACTTTTCGAGCTCTCAGACTAAAGTTATCCATTCCCGTCACTTTTCGAGCTCTCAGACTAAAGTTATCCCTTCCCGTCACGTTTCGAGCTCTCAGACTAAAGTTATCCCTTCCCGTTTTCGAGCTCTCAGACTAAAGTTATCCCTTCCCGTTTTCGAGCTCTCAGACTAAAGTTATCCCTTCCCGTCATCTCTCAGACTAAAGTTATCCCTTCCCGTCATCTCTCAGACTAAAGTTATCCCTTCCCGTCAGTCTTTGTGTAATATGTTGTTTATCGATTATTCTGCTAACGAAAATGTAATGCACGGTAAAAACCTTAATCTATTGCACATACTTGCCAACTTTTCAAAATCTCCATGGGGATTTTAAGCGCAAGAGGACATTATGCTCCTCTTATAATGTCATAAGTGCTTTTAATCAACTTATATATTGTTTGGATGAGTATGTATGTGCTGAAATACCTTTTACTCATTTGAATGCCTGTTTTGAGGTGTTCAGTTTATATAATAAAGATTTTCAAAATTCAGGTCAACACCTCTCATGGGGGATATCCCCCATAAATCGGGATAGTTGGCAGGTCTGATTGCAAGGTCTGGAAAACTAATTTTTCCAATTTGAATAAAGGTTCACTGTTGTCCCACTATGTAAAACGAAGCAAACCAGTACTCTTTTAATTCTTGTCTGTAAAATGATGTTGTACGTACTGAAGTTCTAAGCAAACCCCAAGACCCAATTCAAACCATCTGAAAACAAGCTGTAACTGTCTGACAGATCCAAACAATGCGTACACGTTACAGGTCATCACTGTCAAGCTGAGAACTGATATACTAGTAGGTATTCTGTTCAGTAAACTTTTGGAAAATGTATGACGAAAACATTAAGTTATCCAACATACTGTGTTTAAAAATTCAAAGAGGTAGGTATTTGAACGATCCGACAAGCGCTCACACGTTACAACTCACCTCTGTGAAGCTGCTGATTGAATATGAAGTAAATCTATTTAGTAGTTCCTGTAAATAACATTAACAGTACCGATTTTAGTGCACCAGATGCGTATTTCCACAATTAATCTCTCTTCAGTGATGGTGATGCTCGAGACCAAAATATTTGAAAATCCAAAACTATTTCAAAAATTGATGGGCTGATAAAATCAAAAAGTCGGGAAATGAATAGGTCATCAGTAATAATAAATTATGAGGAGTGTAATGAAAATATTTGTTGGGCGAACTTACGGACAAGATGAATCCAATGTAATCCTCATTCTAGGAATGGTTATAATTAAGTTAACTCAATGCATACCTTTCTGATGGGTTTCTCAAAATAATTATAACTTTCAAATTAGGAAGAAAGTGTTTCATATAATCTGCGTTTGTGTACAGTGGTTCATCTTGTCCTACATTTTCAGGTAAATGCCACCAATCATCATTTTCCCACATCACTGAAACACTGGCTTCACCTAAATCATTGAGACATGGACAAGTTTAACAATAAAATATACACAAAATTATATTGGAACGGAGCCATCATGTAAGTAATAATGACTGTGCGTTTAAAATATTAAAAAAAATATTAATCACTGAATAAATAAGTTGGAATTATACATCCATTACTCTCTAATTGATCTTTGTTTATCAAAACTAATATAAGATAATGGGAAAAATCGTAATTAGTTTTGCATGTGTGAAAATGAATGACGTCCATTTTCATTAAACCAGTGCACATTTTTGTTTCGGGGCCAGCTGAAACCCGACTCCGGGTGCGGGATTTTCTCGCTGTGTTGAAGACCCATTGGTGGCCTTCGGCTGTTTTCTGCTCGTTGGTCGGGTTGTTGTCTCTTTGACACATTCCCCATTTTCATTCTCAATTTTATTTATATATCAATGCATAAGTATTAGCTTGTATTCCCCTAAACATGAGATAAAATAAAATATTTGTAGAATTTAAAAAAAAAAAGAACAAATGGCCAAAACATTGCAGAGGTCATGAAACAAACTATTCTTTTTTATTAGAGTACATTTATCAGTACCTGTAACAATCTGATGTTTGACGTTGTCCCCTCTTCTCTCTATCTGAACTGCTGCCTGATCAAACATGTCTATATAGTCTGACAGGGGTATGATATCGGTATAGTTAAGTCTTTTACCTGTTCAAGAAATATTACAAAAATCTTCATCGAATCAAAGTATTATCAGTGAATATAAAGGACAACAGTAAACGCTGAACGAGACAACTGCGAATGGCATTCACTTGTGAGATTAATAAAAACATCGATCTCCTTCATTTATATTTATGTACAATGGATATTTGTTAGATCTAAATGCATTTTTTTCTTTCTTAGATATCTTTATAAAAAAAAAGTCATGATCTTTGGTAACAGTGTCAACTTATATTTGTTCCGCCTAACAGAAGTTCCCATGGAAACTTTGTTATAAACATTGCCATAATATATGTTCCTGTTGGTGCAAATATTGTATATCCTTATTCCATCAGGAACAAATACTCTAATATTTGTTGTTCCAAAGGAAATAATATTACAGAATGTTTCTTCCACTTGGAATTAAGATTATAAAGGAACATATTTTTCAAATCTTTTATCGGATGAAAATTGAACATGTATTGACATTAAAACAATATCATATACGTGCGGTAAAACACTCGCAGACCTACGACTGAGATTAGTGTTGGTGTAATAGTCCAAGGGGAAACTTAATTTTATACAATTCAATATTTTATTGCTAAACACTTAAGGTTTGTGACAAGAAATATCGGAGATAGTTTGGTTTACCAAAATGTGTTTTTTCGTTAGTGATGTTCGAAATAATTATAAGTGTATCCGAATGTATAAAACGACTTACATTAATGGACCAAACAGAACATGTAAACATATAAACAAGCAAAAGGCCATTTTGTTTTGTGGACATTAATTTTACAAATACAAAAGGTACCTACTACCATAGTATATCACAGTAGAACAAAAGGTTCATGAAAAATACCATCGTGGACGTGGCATTAACCAATGTGGAACTACTTGGACAGATGTTATTAGAATACGAGTATTCAGGTAAAAAAATGTTCATTGACACTCCTTTGTACTAGACCGGCACGACACGGTGAGTCTATTTCTAATGCGCTAGCCAACAACGTAAATAATCTGTATGAAGAAATGTCTCGGACGATATCACACTAGTATTCTGACCCCAAGCTGACCCGTCAACATTGGTCTCACTCCTTAATGTCGTGTATTAAGTGGAGATGCAGCAAATACAAATTTAAAAGGTTTTTTTTTTGTCGGACCAGGTCACCAATAAACCCCCGCACTTGAAGCGCGCATGTTACCATGAGGCCATCTATTTTATATAATCAGCGTGTACTTTAACAATAAGAGGATTAAGGTCAAACACTTCATATCGAATACCAAGATTTTAAATATTTACACTTATTCAAAGTTCGAAACACTTACATAACAAGCCTTGTCGGTTTATGATAATATACACGCAATGTATATTACGTCACTAATACAATACATTCATATAATTAAAAAGAATTAGAATGTTTTTTTACAAAAAAAATTGTAGGTCTCCTGGTGTGAACTTAATTTATGTTACATAAAAGTATAACGATCTCATTTTTACAGATGTAAAAGCAGAATTTCCATTTTCAATCCTAGAAAACCTTCTTTTACTGGCATCTTAGATATTTTATTTAAGGTCACAAATTCCTTACCCATTCTGTTTCTGGACCACCAATGAAGCTCTTTAATTGGAGGAGAAACTACATCAGGATGCTGTAGAATTCTCCTAAATAAATCAGTACTTCCACATTTGGGCTGCCCAATTATAAAAAAATACGGTAAACATCTCATTCTTTGAGGTATTTGGTCCCTTGCAAGTCGTGTGTTCCATTCTGTCATTAAACGAATAACGGTACTACGGACATTTGGTGACAGTAAGCTGTATTTATTGTTCTGATAAACATTTGTGGTGTATAAAGGTTCTTGCCAACACGGATTCTTGTACTTTTTTAAAAACTGGAATGGTTCCTAAAACATAGAAATCGTTGTATACAGAGGAAACAATGCATATTTATAAATGTTCATACACAATGTATAATTGATATCTTCGTCTGAGGACTAAAATGATAAACAAATGCATGAAATGACAAATTCGTAGTCTTTGCACACTAAAATATATCGCCTGGTTTATCAACATATTTATTATTTCAAATGTCAATAAACATGAATTCTGAGGTCAAATGACAACCGTCAATCTTGTAATAAATCTGAACACCATAAATTGTTTGCAAATATCTATAGTTTCTAAGAAGCAAATATATTCCAAAAACTTAAATCAAACCAAGGAAATGAAATAATCAGAAAATGAAAATGTAAGTGCAAACTGACTAACTCCTACACTTAAAGACTATAGGAATGTTTTTTTGTATTTGTTTTTTTGTTTGTCACTTTCAAAATTTTGCCCTCCCCTTTTTTTGTTAGTCCACTCCTTCGGTACTGCTTGAGGAACAGACTGTAAGACCTAATAATAAAAACTTAACCAACGGCTATAGGGCAGAAAATAGCCAATAGCAGGTGACAATGCCGGACTGATATGCTTTTAAGCGCATGCAAATATGATTTTTAAATTGATATAACAGACTTTAATGATCATAATTATTACTTAAAAATGTTCTATCATTTTTTTACTATTGAAGTAATCATGAAGTACTAGTGATAATTATACAAATTTGAATTAATATCAAGTATTGTCTTAAGATTAAAATTTTAAAGGGCTTTTTTCCCTAGAAAGAAATTGATGACAAGGAATTTTATAAATTGGAAAATAGACATAAAAACAAGGACAAGTACCTATCATTTTTTTCTGCTTTTTAGGTTCCTTTATTTATATTCAATCAATTGATTACAGTCTTTTAATAAGCTTGTTATTTTGAAACAGAGAAGCGAACATCCGTAAGTAAAGTACTGTAATTCAGTGCATGGTTGTCGTTTATTGCTGTATATCATATACATTTGTTTTTCTTTTTGTTTTGTACATAAATCAGACCGTTATAGTTTTCTCGTTTGAATTATTTTGAATTTGTCAATTCGGGGCCTTTTATAGCTTGCTAAGCGGTATGGATTTTGCTCCTTGTTGACGTCAATATAGGCCGTACGTACGTAGCTAACTTTTACGTTATTTTGTCTCAGGCGGAGAGTTGTCTCATTATCTTCTAATTTTTATATTAAGCAACCTCCATGTTTTTTAGTAAGAGAGCAAAGTTAACTAATCTCGACTTATGAGTTGCATGCCATTATTCAACACAACTACATTCACTTCTGTCAAGTAAGAATGATTAAGCATTGATTTCTATTCCATGCTACAACACATTGATAATATCTCGATTCGCATTTCGAGAAAAACAATTATTTAAGTGACGGACCATACATACATCTCAAATTTATCAAACTTTTACACTGTAGTATTTTCAATTGTTTATTCCGGGATTTTTAATCTCTCTTTTTTTTATATATATATATATATATATATATAAATATAATATTTACCTTGTGTAATATGTCTATTTCTGGGTGTGTCCAAATGAATTTTGTTTCGTTTCTTTCTGTGATGTTGGTATAATTCGTGCCATGAATTCCTGTGTCTGACAGAAAGTGAATTGACCAGTGGTGAGCAGGTGGTGAAATAGTCGTATGAACATGGAATATTTGAGAAAGTGATATTAATATTGTCCCCAGCACACATACAACAGCAACCACGTACAGAGCTGAGGCTGTTGTCCGTGGTCGGATTAGCCATTTTAGTGATATTTTAACAATCTGTTGAGTACAACATCGGCCATATACCATTTCCTTTGGGTCCTCACCATTTAGGCAATATGTAATGTAAAACCTGAAAATATTTTGTTGCAGTATTTAATAATCATATTAAGTTGTGCTAAGAGCACGTACATGATACATGCATCTGGTCTTCCAACACGCATTCATAAAAATCTTACATGGAACCAATACTTTCATTTCTACATGTGCAATCATTTATGTCTTTTCCCATAAACGAGTGAGCAAACGTGAGGTGATGTGTTTTGAAAGATTAAAAATGTTCTAAATTCTAGAACAAAAGGAAAAATTTGAAAAATTGAATTATTGATATTTTAAGCATTAATAGTGTTTACGTATGTTTACCGTATAATAGCAGTACTATTTAAAAAAATGAAGTTTGGCTCAAACAGTTGTTGTACTAAGCACCTAAGAAATCAATAATACTTTGCAATAGATCCCCAAGTTTGGACTACATATGAAATAGTTCAAACGAAAAAGAGTGTACTTTCAGTCAGAACGCTTTCATGTCAATCTATAGTTTTAATGTAGTTTGTATTGTTATTTTCAAAAATATCGTAAAAAGCACAGGTCATATCCCTTGCTTTCGACCTTCAGTTTGTCCAAAATTGATATATTATATAAGAAATATATATGGAAAAAGCGTATACATGAGAATAAACATGATAGCAAGAAAACTAAATGATAGAATTTTGAAATAAAATATGAGAAGATAGCTCTTATAAAATATTCTCTGCACAAAAAGAGAAAAGATAAGGTAACCAAACTTGTTTTCTTGCTATACCAAAATACTAAATTTTCCTTTATACAACTGAATTTTCTCAGTTATTCCCCCTTATAAGTAAACGTTTTAAATTTGTTAATCAGATTTTTTCTGTATATGTACAAAGAGTTGTTATTGTATGATACAATCACATTAATGTTTTCATTGAAATGAAAGTTATCACAAATTGCATGCCTGTATCAAAATTAAATATTGACCTATTATCTCGTGTCATTTGTGGTCCAATATGGCGAAAGATTCTCATACCATCTTATATCGTTTAACCAGTGACGAGTCCATGTAGGTGTAAAGGGCGTACCCATCCCACCCACCCAGTTTTTATCATAAAAAAAATATCATGTTTCTCACGATTTATATAATTTTTTTTGCATAAAATCGTCCTTACAATTTTTCGTTTCTCTCCGCTCGGCGATATGTATTTCGCTTTCTGGATTTATAAAAAAATCATCTGAAGCTATGTAGGGTATCCAGGGCATAACTCTCAAACTGGAACCCCCCTTTTAAGAACATTCCTCAAAAATTTAGCAACAACAAGAACATTCTTTAGTTGCTCAAAACGTCTCAGATGAGTTGTTTATTAGTTTGGCTGTTAGACACCTATCCTTTTCAATTCATTCAAAAACTGCAATTACACAATTTGTCCGTATTGTATAGTACCTACCCACCGTTTGTATTTTTCATCGTGTGTACAAATGATTTAAAGAGTTCTGCATTGTCCTTCACCGACGGAAAGTATCTTAGACTGCAAATTGCAGTAAACAGTACGAAAGCTGTCAGCCATATTAGTACAGTCGCCTCTAGATAAAATCTGGATCTGGTTCCCACGAAGCATAATCCTCCGTGGGAATCAGATCCAGATTTTTTACTAACGAATTGCACTAAACAAAGTGTAATTGCTCCTCTGGATTTGGACCGGGATACCCGGTGTGAAGTACAAAAATATTAGGCATTTTAGAAACCGTAGACTCATTATGAATTTGACACCACTTCGATGCTAAGTATCATTTAAAAACATGATTTGAAATTCATAGTCAGCATTGATTTCAAAATCATCTTGTCGTTGTGGTACCACTTCTTTTTCAATGTCCCATTTATGCTGATATAAGAAATCCCAAAAAAAACAAAAAACTCTGAGATGAAGGACAGCTATAAAATTGCTGTTCCTTTGCTTTTTTGTGTTTTTTTTTTTTTTGCTGTGCATATACTGATTTTGTGTCATGGATGGATACCCCCATATTCTTTCTTTTCTATTCATTTCATGAATAAAATTCCAAATGTAAACCCTAGGAAATGCGTTTAATTCGTAAAAATCTTTAATATATCCAAATTGTTTTTTTGTTTTTTTTTTTTTTTCAACTACCGTAAATAATGATTTAACATACGAAATAATTGTGTATGGATGACGTGGTCTAACCCATGTGTTGCCTGTATTGGTTACATAATTCTATTGTCTTACGGTCTATGGCAATAAATAAACTACAAAAAACTGTCGACTACCGGGAGGAAGTCTTGATTGTATATCAGAATTATTGTATTGAATTACATGCATGCTCTATAAATACATTTAGCTTACGGGTAGACTTTTTAAGTTTGTTTAATGTGTGTCTCATCCCTTTTGCATAGTTAAGCAAATAAAATAAGTTTAACTAACATGACTAAGGAAGAAGTAAAGGATTGTGAATATTCATTTACAGTTGCTCATGGACATTAAGTAAATAAAAATCAAATAATCAAGTGGCTGGTAATTTATGTTTTGTTTTCTCATAAAATATATCATGCGGGAGATGTGTAATAACATTAACGTTACCAATATTACTGGGAAATGATAAAATAAACAATTCACTTCACCATCCCCCACACCATCCACCCACCCCTTGCTTGTATCAAGGAATTGTATATTTAAATATACAATTCCTTGCTTGTATACATAACATTCATTTTTCACAATCAGTTTGTTTTGTGCATCAACTGATCATTTTCTCTATTCTACGTTCAACTATTATCTCTGCAAACGACTTTGGATACCAGCGAAATCAATATAAATTAAACAATTTATATGACCATCAAAATCAATTTAAGTAAACAATATATATGACATTTGTATGTTATTCCATGAATGTATGATAGATACATTATACTCTAATGCTAGTCTAAAATGTATTAAATAGAGCGGACACTTGTTCAAATGCCAACTGTTCATACTTATCATTGTCATATGAACGTACACGTATCGGGTGCAAATTAAGTATTTCTAAAGTACACCACAGTCACTATATATACCATCTGTATTGCTTTGAAGTTTAAAAAACAAGATTCATACTTAACATTTATTTTAACATTTAGTACAGAGACTTCTTTCTTTGTAGAGTATTTGTTATTAAGTCCTCTTTTGAAGTATAATCTACTCTGTTTATATCTTTAGATCTGACGATTGATGATGCATGTGCAGTGGCCTTGAAAAAGGAATTTCCCTAACCTTGGCCTACGCATACAGTATGTTTATACTTAAGATTAATTTATATATCACGATACCTACTGCTTTAACCACTTTTAAAGATAATTGCTTTTGTGTTCATGTACAATCTATGCGATAAAACGAGGTATGGTAGTAACATGGTAATCATTTGTTAAGATAACACTTTTAGTCTTTAAAACTTGTAAGATTACAGAGTATGTCATTTTAGATGAAGATTATATCAACTTACTGTCCCTTCACAGTCGTCCATCAACAGGCATTAGATAATCATTTATCCTGATTTATACACAACTGTGAACATATGACAATGTATCGTGACATTTTGCCAAAAAATTAATTTAAACATGTTAAATAAAGTTTCTAAAAAGATCAAATGTTACTTAAACAAACCTATATCAATAACTTTCTTAAACTGGTTAGCAGAACTAAGTATAAGAATTCACATTGATTGTGAACCAGAATAATATTAAGGAACATGCAAATAGAAGTAAAATAATCAATCAATATAAACGGAAACTCACAGTAAACATGTGTGCGGCTACTGGCTATCCATCAAATAAGATAAAATAATGATGTATTCAGTCCTCCGGAAGTGATTAGAGCCAGAGTTGAAACTATGATCGTACGATGTGATGAGTTCATTTTGACAAAAACATGCCAACTGTTTAATGCATGTGAGGCACTTGGTTATTATGACTTTAAATCAGATCAAATTTTGGAGTCTTGGAGACAAGTGACGTAAATCCAGGATAATGCTTACGGCATTAGAAGAAAATGGAAATAGCAATACTTGTAAATTTGACTAGTAAATGATACCGACGAAAATGATAATGGGTGGTTTTGGATTCAGAAATTGTCTATCAAAGTTTAACACACTTAAGTTTCGTTTGAAATAAAGAGGTTTTATATCGATCAGACGAGTTTCTTGGAGCACAATCACAATCACTTGTCTCTGAAAAAAATCCTATATACCTTAAGATGTGTTATATTAAGTTATATAGGAATTTTTTTTCAGAGACAAGTGCCTGTGAGCACAATATAAAAACTGCATTTTCTTTGCGCCCATTTAGATTTGATCAGATTTATCCCTTCAAAACACTCTTCTCCCATCTGTCTGTATGATGCATTCCATTTGTGTGGTTTTTTTTTTAATAGCAAGTCCGGTCTATTAGGAAATTTAAGCCTTATTCTTTATTTTTAGTTTCATCATCTTTCAGAGGTCTTCAAATTCATGTATTTACAAAATGGTAATTACCGACCATTGAAAGGCAAATAGATCAAATAACTATCGTGTCCAGTTACTACAAGTACCCATACTTAATGATAATAACTCTCCTTGTTTACGAAATATGATTCACTTCAGACGAGGAAAAACTATTAACCACTGATGTATATCAAAAGGGTGAGACAGTACATAAACCATCTTATTTGAACCTTGAATGACCTGTTAGCAGAATGCAAGAATTGATTAAACACGTATTTTTGAAGCCGTTTAGAAATTAGCTGTTATTGTTTTTAATTGTTTTTATCTGTTCATGGTTATCATGCACATCAATGTTGAATGTTTTAAGAAGTGTTCAGAGGCGGATTTAGAGGGTTTTTTTCAGGGACCCGGCCCCCCTTTTTGTTGGAAAATTTGGTTGATTATATAGGGAATCACTGAAGCATGACTGGAGCGGGCCCCACTTATGAACATTTCTGGATCCGCCACTGGTGTTGGTTTAAAAATGCATATTGTTTATGGTATACTACATTTTGTACTAACAACTTTTGTTGTTAGTATACTTGTAATTTGTTTTTTTGAAAAGTACGATACTGATATGTGTAGCTGGAATAAACGATTTGTATGATACGAACATTCATCTAAAGCAAGAATGTATCTTTTTGATATACTGACTAAAATACTTGTTCTTATCAATGAGAAAATATATGTCTCTGTAGTTTAGTTCTTATTTTTGAATTTGTATTTTGTAAATGTCAGCTGGTATCATTCCTATATTTGATTTACACTAATAAAATTATGTGTTTTGATTTGATTTGATACTTTGGTATATGCATATGGTATGACCACGGAAGTATTATATTGACTATATATAATACTTCCATGGTATGACTAAAATGCACCTCTGATGACAAACTCGGAAAATCAAATATTGATATTACAATGGCGTTGATTATTTTAATTATATTACCGGTTTTATATCAGACTACTAATAATAGTCCCTGATTAAATTACATGTAGTACAGGTCTTGATGAAATGTTGTTTATTTACTTTGTTAGCTATAGGATCCTTTTAAACAAACAAACAAAAACAAACCTTCCAGTCGTTAGTTCCAAAAAAATCCTGATATTTACCTCAGAATGAACAATTTACTATCGTAAACATTATCATGCTTCTTAAGCAAATGGTTTGGATACCCGGGTTAATTACCCAGAATTCGATATTTCATTTAGCCAGGTAAAAATGGTGGATAAGGGATTACCTGAGAATATATATATAAAAACTAAACCATGTTTATAAATACCCCGAGAAAATAAAAACGTGACGGCCTGTATACCTGTATGGACAGTAATTGAATTATCAAGTGTGGTCAAGGAAATATGTTAATAGTAAAGTACAAACTTTTAATTTCCTTAAAAATATTTCCAAAAGACAAACTTACCTGTATCATACTATTTTTAAAAGGTAGAAGATATTATGATTAATACCACACTTCGGATTAACTCTGTTTATCAGATTTTGATTGGCCTAGCCAATCTCGCCACATGAATGAACCCAAACTAAGCTCATCGTATGTCCCTCTTAGGGTTAAAATAACAAAAAGTCACTATGCATTATCATTTAGTCATACAGCAGAAGAGACGACTTCTTGTAAATGTAGCAAGTTCAGTTGAAAACATTACAAAATCATAAAGAAAAAAGTCTGATCATCCCTTAATATTGGTGCTCGATAGCAATTTTATCTTGGAGAATAGTCCCGCTAAAAAGTATTCTAATTAATGAGGACTAACAGCGGCCCTTCGTCTCACAGAGAGAAGATAAATATAATAAACCTTCACCTCGTACAGAATCTCAAATGTTTTGCTTTTACCCTCATATCTAACACTACACTAACTCTTGAAAATCCAAGGTCTTACACAATTATTTGTGATATAGGGGAAGCAACTCGTGTGGTCGGAGAATTTTTCTAGATAAGTTGTCACTGAATTCTTGATCTCGTTCAAGAGTTTAGTTATTTGGGTATTTTATTGACAAAAACGGGAAATTGTAAAAAGGCAATTAAATCACAAGTTGAAAAAGGGACAAAAGCGATGTATGAGATATTAAAAAGGGGAAAATTTCATAGCCTATCAGTTTCTTGTCAGTTAGATCTTATTGATAGAGTAGTCAAACCTGTTCTGTTATATGGATCAGAAATATGGGGATTCAGTAACTGTGATATTATCAAAAAGGTTCATCTAAAATTTTGAAATTCTAAATCTGAAATCTTCCACTCCCAGCTATATGATATAATTGTTCACATTTTCAAGAAGAGAGAAATAAATTTATAAATCAAAATTTTAATAGAAGGCCAAATATTACACAATTTACTGAAATTATGTCGTCTACAAATAGGACAGATCTCATAAATTTATGTAGTTTTATACGAATTATAAACAATTCCTCCTGAATAAATTCTTTTTGTTTTTGTTGTATATATTGTATATTTATGTTTATGTATTTAATGTATTATATTACATGTCGCTTCTGCACCTATGTACTTGATGATGAGAATAAAGATATATATATATATAAATCTGTTATTTATTTAGTTAATTGTATGCCCCAAACAGATTTTTTCTGCAACTGAAAGGACATTATCCTTTGTGCTAATTAAAAATGCCATGTGGGTTTGAATCCCAAACAGATTTTTTCTGCAACTGAAAGGACATTATCCTTTGTGCTAATTAAAAATGCCATGTGGGTTTGAATTAGTCAAAACATGGAAGTATTATATTGACAGGACCTGTCAACATAATACTTCCATAGTCAACATATCTAACTGAAAAAAGGTTAAAGCATCTTTATTTTAGTGATCAATGAAGATAAGTTTGCTCGGTAGTTTGATAAAATTGAGAATGGAGATGGGGAATATGTCAAAGAGACAACAACCCGACCAAAGAGCAGACAACAGCCGAAGACCACCAATGGGTCTTCAATGCAGCGAGAAAATAGAGGTGTTCTTGAGTGCGTTTTGATAAATATCGTCCAGTTTCACCTACGTACTGAAAACCGCATCCCGGTATATCATGTGATAGGTTGATACAGAATTTATATTGATGAATCTGATATTGATTTTGTTATTAGTACATTAAAACATAACTAAGTATGTATTCCTGTATACAGTTATGAACACTTACGGTCTTACATCCTGTTGATACTTTATATTCTGGCACTGCACAAGGTCACGTTTTTCTCACATTTGTTATGACTTCTTTACACCAGAGACATATATTATTAGTTACATGGTGTGTTAGTGACCTAATACGATATATATGGGGTGAGAGCGAAGCTCGAATCCCCATATGGAATTTACTGACCCCATATAAATCGTATTAGGTCACTAGCACACCGTGTAACGAATTTATCTTACCGACTATCTTATGTGGTATTTAGACTAGCGGCCTATAAAAGTGATTAAGTCTTCATTACTTATTAATTTAGTATTAAGAACCTACTTCCATTTGTCTATACAAAAAAACAAATGCCAACAATAACAACTTGTTAGCTTTAAATTTGTTTATGAATTTATTTCAATCGTTCATTATCAATTTCTTCGTCTGTTGAAACCTTTCAGATTTCTTTTTTTGTTTTGAAAGGGAAGTAACTCCTTAGTAACCCCATATGGTAACTAACCCCATATTTTTAGGACACCCAATATCAAATATATGTAGTCAGCACGGGTAGTCCTTCAACCAACCATATCCCCAGAAATCTATAGGAGGTTATAATATAAAGGTGTGTATATATATATATATATATATATGTCTCTGTTTACACTTAATCAATTGGATTGTTTTTATTGATATTTTAATCTGAGAAAAATAATTTATTAGTTGTAATTGACTTTGAACTAGCTTTCAATATCTGGTAGTTCGATTCAGTCTAAGAACGGTACCTTTTGTCTTTAGTCTTTTTGTTAGTTTTTGTGTGTGTGTGTGTGTCGATCTGATGAGTCGAGCCCTTTTCAACTTATTTTTACAGTATTTTAATGTTGTGATGTTACAAGCTATCGAACAATAAGCCAGCGAACAAGAAGAAAAACGCACCAAACGCACCATCATGCCTAAAAACCGAAGACTTGCAATAACATGAATCTGATGAATAAGTTTTGGGTGTGGCTTGTGCTGCTCAGTCTTAATTTTTAATTTTTGTACAGTCAAGTGTGTGTGCGAACTCGTTCAATGGTATAATATTAGACTGAAAAGTGTGTGTGTATGTCTGTGTGTTTAGGGGAGGAGGGTGTGCACATTTCTGAAGGTGAAAAGCAAAGCAAAACCTTTCCTATAGTCAAATAGTCTAGAAGTTAGTTAAATTTTCCTTGGATCCTACCCCTTAATTTAAGTACTATTTTCTAATTTCTGAATTGAAGCATACCAAACAATGTTCCGATAGACTTGTCTTTGAATTTTCAATATCGTAAAAAGTCAATAGATGCCTATGCATGTTAATCTTTTGTGTTAGTTTGCTGACCCGTTGACTTTTACTGATTATCTCCTTATTCTTTAAAAATAGTATAAAGTAAGGTCTGGCTCCTTCCCTCTCTCCTTATTAACATGTAACCATTCCCCCTTTTTAAAAGTTCTACTGATAAAACTAAGCGAAGGCTTCTTTCATTTATCTCTTCCGTTTGATCAATTTATTGAGAGAAATTAAACAATTTAGATTTATCGGTAAACGTCTTCAAATTCGGCACCCTTATAAAGTTCTACATTATCTAGAAATTGCTTGTGCTCTTCGATGTATTTAGGACATTTAAGTAAAAAATGTATTTCATTTTTCAATTTCTTTTTTTTTTTTGCAATTGTACATCTTCCAACTTCTATTTCTAATCAATGTGTACTGAGTTGGAATTTATAAATCAGTAAATAAGAAGACAATCGAAAATAAATCAAGACCAAGATATTAGGGGGTATAGTTAAGTCCTGGAATTGAGAAAGTAGCTAAGTCGTTATAACAAGTTAGTTAAGTCGTTATAACGAGTTAGATAAGTCGTTAAAACGGCTTAAAAATAAAACTACACCCTGACACTAACCGGCTTCCGTATTCGGCACTTTTGTAAACTTTAAAAGCTCCAATGATACAGTGCGGAAATCAGGCTTGTGGGAAAAAACAAATGCAAACATCAAATGTTAAAGGTAAAATATTTACAGTGATTTATGATATGTACCAACTTGAAGATATAAAAGCATGTGTTAAGATAGGAAACAATGTTTCAGAATTTTGTATATCTTCCACAGGAGTGAAACAAGGGGGCAACGGTACTTTTTGTAAAGCACGAAAAAAAATGTTTAATACTCCTTGATATACTTGCATGATTTAAACACAACAAAACGACAAGTCTATTAAAAAGACGCTTTGGGAATGGACCCCCTTTTATTCTCCTCTTTTTTGTTAAGTGCCTCTTGAATCACATCTATATATATTCAGCTTAAACAGGGGTGCCATATTGAGCTTGCAAACTCTATGTGTGTTCTTACTTATGTCTTATATAATGGTACCAAAATGTGTTTGTATCCACAAGTTGAAAGGTCCTTCTGAGTAGTGAAAAAATGGAGTTTGCTTTATCTGCCTTTTAACTTTAATCTTTTGTGGTTTTTAGAGCTTAGTTCAGAGTCAATAGTAACTCCAATCATTTATCTTCATTTGCTCTTTGTAGTATTGTCGACTTAAGTGTATACTTTGAATTTGAGTCAGGTCCCGGTTTCCTAATGTGCATATGTTTGTTCTTGTCAGGGTGAGAATTTAGTATCCACGAGTCGATCCATTGAGATAATTCATTTAAGTCCGTGTGAAGTTGTACTATATGATCTACTTGGCTAATTGTTTTGAAAATGTTATTATCTATTAAAAAGTATACACAAGAAACCACATGATTGATTCGGTAAGTCATTTATAAAAATTGCAACCCATAAGGACCCCAACACAGATGCTTGGGGTATACCCTTCCTGAGGTTACGTTTGATCATGTTGAATCCTGTCACTTGAGAAATTTTCTACCAGTCTCTAATATCACTGAATATTCACCGTCATGTATTTAGTACTCTTCAATTTTTCATAAGTCGTCTATGAGGTACAGTGTCAAATACTTTCTTGCAGTGCATCTAAATAAAATCTATAGATTTACTGTTAAATAAGGCTTCTTGCCATTTGTCCAGGAATTGGGATGTCGATCTACTTGATTAAAAATCCACACTTACGATCCACAGGCACTTGTCTCTGAAAAAAAGTGTGTTATTAAGTTTTATATAGAGAAAATAAATTCAAAGACAAGTGCCTGTGTGACTGTCATTAAGAGTTTATATTCTAGGGTGGTTCTTATTTGGCTTTGGGAGATTTATCACCTTTCAGACTCTTCAGTATCTTAAATATTTCTTCCTCTCTAACAAGTTGTCGCATTTTGTTCTTAGTGTCCTTTATCTGTAATAAAATTATCGGTAGTTTTGGAACCTTACATTCAGGTTCTTTTGTAAAAAACAACTATTGAAGAATATGTTGCTATCTTTTTTTTTTTTTTTTTTGTCATCTACAGTCTTTTTAGATTTTCCGTCACTTTGATGGGTTAGAAGTTCCCCAATTCCAGTGGTCACCCCTAGGACTTCTCCGGATGTAAAAATACCGCATACACGTTCTGAGTTGAAACGTTAATCCTGATGCCTCATGTAGAGAGAGAGCCAAGCCCTCTCCGTATTAAAGAAAACTTGCAATAGTTCTCTGAGGGGTCCATATAGTTGGAATGTTGTAAGGCATAATTTCTGTCCCGAACCAACATACCCTCATTTTTAAGTGGTAGTCCAAATTTCCCGCCCTTCATCCAGTTTACTCCTCAATGACCCTATAGGACCTTTTATAGCTTACTATGCGGTATGGGTTTTACTCATAGTTGAAGGTCGTACGGTGACCTATAGTTCTTAACTTCCATGTGTTTCATTTGGTTTCTGGTGGAGATTTGTCTCATTGGCAATCATACCACCACTTCTTATTTTTATACCATCTATTGTATTTATTGTTAATTTGTTCCAATTCTAAACATGCATGGAATTTTTGCCACTGGACGTTAAGCAAACATCCATTACTCAATGTATCCTATTCCTGTTCTTGAAAATTCACTTTTTCTTTTGATTGATATTTTCCCCTTCTTTTGATAACTGGGATATATGTTTTTCAATCTCTAATATTTTCTCATGGAATTTTAGCCCAATTCTTAGTTATATGGTCAAAAGTAGTCTATATATCATTTTTTTTTGTTTAGTCGAGTAGTTATGATTAGCTCCATCACAGTAATGTTCAATTGTATATACCCCCATTGGACTTACAATATAAGTACTCAATATCACTTTTTCATCACTGTGTAGCATCACCACCGGATATAGGTTTCAATTCACATTGAAAAGCAAAACGTATCTATTCCCCGTACAGTAAAAAAATATTCACCATACAATTTATCCACTGTACTTACATAAATTTCTCTGTGAAAAATATAGTTTATTTCGAAATACAGTGTTGTTCAAGCTTAAATATGATTTTACTTTGTTCTATACGAAAACGTCAAATGAATATTTGATGGATAAATGTGTTTTAACGAGTTTGAACTTGTCACATGCTTCTTTGAATAGGTACAACCCGTCTGATTCTGACGATTTGCAGAGAAAGAGAAACCAATAAAAGATCATATTATGTAATCAGCCTTAAATGATAGCTACATTATTAGGAATCAGTCGGTGCTTTGCTTTTGCGCCAATTGGCATTTCATTTGCGCCACAAACCATATTTCATTTGCGCCAAAATAAAACATTTCATTTGCGCCAATAATACAAGTAAATACAGGTAAATAGTATAAAACATAGTTTAATTCAAAAGAGACTTTAAATAATAACTTTAAAACACAGTATTTTATTGCACGATAAAACAGATTCCTCCGAAATCAGTCTTCATAACCATAATGAAAGCACTATTCACGTTCTTAATAAGAGACTTTTCATAATAATGTTATAACACAATTCTGTTATAAATTAACGAGATCATAAAACCTAAAAGAAAGCACGATACACTGGAGTTAAACCAAAAGTTCGTTCTGACACAAGATTTGTAAGCAGCGACTGGGATGTACTAACATGTACACTAGATGACCTATATGTGTGGTCATAAACAATTACAGACTTATTTCCTCTATATAAAATAAGGAGATGTTGTATGATTGCCAATGAGACAACTATCTACCAAAGATCAAATGAAGTGGATGTAAGCAATTAAAGGCAACTGTACGTTCTTCAAAAATGAGAAAAACCTATACAGTCGAATTCACGATGTAGCAATGAATATTTTAAACTTTTTCTGTTATATGTTACCTGTAAAAAGACACAAATGTAGTTTTTATTTTTTGGCGCAAATGAAATGTAACCTTGCGGCGCAAAAAAAAAAGATTGGATTTTGTAAAATTGGCGCAAATGCAATGCGCCCCTTTACTTGTTAGCAAAATGTAGAATATAATGAAAATAAGAAAAATTTGACCTTCCCTGACTTAACATTTGTATTTTCCACAGTTTCGGGGGTACCTATATCCAGTGGTGATGCTACATATAGACCATATTTTGTTCATTTAATATGAATATAAAATATCAGATATGTGGTGTGTCTAGACGAAGTCCACTCCATCAGGTCACGGTTCTGTTATATGTTAATATAAGTAATTGTCATGTACGTGGTTATCTAGCTGATCAATAGAAGTGTGTTGAATTTGAATATTACTGGTATAGTTTTTTCGTGGTGTTGTCTTCTCGATAAAGAAGCCAGTCGTCTGGAAAGAGCCGAATTTGGGATTTTTCACATTCTTTGAAGTCGTTAATGTGACAGAAGAAGAGCAGCTGTCCTTGTACTGTGCTTTGTGGAACAGAAGAGTCTACGTGGGAATATATTGAGTGTTCATTAATCGCTTCTTCTTCTTCTTCCGGTAAGCGGTCACCGTCAACTGGTTGACTATTCTGCCACATTTTGGAGTGAGAGCATGAAATATTTTTGAAATTTAATAAACAAAAAGAGAATGGGTGCAATTTAATATATATACAGGTGCAATTAAAAACATAGTATTTACTTCTAATGACGGAGCTGAGCCTTGAAGGATTCAGGACTAAGGGCGGAGACAGTAGAGTTGGGCAAGGTGTTCCACTCTCTGATTGTTCTGGGATAGAACGACTCCTTCCGTACAGTTGTTTTACATGATGGTATTCTAAGTGCCTTTTCGTTGTCATTTCTGGAAGGACGTTCATTTGGTATTAGCTTACTGGATGTATCGATTTTGACAAAGTTGTTTGCGGCTATGTTTCCTTCGGTCTTATAGGGTAGACCATTCAAGATGTTCAAGCATGCTACTAACAGATGAGGTGTTGTGATATCTGTTAGTAACATACCTTGCTGCCCGTCTTTGCACCATGTCCAATCTGTGGATGTCGTTTTGTTGGTATGGGTCCCATACTGCACTAGCATATTCTAAAGTAGGCCTGACGAGGGACATGTATGCTTTTTTTTTAATTGACTTGTTTGAGATGTTAACATTCCTTTTTAAGAAGCTAATGGTGTTATTGGCTTTGGAGCAGATGGAGCTTATGTGTTTCCCCCATTTAAGATGAAATAGTGCATCCCAGGTATTTAGCTGATGTTACATGTTCGAGGTTATGGCCATGTAGTGTGTAATTATACTTTGATGGAGTTCGCTTCTTGGAGATGGTGAGTACATTACATTTGTCTGGATGGAACTTCATAAGCCATGTTGTTTCCCATACAGCCAGTTGGTCAAGGTCCTTTTGTAAGTTTGCGGCATCTGCATCGGATGAGATTGTGAGATAAGCAATAGTGTCATTAGCAAACAGTCGTACGGTTGATTGAATCCCCTGGGGCATATCGTTTATATAAAACAAAAACATAGGCTAGGTCCCAGGACGGATCCTTGTGGTACGCCGGACTCTACAGGTATGGAGGTCGATGTTTCACCCTCTACTACTACTGACTGTATTCTATCACCGAGGAAGTTGTTTATCCACTCATTTGTTTTACCGGTTATCCCATAATGCTTCAGTTTGTGGATGAGAAGGCTATGACTAACCTTATCGAATGCCTTGGAGAAGTCCATTATGAGACAATCTGTTTGTTTCCCCTGATTTAAGTTTTTAGTTACATCATCAATAAATTCAATCAGTTGTGATTCGCATGATAATCCCCTTTGAAACCCATGTTGAAGTGGATACATGATGTTGTGAGTATCTGCATGAGACATGATATGGCTAGTTATGATGTGCTCCATTAGTTTACATGCTATGCAAGTGAGAGAGACCGGCCTATAATTTATCGGATCGTATTTCTTCCCTTTCTTATACACTGGACAGACGTTTGCAGATTTCCAAATACTAGGTACTTCGCTTGTCTGATATGAGCAGCGGAATATTGTTGTCAGGATTGGTGCTATATGTAATGCAAGTTCCTTTAAGACTCTTGGTGTTATATTGTCTGGCTCAGCTGCCTTATTTGGATTTAGGTTATTTAGCAGTTTGTACACACCATTTTCTGTTATACTGATGTCCAAGATTTGTTCAAAGTTTCCGGACATGTTACACTGATCTTGAAATTCTTTCTATGTTATGGTAGTTTTGTCTGAAAAGGCTTTCTGAAATTGGCTTTTGCAGGAATGGTGCTAACCATACATTTATATTTCTATCTATTCCATAGCCTTTTAAATTTACCCAGTGTTTATCGTATGTTACCGATTGCCTTTCACCTCCGAATCCAAGTAGAAAATGAATTATGTGTTTAGGGAGCTACCATTTGATTTTTATGGGGGCTAAGATGAAATTTGAAAAAAATAGGCAGGACAGGAGTTTTGAGTAAAAAAGGCAGGATGAGACACTTGCAAAAAAAAAAAAAGTCACGATGACAATTTAGGTAAAAAAAGTCAGGATAAACTTTTAAAAAAAAGGCAGGACCCCCATAAAAATCAAATGGTAGCTCCCTTATTCACATTTGTTTGTTTGTCGAATGCCTCGAGTTGTGTTATATAAAACAATTTTCACCATAATAAAAATTCTTTAGATTTTGGGACTGGTCATTTACTTTCATAATGAGGACCTGAAGAAAATGTTGAATCAAACTTATTTTTATCAAGTCCCCATCTTGACAAAAAGAAAAAAAAAAAAAAATAAGACCCTAACCTGGAATCCTGGTAAAATGTAAAATATTTTCGATTTCACAACTTCACTTCAAAATAAGTATATCCGAGCAGAAGTTCGCTTACGGTATTACGAATATTGTGTCAGGAACACAGACTATTCAAGACCTCTTCAAAAGACATAGAGCAATTTCAACCGGCCCCCTCCCGGCAAAAACAAACCCCAAAACAAAACAAAAAAAACAACCTCCTCCCCCATAAAAAAAAAAAAAAAAAAATTTATTTCTTTTTTTTATCCTTGACTTCTTTCTTTGTAAAGTGGGTCTCATTTGGGTCTAAGCGTGACGCGGGATTGGCCGATTTTTGTAAGCGTGACACGTGAAGTCTAATTATTGTCCGTGAAAACGGGAAATAAAGTCTGGCGGGACACGTGAAATTACCAAAAAATGAGCCGGGAATCCGGGAAAATCATCATTTTATTAAGCGTGAATCAAAATGTGTTGTCAAAAATGAAAAAAAGGATGTGGATTAACTGCCAATGAGACAGATGTCCACCAAAGTTCAAATGAAGTGGATGTTAGACCCCCATCACACTAGACCAAGACCATGAATAAGGAGTTGACCTCATACTTGAGTGATTTACTAACTTAAATAGATATGATTGCAGTGAGATCGTGGTATGGTTGGCTTGAATATTCATTCATTTATTTCATAGTTTTCACGTTGATACTGCGATCTTGCTATGATCCTGATAAGATCCTGCTACGATTTCGCTACAACAGTAACACGTTCTATAGTTACTATCTTGGCACGCTCTTGTTGCGTCTAATAAGACCTTACCACGACTTACACGATCTCTGAACGCTTCTTCCAAAACCTTCCCGATCGCATTACGATTTCAATACGTGTCTACTCTGGGAACAGTATATCTAACGGAAATGAATCTCATAGGTTTTCAGTATAAAATTGATAAAATCTCAGACTCCACGAGACTTCGCGAGATTTATGGATTTTGGTGGCGTCTGACTGAAAATTATCGGAACTGCTCAATAAATTAACCATATAATTCTAATCGTAAATAAATACAAGTTTTATCATAAAGTAGATACATTTTGTCATATAAAATGACCAAAATAAGTGTAATTTATTTGATGTGAAGTGTTTTATAATGTATTTGAATTTGGGAAGGCAATCGGCACCATTTTTTTATTACCCTGTTTGTATTCTGTACCATTCTGTGATAAAATGAATGTGATTATAACAAATTTGAAGTGACAGAATACAAGTTTGATACACTGTCATTACTGTAAAACTAGATTGAATGACATTTTATTGATATTATTAGAAATTATTAGGATAATAGCGAGTACGTTTTTAACACATGTCCGTTTCCGTATCGTATCTTTATTACCTATGACCCGACGGTAAAATCGGCTACAATTAGGTAGTGTCAAGTCCCGTCAATATATATGTTCCTGGTCTACTACGATCGAAAACGACTCCACTTCAGGCGTTGTCACTACGCTCTTCGTCCCTATAAATATCTTGACTTTCCCATTGTACACATCAGTTTACTGGAGATAACTTTTAATAAAGCAAAATGAGGATGTTAAATTTTATGTATGCCTTTTTGCTTCTTCGTTACATTTGTTTGTTTTATAGTGATTAAGATGATAACACAATGTTGACTGCTGTACCCTATTTTGACATTTTACCTATTGTGTCTGTTTGTTTTGTTCACGCATTGTTGTCGATATAATGGAATTTGATGCGACTGTCATACAAGTGAGAGGTTTAGCTAGCTATAAAACCAGGTTCAATCCACCATTTTCTACATAAGAAAATGCCTGAACCATGTCAGGAATATGACAGTTGTCATCCATTCGTTTGATGTGTTTGAGCTTTTGATTTTGCCATTTGATTATGACTTATATCTAGAAATTGACTATGAGGGTCGGTTGAAAACAAAACTTTACGACAAAAGAGATGATTTCAGCTTCCCAATAGTGAATTTTCATTTTTAAACCAAGAGTTCCAAATGGTGAAGTTGAAATCATCACTTTGTAAATTTTACGGACGCCATATCACGAGTTGGTTGACCGTTATGGAATATCCGTTTCACAGATGATATCGGATATGTTCCTTATGTCGTAACTACAATCCCGTTCCCTTTTCACGAATGTGACCTACCGAATTGGACTATTTACCCCTATTTGTGACATTTTTACCTATTGTTTTTGTTTGTTTTGTTCACACATCGTTGTCAATATAATGGAATTATATGCGACTGTCATGCAAGTGAGAGGTTTAGCTAGCTTTAAAACCAGGTTCAATCCACAATTTTCTACATAAGAAAATGCCTGTACCAAGTCAGGAATATGACAGTTGTTATCCATTCGTTCGATGTGTTTGAGCTTTTGATTTTGCCATTTGATTAGGGACTTTCCTTTTTTAATTTTCCTTGGAGTTCAGTATTTTTGTGATTTTATTTTTTCCACTAAAGGTATTAAAAACACTTAGAGATCGGGGTGCTAAATAAAAAGTAGAGGTCACAAAAAAGGTATGCAATTAATAATCTAAGGCAGTGCTTTGTTGTAAAAAGTCTGTGTTTGGTCAATAGCTGATAAATACCGGAAGCTCATAAGACAACAGCGCGCTCTTTTTGGATTGAAAAAGGTAAACATTGGTCAGGACTGTCAATGTGCTCGTTGTTGTCACGAATACATTGTTCAACCTCAAACAAACAATGTGAAAAAACCAAAATGAATAATATTTCAGAGCTATTATAATATTGTTTTGCACAGGGCTCAAGATTCAACGATGTGAAAGATTATTAAACTTCTTTTCTTTTCTTCGTAAATATTCCTCAGCATCGGAGCACCCGTGTAGTAAAATCTAAAAACCTTACCTTTAAAATATCTAAATTAACATTAATATAAAAGAAATGGTGGTAAGGGGATATATTTACAGCAGGCCATTATTTATCTTTTTTAGTATACGTTAAAGAGACACTAGCAATGGTAAGAATAAGATATTTTAAAACGATGTTAAAAAAAAAAAAAGCCAAAAATAAGTAAAATTGGTGCTCAAGAATTTACAGTGGAATATTTACATCAGTAGATTTAATTGCATTAATTACATGTATATAGTTACTCGTAAAATTTAAAAGTAACTCGAACCCTAAAATTATTACGATTAGATGTTAAAAAATAGTAGTCCAAATAATTATGACGTCTTGAAAGGCTATTATATTTTTTTTCTTTGACGCCTACATCGACGCCATAACGCCGAACTCATATATGCGGTTGGACTTTGAGAGGAAATTTACTGCTTTATTAAATCGTTTAGCTGATTTCTCCTCAAGATGCTTCACTTTTGGAGTATAAAATATATTTTGAACAAACTGGTATTTTGACAGACCTGAATTTCGGATAATATAAAACAAAGGTTCGGAAATTCAGGTCTGTCAAATTTACCGAGTTTGTGCAAAATTATTTTATACTCTCCTAAAGAGATCAGATAAACGTTTAAAAAAGCAGTAGATAATCGTATCCTCGGATGGAATTGTAACTTATTTTATTATTACTTTAGGATTTATTGGAAATATTTTGCACAAACAAACACATAAAAGGTAAGACTTTTATATATGCAAAATTTTAAGCCTCAATGAAAATTTTATGGCTAAATTGGGTCTCAAAGTTGAGAGCAAAATTCTCTCAAAATCCAACCAAAAGATGGCTTCAGCGTTATGACGTCGCTGTAAGGCGTCAAAGCAAAAAATAAAATAGCCTTTCGAGACGTCATAATTATTTGGACTAAAAAAATAGTAGCTTCTACAGGTTTGTACATGACACATGTAATAGTATCCTCAACCGGTATGGGGTCAGTTCGCCCTGAGTCCGTTCGCCCATAGAGTCTGTTAGCCCTGGGTCCGTTCGCCCGAATTTTTATAAAAAAAATAATATTAATGGTTTAATTTAAAGTTTTGTAATCTTATTCAGGTATGTAAATGGTAAATATTAAAAATGTATATCTCCAAATTCATGAATAAACATTGAAATTAAAAAAAAAGGTTTTTGTTTTGGAGCACTAATCAGGCTAATGCTTCATTGTTACATTTGTTTTTATTCAGAATTACTTTTGATGACTTGATTGTAAACGCCAGACACACGTTTAGTCTACAAAAGCCTCATCAGTGACGCTCGAATCAAAAAGTTGATAATGCCAAATAAAGTACGAAGTTGAAAGGCATTGAGGATCCAAAATTCCTAAAAGTTTTGCCAAATACAGCTAAGGTAATATATTAATATATTTCTGAGGTGGAAAAGCCTTAGTATTCCGAAAATTCAAAGTTTTGTAATTTAGAATGCTGATTAGATATGATTACGATGTCTTTGATCTCACTGATTGTTGTTGTTATTGTTTTTGATGGATTAATAATGAAATTGTTTTTTTTTAAATAAACAAGTCAGCTTAGAATGAGTTAAAACAATGATGTAAGAATTGTAAGACATTAAAGGGAAATTGTTTTTCGCCGCTTGGCTTCTTTGATCTCAAGGTGTTGAGTGAGTTGGATCTTGTTATACCTGTTTGGATTGTTTTGAAATTGTTACTAGGTTTCAAAAAAGATAAATTCATACAGATAACTTGGTCTCCAGTTCCTGAACACATCTTCTTTTTCTTCTTCTTCAAAATACTGTCCATATTCAACATGATGTATATTCTGACAAGAATTTTCAATGCAAATCAAAAGAAAAATAATTATCTGGTAGCAGCAATACAACATAAATTATTGGTGGAATTTTCAACAAACTTTTAACATAATTAATTCAAATAATTCATATTATACAAGACAACAAAACAAAATAGAAATCAGGGCGAACGGACTCAGTGTGAACAGGAATTAGTGCGAATGGACCCAGGGCGAGCAGGTACTAGGACGATGCGAATCAGGGCGAACGGACCCAGATTCTCCTCAACCTGTGGTCCTAATCCATTCATTCCATTTGTTATATCCTACAGACTGTATGATGAGTTTTTTCAACTCTGGGAAAGTTTTTACCGCTTTTCATATAGAGCTGGGCACCTGAGTAAGAAATGTTCTAGAGTTTCTATTTCCAATTGACACAGGGTACAATTTGCTTTTTCTTGTTCCCTTTTGAATTTCTGTATGTCACATTCTATGAGGAAAATTTGTTTTGGATGGGTTATTTATTTTTGTGGACCAAAAGGACAGATTATTTATTTTCTGCACTGTTGAAGCATGATTTTTCATTTTCATTAAATCAAGGGACTGATTATCTATTTTCACAATTATATTTATAATATTTGAAAACATACAATTTTTAAATTCTTTAATAAATAACATAGTCAATTAAATCAATCAGAATTAATCATCATCCTCTGGAAGTTAATCTTCTGAATTGCAAACTGCATATATTGCATACGTACAAGGTATTAAAGCTGGGCTGTAACTAGCCTCTTTTAAAAGTTGTCAAACATTTTTGCAGAGCGGAGCGAGGCGAAAAAAAAATCAGCGAAGAGTCTGGGGTTCGCTGAAGGCCCCAAGAAGCTATAGAAAAAATGGCGCAAAATCATGCATTATGCGCGTTTCCCAGACCCTTTCTTAATCTGAAACGCAAGTTCTGTTTTAATTTTTTGACAATATTCTGGTCTCAAAGCAAAATATATAGATTCAGTGTAAGACTTAGTTGTTAGGGACAACATCAAAAGACCAATATGTAGGACAAAGCAAAAAATGTGTCAGTTTGTAGAAAAACCTTTTATACCTGTCAATTATGTTTTTTTCAAATTAAGTTAAGAGGGGGCTGATTATCATTGATATAACTATGTCAAGTCAGTTTTTATAACACATTTCAATTACAACTTGATGTAGTTCCTAACTGGGATACAATTTAAAGTAGTTTGTAATAGACGAAAGGTCCTTAAATATAATAAAACTCAAGTTTAAAACATAATTACTAAATTACAAATAGAATGCAACACTAAGAGAATAGTCATGAAGAAGGGCAATCAATGAACATTGAAAAGACAAACCCGTGAACAGATAAAACACAAAACGACAAACATTATAGACAATCAACACTGAAAAATAAAAACAAATGAGAAACATGGATCTCAAAAAACAGGGGCTACGTCAGAGGGTGAACAGAACTTGCTTCTTGCAAGACACATGCTGTGAAAACAATTTGATATGAAGACAAGCTTTTGTTTTGAAATTTCCAACATGAGGCATTTGCCTCAATGTAGTTACGGCCCTGTAATAAACGTGAGGTAAATGTTCATGAGACAGTATACCTCAAGTGAAATGAAACCCATTTTCAAACATTTCAAATACATTGATATTTATATTATTAAAAGATTTGGGATGTTTTTCCCAAAAAAAATATGAAAAAAGACGAATTTTGGAAGAATCTGGTGCCATCTCATACTTCAGAATAGCATTTATAAAATGGCTTAAAAGACCTGCCAAGTTATTTTCAATACATTGTAAGTCAGGTTATTTATTTTCAAACTACCACAGAACAAACTATTCATTTTTGTCGAGCCTGCGACTTTTGTCGCAGAAAGCTCGACATAGGGATAGTGATTCGGCGGTGGCGGCGTTAGCTAACTTCTTAAAAGCTTTATATTTTAGAAGCTAGAAGACCTGGATGCTTCATACTTTGTATATAGATGCCTTATGTTACGAAGTTTCCTTCTGTCATATGTCCATTGTCCTTGACTTCATTTTCATGGTTCAGTGACTACTTGAAAAAAAAGTCAACATTTTTTGTAAAGTTAATTTCTTTCTTATTATGAGTAATAGGATAACTATATTTAGTATGTGTGTACCTTGTAAGTCCTCATGCCTGTCAGATAATTTTCATTTGACTTTGACCTCATTTCATGGATCAGTGAACAAGGTTAAGTTTTCATGGTCAAGTCCATATATCAGACTATAAGCAGTAGGTCTACTATATTTGGTATATGGAATGATTGTAAGGTGTACATGTCCAACTGGTAGGTGTTATCTGACCTTGACCTCATTTTCATGGTTCAGTGGTCAAAGTTAAGTTTTTGAGTTTTAGTCTTTTTTTTCTAATACTACATGCAAAAGGTCAACTGTAAATGGTGTATGGAAATATTTTATGATGTACATGTCAGTCTCGCAGGTTTTATTTGTCAGACCTGACCTCATTTTCACGGTTCATTGCTCAGTGTTAAGTTTTTGTGTTTTGGTCTGTTTTTCTTCAACTATAAGCAATAGATCAACTATATTTGATGTATGGAAGGATTGTAAGGTGTATATGTCTGTCTGGCAGGTATCATCTTACCTTGACCTCATTTTCATGGTTCATTGGTCAATGTTAAGTTTTCATGGTTAAGTTTGTTTCTTAGATACTATAAGCAATAGGTCAACTATATTTAATGCCTAAATTGATTGTAAGGTGTACATGTCTGTCTGGCATGGTTCATCTGACCTTGACCTCATTTTCATGGTTCATTGGTCAATGTTAAGTTTTCTTGTTTAAGACTCTTTCTACATGTTCTAAGAAACAATAAACAATAGGTCAATTATGTTTGGTTTATTGAATGATTGTAAGGTGTAAATGTATTTCTCGTTTGGTTTATCTGACCTTGACCTCATTTTCTTGGAAAATGTTAAGTTTAACTTTATGTGTTACTTGTAGTAAAGCTTTGTATTGAGGACTATCAACATAAAATCAATGGTTAGTAAAGAAGGCGAGACATTTCAGCGTGTGCACTCTTGTTGTTATTATCAAGGCTGAGTTATTTATTTTCAAAATCCTCCTGCCCCCAGAATATCAAATGGTCGTCCCCTTGAGAGTGTATTTTTCTTTCATTTCGGTTTGTAGCTTTCTTGTCCATTTATCAGCTATGGCTGTGTTAATTTGCTTTTTCCATTGAAATTTTGTTGGGAGATTTTTTTTCAGCTCGTGAATCGGCGTTAGACTGTAATATTGTAAGATTTCTTGTACTCTTGGGAAGAAACTTTCTGGATTTTCTGAGTTGACAATCAGCTGCCTTTCCATTAAAGTTCTTAGTTTGGTGTTTTCACTTACTAGGATAGAATATAGCAGGCTAAGTTGTCTCTTACAATTGGTATGGCGCCAATAAGCATATATACAGCAGCTGTTGAGGTTCTTATTGAAAGGGATTGGAAACATCTAATAGTTTTGATGTGGAATTGCCTTAATTCTCCTATTTGCATTAAATTCAAAGGTAGTATTTCCAGGCCGTATAGTAGTCTTGGAAGAACATACACTTGATAGATCTTGTATGCTGCTTTTCCATTTAGTTCCACTGGAATTAAAGAATACAGTCTTTCTTGCAATACTTATATGTTCTTGTATATTTATTCTTGATTCGTTTTTGGTTGCTCGTATAATTCCTAAATGTGTCGCTTGGTTGTCGGTTTGTGCGTATGGAAACGGCACCAGATCATTAGATATTGCATCTTATAAAGAAACTGAGATTTGGATAGTTCCACTTCAAGGTAAAAATGTTAATCTCTTGTGAAATGAAATAAAAAAAAATATTGTAACACTGTAGTTAATTAGTAAAGATATTATTACGCAAGTATTTCTGTATTTGCCTTGTTATTGGTCTTCGGCCAGCTGTATTATGTATAATAATATTATAGAATGACATGTGAATAAATTGTCGATACAGATACTGGCTTTAATACTGTTATTATACAACGGTTTGAGAGAGCGCCGCCGATTTATTGACGGGGCGTGAGGACAGATTTGAAGCTCTCTTCGCTTGATGCGTGCACAACAGTGTCGTCTAGTTGATTCCACGCGATCACTGTCTTACAAAGTATGAGTTTGAATATTGCACAGTGTTTTACTTGGTGGAATGTCAATACACTTACAGTCAGAGTTATTCTTCACTTGCTTTTCCACAATATTTGTTGCGTGGTATTCTTTGAATTTCTCAGCAGTTATGGTTTTCCTCGGACATGCTTTTTTGAGGAATTTGTCTGGTTCAATAGCGGGAATCAGCCCCTCAACTACTTTTTACATAAATATTAACTTCTGGCTTCAACGCCTTGTTCGTCCTGTCTGGACTTGTTGTAGTTCCAGTTTGGCAAGCATTTTGGAGACGTATCCCATCCGTCCTCTCTTGACTTGTAATCTCTGGTGATAAATTTTGCCGCTTGACGTTGTATCCTTTCAAGCTTGTTTATTTTGTTACCGTGTAGGGGTCCCATACTATGGCTCCATATTAAATTATAAGATCCATTTCTAAAGGTCTAGATCATTTTTCTAATCTAACACAAATTTCAGTAACTGGAATGCTACCAAAGTTGAATATCTGATGACCCACGATAACAGCATTATCACTATTGAAATTGTGTTTAATAGCATGATGGTTCAATGTCATTAACTTAAATGGAGACAGACATTTGACCTGAAAGATGGTGTAGGAGTGCAATATCAAAAACTAACCTGACTATGATATATGGTTAAAGAATGAATATCAATTATATGGGTCAAGGTGCAGAGTTGTTATAAAATGACAATATGGCAGAGAAGTGGTTTCAAGTTTTATATAAAGCGACCTGACTGACATGAAATAAAAAATCAAAAGGAGTATCCCTATTTGTCTAATCTTCAAGGTGAAATAAAACTAGTAAAACAATATATACTATTGTCTAAATCTACAGAAATATAATTTGCTTCAAGTACATTTGTAACAGAAATAACTAGGTCACTAGTAACTTATTTAATGAGTATGTGGGGTATAAGAGCTTGCTTACAACAGGCTCTTCATAATCATTTGGTTTGAAAAGGATACTAGTAGTCTGTATTCTTGATTTAGAAAAATGTAATTGCAAGAAAAAAATCACATTACTTAGAATACTTTAGATCATTCAGGTAGTCTTTATTTATATGTACAAAAGAACAGCCAGTAGTCATTGGATATTGTAGATCATTCAAGTAGTCTTGACCTATTTATTTATAATAAAAAACAGCCAGTAGTCATGGTAGTTATTGGAAACTGTAGATTATTCAGGTAGTGACCTATTCATTTGTACTAAAAAAAAATAGCCAGTTGTCATCTTCACTTCACACACACACACACACATATACGAATATCAATTATATGCTAACGAAACATGTTACAATGTTAAACTAATTATGGTATGTGCAAATCAAGACTTGCATAAAAAACATCCCTATATTAGAGACAGTGGCGTCATTTTTCCTCAGAGCTTTCAGCTCTTTGATTTGGGGATGGATATTGTACCTGTGTTCACAGGAATATTTATATGCTATATCAAGCATTGCTTAACATCAGTACAATATCATCTGCACATAATGGACTGCCACAGTATTCTAGTCCTATTGATAGTCCTAGGGCTCTTTTTTTCTAGTTCTGTTGGCAAGTCGCTTGTAAATACTCTGGGTTGTTTGAGACCAGGCATACATCATCTGCTACTGTTGGTGTGCCACAGTAAATTGGTCCTATGTAACTTCCTAAATCTTGGGTCTCTATATGATCCAGCATGTGGTTGATAAAAAGTTTATATGCTGCAGGGAGGTAACTCCATCATGTCGTAACTCTTGATGTTCAGATAAGATTTTTGATAGCTCACTTTCCCATTTTATTCTTGATGTTAACTCTTTATACCATTCCTTAAACATTAGCCATGAGTCACTTTCAATACCACTTTGATGAAACTTTCGTAGTAGTGAGCTGTGCCAAACTAAGTCAAATGCCTTCTGGGCATCAAGAAAGGCAACATATAAAGGAATGTGCAAGTCCTGCACTTCTGCAATTAGTTCATTTAGTATCAACGCTGCATATAGACCAGATATAACACTAGTGAAACTCCTTTGTAGTGGACTCTGTACTTTTTTGAGTGTTTCATCTTTCTTGTCCAAATATAATTTTTCTAATATTTTATTTAGTATACTGGTTACGGTAATTTTTCAATAAGAGTTTGGGTCATCTAGTGGGTTCCTTTTGCTTATACACCGGAGTTGCTTTACCAAGTTTAAGTAAATCTGGTATTGAACATACATCAAAAATCATAATGATAATATGAGACATCTTCACTATTAGAGCATAAAGGTGTTGACAGTTCTTCAAAATACTGTAAATTCAGAAATTATTGCGTGCATTTATTATTGCAATTTTTGAAGAAAGGACAAAAAATGCGAGATTAATTATTGCGGTGGCAGGAAACTCTGCATACAGATATATGTATAAGATATCAGAATGCGAGTTCTTATTATTGCGATACTCATCTAAAAACCTGGCAATAATTTCTGAATTTACAGTAATCAGCCCACCCTTTGATTCAGGGTTGTCGTAGGTACCGTTTTTAAATTTTCCATACCATTTATTCGTTGATCGTTCATCAGCTTGAAGAAAAGTTTTTTGTCCCCTTCCCTAGCTGTCATTATGTTTTCAAACTTTGTTTTCTGACTACCGCTTCTAGTTGTCTCTGGGTTGACCTAAGTTTGCGTTTTCCATTTTTCATATTTTTAAAGTTGACGTTCTCCTGATCTCTTGGTCGTCCAGCCCCTTCCAATTCCAGAAATGGCTTTTATTTTCTTTGCATGCATTTTTGATTTGATCAGGCCAGTATCTCTTTCGTGAGGGGATTTTATGCTTTTTTCAGTTTTGCACATTCCTTAGCTGAAGTGTCTATGATGTTACAGAGAATTTCCGTTAAGATATTTACATTGCTAATGTTAATATCAAGATTGTCAATATCAAGTATTTGGAGTTTTTCAGATAATATAGACTGGTGTTAAGTTTAGTTTTGTCCCAGTTTATCTTTTTCAATCTAATATGGTCGTTCTCTCCATGCTGTTTTACAGTGATGCACACTCTGACAAGAGTCATAACAGGGTCAAGTTGTGATGTATTCACATGATCTCTTTCCAAATCAAGGAACTGATCAATAAGACGATGGTTACTTTGTAGTATGCAGTCAATTCTAGACAAGTATTTCCTGCTATGGTGAAAATAGGTGTCTGTATGTGGAGTTCAAACTCATGCATAAAAGCTAAAAACAACTTGTCTCTCCTGTTCATATTTTCCTTCATTATTGAAGCATTTATGTCACCAGCCATTATTATAACACATGTTGGCTGGAATTTATATATTATTTCTCCAATTTCTTCTAAAACCGATATGAACTCATCATCTCCATTTTATGAGCCACTGCAGGGCATTTATACACCAATAATTATGAGTGGTTTTATCCCACAATTTAATTCTACTACCGTCTTGTTCCTCTGTGGAATGCACAATATTGTTCTTATAACAGATAGCAGTGCCCCCTTTCCCTGTTGGACGCTGTGATGGTGGCAGAGGATCTGCATCATCAACACACAACAAAAAAGCTGTCTACATCTGTCTTTATTTTATTTTCTGATGACACATCAATTAAACTAAACAGTACCCAGGAAGCTTGTTTATGATCATTAGATAATATCCAAAAGTAATTTTGTAAAAAAAAAATTCCATTTTTTCCGTATTTTACTTATTAATGGACCTAGTTTTTCTGCCAGGAAACATTACATTCACTCTGTGGTTAAAGTTTTTGAAATTCTAATAACTTTCTTAAACTATCCTGCATTTCTACCAAACTTGGAAAGAAGCTTGTTTATGATCATAAGATAGTATCCAGAAGTAAATTTTGTAAAAAAATCGTTTTTTCCGTATTTTACTTATAAATAGACTTAGTTTTTCTGCCAGGAAACATTACAGTCACTCTGTGGTTAAAGTTTTTGAAATTCTAATAACTTTCTTAAACTATCCTGGATTTCTACCAAACTTGGACAGAAGCTTGTTTATGATCATAAGATAATATCCAAAAGTAAATTTTGTAAAAATAAATTCCATTTTTCCGTATTTTACTTATAAATGGACTTAGTTTTTCTGCCAGGAAACATTACATTCACTCTGTGGTTAAAGTTTTGAAATTCTAATAACTTTCTTAAACTATCCTGGATTTCTACCAAACTTGGAAAGAAGCTTGTTTATGATCATAAGATAGTATCCAGAAGTAAATTTTGTAAAAAAAAATCATTTTTCCGTATTTTACTTATAAATGGACTGAGTTTTTCTGCCAGTTAACATTACATTCACTCTGTGGTTAAAGTTTTAAAATTTTAACAACTTTCTTAAACTATCTTGGATTTGTACCAAACTTGGACAGAAGCTTGTTTATGATTAAAAGCTAGTATCTAGAAGGAAATTTTGTTAAAATTTTGTTTCATTTTTTCCGTATTTTACTTATAAATGGACTTAGTTTTTCTTCCAGTTAACATTACATACAGTCTGCAGTTTAAGTTTTTAAAACATTTATTAGATTCATAAACTATCCTTGATTTTTACCAAACTTGGACAGAAGCTACTCACAATCAAAAGATAGTATAGAGAGGAATATTTTTATTAATTTTTTTCCTCATTTTTGTTGAGCCTGCGATTAACAACAAAAGTTGGCGAGACACTGGGTTCTGGGAACCCTTCCAAATTTTTTATATACATTATGAAGAAGACTAACTAAATGACTATGCTACAAGGTACATAAATCATTACTGAAAAAAGTTCAAAGTAACAGAATTATTATTACCGGTACATACATGTACATGTACACATAAGACCAAAATGAAAATGAAAAAAAAAATGAAATTGCAAAAAAAAAACCAACCTTTTAATGTTGAAATCCCTCTAAAATGAACAAAAAATCTCATTGTATACTGCAATTATAATCTAGAAATGATAAGAAAAATACTATTTAGATTTATTTGTCTTTTTTTACTCTTAACAACACTCATTTAAGTATTTAGCATGCAGGTGTCACTTTATTAAACAAATCAACCATTTGTATTAGTCAATGAGATTCTTTTATTTTTGCAGATGTTTTATTGTTACACATTTCACCTAATGCTAATGGTACAGCAGTGATTTGTCCAGAGGTATAGACAAAATAGTTCCATCTAAATAGATATCTACAAGTTTACCAAAAACCAATTTTTATTACTGTTCGTCATGGACAAAAAGTTAGTGAACACAGCCAATGAAGGAGATGTTCAGAAAGTGGCAGAACTTTTACAGACTATTAGTGAAGATGAGGTATGAAATAAACTACACTAATTCCTTGGTTCCAGAAATATCGTTTTCTGATATTATGTCTCAGAATTTTAAAGTGCATTGATATAATTTCTTAATTACCATTTATAACATGCAGATTATGTACATGACTATGAAAATGATGAGAGGTTATAATGGATCTGATGTAAAATGAAAACTGTAATAGAGAGAGATACATTAACTGTTCTTAGCAAAATTTGTCTACATGTATGTCAATAGTTTTGCCCTTGAATGACATTTTTACCGATTTTTGTTTTGTGTTTTTTTTTTTGGAAAATGTAGTGCATGTAGATAGAGAAATACTATATATACATGTAAATAGCAAAAGTTAGTAGCATAATAAGATAAGTCTACTCCTGGTATGAGTTACTGTCCTTGAATAATGATTTTCACCTATTTTTGTGGAAACTATAGTGGATAGAGAGGAGCTGTAAATAGCAAAATAAGATCTATAAATAAGTCTGCATGAGCAAAATCATCAGCTGATGTCTTACAGGAGTTATGCCCTGTAAGAGATTTCTACCCACATTTAGTGTTTTGCAAAATCTGTAATAGTAGATAGAGGAGACTAATACAGGCCCATTGGAGTTTCTTGTTTTAGCATACCATAATTGTTGAATTGAAGAGCTTAAGTAAAATACTTTTGTTTAAAAACTGTTTCATAATTTGTGTTTTCAGAACTTGCCTAGAGGTTTAGAATCTCCATGATATAATAATACAACTGAAATACAGTAAAATAAGACTTATTTGATAATACTTTCATACATGTATAAGTCTACAGTACTTTTGTCAGAAAATATGGAATTTACATATATTTAATGCTACATACATTTGATATATATTATCACACTCATAGTATGTAAAAATTGTATGTTCAGCATGTACAGTAAGTAATAAAACAATAGTTTGCATCAAAAGATATTCTGTTAAACTGTTGAAATGAAACAGGTTTATCTTTAGTGATGTGAGATATACTTGATCAAAATTGTCATTTTATAGGACTACATGTACCAATATTTGATAGAGGAGGTGTTCACATGAATTTTATTGCTGTTTTCCAGCTTGTCCATCTTATACAAGGCAGAGCTTTGAGAGGAAAAGGTGATCCTGTTGATTTAGTAAGAGCTGTTTTATTAGGTATAAGTTAGATTTTTTCATTAGAACTAGTAAACTGTAATCATTCTTCAATGCCATTGTTATGACTACATGTATATTTTAATATTACGTCATAGTAGCAATCAACTTTCACTTTCTTGTGCCATACATTTATAGTTTTGGAAAAAGCTGATTTTCTTCGTGAACAAAACAGAAAATAGATAGTTGAATATGTGGTAAGGCTTTATTTAGTCCCCGATAAAATATGGAAACCAAAATAGAATTTTAAGGTTATATTTTAAAAGGCATTTTCACATTATGACATTATAGAAACTAGCAACCTATTAAAAGCAGCTGTTGATTTCAGTTTTTAATGTAATTGTATGAAATAGCCAATTACTTATTTTACCAAATAGGTATTCATATTGTTTTGAAGAATAAGTCTGCTGTGAAATATTTGTTTGGTTTTTGAATGAAATCTTTATTTCCTCAACATTGATATGCTTCAAATATGGAACTTTTGTAATTTTTCTCAGAAATTATAGTGTAGTCTTGTTATGAAGTAAGTTTAGAATAACAAGTTTTCTGCACATTGATATTGTAAAATATTAGTTGCGAGAGACAATGTGAACCTTTCTGGAAAGAGAAGGCAGGTAACAATCTAGAAAGCTTCACATTTGGTAGGGCAGCTAATAATTTTTTAATGTCTATACACAGAAAACTGTTAATCATGCTTTTTTATGGTATTTTTGCCCAGTCTTAGAAAGTTTTACGCTTGATGAAAGTAAGTTTGATAATGTCTCCTCACACATTGTGACATAGCATATAACTTTATGGAGAGACTGAACAGGGTGGCGAAGGGAATGACATTAATCATCTTTATAGATTATATGATCTTGATCATCTATTTAAATTTTGAAAAATGTACGAAACTTACACTCTGTGGAAAAGAAGTATGTTTAAAATTCTTTGACTTTGTTAAAAAAAAAATTGATAGCAATTTTTTTAGTTTTAATTATCTTTTAGATAATGTCTCTTCAGACTTCATTACTCGTTTATTCAGTATCTCAGGTCTTTTAAAGTTTATAATAAAATTTTGCATCTTAAGGGAAAAAATGCAGAATTGAATTTGTTAAATACCACAAATCAAGTATTTTTGTATTAAAGGGTCATCTGATGGAAGTAGTAAATCAAACAAAATCAGAATACAAGTGTACAAGTTATGTGTCCAGTTACTGGAGAAAAATGAAATGCAGAACAAACTCGCTTCAGATCTAGTTGGTTTATTGATGTTACAGGTAATAGTATAAAAAACTCATCAAAGATACCAGGTTTATAATTTGGTACACCGGATATAAAGATAAGTAGATGTGGTTTTATTGAAAATAAGACAGCTCTTCACAAGAGACTAAATGACATAGACATTAACAACTTTAGGTCAATGTAGGGCCTTCAACAATGAGCAAAATCCATACCCAATAGTCTGCTATGAAAGGCCCTGAAATGACATATGTAAAATAATTCAAACGAGAAAACTAACGGCCTAATTTATGTACAAAATAATGAATAAAAACAAATATGATATACAGCAACAAACAACAACCACTGAATTACAGGCTCCTGACTTGAGACACGCACATACAGAATGTGGCATGGTTAAACTAGTTTGAAGGTGCCAACCCTCTCCTAACCTGGGACAGTGGTGTAACAGTACAACATAAGAACAAACTATAAAAATCAGTTAAAAAGGGCTTTTCAAAAGACTCTTCAGTGACTTTCAAATCAAAATCATTAAAAGGCCAAATAAAGTAAGAAGTTGAAAAGCAACTCATTTAAATCTAAATTCTTAGATAGGGGAAAGAATAGAAACATTGTTCTAGTTTAAGCCAGGGTTTAAGCTAGGATTTTGAGAGCTTTAGTCACTTTTGCGCAGTATGAAAATCAACCTTATTTTGGGTAGCAGCAAGGAACCTAGGATGTATATTACTATCTATACATCTTTGTCAGATTTTGAAGGACTAAGGCATACTAGGCAGTTACTGCATGATTTGACTGATGTGGCACTTTAATACGAAGATTAGGATATAAGATCTTGAAATCTAGTTCACAATTTCACTTCAGATAGTTTCAGGGTACATTCCTAATCAACAAAAGTTGGGATCCATTTTTTTTTAAACCAGGAATCACAGCATAAATGAACTTGTAAGGACTATTTCACTGCATTATATTTAGAATCAATTCTATAAAGTTGGAACCAAGGATATGTACAAATCCTTATTGGAACAATTCTAATGACTTTAAATTGTAAATTATCATGATTAGATCACGTTTATTTTCAATTTCCAAATGAAATGAAAACGGGAAGTGACAAGTTGATAATACATTCAGAATGAATCCGGATTCATCTACGGATTGGTTCGTGTTTAAAAAACGCAGGAAATTATCAGAGTTCGCGAAAACTTGTTTTGACCCGTCGGTCATGGGACCGATAAAGCAAGATTATTTGTCAGTCCTACAAAATTTTAGCCAGTCCTAAAAAATCTGTCAATTTTATTCTGAAATAAAAATAATAACATATTTTATCGAAAATAACTTTATTATTATTAGTTTTATTTTTCACAGCCACGGACAAATAAACAATGAATGACCAGTTTATTTCTTCTAATTGTTCTTATTTAAAGTAATCTTCACTATCCACTTCATCATCTGAATCACTTTCCAGTATTTGTTATCTCCATCGAAGGGTTCAATCGCCGATTGTTTGCCTGGGATGGCTACATGAACAAATTTAGCAGGCCACGTGTAGAACAGTGCTTTGGTTTCGTAGGTTTCCGTTTGTTTATAATGGGAAACCAGTACCGGAAATTAGCAGCAGGTACATCTGATGACCGATGTAAACGCGTATTGGAATTAGTTGCGGTACAACTAATTACCGATAAAAAAGGCACTGCAACGGCCGTTTTTACATCGGTCATCAGGACCGGCACTAGCTTTCAAAATACTGGTTTGAGCCTCATTTTGACCGACAGGACCGACAGGACCGACCATTTTCGTGAACTCTGAATTATCATTTTTTAAATTAAATTTGCTTAATAAGAACTATATTTGTCTCTCTCGTTTAGTTTGATACTTAATTATTTCCTATTTTATGTTTTAGTGTCTTTAAATTCATAAGAATACTTTCGCGCATGTGCAGTTCATCGCAGGTTCAGGAAGCACCTGTTTGACTCGTGAAAACATTTCTGAATGTTATGAATAAAGTCCTATCTTTTTAATCGAAATTGTCGAAAGTTTTTGATTAAAAGTTATATCAAATATGACGAAAATACGTTCATTTGATGAAACTACGACAAGCGAACTGCAAATTGTGATTGTTTGAGAAATATTGAATTTAAAATGCGAACTGTCTGAGGGAAAACAATTTTCTTCAAATGACGAAATTATGACAAACGAACTGCAAATTGTGCTCGTTTGATAAATATTGAAATTGAAATGCCGGCTGACTGATTTCACTGGGGAAAATAATATGATGATCCATTATGAGGTTAATAAATAATTAACGGATTAGTGACCATCCGATGGCGATAAGCAGATTATCTGTAATCACAACTTATAACACCTGTTGTAAATGTTAATTAGCTGAGGGTCATAAACTTGTCAGAAACAATAAGACAGGTAGAATTATAGTACTTTCATGCGAAAATATTTTTACTCTTTCCAAATTCAAGTGTCGAAATTGATTTGGAATACTTTCGTCATTTTGAAAACCGTTTAGTAAATACCGAAAATGACGAGCGCTAGCAAAGTCACTGGTTTAAGCAACAAAAATCCATAGACTGAATGTTTTGTTATGTCTCTTCAATCATGACAATACAATTTTTTCCACTTGCATGATTCTGACATTAGCTCTAAAAAGTTTCTTTTCAAAAGTTATTTTTAATTTTTCCAAAACAGAATAGATATAATCTTTCAAATGCTTGAATTTACTTTTAAAAAAGGCTGTAGATACCAAGAGGACGTTCAAAACTCATAAGTCAACAAAAAATGGACAACGTGAATGCAAAACCGAAAAGACAGAAGTCCACCAAACAGTACATATAAAATGACCAATAATTGATGTTAACTTCAATGTAATATATTTAAATTGGTGTATGTATAGGTGTTATACCTTGTATAGAACAACTTCCCTTTTTTCTTTAGGCTGATTCATTGACTGGTCCAGCTTTGGTAGAAATAGCCAATCAATTTTCAGATTTGGTGAAAAATGGACAAATACAGTCAGGCAGGTAAGTGTTCATAGAAATTGACCCATATGGAAATTAATAGATATGTTATTTTCATAAATTTCTTTCTTTATACATTTCATTCATAAACAGTGTGTTGATTAACTGATATGCGCCCAATTCATGTGAGTGATTTCATATCTTGCATATTACTATCAGTCTGGACAGTAAGTTATACACGGGATGTACATGTATATTACACCTGACTTCATTTGGCATGGCATGCTTTATAAATTTTACCTGTGCACCGCTGGTTCACTCAGCAGGGAAGCCATGCACGGATATCCGCATTGCGTAATGTTGAATTTGTAAGGTCGCCATGAAGTCGTTAGAATACCCAAATGTGCCACTTTTACACGACCTCTGGCAATAATTTATTAAGCTGGGCCGATTAATCAAATTAGAGATGAACCCAGAATGAATAAAAGTAGTTTTACCATATACATCATTTTTACACTGAAAGAAACTTTGGTATACTATGCTTATTTTGGGTCTTTGTGGTATTAAGATATCACATGGTAATTTGTATTGTGATGCTGTCAATATGGCGTCATGTCGAATATTGATTGTCAGATTTAAAAATCTATTTTGATCACTTATCCAGTAGAGTAAAACTTTAATATAAATGATTGTATGCATATTTCATATGAATAAACATTATATAATTTTTTATTTTTTTTGCGAAGTTTTCCTTTTAAAGGCCTGAATTCAACTGAAAAATATGGGGACAAGTCTTGTCAATTAATTTAATATGTTATACTTTTGTAGAGGTTTGGAGTTGTTGCCAAAAATCATGTCATCCATTGCTGCAGAAGAGACTGTAGTTTACGGTGATGGGAGTATGAAGGGAACTGAATATAAAAGTCACATACAGAACAGTCTTTGTGCATGCAAGTAGGTATATATAAGGTCAAAAGGTTTTGCAACAACAAAAAAATTACTGCAATGGAATCAATTTCTCAAACCTATACATGTGTCTTATTTAATAGACAAGGGAGGTGTGTTTCTCTCTAAAGAGATTCTATCTACTGTGTAAATATCTTTATGTTAATGATATGATGCAGTAGAGATACATTTTAATTATTGGGATATAGAATTAAAGAGTGGTTCAAAATGTATAGAAGGTTGATATAGATAGAAAAATTTATATATATTACAATAAATTTTATTCACTTTCCATCATTGACTTTAAAAATTTTGAAAAGTGAAGCTTACAATCCTCAGCAATGTTTACACAATTTGCACAACACGTAAGAACCGTTCTGTAGCTAAAGACTTAACAGAAAAAAGATATTGACCAATACCAAGATTACTCGCAAAACAAATGTAATTAACTGGAAAAGTGTCCCTGTTTTAGGGAAAATGGTCTACTTAAAAAGATGGTTTAAACCGCAAACTTATTCTGTAACATAGGAAATGTTATGCACGGTATGTGTCAGTGAATTTTTGTTTGAATAAATTAGTTCAAACATTGTTCACGTGCATTATAAGCTGTCAACTCATTTGCAACTTGAGTTCAAAATAAGGACATTTTGTTCAGTCAACGTTTATTGTACATATAGTTGCATTAAAGCTAGTCAAAAGTTTTGCCTTGAAATTCATGAAAGTGGCAGATATACAGGAAAATCCTTTGAATTTCTAACTTTTGGTTAGGTGTTTTAGTGTTAAAGTTTTTTCCCTTTCCCAATTTCATTTTAGTTTCAGAATTACTTATATATTCTTTGTAAGAGAAAGGACTTTATTGGTATGATTAAAGCAGTTACTGAAGATGAATGAAGTCTTTCAAGTGCTTTTGAGAAAGGCATATTTTTGTAACTGTTCCTATTGAGAACTATGTCTGCTGATACCATCCTTGAAAAAAAATGTCCTGAAAAAACCTGGAATTTGGTGTTGCATAAAGAGTGGGAACACTGAATAAAAAAAAGGAATATAACTTGTCAGCAATTTGTTATATTGTTTTATATTATTTTATCAGATGGAGTTCAAAGAGTGTAATTCATCTAGCAGCCATGTTTAAAGATGTACAGATGTCTTTAGATGAACTGAAATTTGTCATTGACAAAATTATTCGTCTTTTCAAAGACACTGACTTACAAGATTTACCTGCCCTTATTTATCAGCTGCTGTTATTATCAACAAAGGTATTACTTTAGAATTACAAAGAGATAAACTTATAACCTGCCTTGCTTTTCCATTCCATAATTAGATACATGGAATATGTATTTGAAAAATTTAGATGTCCATTTCCAACTCGAATCACCTCTTATAAAAGTTCCTTCACTTTTCAATTAAACCCTGTTATATTCACCAGAATTTTGTAATTTTAATGGAGAATGCATTTTTGTTGGGTTTTTTTCTTACATGATCTGGAAGCTAAGAAGTTGAAATATTCAAGAATTGCTGCTTTTTTTAGATTTTTCTTTCTTTTAAACATTTAAAGAACACTTTAGTTCATCTAATAATAACATAAAATGCGAACAAGCAGAAGGAAGAGCTGAATACTGCCATGCTGCTTTTTAAAGGATTCATAAACATTTCTTAGTGTGCAATTTAATATGATGATCACGAATCTTTTGTATCACCCATATTTTATTTATTATTTCTAATTTCTAGGAATTGTAAAAGTAATAATTCAATCAAGTAATTAAAATGTCACTTGCTGAAGTAGTTCCTCTTTGACTCAAATATAATAAGAACATGGACCCTTGTCATTGATATTTGTTCCTGTTTATTCCAGGGACACAAAAGACTTGTCATTGAAGGTATAATCAATTTCTATGTGGAACAAGATAAACAGCAGCATGGTAGAAGTGAAAATGAATTGAGGTTTGTTCTGATTTTTATTGGCTTTAAATAACTTTTAAAACAACAAAAGAGAAAGATAGAAAATAGAATTATAATGACAATACCAGAATGAGACAATTTAATGGACAACAAAAATAAGATTAAAGACAAATATTTACAAGTCTAAGACCGACCCTTAAAAAAATTCAAAGCTGAATACTAAGAACTTAAGCATGGGTCATAACACCTACAAACGTAGTGGACAAATTAAAATATTGATACACATAAAGCATTATGATATATGTTAATACTTATCAGCATCATTTTATACAAATAAGCATTCTTTAAGATTCTCAAATAATAAGAACTATTTGAATTAATTTTATTTTTATACCAGAGACTGTTTTGTATGTATCAGGGATATCAGATACCAGAAAAATATAATGATAGCTGGTTTTTATGGGTTTTATGTTGAAATCAGAATTCATCACTACATAAAAAAAATAAGGATAAAATAAATGGGAAAAAGATTTTTCAAAATAATTATTATATTTATACTGTTACAGCGAAGATTTGATGAGTGATGAAACAGATATAGAAGTATTGAGGCATACAGAAGGGACTGTTATTTTACACATTAGTTTTGCTGTTAAACAAGACCAAGAACTAGGAAGGGAATTCATTAAGTTGTTGAAGGTACTATTTTGCTTATTTGATATAGGTCGAAAGTTATTTATACAACTAAAAAGGTTTTCATTAAATGTAACAGAACTATACATACCACTAAAACTGACTATTAAAATATAAAAAAAAATTCAGAAACAAAACAATTATTTCTTAAAATTATAAAATAACTTCTTCCCATTTTATACATGACAATTGCTGTCATAAATGTTTTTTTTCAATTTCAAGACGAATGGCAAATGAAAATTAAAGATATGAATTATATTAGTCAATGTGACAAGTGAAACATCATAGCTATGAATAAAATCAAATCTCACTAAGTTATAGCATCCACCAAGCATAGAATGAACGTGTGCAGAGATTTGGATTTTATTAGATTGAAAAAGAGATGTTAATGAGACAGATACCCAACAAAATAACTAGTGGTTGATATGAATATCAAAGAGTACTGTTAGTCAACAGTAGGGACAGTCTCTTTGCTCAAATTCTTAAATTTATTGTCAGAACACAATACACAAGCTATCAAGATGAAGAACATCAATATTAAGCCCTGTTCCTTTTGGTTATTTTCTTGCATGCCATAAGATTGCTGTCTCAAGACTGTCTCATGCTAATCATTTCCATATATTTTTTGTTTGTTTTAACCATTCATCATGAAAGACAACTGTGAATACCTAGTGTATCCACCCAAAATTTACACTACCACACAACTACCACATCAGGTTACTAGAGCGGAATTATTTGTTTACATTTTTACCAGCACGTTTTTTCCCAAAAGATGATACTGGGAATAAAATCTTGTGCAGCTTCTGATTGGATGATACATGGTTGGAATTACTTTAAATCAAAAGCTTATCCATTCTGGTTCTAAAAATCTAGAAAATTTAGTTAATATTTTACAAAGGGTTTATAGATTATCGTTGTCATCTCAACAAGATTGATTTTCTTGCTGAGCCTGTACGGCGAAAGTGAGAAAAGCAATCGAGTTGAGATGACCAATGATAATCTGTTTATCGCTATTTTACCTATGCCGACGACATTGTTAATTTCATTGACAACGGCACGTGCGCCCTTAGTTTCTAGAGATAATTTTTCATATCACTCTACTGTACTGAGAAAGTAAATTATCAGTCAGTAAGATCAAAGGAAAATTTCGTAAAATAGCGATAATATATTATTACATCATTTTTTTATCAGATGGAGTTCAAAGAGTGTAATTCATCTAGCAGCCATGTTTAAAGATGTACAGATGTCTTTAGATGAACTGAAATTTGTCATGGACAAAATTATTCGTCTTTTCAAAGACACTGACTTACAAGATTTACCTGCCCTTATTTATCAGCTGCTGTTATTATCAACAAAGGTATTACTTTAGAATTACAAAGAGATAAACTTATAACCTGCCTTGCTTTTCCATTCCATAATTAGATACATGGAATATGTATTTGAAAAATTTAGATGTCCATTTCCAACTCGAATCACCTCTTATAAAAGTTCTTTCACTTTTCAATTAAACCCTGTTATATTCACCAGAATTTTGTAATTTTAATGGAGAATGCATTTTTGTTGGGTTTTTTTCTTACATGATCTGGAAGCTAAGAAGTTGAAATATTCAAGAATTGCTGCTTTTTTAGATTTTTCTTTCTTTTAAACATTTAAAGAACACTTTAGTTCATCTAATAATAACATAAAATGCGAACAAGCAGAAGGAAGAGCTGAATACTGCCATGCTGCTTTTTTAAAGGGTTCATAAACATTTCTTAGTGTGCAGTTTAATATGAAGCTCACGAATCTTTTTGTATCACCCATATTTTATTTATTATTTCTAATTTCTAGGAATTATAAAAGTGATAATTCAATCAAATAATTAAAATATCACTTGCTGAAGTAGTTCCTCTTTGACACAAATATAATAAGAACATGGACCCTTGTCATTGATATTTGTTCCTGTTTATTCCAGGGACACAAAAGACTTGTCATTGAAGGTATAATCAATTTCTATGTGGAACAAGATAAACAGCAGCATGGTAGAAGTGAAAATGAATTGAGGTTTGTTCTGATTTTTTATTGGCTTTAAATAACTTTTAAAACAACAAAAGAGAAAAGATAGAAAATAGAATTATGATGACAATACCAGAATGAGACAATTTAATGGACAACAAAAATAAGATTAAGACAAATGTTTACAAGATCAAAGACCGACCCTAAAAAAATTCAAAGCTGAATACTAAGAACCTAAGCATGGGTCATAACACCTACAAACGTAGTGGACAAATTAAAATATTGATACACATAAAGCATTATGATATACCGTATGTTAATACTTATCAGCATCATTTTATACAAATATGTTTGTTTTAACCATTCATCATGAAAGACAACTGTGAATACCTAGTGTATCCACCCAAAATTTACACTACCACACAATTACCACATCAGGTTACTAGAGCGCAATTATTTGTTTACATTTTTACCAGCACGTTTTTTCCCAAAAGATGGTACTGGGAATAAAATCTTGTGCAGCTTCTGATTGGATGATACATGGTTGGAATTACTTTAAATCAAAAGCTTATCCATTCTGGTTCTAAAAAATCTAGAAAATTAAGTTAGTATTCTACAAAGGGCAGAAAATATATTAAATTTATGTACGTAAAATGCTTTTTAGCTCACCTGGCCCTAAAGAGCTTTTCTCATCACTTGGCATCTGTCATCCATCGTCGTCTGTTAACTTTTACAAAAATCTTCTCCTCTGAAACTACTGAGCCAAATTTAACCAAACTTGGCCACAATCATCATTGGGGAATCTAGTATAAAAAATGTGTCCGATGACCACACCTGCCAACCAAGATGGCCGACATGGCTAAAAAATAGAACATAGGGGTAAAATGCAAGTTTTGCCTATTGTTTTAAAAACCTTTATAAATAAAGAAAATCTGACACCATGATGAATAAAGCAAATCTAACAAGAGCAGAAATGTTCAGAATGTTGAGCTCACCAATTTTCCATTAGATGACTTGGTAGGAGTTATTGCCTCTAAATGACAAATTTTTCCATTTTTGGGAAAATGCTTATCAACTGAATTGTTTCGATACCATTGACCAGAACTAACGGAAGTTGATTATGCTCCGCCTACCGCCTCGGTTTCATATTTACTATTTTACCCATAACGGATAATTCAGTCCACCCGTAATCGATACCTCCTCTTCCGATTCTGATCCGCAAACAGGATTTGTATCTTAAAGTTTTAGATTGTAAGTCACGATAAACTCAAACTGAAAGTAAACAGTTGTTTGTAACGCTTTTATTACTCAATTTTAAGCTGAAACGTTCAGTATGGCATATATTTTTTTTTAAAGACGGCCATTCATTTGAAAAGCATTTTAAAGTAGACGTGGAATTATTTCAGGTTTGTCTTGAAGTAATTTATCACAAAATTCATTTCTTGACGACTCATAATTTCATCATAACGATGGTACAAATCGAATTTTACTGTTTCTGCTTTCAATGTTTTTAAACGGTCTTTTATTTTAAACAACCAGGCATATGCATTCTGTGATTCCCAATTTATTTTTGGTCAATTGGCTTATGGATAGTTGTATCAATTTCAACTCTTACATTATTTTAAATATATTTGCATTACATTGCAATGAGTACCTTTCAATTACTATTTATGTTTGTGTCTAAATTAAAGTTGTAACACTTTATAGTGACTTGAATGAAGAAAAATTCATCAGATGGAAAAGGCTGAAGATACATGGAAGCGGCACCAAATCATTAGATATTGCATCTTATAATTTAAACTGAGATTTGGATAGTTCCACTTCAAGGTAAAAATGTTTATCTCTGTGAAATGAATTAAAAATATTGTAACACTGAGTTAATTAAACGAATATTACATTATTTATGTATTGGCCTTATTATTGGTCCTCGCCAGAAAATTGAAGCTGACCTCAGACCAAACCAAGACATGGACCAATAACAAGGACAATAAAAATATTGATCATAAATATTATAGAATGACAGTATGGTTCAATAGCGAGAATCACTCTCAACTACTTTTACATAAATATTAACTTGCTTCAACCCTTGTTCGTCTTGTCTGGAGATCTTGTTGTAGTTCCAGTTAGGAAGCATTTGAACATATCCCATCCATCCTCTCTTGACTTGTAATTTCTGGTGATAGATTTTGCCGATGCGTTATCCTTTCAAAATTAGGTTTTTGTTACGGAAAGTTCCCATAATGGCTCAATATTAAATTGTAAGATCCATTCCTAAAGGTCTAGATCATTGTTTAAACGACAAAATTTGATAACTGGAATGCTACTATTTGAATATTGGTGACTACTAAACACATTATCACATTGAAATTTGTTTATACCATGATTGTTCAATGTCATTAATTAAATGGACAGACATTTGACCTGAAAGGTGTGGTGTCAAAATCAAAACTAAACGGACTATGATATATGGTTAAAGAATGAATATCAATTACATGGGTCAAAGTCAAGGCAGATGTTATGAAATAACATAAATGATCAGAGAATATTCATTCCCATTTTATACGATGCAATTGCTGTCATAAAATGTTTTTTTCAATTTCAAGACGAATGGCAAATGAAAATTAAAGATATGAATTATATTAGTCAATGTGACAAGTGAAACATCATAGCTATGAATAAAATCAAATCTCACTAAGTTATAGCATCCACCAAGCATAGAATGAACGTGTGCAGAGATTTGGATTTTATTAGATTGAAAAAGAGATGTTAATGAGACAGATACCCAACAAAATAACTAGTGGTTGATATGAATATCAAAGAGTACTGTTAGTCAACAGTAGGGACAGTCTCTTTGCTCAGATTCTTAAATTTATTGTCAGAACACAATACACAAGCTATCAAGATGAAGAACATCAATATTAAGCCCTGTTCCTTTTGGTTATTTCTGGCATGCCATAAGATTGCTGTCTCAAGACTGTCTCATGCTTATCATTTCCATATATTTTTTGTTTGTTTTAACCATTCTTCATGAAAGACAACTGTGAATACCTAGTGTATCCACCCAAAATTTACACTACCACACAATTACCACATCAGGTTACTAGAGCGCAATTATTTGTTTACATTTTTACCAGCACGTTTTTTCCCAAAAGATGGTACTGGGAATAAAATCTTGTGCAGCTTCTGATTGGATGATACATGGTTGGAATTACTTTTAAATCAAAAGCTTATCCATTCTGGTTCTAAAAAATCTAGAAAATTAAGTTAATATTCTACAAAGGGCAGATAATATATTAAATTTATGTACGTAAAATTGCTTTTTAGCTCACCTGGCCCTAAAGAGCTTTTTCTCATCACTTGGCATCTGTCATCCGTCGTCGTCTGTTAACTTTTACAAAAATCTTCACCTCTGAAACTACTGAGCCAAATTTAACCAAACTTGGCCACAATCATCATTGGGGTATCTAGTATAAAAAATGTGTCCGATGACTGCACCTGCCAACCAAGATGGCCAACATGGCGTAAAATTGAACATAGGGGTAAAATGCAAGTTTTGCCTATTGTTTTGAAGACTTTTATAAATAAAGAAAATCTGACACTGTGATGAATTAAGCAAATCTAACAAGAGCAGAAATGTTCAGAATGTTGAGCTCTACCAATTATCCATTAGATGACTTCTTGTAGGAGTTATTGCCCTTAAATGACAAATTTTTCCATTTTTTCATTTTTGTCTACTGTAAATTCAGAAATTAATGCGTGCACTTATTATTGCGATTTTGTCATTTTAGACTTAAATGCAATTTTAATTTTTACTATTTTGAGAAAAATCCTGTTTAATTCATATAAAATATTTCAAAATGCGTGTTTAAATTATTGCGTTTACAACTCTGTCGCATTTTTCGCAATAATAAAAACCTCGCAATAATTTCTGAATTTACAGTATTATCTTGAAAACTATAATAGACAGAGAGAAATTTTAAAATGCAAAAATGATCAGCAAGACAAGTTCTACAAATAAGTTTCATGCTCGAAATTGTCAGTCGACTCCCTATTAGAGTTATTGCCATTTAATGATGATTTTTACCAATTTTTTACGTTTTTGCCTTATATCTTAAAAATTATAATAGATAGATGGAAGCTTAAATAAGCAATAATGATTAGCAAGACAAGTTCTACAAATAATTCTCATGGTCGAAATCATCAGTTGACTCCTTATTAGAGTTATTGCCCTTTGATGATGATTTTTACCATTTTTTGCATTTTGCCTTATATCTTAAAAATTATAATAGATAGATAGAAATTTAAATAAGCAAAATGATCAGCAAGACGATCTACAATTAAGTAATATGGAGGTATTCGTCCGACAACTCCTTATTGGAGTTATTGCCCTTTAATGACTATTTTTACCATTTTTTTTGCATTTTGGCTTATATGATAAAAATCATAATAGATAAATAGACACTTTAAATCACAGAAATGATCAGCAAGGCAAGATCTTCTAACAAGTCAAATTTTGCCGATATATAAGTAGACTGTCATTCTTTATAGGAGTGATTGCCCTTAAATGAGGATTTTTTTTTACCCTCTTTTGTGTTTTGAGCAAAAACTAAAGAAGATAGAGAGAAACTAAACAGACTAAATGATCAGCAATACAAGATCAACAAAACAGAGATTTTTGTCATGAATTCTATTCTCGTCTATAATGTTGGAGAGTGTCCTTTGTTGAATATGCACAAAGACCAAGGTGAGCTACATAGGCTTTTTAGAGCCTCTAGTTCCATTTGGCGAAAAAAATAGACATCCTTTTTCAACTGCATTTTAAGTCAACCTTTGCAGCATGACCATATATACTTTTTTGGTGTTTTTATACAAAGCTGACATTTATAGTAACGGGAACTGCTATCCATTTTATTCTGATTTGTGTAGGCTTTAAGATATAAGATATGGAACACCATTGGTACTCTAAGGAAAATGCACTACAAATAATTGCACTCTTGTAACCATCATCATTACACGAACCAAAACATTTCAGCCATTGTGAGATCATTGATTAAAAATTTTCATATTACATGTATTTATGTATTGGCCTTATTTGTTGGTCCTCGGCCAGCAGTATTGGCCGCCGCCTCAGACCAATACACCAAGACATGGACCAATAACAAGGACAATACAGAAATACTTGAATAATATTATAGAATGACAGTATGGTTCAATAGCGGAATCAGCCCTCAACTACTTTTTACATAAATATTAACTTCTGGCTTCAACCCTTGTTCGTCTTGTCTGGAGATCTTGTTGTAGTTCCAGTTAGGCAAGCATTTTAGAGACATATCCCATCCATCCTCTCTTGACTTGTAATTTCTGGTGATAGATTTTGCCGCTTGACGTTGTATCCTTTCAAGCTTGTTTTTTTTTGTTACCGTGTAGGGGTCCCATACTATGGCTCCATATTAAATTGTAAGATCCATTCCCAAAGGTCTAGATCATTGTTCTAATCTGACACAAATTTCAAAAACTGGAATGCTACCCAAGTTGATTATATGGTGACCTACTATAACAGCATTATCACTATTGAAATTGTGTTTAATACCATGATTGTTCAATGTCATTACCTTAAATGGAGACAGACATTTGACCTGAAAGGTGGTGTGGGAGTGCAAAAAAACTAACGGACTATGATATATGGTTAAAGAATGAATATCAATTACATGGGTCAACATGGTCAAGGGCAGAGTTGTTATGAAATAACAATATGGCAGAGAAGTGGTTTCAAGTTTCATATAAGCGACCTGACTAACATGAAATAAAAAATCAAAGGAGTATCCCCATTTGTCTAATCTTCAAGGTGAAATAAAACTAGTAAAACAATATTATACTATTGTCTAAATCTACAGAAATATAATTTGCTTCAAGTAACAGAAATAACTAGGTCACTAGTAACTTATTTAATGAGTATTATCTTGAAAACTATAATAGATAGAGAGAAATTTTAAAATGCAAAATGATCAGCAAGACAAGTTCTACAAATAAGTTTCATGCTCGAAATTGTCAGTCGACTCCTATTAGAGTTATTGCCATTTAATGATGATTTTACCAATTTTTACGTTTTGCCTTATATCTTAAAAATTATAATAGATAGATAGAAACTTAAATAAGCAATAATGATCAGCAAGACAAGTTCTACAAATAATTCTCATGGTCGAAATCATCAGTTGACTCCTTATTAGAGTTATTGCCCTTTGATGATGATTTTTACCATTTTTTGCATTTTTGCCTTATATCTTAAAAATTATAATAGATAGATAGAAATTTAAATAAGCAAAAATGATCAGCAAGACAAGATCTACAATTAAGAAATATGGAGGTATTCGTCCGACGACTCCTTATTGGAGTTATTGCCCTTTAATGACTATTTTACCATTTTTTTTTGCGTTTTGGCTTATATGATAAAAATCATAATAGATAAATAGACACTTTAAATCACAAAAATGATCAGCAAGGCAAGATCTTCTAACAAGTCAAATTTTGCCGATATATAAGTAGACTGTCATTCTTTATAGGAGTGATTGCCCTTAAATGAGGATTTTTTACCCTCTTTTGTGTTTTGAGCAAAAACTAAAGAAGATAGAGAGAAACTAAACAGACTAAATGATCAGCATTACAAGATCAACAAAACAGAGATTTTGTCATGAATTCTATTCTCGTCTACAATGTTGGAGAGTGTCCTTTGTTGAATATGCACAAAGACCAAGGTGAGCTACACAGGCTCTTTAGAGCCTCTAGTTCCATTTGGCGAAAAAATAGACATCCTTTTTCAACTGCATTTTAAGTCAACCTTTGCAGCATGACCATATATACTTTTTTGGTGTTTTTATACAAAGCTGACATTTATAGTAACAGGAACTGCTATCCATTTTATTCTGATTTGTGTAGGCTTTAAGATATAAGATATGGAACACCATTGGTACTCTAAGGAAAATGCACTACAAATAATTGCACTCTTGTAACCATCATCATTACACGAACCAAAACATTTCAGCCATTGTGAGATCATTGATTAAAAATTTTCATATTCCAATACAAAAACTAGTTGTTAAATATTTTGATTATGCTATGTCTCTTATTGACTTACCATTTCTGTACATATATACTGAATAATAAACTTTCCTACATTTACTTTCTACTCAGTATATTCTTTATAATTAGTTATGGTATGAATTGACTCTAGATTAATGTATTCGATTAATTAATCATTCGTCTGTACAATTCAGTGGACATGTATAGATCATGCTTCATTTTCCAAAAGCTAATTACATACTCTCTAATCTGCATCTTTAAAAATCTTTATTAAAGAAACAGAAGAGTTTTAGCTTTTGATTGCATTGATTTTTGAGTTTTCATGTAAACTAACAGCCAAATTTCTAGGTTGTTTAGAGGAATCATATAAATTGAGTTTGTTATGTTTCTCTGAGACCAAACGCTATATTATATTGGATTTTCATTGGTTTTTATTCCTTCCAGAGCAATGGCTAATAAGAGAATTGAATTTAGTTTTTTTATTTCAGAGCAATCAAATGAGATCAGCAGCTCAAGTTTTATCCCCATTCAATTTTGCACTAGCCTTGTGTCTAGCCCGTATCCATAGATTTGAGGACCAAGTAAGATATGATAGATATGATGGATAGATAATAGAATTTTGACGCTCAGAATTACAAATCAGTAATTTGGTTATTCAGTCACTTGCTTATATAGAATAGATGGGCCAGTTACATTATGGGAAATAAAACTAACATTTTAGAAGTATCCTGCGCTATACATGCCCTTCCTACTGAACTTTGTTTTACTCAGATGTTTTATCAGACAAATCAACTTTCTCCTTGCCGAGTTTACCTATGTATTTTTTTTATGTTAAGCACTTCAACATTAGCCAGGATCATGAAGACAATTTCTTTCTTGGTTTGCGAATTTTCAAATTTAATTGATGGTTGTTGTTTCCTTAATATCCAGTAGCAAATATTTCATGCATATTCAGAGGAAAACAAATGTACAATTAATACAATAGAGAAGTTCTACAAAGTAGGTCAATCAGGATGACACACAGAAAATTTGGACTGCCACTGGAAGATGATGTTGGATAGGGGCAGAAATTTTGCTTTCCAACAAGCCACCTAAGAACCCCATGGAGAGTTGTAGCAAGGGTTCTTTAACTTGCAGAAAGCTTGGCATTCACCCTACTGGAGTAGACAGATTTAATGCCTGCATTCAGACAGGATGGCACAGCCAAAAAGATGCCCCACACTAGCAAGGGTTTCACTGCCAGATAGTAGAAGTCCAGGGATGACCATATTTCTATACCCAGTCAATCCTTAATTTTATCAGAAAAGACCTCGAAAAAAATATTTCCAGCATTAATGTCTCCGTCTAATTTTAAGCAAAAGTATATTTGAGTTATAGGAGGCTAAATTATCGCATTTATAACATTAAAAATCACTGATTTAGAAGTGGATTGACTTATACTCTAGAACGTAAGGTACATTTGTAAATCTGCAATTACAAAATGTAAAATTCTAAAAAGTTGAAAGAATTTAATTTCAGTATTCCAGCTGAAACCAAATATTATAATTTTACTATTCAAATTCACTGTGTACTTCCTCTACTGACAGATTTATGACCTCATAAAGACAATGATCTTAAAAAGTTTCAAGGATGGGGAGAAACAATCTTCATCTCAATGGGTCAGAGAAATAGTACAGGACACTTGCCATGTGGAAGAATTTGCTTTGGAAACAATAAAGAATAGGTAATTCTCATCTATTTAATGTTTATGTTAATCATTGGATCTATATACAGTTCTTATGTTTAGGATAAGTAAACAATATAAAACTGGTACAAACCTAATCAATGCAGCACTTAGACTCCATTACTGATCTTTCCAATCTAAGTATTTTAAATATTCACCATTCATGGAGATTGTAATAAAATAATTTACAGATTCATAAGACATTTGCATATATGTTTTACTTACATAAAGAGAATCTGCACAGATTCTGATCGCAGGAAATCATCACCTGCATGTCTTGGCATTATTTATTGTAGTAAATATGGATGGGGGATTATGTGATACAAGGCTTGGTTCATCTAGGATTTCTAATGTCCTGACATTGTTTATTGTAGTAATATGGATGGGATCATGTGATACAAGGTGTGGTACATCTAGGATTTCTAATGTCCTAGCATTGTTTATTGTAGTAATATGGATGGGATCATGTGATACAAGGCATGGTACAGTGAGGATTTCTAATGTCCTAGCATTGTTTATTGTAGTAATACTAGAACACACCCGCGATATCGCGTGTCTGTGACTGAATTAATATATATAAGTATGTGTAGCCTTATTTTAGCCAAGATTTTTAGTATTGGTATTGTCATTTGATAAAGTCATGCTGATTATAAGATGCACAGTTTTCTCTGCTTTCAAAATCTTTCTGTTTGAACCCGTCGACCTGGAACTTATCAATTATTGGTAATATTAATTATTTGAAAAACAAAAGGGTATGGAATGGAGTAATTTTTAATCAAAAGCATTGTCCTGTATTAGTTATAAATAAAGTTGAATTCTTCGATTCGCCGTTTTAACGTCATGCCGGCTAACAAATTGGAAACTGTACCTATACGCCTCATTTTAAGTCTAGATTTTTAGTATTCGTATTGTCATCTTATAAAGTCATGCTGATTAAAATACTACAATAGGAAACAATGTAACAATGATTGAATTTAGTAGTGTCAACCCTGTGATTATGACCCGTGTATGTAGCAAATCCTAAATACACCGTTTGGTGGTGCGCCTGTCAGATGCGGAACGTACAGATAAGGTAATAGGTAACAGGTAAATATAGTATCGGTATCTGATTCGACCCGGAACTTGTTAATTATTGGCAATATTAATTATGTGGAAAACAAAAGGGTCTGGAATGGTGTTATTTTTAATCAACACCATTGTCCTATATTAGCTATATATAAAGTTGAATTCTTTGATTTGTTGTATTTACCCCATGACGGCTGACAAATTGGACCTCGTTATTTTAGTATTATAGATGGATGTAATCGTGATACAAAGCTTGGCACATCTAGGATTTCTAATGTCTTTGGATCTTTTATTGCAGTAAATATGGATGGGATCATGTGATACAAGGCTTGGTACATCTAGGATTCCTACTGATGGATTCCTTTGGTCCTAAGGCAATATTTGGTAGAATAGAGACGTCAGCAGTACCACAGACGGGACCAACTCACTTAGCTTGTCAGCTTGGCAGTCAAATTCTTCTTAATACATTCAAGGTACTTAAACAATATTTTATAGTGGCAGTATACAGTTTATTTTTATAGGAAGATTTAAACATGATTAAAACTGTTGCATACTTTTGAAAATATGAAAAATTAAGTGTTTTTTATGTTAAACCTGAAAAATCAATTGCACATGCAGGTGCTGATCTGACATAACAAATCAAATTCTTAGTATATTGTGTGTAAATGTATAATTTTAAAACCAGGAAATAATATTTTGTGATTTTCTTAGTTTTTACTGTTTATATCAGGTTTTCAAATAGTGAATTAATGAGTTTACATATAAATAAGACATTTTTTGCCCTCTTAAATTCAGTCTTTTAAATTTATATTTATTCTTTTTATTAATGAATAAGGTGATACAGTCAGGTCACAGTAGAGCAGAAATACCATAGATCATGTCAATGAAACATCATAACCATGTCATAATTGACATATTTAACAAAAAATGACCATTTCACCTGCAATTTTTACCTGCTTCGCCGAAGGCAGAAGCAGACTCCATCTGAAAAAGCCTCTTTTGAAGGGAATGATTTAATATTTGGTCTACAGCTTGATGAAGTTGAGTTGTAGGGAGTAAGCAATTTTTACATCTGCCATGTAGCCACTTCATGTTTGCTGATAGTTTGAAATTTTACAACACTCATTGAACAATGAAAATTTTCGTCAATATTTTCTTGGCTCCTATTGAAGTGAATGATTATATATATTTGGTCTTGGAATGATCAGTTATGCTCCTGTATACATGTTACCTCAATCAATTGCATGCAGTGATGCATGTCCAGGCCCTGTATTGGTCTTGTTATTAATATTATAAGCAACAGCTTAACCCAGAAGATATTTGACTAGCATCCTTAAAGTGACATAATCAAAGTCAATTCTAAGCCTTTGAATCAGACTAACACCATGGTATATTTTATAGAGACTACAGACAATTTCTAACATCAGTTAAAAAAGCACAATGCTGCAACCTTAATACATGTACAGGGCTTTTGTTTGGCGGTACTTTCTTTCTGAAAGCATATTATTCACTGTAACGAAAAATTTTCATAATGGAAATTCGCATACATTGCAGGGTAAAAAAACATTTCATGGAGGGCAATTCAATTAAGAAAAAGGTCATAACAATAATTAACAAACTCATTTTAATCAGAACAAAATACTAAAACACAAGGTAAAACAGGTTTCAAAGAGGACACATTTAGCATTTATAGTAAAAATACATTACATTACAACTTAAGACACATTTTATACTAACACTTTTAACATTCACCTAACACACTGTACAAGTAACTTAAATGAAAAAGCAAGTTTTCTTCAGAACTCTCAACACTAGTGCAATGACTCAAAGAGAACAAAATAGGTTTTTGTATGTTAAGTTTTGATTTTTGACTTTTCTGTTTTTAAGCAACATGAAATGGTGAGAGCTGAGATTTTAGATCAGATTTTCAACAGAGTTGTCACTAAGGCAACAACACCTGTCAGTCACTACATGGGTAAGATGAAATAAAAGTTTGTTTAAATAAAATAATATAAACATACATTTGATCAAAAAATAAGAGCTGATTTAAAGTTCTTTGAAGGTCTTATAAAACCATGGGACCATGTTACTATCTGAATAAATTTTATGATATAATGCATTATAAATGTGAAACTATAATTTTAGGAAAACAGTCCTATATCAAATGCATTGATACTATTAGAAAATACTGGGAAGAACTCTGCCTTCCTTCTCAGATAAAAAATATTTTCTAAATGTTTTAGTCTCTATGATGTATGATATAGGTATGTTCTAGCAATTGTGATAAGTATTCTCTCATGTTTTGACAATTTTCACCTTAAGTAAATAACATCCTGGTCTTATTTTCAATAACATATCTTTATTTTTTTATGCCCAACCTACAGTTTGTCTGTTTGCCCATTGGTCAGTTTGTCTGTCCTTTGTCAGGTTAAAATAGTGGTCTATGGTAGTTTAGTACTCATGCTAATATGGTGTTAACTTGATGTCAATAAGGGTTTTGACCAAGATTTTTTGTTCACTGAACATGGAAATGTGATAGTTTAAACAAAGCATATTTGTTTTTCTTAAATTGTTTTGTATTAGATTAGGCCTTTAGTTTTCTCGTTTAAATTGTTTCACATTTTTCTTGTCTGGACCTATTACAGCCAACTATACGGTCTTGGTTTTTCTCATTGTTGAAGGTCGTATATTGTCTATAATTGCTAACGTCCATTTCATTTGAACTCTGGTTGAAAATTGTCTCATTGACCATTACACCACATCTCCTTATTATACGCCCGCTTACAGGACATATTATAGTATACTGTTGTCCATCCGTCTGTCTCTCAGTATGTTCCAAAGTTGGTTTCCATTCTCTAACTTTAGTTTGCCTCAACCAAATGTTATGAAACTTACCCACAATGCGTATTACCACAAAACACAGATCAAGTTTGAATTTGGGTGGCGTCACTTTTACTGTTGTAGAGTTAAGCTTAGGGCTTCCAAAACAGTCGTATTGTCCGGACAAGTCTGGTAAATTATTTAAATGACTTGTGCCGAGGCTGAAACGGACATTTTAACATAGTTCAGAAAAAAATTGAAGTTTTTGCAATCTTTTTGACCTGACCTTTTGTCTTATACAGCCACATATTTCCGGTCATATAAGTGACATGATGAATAATTACTATCAAAACAAACCCTACTTTAATACCCTCTCATTACAATCGAGGTTAATTTGTTCTCTAGCAGCTGAAATTTACCTGTTCAGATGACAGGTAAACTATTTTGTACCGGACATTAATCGGTCTATTTAAAGTTATTTTCTTAAATTTCAGAGGTTGTATCTAATGAATTTAGTAAACAAGATTTAGATTATCATAAAATGTATATAAATATGATTTGATGAAAAGGAGTAGGGGCAATAAGGCCCTTATTTGGTCCAAATATTACTGTAAATTTAAAAGTTATCATACATAGTCTTAAATTTGTCATAACTAGACTAAGGTACCAGGTATTCAGAAAATAAAAAACAAAGTTAACATTTAATGAGTTACCATGGCAACAAACCATGACGAACTTTGTATATTTTGTAAAATTTCTTGATTTTCCTTGTTTTTCATCAAATTTTATGCATATTTTAGATTGGCAAAGTATGTGCGCACCCAAGAAACAACTTTATATTTGGTGAGATTATGTCAGTAGTTATAATAAAGCGTCTCTTAAATTATTTTTTTGTTTCTTGGCTGCGCACGATGTTTCCACAATGGAGATAATGATGGAAAACTGCAAAAATACTGTATTTTTCATTGTTTTCATGAAAATGATACATATTATGACGTTATTGTGACGTGACCAGATAAAAAATCTTAAGTTTTTCATTTATATTTCCTGACTCTTTGCATTTCCAAACAATATCTGCAAATTTTAAATTATTGTCAAATATTTTATTTTCTTGGGCCAAAACTGGGCCTTAATGCCCCTACTCCTTCAAAAAGGTAGTAATAAAGGTTTTACTGCAAATGTTTGCACCTGTCCTAAGTCAGGAATCTGATGTACAGTAGTTGTCGTTTGTTTATGTAATTTATACGTGTTTCTCGTTTCTCGTTTTTTATATAGACTAGACCGTTGGTTTTACCGTTTGAATGGTTTTACACTAGTACTTTTGGGGCCCTTTATAGCTTGTTGTTCGGTGTGAGCCAAGGCTCCGTGTTGAAGGCCGTACATTGACCTATAATGGTTTACTTTTATAAATTATTATTTGGATGGAGAGTTGTCTCATTGGCACTCACACCACATCTTCCTATATCTATTTAAGGGAAAAATCGTCAGAACCACCTTGTTAGAACTAGTACCCTCGTGTGCAGGTGTGAGATTTAGTTATTCATCCGAATTTTCAAAAATGCTAAAAATATCATTGATACCTTTATCTAACGTTCATTTCGAGTATTTTCATGAAGAAATAACACAGAAAGAGCTACTTAAACTCAATTGTGCTTTGTAAAGATGTACACGGATTCTGTTCTGTTCCTGGTCCTTGTCTTACCATTGTCAAGTCAACATCCGGTATTAGGAAATTGTACTTTTTAAAACTGAAAGTGAAGTTATTGACAGCATAATTTTGCACAAATAAAGAGTCTAAGACAGATATTAGTACGCTGATGTTGCACACTTCGAATGGCGCACTGCCAATTTAACAGTTAATGCCAGAACATCGAATTTATATAAAAAATCAAGTTAAATATCGTTTTTGTGTCAGTCATAATTTATATAATGCCCAACTGATTACTATAGTTGCTTTTTGTTACTAAGTCTTAAGGGATTAAAATTGGGATAAGACAAAAAAAATGTCTGGCTGGCTCAAATATTTTTTGGAAGCCCTGGTTATGCCCCTTTACAACTGGGAAAATTGCTCAATGTTTTTTAAGTTTCCATTCTCTAACTTAAGTTTGCCTCAACCAACTGCTATGAAACTTATGCACAATGCTTATATCCACAAAACACAGAACAAGTTCCAAATTTGGGTGGCATCACTTTCACCGTTCTTGAGTTATGTCCCTTTATAATTTTATATGCAAAGGGGGGCATCATCTGTGTCCCATGGACACATTCTCCATTTATTTATAATTATTTGTGCATACATGAAATTTTGAACGTCTTCACAATTCTAAAGTTCATGAGTAAATAAACATAAACAACAATTTCTTATTAAAAATAGTTTGTATGTTTTTATTTTTTTACTTTTAGAACTATTATCCAGTGCAGTATTGTCAGCACCACAGATTCTCTTGGAATCAACACCAAAAGTACGGGAGATGTTGGACTATCTATCATTCTTGTCTCCAGTGTCTGCTGAAGCACTTCTGATGGCAATTCATCCGCTTCTTAAACTCAGTTTAACCCTGAAAGACTCACTCATACTCATCCTTAGAAAAGCCATGTTTTCAAGGTTTGTGAATTTACGGTGTTGACAGTATTTAAAGTGACATTTTTGTTTGCTTGATAGTTGGTCAATAACTTGAAATATGATTTCATACATAGTCAGATAACAAAATATCAATACATATGAAATACAAATGGATTTATGAGAAGAGACAGATGATTTTGACTTCCAATGACAAACTGATTATGCATAATGGGAAGGGGTTATAAATGTAGTCTTGCAACAGGTCACCTATGAAACTTGCCAAAGAGCTGTTGCATAGGTTGTTTAATGTGCCAAGATTGGTCAAATAAAACAAATAAGACAAGCAATTTTTAAGAATTTCATGTAATAAGGTGACAAAGACAACAGTAGCTTATAAAGGATGAATTGCATTGATAAATTACTGGAAAGTTTATAGAAGTCTTAGTTTTATGTTGATAGGTGGCTGAATCATTTAAAGTAGCCATCTGGTTCATACACAATAAATATTCTTTAAATGATAAATATCTTATAGTAAGTTGGTTTCCATTCTCTAACTTTAGTTTGCCTCAAACAAATGTTATGAAACTTACCCACAATGCATATTACCACAAAACACAGATCAAGTTTGAATTTGGGTGGCGTCACTTTTACTGTTCTAGAGTTATGCCTAGGGCTTCCAAAACAGTCGTATTGTCCGGACAAGTCTGGAAAATTATTTAAATGACTTGTGCCGAGGCTGAAACGGACATTTTAACATAGTTCAGAAAAAAATTGAAGTTTTTGCAATCTTTTTGACCTGACCTTTTGTCTTAAACAGCCACATATTTCCGGTCATACAAGTGACATGATGAATAATTACTATCAAAACAAACCCTACTTTAATACCCTCTAATTACAATAGAGGTTAATTAGTTCTCTGACAGCTGAAATTTACCTGTTCAGATGACCAGTAAACTATTTTGTACCGTACATTGATCGGTCCATTTAAAGTTATTTTCCTAAATTTCAGCGGTTGTATCTAATGAATTTAGTAAACAAGATTTAGATTATCATAAAATGTATATAAATATGATTTGATGAAAATTTAAAAAGGTAGTAATAAAGGTTGTAAGGGAAAAATCGTCAGAACCACCTTGTTAGAACTAGTACCCTCGTGCGCAGGTGTGAGATTTAGTTATTCATTCGAATTTTCAAAAATGCTAAAAATATCATTGATACCTTTATCTAACGTTCATTTCGAGTATTTTCATGAAGAAATAACACAGAAAGAGCTACTTAAACTCAATTGTGCTTTGTAAAGATGTACATGGATTCTACGTATCCGTTCCTGGTCCTTGTCTTAACATTGTCAAGTCAACATCCGGTATTGGAAAATGTACTTTTTAAAACCGAAAGTGAAGTTATTGACAGCATAATTTTGCACAAATAAAGAGTCTAAGGCAGATATTAGTACGCTGATGTTGCACACTTCGAATGGCTCACTGTCAATATAACAGTTAATGCCAGAACATCGAATTTATATAAAAAATCAAGTTAAATATAGTTCAATCATAATTTATATAATGCCCAACTGATTACTATGGTTGCTTTTTGTTACTAAGTCTTAAGGGATTAAAATTGGGATAAGACAAAAAAAAATGTCCGGCTGGTTCAAATATTTTTTGGAAGCCCTGGTTATGCCCCTTTACAAATGGGAAAATTGCTCAATGTTTTTTAAGTTTCCATTCTCTAACTTAAGTTTGCCTCAACCAACTGCTATGAAACTTATACACAATGCTTATTTCCACAAAACACAGATCAAGTTCCAAATTGGGTGGCATCACTTTTACCGTTCTTGAGTTATGTCCCTTTATAATTTTATATGCAAAGGGGGGCATCATCTGTGTCCTATGGACACATTCTCCTTTATTTATAATTATTTGTGCATACATGAAATTTTGAATGTCTTCACAATTCTAAAGTTCATGAGTAAATAAACATAAACAACAATTTCTTATTAAAATAGTTTGTATGTTTTATTTTTTACTTTTAGAACTATTATCCAGTGCAGTATTGTCAGCACCACAGATTCTCTTGGAATCAACACCAAAAGTACGGGAGATGTTAGACTATCTATCATTCTTGTCTCCAGTGTCTGCTGAAGCACTTCTGATGGCAATTCATCCACTTCTTAAACTCAGTTTAACCCTGAAAGACTCACTCATACTCATCCTTAGAAAAGCCATGTTTTCAAGGTTTGTGAATTTACAGTGTTGATAGTATTTAAAGTGACATTTTGATTGCTTGATAGTTGGTCAATAACTTGAAATATGATTTGCATGCATAGTCAGATAAACAAAATATCAATACATATGAAATACAAATGGATTTATGAGAAGAGAAAGAGGATTTTGACTTCCAATGATATACTGATTTTGCATAATGGGAAGGGGTTATAAATGTAGTCTTGCAACAGGTCACCTATGCAACTTGCCAAAGAGCTGTTGCATAGGTTGTTTAATGTGCCAAGATTGGTCAAATAAAACAAATAAGACAAGCAATTTATGTGGCAGTAAAACTAAAAAAAACTCTTCATAAGACATTTATTCTTAAAAAATGAGACTTGACACCAACATAAAATAGATATATTTAGCATACTGAATTTGTCTGTAAATGAGTTGAAATTAGAAAAAAAGGTTTATCTCTTTTCAGACAGTTAGATGCCAGAAAAATAGGATTACAAGGCTTCCTATTGATACTTAAACATTTTAAAGTCCTGGGAGGTCTTCCATCCAGTCAATCGAGTCAACAGTTCTCAAGCAGTCAGGTAATAAATATTATGTCTGTGTATAATGTCGAGTCAATCTAGTCAACAGTTCTTAAACAGTCAGGTGATAAACCTTAACATTTTAAAGTCCTAGGAGGTCTTCCATCTAGTCAATCGAGTCAATAGTTCTCAAGCAGTTAGGTAATAAACCTAACACTTTGTCTGTTTGTAATGTCCTTACTAATAAGTTTGAGTATAAATTTTGTTACATTAGTCTGAAAGCTCAAAAAATATTAAAAGGTATGGGATATAGACACTAAGGCTTGTGGATGTACTTCTTTTGATTTGACCTTGCTGAGGATCAAACCCACACTTAAGCAAGCACCCTGCCATAAGACCAGGAGATGTTCTTATGACAGGCACATTATGATATTGTGTATTTTATTTGTATGCAGCAACATGTGAACACGCCTGTTTTAAATGTATATTAGATAGGTATATGATGTAGATAATGTATATTACTGCTTTGTTTGTAGGTTCAGGTAGATATACATGCCAGATATAATCCAGCCAGTAATGGCGATAGGTATATGATGTAGATAATGTGTATTACTGCTTTGTTTGTAGGTTCAGGGTTGATATACATGCCAGATATAATCCAGCCAGTAATGGAGATAGGTATATGATGTAGATAATGTGTATTACTGCTTTGTTTGTAGGTTCAGGTGGATATACATGCCAGATATAATCCAGCCAGTAATGAAGCTCTGTGTTTAGAGATCATGGAAACTTACGAAGAGTTCTTTCACAACAAGTTGATGTCAGACTTATCTTATATCAGGTTTGAATTTATATATGGTGAACCAACACCTGAAGTGGTAATAGTGGGTGGATACCGAAAGGTATTCACAGTTGTCTTTCACTAGATAAGTAAATAAAACGATAATAAAGACAACAACACCCATCAATTACCGCATGGTAAGAGTTTATTCTGGTCGACATGTTTCGCCATCAAGCGTGGCATCTTCAGGACAATATTACATATGAAATCAAACAGTGAAGTACAAATTTGGTGGTTCATGCGGTTCGCCGGAAGTAATGTTACAATAATGGTTGTTATGACGACGTTATAGATATAAATAGAAAGTGAAAGTGAAATAAGAATTTAGTTAAGTTAAAAGTGAAAGTTAGTCAATAAAGTTATTAACGATGTGGTTAGCTGCTATTCACACATATCTATGTAGTTATTCTTATGGAGGTTTCTAATGGTATTGTTGTGGAAATGATGAAAGTAGATCATAAATGTCAGTTCAGGTTTGTATAAAATGATTCATATATGTTAGGATTTAGCGTGCTTGATGAAGTTAAATTCAGAAAAGTGCTTCTGATGCACAAAATTAATACTGTTATTTTCATTTCATAACCTACTACAATCTGGCTGAGTAATTCAGAAGACACAAAAGATGCAGTTTTTCTGTAAATGAAACGAACAGTTTTATAGATGAAAATAACAGACAGAAAACATTATTACAACTGAAATACTGTATGGAACGTCAATAGATTTATAAGTAACTCGATAGGCTAGAGATCTTCTTTTAACTGATCATTGTATAATTATGTTTATTTTTTACAGGGACTGTATGATGCACTTTGCAGAAATACACAGCTTCAGGGACCAGTTTTAGATTTACTGAAAACTCAGGTAAAATATATTTATAAGAAAATAGTAAATAGTCTTTAAAATCTTCATTTACAGCAACAAAGTTTTATGAATAAAAGGACATGTGGGTATACGTTAAATGAAGATGTATTAGTTATTACAATGAAAGAAAATGTTACCTTATCCAAGCATCATCAGTGATGTGAAGGATAAGGTTCATTATATGAAGAAGCCTAAGGGCTTTGAGGGTAAATATGTGAACCTTTACTTTATGTCAAGGCCGCACACCTTTTTTCACAGCTGAGTGATTTTTTGTATGACCACTTCACTAAAAAAGCCCCTGCAGAGACCTGACCAGACTCTTTTAGAAAAACCAAGCCGTCATGGGTATTTATTGGTGTGAAAACTTCTTTTTGGGACGGACATATTATTGATTATATAATTTGTTAGGGTACATATTAACCCTCGAAGCCATTAGGCTTCTTCATATAATGAACCTTATCCTTCATATAACTGATGATACTTGGATAAGGTAACATTATATATCATAATCATGGGCTTGCTCAGGTTAATAAGTGAACTTTTTGTAGCTCCAATAAAAACAACTTCCAAATAAAATAAGAAATAAATGGAAATTAATAAAGCGTTGATCTCATGTACATTACTAGTAAAATACTTGACCAGAGATATGAACAAAGAAATTCAGCAAATCATAAGTATTCAACACAAACTGATTTGAAAATCAGTCAAATCATTCTGACTCTAGTCTTATTCTGTTTTTAAACAGACAAGTCTTTGCTCTTAAGCCTTTATTCCACATACCTGGCAACTTTTATCAAATACCAAAATTAAGTATAATTTGACACAGTATAAAGCAAAACTTAAACTTAAAATTATTGAAGGAAAGGAGATATTTACATATGTAGAAAAATGAAAATATATGATTAATTCTTTTAATCTTGTCATGTATTAATGCATCACATGTAAACACAACATAATGGAAAACGTATTATTTAATGTCCATCACTAGTTCATAAAATCTTTAGTATGTCCATAAGAAAATCTCAACAAGATATATGTAACATCACTAATGTCCAGTAACTATATATATCCTTCACTAAAACAACATTTTGAATGATGGTTCCTCCATCTCCAATCTGTTAGTCCCTCAAAGACAGTACATCTCCTAATGCAGAAAAACTCTGGAACTGTATCTGTAAGTCACTGTCAACACCAACATGATCAGGCTGTAAAAGTATGATTAAATACTGAATGAACATAATTTGAATTTGTATTGTCTACTTCAATTTCCTTACAGTAAAATTTTTGAAGGTCTGAGCTGATGCCCAATTCGCTGTTTTCCGTTTCCATCGAGATTATATAGTCCCACCCTGATCATGGTTCATTGACTATGAAACTTTTACATAGTTTACAAGTTAATGTTTGTGTTTAGGTTTGTTTAAAGGAACGACTTACAATAAGTCAATGGTATTTGGTATGCAATTGTATTAGCATTGGCACATCTCATTCCATGGAGATCGTTTAGCCATGTACCTTCAGTCATGGTACATCGACTTTGAATATTTGCATAACTTACATGTTAAAGTATTGCTATTTTAATTTTAACATTTGCATTATCAAAATTACAAAAGGCGAGACATATCTCTGTGATAACAGTTTATTAGAAGCTAAACTTAAAATTGTGAGTAATAAAGTTCTTTGACCTTATGCTGCATTTACATTTTCTTCATTTGCTTTATCATAATGAGAACATGTTATTTTGCTATGCATATGAACTCTGGTTTGAACTAAACCCACACACACAGCCAGATTTTTAACTTGCTAGTTCACAAGGTTCTACAGAAAGACTTGTCACCCTTTATCATAATATTATTCTGACTCAGAGCTGACTAGTCTTTATAATTACTCCAAAAATACCACATGCTTAGCAGAGAAGGAGCAAATACCAATTTTGATTTGACCTTGCTGAGGATCAAACCCACACTAAAGGCAAGCACCCTACCATAAGACCAGGAGGTGTTCTAACGACAGGCACATTATGATATTGTGTATTTTATTTGTATGCAGCAACATGTGAACACGCCTGTTTTAAATGTATATTAGATAGGTATATGATGCAGATAATGTATATTACTGCTTTGTTTGTAGGTTCAGGTGGATATACATGCCAGATATAATCCAGCCAGTAATGAAGCTCTGTGTTTAGAGATCATGGGAAACTTACGAAGAGTTCTATCACAACAAGTTGATGTCAGACTTATCTTATATCAGGTTTGAATTTATATATGGTGAACCAACACCTGAAGTGGTAATAGTGGGTGGATACCGAAAGGTATTCACAGTTGTCTTTCACTAGATAAGTAAATAAAACGATAATAAAGACAAGAACACCCATCAATTAGCGCATGTTAAGAGTTTATTCTGGTTGACATGTTTCGCCATCAAGCGTGGCTTCTTCAGGACAACATTACATATGAAATCAAACAGTGAAGTACAAATTGGTGGTTCATGCGGTTTGCCGGAAGTAATGTTACAATAATGGTTGTTATGACGACATTATAGATATAAATAGAAAGTGAAAGTGAAATAAGAATTGAATTTAGTTAAGTTAAAAGTGAAAGTTAGTCAATAAAGTTATTAATGATGTGGTTAGCTGCTATTCACACATGTCTATGTAGTTATTCTTATGGAGGTTTCTATTGGTATTGTTATAGAAATGATGAAGGTAGATCATAAATGTCAGTTCAGGTTTGTATAAAATGATTTATATATGTTAGGGATTTAGCGTTCTTGATCAAGTTAAATTCAGAAAAGTCCTTTACATGCACAAAATTAATAGTATTATTTTCATATCATAACCTACCACAGTCTGGCTGAGACATATAGATTTATACAGCTATTCAGAAGACACAAAAGATGCAGTTTTTCTTTAAATGAAACTTACAGTTTTATAGATAAAAATAACAGACAGAAAATATTATTACAACTGAAATACTGTATGGAACATCAATAGATATATAAGTAACTCAATAGGCTAGAGATCTTCTTTTTACCGATCATCGTATATGTTTATTTTTTACAGGGACTTTATGATGCACTTTGCAGAAATACACAGCTTCAGGGACCAGTTTTAGATTTACTGAAAACTCAGGTAAAATATATTTATAAGAAAATAGTAAATAGCCTTAAAATCTTCATTTACAGAAACAAAGTTTTATGAATAAAAGGACATGTGGGTATACGTTAAATGAAGATGTATCAATTTTTACAAAGAAAGAAAATGTTACCTTATCCAAGCATCATCAGAGATGTGAAGGATAAGGTTCATTATATGAAGAAGCCTTAGGGCTTTGAGGGTAAATATGTGAACCTTTACTTTATGTCAAGGCTGCACACCTTTTTTCACAGCTGAGTGATTTTTTGTATGACCACTACACTAAAAAAGCCCCTGCAGAGACCTTACCAGCCTCTTTTTAAAAAACCAAGCCATCATTGGTTTTTATTGGTCTGAAAACTACTTTTTGGGACGGGTATATTATTGATTATATAATTTGCGAGGGTACATATTATCCCTCGAAGCCCTTAGGCTTCTTCATATAATGAACCTTATCCTTCACATCACTGATGATGCTTGGATAAGTAAACATTATATATCGTAATCCTGGGGTAGCTCAGGTTAATAAGTGAACTCTTTGTAGCTCCAATAAATACAACTTCCAAATAAAATGACAAAAAATAAATGGAAATTAATAGAGAAATGATCTCATGTACATTACTAGTAAAAAACTTGAACAGAGATATAAACAAAGAAATTCAGCAAATTATAAGAATCCAACACAAACTGATTTGAAAATTAGTCAAATCATTCTGACTCAAGTCTTATTCTATTTTTAAAACAGACAAGTCTTTGCTCTTAAGCCTCTATTCCACATACCTGGCAATTTTTATTAAATACCAAAATTAAGTCTAATTTGACGAAGTATAAAGCGAAACCTAAACTTAAAATTCTTGAAGCAAAGAAGATATCTACATATGTAGAAAAAATAAAAATATATGATTAATTTTATTAATCTTGTCATGTATTTATATGCATCACATGTAAACAGAACATAATTGGAAAACAAGTATTTTAATGTCCATCACTAGTTCATTAAATCTATAGTATGTCCATAAGAAAAACTCAACACGATATATATGTAACATCACTAATGTCCAGTAACTGTATATATCCTTCACTAAAACAACATTTTGAATGATGGTTCCTTGATCTCCAATCTGTTAGTCCCTCAAAGACAGTACATCTCCTGATGCAGAAAAACTCTGGAACTGTATCTGTAAGTCACTGTCAACATCAACATGATCAGGCTGTAAAAGTATGATTAAATACTGAATGAACATACTTTGAATTTGTATTGTCTTACCTCAATTTCCTTACAGTAAAAATTTTTGAAGGTCTGAGCTGATGCCTAATTCGCTGTTTTTGTCTCGCCTTGACGGAGTCAAAAAGCGAGACATAGGTATGCTGTTTCCAGCGTTGGCGACGGCGGCATCAACAATGTATTAGTTTGTGATTAGGTCTAGTTCATGGTGAACCACTAGTGGTAGGTCAATGATATTTGGTATGCAGTTGTATTAGCATTGGTACATCTCATTACCATAGAGATTATTTGGCCCCGCCCCCTCAGTCAAGGTCTATTGACTTTGAAACTTTTCATACTTTTCATGTATTAGTTTGTGATTAGGTAAATTTATGGGGAACCTCTAGTGGTAGGTCAGTGATATTTGGTATGCAGTTGTATAAGCATTGGCATATCTCATTTCCATGGAGATTATTTGGCTCCGCCCCCTTAGTCATGGTCTGTAGACTTTGAAAATTTTGCTAAGTTAACATGTATTAGTTTGTGATTAGGTCAGTTCAAGGGGAACCATTAGTGGTAGGCCAATGTTAATTGGTGTTCAGTTGTATAAGCATTAGCACATCTCATTTCCATGGAGAATATTTGGCCCCGCCCCCTCAGTCATGGTCTATTTACTTTGAAACTTTTGCTTAGTTTACATGTATTAGTTTGTGACTAGATCAGTTTAAGATGAACTGCTAATGTTAAGTCAATGATATTTGGTATGCAAATTTATTGGCATTTGCAAGTATCGTTTCCATGGAGATTATATAGTCCCACCCCTGATCATGGTTCATTGACTATGAAACTTTTACATAGTTTACAAGTTAATGTTTGTGTTTAGGTTTGTTTAAAGGGAACGACTTACAATAAGTCAATGGTATTTGGTATGCAATTGTATTAGCATTGGCACATCTCATTCCATGGAGATCGTTTAGCCATGTACCTTCAGTCATGGTACATCGACTTTGAATATTTGCATAACTTACATGTTAAAGTATTGCTATTTTAATTTTAACATTTGCATTATCAAAATTACAAAAAGGCGAGACATATCTCTGTGATAACAGTTTATTAGAATATCATTTAATGATATACCTGCTCTTTTAGCTGCAGAAGAAGACGCAGATCTGTATGAATGAGCTTTAAATTTCAACACATTTATGCCTGCATTAGACAGTACCAATTTCAGCCATCTAGCAATTGAACAGTGTGTTACAGCTTTTAAAGTTTTGAATGAAATGAACAAATTACTACTTTTTCTTTAGTTTGGGGAATATAATGTCTTAAAGTTTTAACAGGACAAATCTCATTTTTCTGAAAAACAGGAATAATAACATCTTGTCCTATATTTTTAGGTCTTGTCGTCTTTAGTAAAGTTGCGACATGAAAAAAATAAATGATGTACCTGTACTGATTACAGATTTTAAATCAAGACTTGCAAGTGTTTGAAAACTTTGAGAAGATGCTAGAGCAATTAAAGCAACACATTTTAAAGTTAACATTTTTAAATCCAAATATTGTCAAGGGTATAGAGATTCTAAATAGCTCAACACTTTGCCAACATCCCAAGTAAACAAGTATCTTGGTCTTTGTGGTCTAAGATGAAACATACCTTTCTAAATTTTTTGAATATAACTGTTATTTTCAAAAGATAAGTTACCCAACAAAGTCATTGTCTGACATATTGCTGATTTGTGACCATTTATACAGCTATAAGATTGTCCTTTTTGAAACAACATAGACAGATAATCTAAGAATATCTTTACAGATGTAGAAGTGGGACTAGCTTGTCTCAAATTACACCCCAAAACCCTACTTCTCCAAGAGTATTCATACTGAACATTGGTTGACTTTCTCCAAGATTTAAGAAAGATTTTTGTAGTTTTGTCTGGAAAACCTTGATTAAGGAGATGTTTCCTGAAACAAGACAGGTGATAAGAAATATTTTTCTTGTGTTCATTGTGTGTCTTTGATTGTTGTGTACTAGAGTTAGCAAGTTTGACAACTAAGGAAAATCTATTAATGCTTTCAATAACTTTGTATACCATAACTGAGTTGTCCATACAGGGACGATTAAAATTGCCCTGCTTACCTGATCGTCTTCTATCTTTTGAAGTACTCTGCTGATTTGACTGAAAGGGATATAATTTATGCCATCAGTTGCATAAGCATCAGGATCTGGAAACCAGCTTACAAAATTATTCATTTGATTATTTAGTTTTGAGGCAATCAAATCTGTATCTGGGATGAAAAAATGTTTGGTTACTTGATGAAAAATATTCATTGAGTGTTCACTCTGAAGTGTCATTAAAATTTCTTAATAAATTATCTGGTATAATATTTTCTTTCCCAGGAATATGAACAACAGAGAGTAAAACTTTGTTTTTTATACACCAATACCATATTTGTTTTGTAATTTCTAATACAGGTAAAACTGATTCTCCTTGGTTATTTCTATAATTTACAGCAGTTGAACTATCTGATTTTACACAAATATGTGTTCTTTCTAAATGACAGCAAAGTGATATGAGGAGGCATCTGTTTTTAAATAATAACTAGGGGAATGATTTCTAATAGGTCTCCCGTTTACTGTTTTAACATTTTCTAACCATCAAACTATTTCAGATTTGCCTTCTACCGAAATATTCAAATATGAATTGAAATTATTATTTGAAGTATATAAGGCTGGTGTCTTGTCTAAATTTAAATATCTATGAAACAAGTGAGCATATTGTACTGCATAATGTCCAGATGAATAAAGTCCTGTTAATTGTGCTAGACTTCTAATTAATACTTTGTGAGCTTTTAGTATATTCTTCGACAGTTCAGTTATTTTCTGTACTTTCTCCTCTGGTAAAAATACCTTAAATAGTACTGAATCTGTAATATATCCCAAAATATAATTCTGTTTGTTGGAATAAAGACAGATTTTTCAATATTGATGTCAAAACCAACTGACTCTATAAAAGTTTTAACCCTTTCTGTATTTTTGATTGCCAAATCAAAGTTTTCTGCTTGCAAAAGGGAATCATCAATGTAAAAATATGAATCAATACCCATACTCCGAATATGTGAAAATATTACTTTCAGTATTTTTGTAAATACTTTTGGAGCAGAAGCAATACCGAATGGTAGACACTGAAATTCATATAATTTTTCATCCCATATGAATTTTAAATATTTTCTATCTGATTCATAGATTGAAATGGAAAAATATACATCTGTCAAATCCAAAGATGTAAAAAAGCTATTTTTTGAAATCTAGTTTCTTGTTTAAAATGGTGATAGCTAATACATTGATTCAATGTTTTTAAATTAATGACTGGCCTAAATTTTCCATTTTTCTTTTTTTACTAGAAATATATTTGAAATAAACTGTTCTGATTCATCAAACGATTCTTTGATAGCACCTTTCTCAAGCATATCAACTATTTCTTTATCAATAAGCTCCTTTTCCTTATTGTTAAATTTTATAGGAACTGGAATTTTTTCCTGAACTGGCTTTTTATCAAATTCTATCTTATATCCCTTAATTGTATAGATAATCCAATTGTCTTTGGTTAAATTTTTCCAATTAGAAATAACAGTTTTTCAGTTTACCTGACTTTCTTTTAGTATTTGAACTTTTATTTCTCACCTTTAGAATCTTCTTTTCTGACTGTAGCCATTGGGTCTGTTTCCTCTCGTTTGACCCCTCTGATAACTTTGTCTTGGCTGATAGCCCCTTCTGCCTAAAAAACGATTTCTCCCCCTGAAATTACCTCTGTAGCTGGAATTTCTACCATAGCTGCTTGTTATGTTCTGTTAATTTTGTTAATTTCATTGATATCTTTTAATCTCTTGCCTACGTCATCTCCAAAATGGTTACTACCTACATCTTCATTGCGATTACAAAGTTGGTGGTATTTTCTATCAATGTTTGGCTTCAAAGACATCCGTCTTTTAAGTGACAATGCAAAAAGTGTATTACTTAAAATTGCCATTGCTTTTGGAAATGTTCTCTCTTGCATCATTTTTACGTCTGGAGTTTTGGATTTGAGAATTTCTACCACTCTTATTAATGGTACCATGCAACACCCCAAAGATTTTTGTATCGTCTGATTATTCAAATCTGAAGTTTTTGCCTTACGTTCGTGAAACTGCCATATCTCGGCATTAACTGGGGGTGCTACCAAACTATTGCATATTCACTGGTATTTTCATTTCTATTGTCATTCCTGACACAGATCTCTTTTTACAGATACTGTCGAAGACTTTAGCCAAAAATGGGCTGACCTCTTCATATCTTTCATCATCCTCAAAAATCAAAAAAATTTAGGTAATTTGTTATCAAATTCATCATTTGATGCAACAACTTGTGCTTCATTCTCCTCATCAGAAAATATATTATAGTTGGTGTCAATCACCTGTTCATCAGCTACCGACTCATTCTCTAAAATTCCATGTCAGCTGATCTAGAATCCATACTATCTGGTCTTTGTGACTGTCCTTTATTCTGATTTAACATGGATACCAAAGTGTCTGATAAACCTTTAAACATAGTTTTAAGTCATTATGACTGATTTGGATTATTCTTTGTAGTAGTTTTCTTTACTGTGGCTGTGTGAAGCCTTCATAACCTTTCCACGTTTTTTCACCGGACTTACTATTATTCCACTCCCTGATGGCAACTCATTGTCCACCTCAGTCACCTGTCTTTTAGGTGTTTTTTGCTTACTGACTAGAGCCTTGCCTTTTGCAGAGTTGACACTCTTCTTACCTTTCATTGCTAAGATATTTTCAACCTGTTTTTGTTTTTGTGTAACTGCTATTTGGATATCCTCGGCAATTAATGCTTGTGTTTCTGGGTTATCCAACTCGGGATCAATGTTCTCATATTATGAGAAACCAGAAAATGAAGCATCAACTTCTTCGTCCGACGTAAATAATTTCAATATTTCATTGTCATTGTCATCACTGGCACTGTCGCTTAAGTGTGATGTACAGTGCGACATAATTTATGTATTAAACAGCTGACAGGTTCTGTCAAATCTTGAAAATTTATTTTCAATATGTATCAATTTGGATAAAATATTTTACAACAGAGTTTGTTGCAAACTTGTTATTTCGTGTTTAAATTGATTTGACTTATTCTACGTGCTGCCTTTTAGAATAAAGAGGCTGGTCAGGTCTCTGCACGGGCTTATAAAGTGTAGTGGTCATATATAAAATCACTCAGCTGTGAAAAAAAGCTTGCAGCCTTGACAAAGTAAAGGTTCACTTATTAACCTGAGCAAGCCCAGGATTATGATATATAATGAAATCTTAAAATGTTTATCTGGTAAGAATCTTATTGGCATTACAGTTTTCAATTGGAGGATATCTTATCATGTTGGCTGTGAAACTGGATTCTTGAAATTCATTACTGAAACCAGAAGTTACTTTTAGGTATTCCTTAATATAAAAATAAGGAGATGGGTATAATTGCCAATGAGACAACTATCCACCAGAGTTCAAATGGAGTGGATATAAGCAATTATAGGCCACTGTACGGCCTTCAATGAGAAAAACCCATACCATATAGTTGTCTATAAAAGGCCTCGACATGAAAAATATGAAACAAATTCAAACGAGAAAAGTTTGTTTTACACAATTTTGCTTGTAAATATAGTTCTTACTTTCACTCAATATGTCACGTAATTTGAATGTAGTAGTCAAGTTTTCTGGTGTTAGAGTTCAAATTTACAGATGATAAAAGTCTTAAAATGGAATTATTAGACAGGAATATTATTAGTTTAATACTGTATATGGTTGATTATAAATTTTTCTGAAGATAGTCCATTTGGTATAAACTTTCTATAGAAGAACCAAAAATGAACATCAGCCTTATGCTTATTCATCAATTTGGAAATTAAAAGATCTTGACAAAGCATTTTATTTGAAAAGCTAACCAAAAGAAATAGTTTTTAAAAGGTATTTTTACTGATGGCATGTTAGAGTTTCTTGGTCATTATTCTACATTAACTACACATCAATGAAGAATACTATGCCCAATTCACAATGGATTGTTTAGTAAACTCTGTGTTCAACATGAAATATAATATACTATAAAAGTTGAGTCTAGCTTCCATGTGTACAAGTCATGTTAGTATTGGCTATTCCATTTAGAGGATGTGGGAGGTTACACAGGGACTTCCAAAATCCTCCACAACCAACATACTTATTTTGAGTAATATTGCTCACATTAACTAGGCAAACAACCATAAATAACCCACAACCCATGTTCAAAAATAAAACTGTCATTAGTACTCTCTCACATTCAATTTAATGGAACAGCCTTATATATAAATTACTATTAAATAGTACCCTTTTTAAGGTCACAAGTTCCACACGAGGAAGCACCTCCCAAAACTCTAAAAGAAGAACCTTTTTATCCACAGATGTTTTTTTAAATAGTTGACAAATATGAATCATATAAAAACATAAGAAGATGTGGTATAATGGTAAATGAGACAACTATCCACCAGAAACCAAATGATGAAGATGTTATACATTGTTATTAATGAATAATGTATTTAAACTTTTACAGTTCAAGAAATACTATGAACCATCTGAAGATGTAAATCCACCGTATAAACTGGATTTGTGTATATCAGCTCAAGGGGATCAAGTTTTCTTAGCAGAACCTCTGGTAAGTATGTATGCTTGGCATCCTGTAGACTATATTCTGAATTCTATCAATTCAAAGAAGCCTGATATTGAATCAGGTAATTTTATTCCTTTTTTAATATATTATATATAAACATATTGTAGAAACTGTTTTATATAAAAATAAGAAGATGTATGATTGCCTCGGAGATAAATATCCAAATGATGTAGATATAAGCAACTATTGGTCACTGCAACAATAAACAAAACACATTGCATGGTAAGCTATAAAATGCCCCTGCAAGACAAAATGTGAAACTAATCAAAAGAGTAAAACCAAAGGCTTGATTGATGCTAAAAACAACAACAAAATAAGGCAAACAGCAACCAAGTATAACTGCAGAATTCAAGGCTAATGACTTGGGATAGATGTATAAAGAATGTGGCAATGTTAAACATGTTTGTCAGCTCAATCCTTGACTTGAATTTGTACATGTCTGTAAACACATTTTTTATTAGATATCCAAAATCATTGTTCAATCTTATAAATTGGTTGTACCCCAGCAACTGAAGTTTGAGAAATAATGAAATATACTGAAATTTCATTAAAATAAATAATTTCTCTGTATTAAATGACTGTTGGTATGAACCATATCGGAACAATGTTTTTGCTGATTAAACTTGTGTTTGATTTACACAGGCACATGCTTAACCGGTTTGCTTTCATATTTTGTTTACATTCTCTGTGTTTAGTGTAGACTTGTTTTATTGCTTACAGATCTTAGATGTTATTTTTCTCATATTTCAGGCCCATCTGATATGTTGTATACAGCTGTGTCTAATAAAGATAATGGATATACGTAGACAAACTAATGGTGATGAAGAAGAAGAGGATGTGACACGTAGCCACTCAGAATTAGAAGATATAATGGAATCACTTGTCAAACGTATGATAACGTCAGAAATGGAAGACTTTGAATTGGTATAAATAGTAAACTAATTAAAAATGTCAATAGAGACAGAAAATTTGGGAATTTAGTCTTTGTAGTAAAAACAAATATTTGGTTTTTGTTTCCTTGAATGTTTCTGCCACAACAATTTTCAGAAATGGACAGCTATCTCTAGATTTTGGTAAATTTATTTAAGTATGGTATCCCTTAATAAACAACAGATGGAGAACTAAATCAAAATAAATATTAGAACTGGTTATCTTCACAATGGCAAAAGCAAAATTAAAGTCTAACGCATCAAATGATATTGAAGGGAAACTTATTAAACAATCTTTATGAAGACAGCACAGTGAAACACGGATCCAGACAGGGTATTGGTGTTGTTTATAATACAATTAGTGTAAGTTAATATACATTTAACTTTAAAGATTAATTTAAAAATTCATTTTTCAGGACAAGTCAGCTGATTTCTCACCCACTAACAGTGTTGGAGTAAAAAACAAACTCTTTGCTATACTTGTGATGGGTACTTATGAGGTGTTGATTGAATACATATTCAGAACAGGACAAAATAGGTATGTTTTATGATTCATGGACAGAAATACTAATTTCTTTGTTTTCTTATGTAGAGTTTTGTTTAGTGTGGTATTATGTTAAAAAAATTAACCTCTTTGCTTTGCTGAAACATTTTCCACATTGTATAAGATAACATAGGCCTAGTTTGAACTCATTTATGACTGAGACAGGGGGTCTGGCTTCCCAAGAAGCTATAGATATTTTGCAAATGAAATAGTCTTGACTTTTTTTATTTCAACAAGAAAAACCTATTCAAAACTATAAAAGTTTATTTTATCATGGTAAGGTTAATCTGATCTATTCAGAGCTTAGTAACTAGACCAACCTTAAAATGCACTGTACATGTATATAAAGGTTCAGACAATCATTTACTACAATCTCAATTGAATCCATGCATCAAATTCAAGATTATGTTTTTTATTTTATTTACTTATTCCTCTACTTTTTCTGTTACAAAGTATCCTTTTTAAGCCAGGGCCATTTTCAAAGTCCTTCAACTTTACTGAAACTAACAGTATCTCAGCTTCATTTGTATCCTGTGAGGTTTTAAGGACATTATGTTGTATTCCCAAACATGAAAACAAATAACAAATGCTTAAAGATGGCCATTTCAAAAGATTTTAAGTAATATTTTAGTTTAAAAAAATGATCAGGACATTTTAATCAAAACCAAAATTCTATCAGAAATGATAGGTATGTATTTTCTTTTGGATATAAATTAATATCATTTTAATTATGGATGTCCTTCTGTACAAAATTTTACAAAAACATGAACAATTTGCAATATTTGTAAAATTGTTGATACAAATCTATGACATTGCATATTAAATAAATTGTAAAAAATATTTTATGCTACCTCTGCCATTCTACAGATGAAAGTAATATTTTTTTTTTTCAGTGATACAAGTTGTGGAGAAATCTTACAACTGTTTGGAAACTATACCAAACTTTATGATATTTTGAAAGAAAAGTCTAATCAGACTGGTGGAAAGAAGGGGAAGACAACTTCAGTTAAACCGCCACAGAGCCTTATGTCAATTAAATGTGTGTCAACTCTTCTGGAGACTTTGATCATGTAAGATCTTTATGTAGGTCAACTGGCTCAAATGACAAGTGTGAATTTTCTCATCCTTTGACATTTATCGTTTGTTTGTAAGGAAACAAAATTTAAAAGATCATCTTTTAAAACCAATGGCAAATTTGAACCAAAGTTGTTGTGAATCACCAATTTTCTTTGCCCTCTGACATTGTGTATATATTTGTACTGTGGATTCATTAGGTTAGGGTCGTAAACTTGTCATTAACTTGTCGCCAGGAAAAGTTTTGCACAATTTTTTTTTACTTTTACAAATTTCAGTGACAAAATTGATCAGAAATACTTTTGTCTTTTCAAAAATCATTTGGTAAATGGCAAAATGGCGAGCACTAGCAAAATCACTGCCCCTCATCATGGTTTATTGACTGAAACTCGTACATAGTTTACAAGTTAAAGTTTGTGTTTAAAATAGGTTTATTAAAGAGAACAACTTACGATAAGTCAATGGTATTTGGTATGCAGTTTTGTAAGCATTGTCATTTCTCATTTCCATGGGGTTATTTAGATCTGCACCTTCAGTCATAGTTCATTGACTATAAATGATTTGCATAGTTTACATGTTTAAATATTGCCATTTTAATTTCAACATTTGCATTATGCTATCAAAATTACAAAATGTTAGACATATCTTGTGTCAACAGTTTATTTTAGTTCACTCATAGCTCTAGTTATTTTAATAATTAGTAGAAATATAAGGCAGGTGCTACCTATGAAAGAGGACAAAGTCCCTAAACATTATTATTTAAATACTGATTTTTAACTCACCTTTCCAAAGGAAATGTGAGCTTTTGCCATCACTTGGCATCCGTCGTCATCTGTCCAGTGTTAACTATTTCAAACATCTTCTCCTTTGAAACAACTGAACCTATTACAACCAAATTTAAACTGAATGATCCTTAGGGTATCTAGAATAAAGTTTGTGTTTTATTTTCTGTTTCGTCTAAAAACATGGCCACCATGGCTAAAAATAGAACATAGGGGTAAAATGCATTTTTTGGCTTATGTCTCAAAAACTAAAGCATTTAGAGCAAATCTGACATGGTAAAAATGTTCATTAGGTCAAGTTCTATCAGCCCTGAAATTTTCAGATGAATATAACAACCCATTGTTGGGTTACTGCCACTAAATTGGTAATTTTAAGGAAATTTTGCAGTTTTAGGTTATTAAGATAATATAAGTTAGAAAACATGATAGTTTATCTTTATCTATATTATTATAGATAAAGATAAACTGTAAACAGCAAAAATGTTCAGCAAAGTAAGATCTACAAATAAGTTTATATGACCAAAATTGTCAATTGAAAGGGCAATTTTACACAATTTGTTTATCATGTTTTCTAACTTTAAAAAATCTTCTCCTCTGAAACTACTGAACCATGTTTTATTTTCCTGTTCGCTCAGAAAACATGGCCACCATGGCTAAAAATAGAACATAGGGTAAAATGCAGTTTTTGACTTATATCTCAAAAACTAAAGCATTTAGACAAGAAGTTAAAGTATTCATTAGGTCAAGGTCTACCTGCCCTGAAATTATCAGCCAAATCGGGTATCTGATTTTTAGGTTATTGCCCCTGAATTGATGATTTAAAGGAAATTTTGCAGTTTTCGGCTATTATCTTGAATATTATTATAGATAAAGATAAACTGTAAATAGCAAAAATGTGACCAAAATTGTCAATTGACCCCTTAAGGAGTTATTGCCCTTTAAAGACATTTTTTTCATAATTTGTTCATCTAGTTTGCATACTTTAAAAAATCTTCTCCTTTGAAACTGCTGAATTAATTTCAGCCAAACTTGGGCTGAATGAGTTTCAGAGTATCTAGTATAAATTTCGTATTTTATTTCCTTGTACTCAAGAAACATAGCCACTGGCTAAAATGGAACATAGGGGTAGAATGCATTTTTTTGCTTTTGAAGAAAATATGGCAGATACAATGTACAAAGAACATTTAAATAGCATTTTTAAGCCACTCATTGATATATACTGAAAAGCAAAAAATAATCATTGATAAAAGATTTAAGCAAAAAATTACAGGTGAGCGATTCAGGCTCCTGAGAGCCTCTTGTTGTAAAATGTAAACTACAGTCGAATTACTCAGGCCATCAATTTTATTGTCTCGCCTTGACGAAGTCAAAAAGCGAGACTTAGGTATGCTGTTTCCAGCGGCGGCGACGGCGGCGTCAACAATGTATTAGTTTGTGATTAGGTCTAGTTCATGGTGAACCACTAGTGGTAGGTCAATGATATTTGGTATGCAGTTGTACTAGCATTGGCACATCTCATTACCTTGGAGATTATTTGGCCCCCCCTCAGTCAAGGTCTATTGACTTTGAAACTTTTCATAGTTTACATGTATTAGTTTGTGATTAGGTCAATTTATGGGAACCACTAGTGGTAGGTCAATGATATTTGGTATTGCAGTTGTATAAGCATTGGCATATCTCATTTCCATGGAGATTATTTGGCTCCGCCCCTTAGTCATGGTCTATAGACTTTGAAAATTTTGCTAAGTTAACATGTATTAGTTTGTGATTAGGTCAGTTCAAGGGAACCATTAGTGGTAGGCCAATGTTAATTAGTGTTCAGTTGTATAAGCATTAGCACATCTCATTTCCATGGAGAATATTTGGCCCGCCCCTCAGTCATGGTCTATTGACTTTGAAACTTTTGCTTAGTTTACATGTATTACTTTGTGATTAGATCAGTTTAAGATGAACTGCTAATGTTAAGTCAATGATATTTGGTATGCAAATGTATCGGCATTTGCAAGTATCGTTCCATGGAGATTATATAGCCCCACCCCTGATCATGGTTCATTGACTTTGAAACTTTTACATAGTTTACAAGTTAATGTTTGTGGTTAGGTTTGTTTAAAGGAACAACTTATAATAAGTCAATGGTATTTGGTATGCAGTTGTATTAGCATTGGCACATCTCATTCCATGGAGATTGTTTAGCCATGTACCTTCAGTCATGGTTCATCGACTTTGAATATTTGCATAACTTACATGTTAAAGTATTGCTATTTTAATTTCAACATTTGCATTATCAAAATTACAAAAAGGCGAGACATATCTCTGTGATAACAGTTTATTTACATTTTACAAATTATGACATTAAGAAATACAAAAAATCATTATCATTTAAAACCACTCTGTATTTTGTTAGACAAACTACCTCATTGGTTTCAACAAGGGCTGAACAATAGATAACCCTTTACCAAATTGCAAGAAATGAATTCCCAGTATATTTTTAATTTCTGTTGAAAAAGTAACAGAAATACGGAAACATTTCCAATATTGGTTGTTTTTTGAAAAATGTTATTTTTCTCGATTTCATATGTGAAGAAAACATTTCTTGATTTTGTGAGAGATATGAGTCTGGTATGTTTTATAGGGATTCAGCTCCTAGTAACAAAGAAAACTTGTCAGGACTGAGAGAAGATACAGGATTTTATACTCATGTGTTGAATATAGCACACCAGAAAGTTCATCAGATACAGGAAAAGGGAAGATGTGATGGACCCGAAGGGAAAGAAAAGAGTAAACTTATGAAATATGTATGTCAGCTTGGCAGGTATGGTACAACAGTATTTACATTAACATTTTATTATAATGATGCCAACAAGAAACTTTTAGTTTGGTGTTTGAGAAGTTATGATGATTGACGATTAAATTTTCTTTTCTTCTTCGTTTTAAGTAAAATTTTAGTAACCTGCGATTTTCCACTGATATAAAAAGTTGTGTTAATAATAAAAATCAGGGTTCATATGACCTTGACCTCATTTTCTTGGATCATTGGTTAAAGTTAAGTATTTGGGACTATCCTTTCTCAGATGATATAAGCAAAAGGTCATCTATATTTGTGGTTTACAAATATGTAAGGCATACATGTCTCTCTGTCATTGGGATCATCTGACCTTGACCTATTCTCATGGATCATTGATAATGTTAAGAATATGTGATACCGGTAGTAAGAAATTGATCTTAGACTTTCAACATAATCAATCATAATCAGCAAGCATGAAAGTTTTCAGGTATTTGCCAGATATCCAGATTTTAACATTTTTTGCTCCTACATCATGTATATATTACTATACAAAATATTGGATTTTTCTTGATTTATTGATTTTAGCATCTTCTATATTTTCGCCCATGAATCAGTAAATCAGGAGAGACATTTTCAGCATATGCACTCTTGTTTATTATTGAAACTAATAAAAGTTTGACTACATGTGTATGAAACAGAGATAAAATGGATTATCAATTTTTATTCCTAGATTATTTCTGAAATACTACACAGAGAATCAGAAGACAGGAGAGGAAGGAAGGAGAGACAGAGGGAAAGTATTGACAGGCTTATGTTTAGAGGGATTAACCAGTGTAATCACGATCATTTTACAACAGTTTTCTAACCAGCTGATGCAATGTCTCTGTGACATAGGTATACTGCTAAACTGTTAAAGCTATTTGCCATATCACAGTTTCATAATAAAATTTGACTCATATGACAACAGCTAAAATTTGAGAAAATGATACTGTAAACCAACTTATTTTTTGTGATACTTAATTTATCATAAAGCACTTGAGAGATGACTTTCTGACAATTTATATTCACAATTCGATACATTATAATGTATTTAATTAAGAAAAGATATATTCGTGACCACTTATATTCACCTTATTTTTCTACCTGATGGTTAACAGAAGTTGGAATTCAAGCAGACATTAAACAACATTTCACTGATGTTTAAAATGAATCAACTGCTTACATGTGGCGTTTGTTTGACTTTGGGATGAAGAACAGCAATAAAAGAACTGTTCCTCTGTTTAAATTCTTACAGTGTATGTGAAACTTGACTCTTTCTTTTTATCAGGAGTTTATTTTTTAGGGTTCTACATAAAAAAAATGTCATGGAAATTCTGAAACTTATACACACCCCATTACCAGCTATCTGCACAGCAGATGCAATGGGTAACACAGGTCAAAATATACTGTACACTATTGCAAAATCCATTTTATTGCAATATCAATCATAAATGCAGACACAATACTGCTGTACACAAAAGCGAAAACAATTGTTTTTAATAGCAATCAGGAACACAGATCCTATTGTATCTGCAGTACCGATAGCCAGTAATAGGGTGTGTTATATATACTGTATGTGGAAATACTCTTATTGTCCAGAACATAAACAATATAAATTATGAGAGTAGACTATCTACATACATACATTTATACTACATTTGTGCTATTTGTGCAGTCAAATTGCATTGACCATATATTCATTTTTGATATACAGTCACTGACGTTATATCACCTTGCTTATGATTTTGACAATACATTTCCGTAGAGTTTGAATTTATGACATCAATAAAGAATACAGGTTCATAGAATTTTTACACCATCCGTTCAAATTCAAAATTGATTTATTTTTCCAATAATATTACATTTAGAACTATTGTATGAGTTGCAGTATAAAGATAACCATGCAGTGTCCCTAAATATAGATTTTATTTGTACTCAGCTCAAACTAGGAAAGAAGTGCATGGCATAGTCTCACATTCTACCAGTTTCTAAGCCATGTACAAATAAATTTTATATTTTAAGACAGTGTATAGTTATTCTATATACATACTATTAGTTAAATAGTGTGCTAATGACCTAGTACGATATATATAGGGTCATTAAATTCCATATGGGGTGAGAGCCCATATATATTGTATTAGGTCACTAGCACACTGTGTAACGAATTTATCTTACCGACTATCTTAATATGCGGCATTTAGACTTGTGGCCTATCAAAGTGATCAAGTCTTCAATATTAAGAACCTACTTCCATTGGTCTATACAAAAACAATTACCAACAATAACAATTTGTTAGCTTTTAATGTGTTTTCTGCATTTATTTCAATCGTTTATCATCAATTTCTACGGTGTTGTTTTTCAAAGGGATGTAACACCACTACTAACTGTGTATTGAAATAGACCATGCCTACTAACCCCATATGAAATATGCTCGGTCTCCACGCGGTTGCATTAAACCAATCATATTCATAGAAATGTATAGGAGGTAAGATAAATACATATATCATACATCATGCACATAAGATATAAACATTAAATATTTATTTTCCTTTTTTATTTCTCACAGCGGATACTGATAATCAAACAGATAAACAGGAAGTAATTTATGGCATCGTAAAGAAATGTCAGGTTTGTAGCATACCTATATTTACATTTTTATTACGCTTCATGTAAAATATTAGGAAGCATTATGTTTTCAGTTCTGTGTGTTTGTTGGTCATTGATTACATCATCTTGAAAATTAGTGCACATTCTCATTACAATGTAGAATATTTGAAGTATATGCAAAATAAAGGTTTTGATTCAGATTTCTTGGATGTGATAGTGTAATTCTTATGGACACATATTGTTGTTTATTCTTGAATTATAGTTTTGCTGATGGAGTATTGAATGCATATTATATTAAACAAGATAGATTAGATAATTAGTATATTGAATCTAAATTCAGAAGCTTTAACTATATTGGCATCACATACAAAGGGTTTATTTGTAAAATTGAAGATTGTAAGTGACCCAGTTAGAGACAAGAGCAAATAAAATGTCTGTTGATTATTTGTGAGCTGCTCACAAGGAGTACAAAATATTAGTGATTATGATTTATTTGCATTTTCGTTTATCAAGAATAAAGTCAAGATAGGGCTAGAGTTTTGGTGATACTGTGGATTCATTGTGATTTGCTTTGTACTTATTTTCGAGGATTGTTTTGGTGAAGGTTACCCACTAATTTATATGTTCAACAGACTATCAATCTTTTAAAGGCTTGTATGCAGACTTTGGCAAATCAATGAAATCAAATATCCGTGGAATACGGAATTATCCTTAGTCCACGAAAATTGGTAGCCGTGGACAAGAAATAAATGAATTCACAAGTACACAATTTATGATAGTTTACTAAACCATTATCTTCATATTATCCTTGGTTTATAAAATGAAGTCCAGAATGCTTGATAGGATTCAAAAATAAAGTAATGTATACAATATTGATGTATTGTATTGTGACCTTGGTAAATTTTGGAAGTGAGAGGTGGGAAAGGGAGTATATTTGAAGCTTATAAATGGTGATAAGACAAAAAATTGTAAAACTCTTGAATTGTATTGCAGCGATTAACTATTAATATCTTGTCATCTACTGAAGAAGGAAAACACTGGAAAGAAGTTGCCTCCCTTTTAAATATTATCCATCAGTTATGTAAACAGATGACACACACCAGTGATCAGTATGACAAAGTTACTAACTGGATCCTCAAGTTATGTCAAGAACAAGAAATAGGTTAGTTCTTTCTTATATGCAGTGAAATAATTTAAAAAACATTGAATTAGAACAGTTTGTAGATTTCATATATATTTTGACTTTAAAGAAATTATTTAAATTTGAAAGATGTGGTATTAAGCACTTGATAAGGCTTTGATTTAAGGTTACTATATTTTTGTTCTCTAAAACGTTTTTAAAGCATTAAACAATTTGTGTCATGAAATCAGTATTTATTAGAAGCAGAGAGAGTATCTTCCTATTGTTTTCTTTGGTTTGCTCTGCTTTTGATTTGCTGAATCAGGTTAAAAAAAATTGTTCAACATGGTTCAACATTATATAAATTTATTTGCATTGTCTTTTATTTTAGACGATTTACCAACATGTAAATTAATGCTATCAACATTGATTGATATGACACAACAGATGAAGAGTTGTTCCCCTTTGTTGAGAGAACTTTCTCAAGATATTCACAGTCAACTAGGAGACATTGATCAGGTGAGAATTAAAAACCTATCAATATTTTCATTTTTTATAGTCTCGTAAAAAATAGTGTTTTCAATTTTTTTTATATTTTCTATTTCATGAAATAGAGCTTCGACATTTGCACCTCATTGAGATTGATTGATTGATTGTTGGTGTTTAATGCCACTTTCAGCACACTTAGCTATATCATGGCACCCTGTTTTTATTGGTTGAGGAAGTCAGAGTACCTTGAGGGGAGCAATAATTGGTGGAGGAAACCAGAGTACCCTGAGGGGAGCACCTATTTGTTGAGGAAGTCAGAGTACCTTGAGGGGAGCACCTACCTTTTGCAAAAAAAACTGGCAATACTAGTCATTTAAGAATGGTGTCGGAAAGCATCTTTCTAAAACAGGGTTTGAAACTCACAACCTGAGTGTCAAAAGTCTAGTGATCACTGTAGATGAACTACATAAGACACCATCCTCATTTAGAGATAGAAGGGATCTATAGGACAAGCATTTACATCTTGTGATCATACTCGATTCTCTGATATATTATGGCATGAACAGACTATAACCAAGTCTTATGTAACTTGGTATATGAGCTACTTTATAGCTTTAATCGTAAGTATGTAATGCTAGTGTTTGTTCTGGATATATTGAATAGGGAGATATAGTCATGTATTTGAAATAAATTTTTTTATGGAATTTTTTATTATATGTAAACCAAAAAAATTAGAGTATTCAGCTGAATTATAGCTTGGTAGAAAACATCGTTTCCATATCAGCTTTCTAACAAAAGTATAGTAATTGGTATCCTAAATATTGCATGAACCAATGGTGCTTAATTTTATGACTTCTGTTTTGCCATAGGAAGTTGAGGTTGAAGACCGAACACATTTTGCTCTTTTAACTCCAAGGTCAGCAGCTCCCATGGTAGTCCTCCTTGTTCTGAATCACATGGATAGAGACTTGGATGATACAGAATGGGTTGTCAATAGATTAAAGGCTGATATCCTTGCAGAGAGTGCCCTTGGTGAGTTCCTAGTACAAATAACAGAAAAGGAGTTACTTTGTTTAAGAAATTGTCAGTTTTAAATAATGAGAAATTTCAACAAAATTTATTCTCAACCATAGCAATGGAATTTATACTTTTGCCATCAAAACATATTTGGTTCAAATGTTTTGTGGTTAGTAGGTCAACAATTTTTTAAATTCAAGGAATCAATTATTTAGAGTTTATCACTCATTGAGTGTCCTAAAATATGGCAAAACACCAATCATTTAATTTTGTATTTCTTAAATTTTCAATCTGATGTTCTTTTAGAAGATGATAATGGAGTTGATTTGACCCAGAGAGAGGGACGTGAGAAATCAGTATGTACAAGACTTTGTGTAATAGTAACAGCCTTTCATGAACTGGTACAGTCTGCCATACCTGTTGGCTCCTGTGCTGAGGTTATGATTAAAGTGGTTACCAGATTATTCACGACAATTACACTGCTTGTCAAGTTTGTAAGTCTTTTTAAAATACATTTTTAGTTTGATCCATTGATTTCAATGTGGAAAATAATGCTTAAGGATAAAGTAATCACATTCACGGTGCTATTCATTATACAATGTCTGTTGTATGTCTATACTTACTTTATTTATTCTTTATGGGGAGGGAAATATTGTAATTTAAATATTTGCAGAATGTACAATGTAACAAGTTAAAAAAAAAATGGAATATTTACATGTTGTTTCTTGTAAGCTTGTGAAGTAATTTTATCAATGTGTTTATTTATTTTTTTTATTTTCTTTATGTAACTTAAAACCAAGATATTAACAGAATATCATTTATATATTCATTTCATCTCTTGTTTTGAATATAATTTCACACAGAACTTGATAATACAAAAATGTAAAATTAAAACATTTATTTTTAGTATTTAAGTCTGTACAGCAGCAAAGCAGGACACATTTCAGGAAGATTTGAAAAGTTGATAAAACTTATAGGTACTACCCTCACACCTTATGTGTATTCCATGATTACATACATTCAGGTAAGTCAAAGAATTACTATGAAGTTTTTACTTTTTTTACACTGCATTTGTTCATTGACTAAGGTCTAGAAATGTGGTAATAGTCAACATTATTACAATTTACATTTTTATGCCCCGCCTACGATAGTAGAGGGGCATTATGTTTTCTGGTCTGTGCGTCTGTTCGTTCCTTCGTCCGTTCGTTCGTTCGTCTGTTCGTCCGTCCGTTCGTCCCGCTTCAGGTTAAAGTTTTTGGTCGAGGTAGTTTTTGATGAAGTTGAAGTCCAATCAACTTGAAACTTAGAATACATGTTCCCTATGATATGATCTTTCTAATTTTAATGCCAAATTAGAGATTTTCCCCCATTTTCACAGTCCACTGAACATAGAAAATGATAGTGCGAGTGGAGCATCCGTGTACTGTGGACACATTCTTGTTTATTCTATGTCAGATGTATGAATTTGGAGCTGACCTGAAATCTAAGATGGTCACCACCATAGATCATAATTATACCCCATGCAATGGAGTTGAGTGAAAGATTGTTGATTTAGAATTATTACTAACAGAATAGTATTTACAGTCTGACTAATTTGAAAAATAATTGAATTAAAGAACATGTCCTGCTATTGTAAAAGTCTTATGCTAAGCCATTGTCTCAATTGCCACTGCTGTCTTCCAGCAAGGAAAGGGTAATATTAACAGTGGGGAAAATGTAAAGTGATCATAACATTGGCAACAACAAAAATATGGGGAAAAAAGTAAAATGGCCTTCACAGTAACTACATTTAACATGATCTGTCCTTATAGACCACAGAAAATGAACAGATACAACAAACCATGGAAAAGGGAAAAAAGGATAAGAAAAAGAAGACAGCTGCTGCCAAGGCTGGAAGTGTAAGCTATAACTAAAATTATAAACATGTTAAACAGTTTTCTTGCAACTGATCATTTTATCATGAACTTTATATAGAGATATTTGAACAATTATCAGGTGCTGAGGTTAATATTGCAGAGATTAAACAACTTGTTTCAGGTGACTATTAATGCTGTAAAGTTTGAGAATTGAATTGTTTGTAATACTTTATTTGATCTTTTTAAATTCTTCATGAAAATTTGCATTGATACTTTTGATTTATTTTGATATAAAATTTTTTAGCTCACCATTCCTTTGGAACGGTGAGCTTTAGCCATCACTTGGCGTTCGTCGTCATCGTTGTCCGTCTGGTGTAAACTATTTCAAACATCTTCTCCTCTGAAACTACTGAACCAATTCCAACCAACTTAAGCTGAATGATCCTTAGGGTATCTAGAATAAAGTTTATGTTTTATTTTCTGTTTCTTCAAAAAACATGGCCGCCATGGCTAAAAATAGAACATAGGGGTAAAATGCAGTTTTTGGCATATATCTAAAAAACCAAAGGAGTTAGAACAAATCTGAGAGGGGTAAAAGTGTTCATTAGGTGAAGTTCTATCAGCCATGAAATTTTCAGATGAATCTAACAGTCCATTGTTGGGTTGCTGCCACTAAATTGGTAATTTTAAGGAATTTTGCAGTTTTTGGTTATTATCTTGAATATTATTAATGATAAAGATAAACTGTGAACAGCAAAAATGTTCAGCAAAGTAAGATTTACAAATAAGTTAATATGACCCAAATGGTCAAATATATCCTTGAGGAGTTATTGCCCTTTAAAGACAATTTTTCACAATTTGTTCATCTAGTTTGCTTACTTTAAAAAATCTTCTCCTTTGAAACTGCTGAATCAATTTCAGCCAAATTTTGGCTGAATGAGTTTCAGAGTATCTAGTATAAATTTTATATTTTATTTTCGTGTACGTCAAGAAACATAGCCACTATAGCTAAAATGGATCATAGGGGTAAAATGTATTTCTTTGCTTTTGAAGAAAATATGACAGATACAAAGAACATTTCAATGGAATTTTAAGCCACTCATTAATATATATTAAAAGCAAAATGATCATTGATGAAAGATTTAAGCAAAAAATTACAGGTGAGCGATTCAGGCTCTTGAGAGCCTCTTGTTTAAATACCTGATATTTGGTAAAGATATGTGAAACATCAGTGATTTATTGTATTGACAGGCAAAAGTAATGAAACAATCTAGAACGGTTCCTAACTTGATATTTGCTATAGAAACGTTCGAGAAGTTCCTTATACAGCTCACTAAGAAGTCAAAGGTTAGTATATTTATCTAAGTAACCATGGATTATTCAGGCTAAATTTCTTAATTATACACTTTTGTTTATAATAGTTGAGAGAACTTAAAGTATTTTGAATGCATGTATATGTAGTTGTAAAAATAAAAATAAGAAGATGTGGTATGATTGCCAATGAGATAACTCTCCACCAGAGACCAAATGACACAGAAGTTAACAATTGTAGGGTAACTGTATGGCTTTCAACAATGAGCAAAACCCATACTGCATAGTCAGCTATAAAAGGCCCCGAAATGACATGCATGTTTGTCTAAAATATTGTAGAGTTAATTTTTAATGAATTAATTTTGATGATGAGTTAGTGCAGTTATGAGGTTATAATTGAGATAATAGTTAAACACTTTTACATTTGAGAGAGAAAAAATACAAAGTCATTCTTATTGACTCAGTATTTTATATGATGTATTTATTGTAGGACATAGAGTGTTAAGTCAGAGTGGAAGGTTATCATTACATAGAGTGTTAAGTCAGAGTGGAAGGTTATCATTACATAGAGTGTTAAGTCAGAGTGGAAGGTTATCATTACATAGAGTGTTAAGTCAGAGTGGAAGGTTATCATTACATAGAGTGTTAAGTCAGAATGGAAGGTTATCATTACATAGAGTGTTAAGTCAGAATGGAAGGTTATCATTACGTAAAGTGTTAAGTCAGAGTGGAAGGTTATCATTACATAGAGTGTTAAGTCAGAATGGAAGGTTATCATTACATAGAGTGTTAAGTCAGAGTGGAAAGAGTGTTAAGTCAGAGTGGAAGGTTATCATTACATAGAGTGTTAAGTCAGAGTGGAAGGTTATCATTACATAGAGTGTTAAGTCAGAGTGGAAGGTTATCATTACATAGAGTGTTAAGTCAGAATGGAAGGTTATCATTACATAGAGTGTTAAGTCAGAGTGGAAGGTTATCATTACATAGAGTGTTAAGTCAGAATGGAAGGTTATCATTACATAGAGTGTTAAGTCAGAGTGGAAGGTTATCATTACATAGAGTGTTAAGTCAGAGTGGAAGGTTATCATTACATAGCGTGTTAAGTCTGAATGGAAGGTTATCATTACATAAAGTGTTAAGTCAGAACGGAAGGTTATCATTACATAGAGTGTTAAGTCAGAGTGGAAGGTTATCATTACATAGAGTGTTAAGTCAGAGTGGAAGGTTATCATTACATAGAGTGTTAAGTCAGAACGGAAGGTTATCATTACATAGAGTGTTAAGTCAGAACGGAAGGTTATCATTACATAGAGTGTTAAGTCAGAGTGGAAGGTTATCATTACATAGCGTGTTAAGTCAGAGTGGAAGGTTATCATTACATAGCGTGTTAAGTCAGAGTGGAAGGTTATCATTACATAGCGTGTTAAGTCAGAACGGAAGGTTATCATTACATAGCGTGTTAAGTCAGAGTGAAAGGTTATCATTACATAGAGTGTTAAGTCAGAGTGGAAGGTTATCATTACATAGAGTGTTAAGTCAGAATGGAAGGTTATCATTACATAGAGTGTTAAGTCAGAGTGGAAGGTTATCATTACATAGAGTGTTAAGTCAGAGTGGAAGGTTATCATTACATAGAGTGTTAAGTCAGAGTGGAAGGTTATCATTACATAGAGTGTTAAGTCAGAGTGGAAGGTTATCATTACATAAAGTGTTAAGTCAGAGTGGAAGGTTATCATTACATAGGCAGATAAAACAACACAAAATCTCAAAAGACATTTAATGGTCAACCTTTTAACAATAGACTCTGTTCAACCATATGCTAAGCTATAAATTTGTACAAGTCTAGATTGATTGATTTTAGCTCACCTGGCCGAAGGGCCAAGTGAGCTTTTCTCATCACTTGGCGTCCATCGTCCGTCGTCGTTAGCTTTTACAAAATCTTCTCTGAAACCACTGGGCCAAATTTAACCAAACTTGGCCACAATCATCATTGGGGTATCTAGTTTAAAAATGTGTCCGATGACCCTGCCAACCAACCAAGATGGCCGCCATGGCTAAAAATAGAACATAGGGTAAAATGTAGATTTTGGCTTATATCTCTGAAACCAAAGCATTTAGAGTAAATCTGACATTGGTAAAACTGATTATCAGGTCAAGATCTATCTGCCCTGAAATTTTCAGACAAATCTGACAACCTGTTGTTGGGTTGCTGCCCTGAATTGGTAATTTTAAGGAAATTTTGCCGTTTCGGTTATTATCTTGAATATTATTATAGATAGAGATAAACTGTAAACAGCAATAATGTTCAGCAGAGTAAGATCTACAAATAAGTCGCCATGACCAAAATTGTCAGTCGACCCTTTTGGAGTTACTGCCCTTTATAGTCAATTTTAACAATTTTTCGTGAATTTTTGTAATCTTCTGCAAAATCTTCTTCTCTGAAACTACTGAGACAAATTTAGCCATACTTGGCCATAATCATTATAAGGGTATCTAATTTAAAAATTTGTCCGATGACCCTGCATTTCAACCATCATGGCAGACTTGATTAAAAATAGAACATGGGGTAAAATGCAGTTTTGGTTTATATCTCTGAAACTGAAGCATTTAGAGCAAATCTGACAGGTGGCAAAATGTTCATCAGATTTAGATTTATCTGCCCTGAAATTTTCAGACGAATTCAACAACATGTTGTTGGGTTGCTGCCCATAGTTAGTAATTTTACAGAAATTTTGCAGTTTTTGTTATTATCTTAGATATCATTATAATATCTAATACTATTAATTATGATTTTAACCTTATTTTACATAATTTCCAAAGCATCAGTAAATACAGGTGAGCGACACAGGCTCTTGAGAGCCTCTAGTTTGCTTGCTCAGTGTTCAGTGTACAAGTATAGACAAGTTGTGAACAAATTCAACAGAGATATTAAAATCATTGCCATCCACACTTAAAAAACACTAAACAAACATAAGATGAGTTTCTGGTTTGGGACAGACACATAATCATGTGGAAGAGTTTAACAGTATGTTTAAAAGAAATAATTATTAAACATTAACACTGGATAGAGACTGTTTTTGCTCACTAGGTTGGTTATTGTCTTGCCTCAATGAAGTAAGAGAGGTGAGACTGAGGCTTGCTGTTTCATGTATGGTCAGCAATTGTTAAAGTTTGTAATTAGCTCAGTTTAAGAGGAACCACTGAAACTTAGCAGATAATAATTGGTAGGCAGTTGTATTAGCATTGGCAAATCTCATTTCCATTGAGATCATTTGGCCCTAACCCCCTTTAATGAGATTTTATTATAATTAAAATGTTTAAATTTTGTTTTTCTGAACTTGTCATAACTAATTCTGAACATTGAGCAGGAAAGGTATGGTTGTACAAATTTTGAAGACCTTCATTAGTCAATTGAGCCTCATGTTACTACAAGCTATAAAAGTGAAAAATAAATCGCTCAATCAATTCTGTATTTAGGAACATATTGGGAGAGAATAGTAATTCAAACGTACATTTGTATATGACTTAAATACACTTGCATTGTTTAGACTCATTTTAAAACATCAAAGATTTTTCTAAAAATTTCTCAGGTAAATTTGATGGAGCACATGAAACACAGTACATCAAGAGATTTCCGTATCAATGTGGCAGCTTTGCAGGAAGCCTCTGGAAGTGATGAAGAAGAAGACGAAGAGGAGGAGGAAGAAGGAGATGAAACGCAAGAAGAGGTAACAACTAAAATAATAACACAACCACAACTGAAATAATAACACAACCAAAATTTTCTTATTTCCAATAAAAGTATTTGAATATTTTTTAATAAATTATTTCAGTGCCAGCAGTTATATTTCAAAGTAGTTTCAGACACTTTCAGTATATATACCATTATACTTTTTATATTTTCACTAAAAGATAATTTGTTGGCCTTTGCCTATAAGACAACTCAATTTTACAAAAATCTTTTCTTCAAGTTTTCTATGGTACTGCACATCTGCATCTCCAAAAGAATATGAAAAGTAAAAAAATAAAAAAGAGAGCTTTTAATAGGTATATTTTGATAAGAAACAATTGTTCATGTGAAAAATCTGATGAAATTATAACTTGGAAACATATCTGTTCTGACCTCATCCTTTGATTAATATTTTGCTCTGATGTTTTATTCCAGCAACCAATGGAAATTGTAAGTGATGAAGAAACTGATGAAAACCAAGAACCTCCAAACAAAAAAGTTTGTAAAGAGACAGAGGAACCATCAAAGAAAGGAAAACTATCTACAAAAGGAAAGAAAAATGTGAAAGTTACCTAATATTTTATTAAAATAAACTTTCAATTATCATTAGGAAAGAGATATCTCATTGTAAACTGAATATGGATATATGTACCAAAACCATCATAGGAATCATCATTCAGTCATTCATCATAGGAATGAAATGTTTGTGTCAGCTACCTAATTCAATTGTTCAGGCTAGAATTCATTAAAACAAATCACAGCAAAAAATCTATTACCGTGTGTAATTTTGAATATAAAATGCTAAGTTATGAGTTTTAGTCTTTATGACACTTGTTGATAACGTGCAATCTCATATCTTTGTTATATTGTTTGTTGTGAACTCATAAGTTTTGAAATATTCATGAAATTATATATACTCATTGTTTTACATAAAATTGTAAGTAATAATACTATCATAAACTCATGTGTTGTTATGTTTCTGTGCCATGGACTCCATCATCAGGATGAAACCAGTTTATAAAATCATACTTTAATTATTAAAAATCAAGCGATGATAATATGTGTTAAGGTTCATATCAAAGAATTTTCTGATAATGTAAATTTTCTTACAAAGTATGTAAAATTGGATCCTTGTCATTTACTGTTGGCCCATTAAAAATCAATTGTCAAGTTATACTGTCATCTGAACCGGAAATTAAAATATTCATTTAAGGGGGTACAGAACACCTAAGGGAGTTAACTCTTTTACAAATCAGCTGAAAGTTTTAATCCTTATTCTACTAGTGAAGAGAAATCAAGCTTATCAATGATCAAAATTAGTGTTAGTCAAACTGCTATATATCCAATAAAACAGTATTCTTTAAATGGATTGGATGACCTCCCTTACACTGCTTTTAAATTGTCTAAATTGTCCTTTAACCATAAAAACCCTTGTTTTTCCCCCTTTTTTTGCCCCTAATTGCTAAACTTGTGGTATAATTTCAGAGAGATTCATACACTTAAATACAAGTTATTGTCTGGAAACTACTAAAATGCTTATTTGGGCCCCTTTTTTTGGCCCCCTAATTCCTAAACCTTTGGGACCATAACCCCCAAAATCAATCCCAACCTTCCTTTTGTGGTTATAAACCTTGTGTTAAAATTTTATTGATTTCTATTCACTTATACTAAAGTTATTATCCAGAAACCATCTGTCTTCGGACGACGCTGACGACGACAACAACGTGATACCAATATACGACCAAAAAATTTTTTAATTTTTGCTGTCGTATTAAAATATTACATTAGAAAACCTGGGGACTAACAGCTGCATACACATAATAAACATTAAGAGTTATTCCCCTTTTAACATATAAATGAAAATTAATATACAGAAAACTTGGGGATAAGATAAAATTTGATGATAAAAGTATACAATTTTATCGAAAAGTTCAAATACAGATGCATAGCAGCTGTAGCCCCAAGTTAATTTCTCCTTTTATTGCCAGTACAACAGTTTAAGATGAAGAAATTGATGAAACTAACTGATTTTGAGCTTGTTTAATTACTCTTGGGCTGGTATGAATATACCTAGTATAACAATCTGATGACCACCTGCCTAATGTTTTAATCGAGTGGTCTTCTAATCTTACTTCCTGTGCAGTTGTTGCTGCTCCAATTCTGAAAGAATGTCCATTGTAATTTTGCTTTGAAGACCTAAATTGTCTAAAATAATTTTGACATGTTTGATAAAAATTGTCTACTTAAAGGATTGCCATCATCAGAGACAAACACAGCATCAGATGTTATACTTGGCATTTTTTCCGAAGAGACAAATAACAGCAATGCAAGGACAAATAATATGACCACTTTTGTATAAGGGTATAGTAACACCCTGTCTGAAAGGATCTGTTTTAGATTTTTTCAAATGTAACAAAATGTGATCTTCAAAAATTTCTAAATCACCAACACACAAATGTGTTTCAGAATCAAAATTGCTAAGTATAGTGAACTCTCCACAACGCAAAAAAGCAAAAAAGGCTACAACACAAGCTGCATCTAACATTACATTGTTAAAAGACTGAAAAAATTGCTTCTTAAAAGCATAACCATTTTGTACAACAAAGACATGGTAATTGGCAATCTAGGCCTTTTAATACAACCTTTCTGCTTCTTTTTTAAACCATTTAAAATTGTTTGTAAACATAATAATGGCTTTCCATATTGTTCTAAAGGACTAAATCCTGAATATGCAGATAATAATATCTTATACCACATAAATACAATTTAATAGTGCTATATTTTAAACTTTTATGTTCATCGCAAAAGGCAACAAATCACTGGATTTTAAACAAGCAACAATCAATCATAAAGACAAATTGCAAACATCAAAAATGATCAATAATACAAGATCTACAAAATACCAGTATAACTGAAACCATCAATTGATTTCTTCGAGGAGTTATTGCCCTTAAATGACTATTTTGATAAATGTTTTCATTTCTCATTACTAGTATTACTTTGAAAGACAGAAACTGCAAGCATCAAATTTAAATGATTAGTAATACAAGATCAACTGATTTACAGAAATGCCAATGTGATTTAAACTATCAATTTATTCCTTCAAGGAGTAATGTCCTTAAAATACAATTGTTTAACCAATTACAACATTTCTTCTCATTTTCTTGAAAATTATTACAGATAAGCAAGATTTGAAGGCAGACAAACTAAACAGGATAAACGATCAGCAATACAAAATTTATTTAAAAAATGCCAAAATAACCATCAATTGACTCCTTGTTAAGTTGTAGGAGTTATTGCTTTGAAAAAGACGATTTTTTTTAACAATAGAAACATTTTTACTTATTTATCTCAAAAACTATAAAAGACAGACTGTAAACAGCAAAAAATATCAGCAATACAACGGCTACAAAATGCCAATATATCTGAACCCATTAACTGACTTCTTACAGGAGTTATTGGCCTTAAAAGACGAAAAATACCAATAAAGCATTTTTGCCTATTGTCAACTATTACACAAATACCGATATAAGATCTACAAAAATGCAAATCTGGTTGAAAGATCAATTGATTCATTAGAGGAGTTATTCCCCTTAAATGACATGATTTTAGTTTGTAATTTAAATTACGGTGTTTAGACCAACTTGGACGCCATAACTAAAAACAGATGATAGGGTTAAATGGAAATTGGCTAATATCTTAAAAATGTTGTAGACAGGGAAAATGCTTATTCCGCGTAAATCATAAAAAAATCCGAATTTTTTTTAATGGATTTATTCAAATTATTGCCTATAATGAATGTTGATCATTTTAGATAGTATCTTGAAAATAATCATGGATTTAAACTGTGAACAGCAAAATTGATTACCACAGGCAAATTGAGATCTACAATCATTTCATTTTTTGTGAAATATTTGGTGACTGCTTAGCGGGGCCAATTGATGGTGATGGTGGTGTTTCATAAGTTATCCTGATTTTTCACGTAAATCAATTTAAAGTATGATAACTAGACCAGGAACATATATATTGATATACTGTTCCCAGACTGGACGAACCCATTGGGGCCTCTATCTTTTAACAGTGCCAACTTTATTTGTTATAAGTGGACATCGCTAAGTAAACTTCTTTCAGTCAGGGATGAGCAGACTGACTTAATCTCTTGGTTCAGTGATGTTTCAACGGATACTTGATAAGCCTACTGAATGGAATGATTATAATGCTTCATTACTAAAAATCATTTTTAGGTGATGAGGCAATTTTCTCAATCACTATAAATACTAGCTTAACTACATCATACCTATAGAATGATTGTAAGGTGACTATGTCTGTCTACAGGGTTCATCTGACCTCATTTTTATGATGGTTAATTTGAAATGTAATATTTTGTGATAAGGTCAATTTTTCAATCACAAAACCGCAGGGGTTGACTGGGGTATAGGAATATGGGTATCCCTTGGTCTTCTTCCGACCAGCAGTAAAGTGCTTGACAAAGTGAGGCGTCCGTTTGGCTTTGCGGGATGTATAAATTTGAAGTCACGCCCGGTCAGAATGGGGACGTTTTATCTAATTCCTTGTGTAGAGAGAGTGTCACGCTCTCTGCACGTTAAGAACCCTTGCAACAACTCCTTAAGGAGTCTGTAGGTGGCCTTTGCGAGGCTAAATTTCTGTCCCTATCCAATATATCATCATTTTCCAGTGACATTCCAAATTTCCCGCCCTCATCCAGGTCGACACCCTATTATAGGACCTACCTATTGTACTGAACATGCATGAAATATTTGCCACTGGACATTAAGCAAACTACATATAAATCAAAAAGTAGAGACACACACCACCATTTACACATCTTCTTTATAAGTAAACGGTAAAAGATTTCAGGTTTATAGAATCAACATAAGGTGTCCATGTTTATCTAACAAATTCCCATTGACCTTGACCAAATGTTGATGTTTTGTTGATAAATGTGAAGTTTTCCTGATTAGATTAGTTTCTCGGTTACTGTAAAATAAAAGTAACACTGCTTCTGAAGCGTTTGTATGGATTTACCTTGAACAGGAATACTCAAGCAAACAAAGATTAAGCCTACAAGCAATCTGAGATAAATGACCTCGAGTTAACCCTCTTACCCCGGTTCCAACCCTCACTGAGCCAGGGTTAAACTCGAGAAACCCTTGAATGATGTCAATACAAATCAGATTTTTCCTTTTTTATGCTTAGTCAGGGCCTTACTTTGGACTTACTTAGAGTTGTTCTGAATAGCAACTGGAGTGCGTTCACGTGATATTCTTGAAACTCTATCGGTAAACTTTGCCTGATGGAGTTGGAACCTTAATTGCTAAATTTATCATCGGCGAATTTAAGAGTTGTGTTATAAATCATGTCAGTACCAAATCACTACAACTATCTAATAATTGTCTTTGTTGTATACATGTAGTACCATTGTAAGATGTACATACTCATTTTAATTGACCATTGCTGTATATTATTATATTGTTATATTGTATTGTATTGTGATACCGTTAATACTTTGATATCTTCAGAGACATATGTAGTATACCAGTATACCTCTCTAATATCTTAGACTTTCAACATAAATTCAGTCAGACTTAGTAAAGCAGACAAGACATTTCAGTGTGTTCACTCCTCGTTTACTTTTAGTATCGGATCTAGAATTTCAATTTCAATTTCAATAAAATATTTCACTCATAATTACACCTTATGTAAGAATCCTGGGTTTTGATTGGTTGATAGCCAGTGTATTTTTCACCAATTTACTGTTATCAAATGAATATCGTTCATTTTTTAACGCCGCCGGGGTATATGCAAAAAGGATATGCCTTTTTTACCCTCTCTGCCGTGGTATTTTGAACAGATATATCATGTTATGGAGGGGTATTTGCGAAAAATACCAGTCAAGGGACTGTACAATTTCCCGAGCCGCTAGACGAGGGAAATTCGGTCCCAAGACTGGTATTTTTCGCAAATACCTCTCCATAACATGATATATCTGTTTAATTACACCGAATAGATTTGGATTGAAACTAATTCATTAACATGTTTATGCACAATTTTGAGGAAAGAGGATATTATCATAGAACCGCGGGAATTATACATGTACTAATACGCGTTAGCTCGCTTTTTTATATAACGTCATTCCCGAAAAATTTTGGTGGGAAAATGCTCGAGAGGGTAAAAAAGGAATATCCAAAATGGCAAATACCATGGTATTTGAGGCAAATTCACCGGCAGTGGTGAAAAACAGGCAAATTCGTTTGAAATGAGGAAAAAATATTAGAATATGCGAAAAATACACTGGCTATCAACCAATCAAAATCTGGCTTTCTTATATAAGGTGTAATTAGCCAAAAAAGACTCTATCCGAACTGGCTGGACGCTTGTAACGTCACGATCATCAATGTGTGCGTTTTGAACGTTAAAGAGGTACTAAAACGCACATAACAAGTAATTCTTATCTAAAAGTTCGAAATAATTGATAAAAAATGCAAAAAACCCGATGTAATTTGGTCCACTAATAACAGAGATAATAGCGTGTAAAGTTCAACTATTTTTACCTTAGGAAAATCCAATCAACGCTACTTCCGGAAACAGCACTAAAACCAAATCTACCGGAAGTGACGCACTGTGGGTCACTTCTTCGGCTTATCTGAGCGTTGTTTAATAAATGAACTTTCTTCTGATCGTTGATTTAAAGCACTGCCAATGAATTTCGCTACCCCTTCAAGGTTCATTCTTCATTATGACCAATTTGTCAAAAGAAACAAAATATGTTTCAGAAGGGAAATGTATTTATAACGTGTTTCAATATAAAAGGGGTGTGATTCAACATTGAGTTTTCAACTGAAAACAATGTTCCTGATCGTATAACTGAGACAAATTGACGGTCAATATATTATATTCTAGCTATTAATTAAAAAAACTATTGAGTCGAGAAAAATATGGTTTATATTTACATGTACGTAAAGTTGCATAATATCTTGACAAGATATGACGGTAGAGAGCGGTAGAGGCGTCTAATCCATGTAATAAAAATAATTACTGGCAAGTTAAAAACTGGGTATATGTAATTCCTTTTTATAATGTTAATTATCAAACTATAAAGTTTATCACTTTATAAACAATAGGTGGCATTTCTACATGGCCATGTTGTTAATTACCTGAGTGGAGGGATAATAGCTAGTGTTTGATCTTTATAACCTTACAGGATGTTTACTTATCAGTAGTGTCAAAGTACGGACAGTTTTAATTACCAGATCGAGAGGATTAACATTTTTCTTGTTTGGTTATCTATTTGTCATTGCTTAAATTTCAAATGAAAGAAAAGGTCAATATTTTAAAAGCAGTATGGTATATTTGTTTTATTAAAAAAAAATATTTAGGATTTAGGACACAAGTAATTTGGGAATGCACACCCCTTTTTCTAAAAATTTTATATCAGTGGTTTTGTTGTAGTTTTAAATGCTCTTAGATATCTTAACCTATTTAATAATTCTATTGCTCTTATATTTCTACGAAATAGGTTTTATATCTTATTTTCTAATAACAAAAAAAATTAATATATATTTACATATAAAATAGGCCTGTGATTTAGGACACAGACATAGATTATAATTGTATAATTTGTCTCTATGGCAAACGTACTGAAAGTTACAGGACAGAAAGTAACAAATGTGTTTGTACAAAAGTCACACATACTATTTGTTTAGTTTTGTTTAAAACATAGGAAAAATGTCGACAATTTTTAGGTTACTTGCATATATTCCTTTTTCAATTTATGAAATAGTTCATTTAAACCTTGAGTAATGAATAGATGTAAAATTTTATGCAATAAAAGGATAAATTTGTTAACACTATGTCACAATGAAACCATTTAAGTACCAAGCCACTTTAACAAATTGTTATCTTTACAATTATTTTTCATTATTGTTTTTTTTTTTTTTTTCAGAATAAATCAAAAAATATTTTGACAAATATCTTCTAATATTAAAAAAAAAAGAATAATCTAATAACTGAATTGTGAATTTTGTACTGCGACTTTCTATCCTACATTCGTCCGTAGGTAGGACTATGCACGTGATGCTGAGGTCTGATATAACGTTAGTATATATATGACAAATATGACATTGTTTTTACATAAGGTCCAAGGACTATGACCATCATATATACTTATACTGATTTCAGTCGATTTAAAAATTTTGTTTGATGTGTAAATCTCGTATAGGTTAATTACAGGTCTATTCGGTATTTTATTTTAATGAAAATAGCTTAATCAATACATATTCAGGTTTTGCTAAACCAGTCAAGCAGATTACTGTGACTGACAGTACTCAATTCTCCACATTATCTGGATTATAAACTTATATAATTTTGAAATACTGCTGTCACTAAAGTCCTTCGGTAACTAAGTACATGTAAGTTAGAGAATTTTTCTTGTTTTGTAGCTCAGAAAACCCACATAGTTTAATTTAACAAATCAACAAGTTACGCCCTCCGTCGTCTTTTGGAAGCACGTGTCGGAGTGTCCTATTTTGAATGCCGTTTTCGCCATGAAAACAACATGCACGGTTCTACTTCTGCTTCTACCATCACTTTAGGATGCACATGTTAATATTTTATAGAAAAAGGTTGATTTGTCTTCCAAATACCGTCCATATTCAACATGATGAATATTCTGGCAAGTTGTGCTTTTGGTTTTCAATACTTTTCTAATAATAAACATTTGTTTAAAATATTTATGCAATTATCAAGCCTCGATTAATGTATAACAATATTTTCAATGTAATAATTGTCACCGATAAATATCAAAACTGTAATTTTACTTAAGCAAGCCGTGATCTGTTTACATACGATATAACACACGTATTTGATCAGGGTGACCCACTGTGCGTCACTTCCGTTGGGTATAAGTAGTGAGTTGTAGTGGCGTGTTTTACTAAATCGTTCAGGTGTTCAAATGACAAACTGACAGTAATTTGCAAATATCTCGATAATTACAAGATGAAATTTTATCGGGTTTTTTGCATTCTTAAACATTAATTACGTACTCTAGAATAAGACAAACATGATTTTAGCGTTTTAGTACCTCTTTAACATTCGGTGTAATTAAGGGCATATCCAACAGTTTATTTCTGACGGTGAGAATTTTTCCTTTGAGATATTTCATTCTTCAATTGACAGAGAATCAAATTTTGCCAAAAAATAGTTGTCGTCGATTTCGTTTTGCAAAAATACTGCTGAAAATTGAACATTTCTGCAATTTTGGAGTAAAAACGTTTTTATTTAAAAATAGGAGTTATTGCCCTTAAATGACTATTTTGATAAATGTTTTCATTTCTCATTATTACTTTGAAAGAAAGAAACTGCAAACAGCAAATTTAAATGATTAGTAATACAAGATCAGCTGATTTACAGAAATGCCAATGTGATTTAAACTATCAATTTATTCCTTCAAGGAGTAAATACAATTGTTTAACCAATTACAACATTTCTTCTCATTTTCTTAAAAATTATTACAGATAAGCAAGATTTGATGGCAGACAAACTAAACCAGATAAATTATCAGCAATACAAAATTTATTTAAAAAATGCCAAAAATAACCATCAATTGACTTCTTGTTAAGTTGTAGGAGTTATTGCTTTGAAAAAGACGATTTTTTTTAACAATAGAAACATTTTTACTTATTTATCTCAAAAACTATAAAAGACAGACTGTAAACAGCAAAAAATATCAACAATACAACGGCTACAAAATGCCAATATATCTGAACCCATTAACTGACTTCTTACAGGAGTTATTGGCCTTAAAAGACGAAATAAAGCATTTTTTGCCTATTGTCAACTATTACACAAATACCGATATAAGATCTACAAAAATACCCATCTGGTTGAAAGATCAATTGATTCATTAGAGGAGTTATTCCCCTTAAATGACAAATGATTTTAGTTTGTAATTTAAATTACGGTGTTTAGACCAACTTGGACGCCATAACTAAAAACAGATGATAGGGTTAAATGGAAATTGATGGCGATGGTGGTGTTTCATAAGTTATCCTGATTTTTCACGTAAATCAATTTAAAGTATGATAACTAGACGAACCCATTGGGGCCTCTATCTTTTAACAGTACCAACTTTATTTGTTATAAGTGGACATCGCTAAGTAAACTTTTCCTTCAGCCAGGGATGAGCAGACTGACTTAATCTCTTGGTTCAGTGATGTTTCAACGGATACTCGATAGGCCTACCGAATGGAATGATTTATAATGCTTCATTACTAAAAATCATTTTTAGGTGATGAGGCAATTTTTTCGATTACTATAAATAATAGCTTGACTACATCATACCTATAGAATGATAAAAATCATAATGATTCATTGTAAGGTGACTATGTCTGTCTACAGGGTTCATCTGACCTCATTTTTATGATGGTTAATTTGAAATGTAATATTTTGTGATAAGGTCAATTTTTCAATCACAAAACCACAGGGGTTGACTGGGGTATAGGAATATGGGTATCCCTTGGTCTTCTTCCGACCAGCAGTAAAACGCTTGACAAAGTGGGGAAGTGGGGCGTCTGTTTGGCTTTGCGGGATATATAAATTGGAAGTCACGCCCGGTCAGAATGGGGATGTTTTATCTAATTCCTTGTGTAGAGAGAGAGTGTCACGCTCTCTGCACGTTAACAACCCTTGCAACAACTCCTTAAGGGGGTCCGTAGGTGGCCTTAGCGAGGCTAAATTTCTGTCCCTATCCAATATATCCATTTTCCAGTGGCATTCCAAATTTCCCGCCCTCAACCAGGTCGACACCCTATACTGGAACCTACCTATTGTACTGAACATGCATGAAATATTTGCCACTGGATGTTAAGCAAACAACATACAAATCAAAAAGTAGAGACACACACCACCATTTACGCATCTTCTTTATAAGTAAACGGTAAAAGATTTCAGGTTTATAGAATTAGCATAAGGTGTCCATGTTATCTAACAAATTCCATTTGACCTTGACCAAATGTTGATGCTTTGTTGCTAAATGTTAAGTTTTCCTGATTAGATTAGTTTCTCGGTTAATGTAAATTAAAAGTAACAATGCTTCTGAAGCGTTTGTATGGATTTACCTTGAACAGGAACAATCAAACAAACAAAGATTAAGTCTACAAGCAATCTGAGAGATAAATGACCAAAAAAGGGCATAAAAAGAATAGCTTAAATCTATCTCCGGGGCCGAGTTCACTTGAAACTCTAGAGTTGACTTTACTAACTCGGGTTTCAACAATCCGAGTTTACTCGAACCTCTCGATTTAACCCTTCTAACCCCGGTTCCAACCCTCACAGAACCAGGGTTAAACTCGAGAAACCCTTGAATGATGTCAATACAAATCAGATTTTTCCTTTTTTATGCTTAGTCAGGGCCTTACTTTGGACTTACTTAGAGTTGTTCTGAATACCAACTGGAGTGCGTTCACGTGATATTCTTGAAACTCTATCGGTAAACTTTGCCTGATGGAGTTGGAACCTTAATTGCTAAATTTATCATCGGCGAATTTAAGAGTTGTGTTATAAATCATGTCAGTACCAAATCACTACAACTATCTAATAATTGTCTTTGTTGTATACATGTAGTACCATTGTAAGATGTACATACTCATTTTAATTGACCATTGCTGTATATTATTATATTGTTATATTGTTGTATTGTATTGTGATACCGGTAATACTTTGATATCTTCAGAGACATATGTAGTATACCTCTCTGATATCTTAGACTTTCAACATAAATTCAGTCATACTTCGTAAAGCAGACAAGACATTTCAGTGTGTTCACTCTCGTTTACTTTTAGTATCGGATCTAGAATTTCAATTTCAATAAAATATTTCACTCATAATTACACCTTATGTAAGAATCCTGGGTTTTGATTGGTTGATAGCCAGTGTATTTTCACCAATTTACTGTTATCAAATGAATATCGTTCATTTTAACGCCGCTGGGTATATGCAAAAGGATATGCCTTTTTACCCTCTCTGCCGTGGTATTTTGAACAGATATATCATGTTATGGAGGGTATTTGAAAATACCAGTCAAGGACTGTACAATTTCGAGCCGCTAGGCGAGGGAAATTCGTCCCAAGACTGGTATTTTCGCAAATACCTCTTCATAACATGATATATCTGTTTAATTACACGAATAGATTTGGATTGAAACTAATTCATTAACATGTTTATGCACAATTTTGAGGAAAGAGGATATTATCATAGAACCGCTGGAATTATACATGTACTAATACGCGTTAGCTCGCTTTTTATATAACGTCATATCCGAAAAATTTTGGTGGGAAAATGCTCGAGAGGGTAAAAAGGAATATCCAAAATGGCAAATACCATGGTATTTGAGGCAAATTCACCGGCAGTGGTGAAAAACAGGCAAATTCGTTTGAAATGAGGAAAAATATTAGAATATGCAAAAATACACTGGCTATCAACCAATCAAAATCTGGCTTTCTTATTCAAATAAAGCCAAAACGTTATGGTTTCCCAAAACGGCAAGAAATGAACATTTGAAATGCACATTTTAATTTTTAAATATTTTCAACGGTGTCGATTTGGCCAAAGTAAGATATGTTATTCTTTAAAAAAAATGGAACGTCATGACGTTTTGAAAATATTTGTCAGTATACTCGTTTTGAGAAAAATCGAGTAATATAATATTGTTTACTCAATCCTTCCGTAAGCCTCACAAATTGCGCCAAAACTTAAGACGTTTGGAAATAACGTTATATTTCGCGCTAATTTTCAAAGGCAGTGCGACGGCGTGGCAGACAAATGTATATATATACTCTGTGACTTGGTTGGATAGTTGTCTCGATAGCACTCATATCACATCTTCTTATTTACAATGAACCAGTATCAGGAAGAGATAACAATTCAGTTAGTTTTACTATTGTGTTCGTCAAAATTGTGAATCCGGTGTGAAACATGCAAACCGTGGAATTACAAACTTTCAAAATAGTTTTTTTATGGTGTCATCTTTTGTTTTACATTGTATATCAGTTAAAGGTTGTATTCATTTAAAGAGTTACTGTATATTAGCACTTCAACGCAAAGCTAGATGCTAGATGCATGATAAATGTTAGTTTACACCGTATTTTATTTTTCTCAAGAAACCAACTTTTTATCTTTCTCAAGTAAAACCAAACTTTTAGTTTTCTATCCTGAATGACAAAAATTTCGGAAAAGTTTGATAAAGAATTAATCACAATTTGTGCTGCATTCTAATGCAATAATAAATCATTACGCAAGAAACCGCCCTTTCAAAACGCCCATAGCAATTCAATGGTGATTCCGTTATGACGTCGTTGAAACAACGTTAAATTACGGGAAACAATATAGACGACGTTTAAGTTTGGTATTACCTCCCCTGAAACTGTTGGATATGCCCTTAACAATTTTCTTGGTAGAGGGGTCTAAATACAGCACAAACAACATTTTCCAAAAGACCGAAAAAGTGAAAAAGTATATTTTAACAAAACGCATTTGACTAGCAGGTCGAACAACGGATGTTCTTAAACCCTAATGACTGCCATGGCGATTACCAAATAAACGGATCACCAGATGTAACAAAATGGGTCTTTATTATTAATTTAATACCAAACAGAAACAATAAACATGCGGAAAAGATGGTATACCGCAAACATGAGGTGCAAAAATTAGTACACCATATCCGGATTTCGAGTGTTTTGGTCATATGAATGTAACCATATAAAAATTTTGAAGAGTCGAAATAGGATGAAAGGATTATATAAACCCGAAGGCAAATATAATACAAGCCCAAACGAAAAAAAATATAAACAAGTATAAATTGAAAACAACGTTCAAACCTATGATTGCGTTGGATAAAACCGCAATTTTTATACGTGTGCATGCAAAACAAATTTCTTGGTAGAGGGGTCTAAGTAATGTCTCTTCAGTGATGTTAGGAATCGAAACGGTATTTGGAAGGCCATATAATTTATCTCAATTTAGGACTGACTCTTGAATTTTGATGAGTCGAAATATATATATATACATTATGTACAATGTTGAAATCATTTGAAACTCTTTGTTACAAACGGCCATAGCCAGAATTAGGATAACTTTTTCATTCAGTAACTGTACAATTGAAATAAAATGCAAAATAATGAGATTCTACTATGCTGTTTACTAGTTAAAAATAATGGAATTGTCATGTTCTTTTTAATTATTAACAAACCATCACATATTGTCATTTTTTATTATATCCCTAAATGTCATAGAATACGATAAGACGACATAGTTATTTGATCTCTGCCAATTTTGATTCAGTCTGCATTTTAGTTCAAAAACACTTGTTCCATGTTTCTTTCAGTTCCGTAGCTGGTTTGTTCCATATCAACTTCAGTATATTCCAACCTTTTTGGAAGTCTTCAGAACATAATCAGAATTTTCAGGATGCATTGCAGTGGAATAAATGCCCATGATCAAACTCTGAACAAGTCTTGCACATATACATTCCTTGAGTACATTCAGATCTGCTTCCGGTATGAGAAATTTTGCTAGAAACCCCGCCAAAGTGTATCCTCCTGCAATTATCGGATCTAAAATGTCACTTTCTAGCATGATGTATGCCATGGCAATAGCCACTTCAAATATATAATAGGAATACGCAGCATCACCGAAGTCTAGAATACCTGTCACATGATAATCGCCGTCATCATTCTGTTGAACTAAGATGTTTTGTTCATTAACGTCTCCGTGAATGATGCCTGAAATCATTATATCTTTATTGTACAACTTTTATAGCAAACAGTTCAAGAAAAGTATGAAATTTTAAAAATAAAAATAATGAAATGAAAAAAACATGTTAAATATCACAAATTTTAATTTCTGATTTTAACATTTTACAATGTTATAAAATCTTTATTAAATAACACATAGATCCGAGTGGTCTAAGTAGTTACTACTGTGATCACTAGCCAGTCAACACTGAGGTTGTGAGTTCGAACCCGCTCGTGGGTGCACTCGACTCAATCTTAATTGACTAGGATTGTCAGTTTTCCTATCGAAGGTCGGTGGTTTTCTCCGGCACTCCGGCTTCCTCCACCAATAAATACTGACCGCCACGAAATAGCCCAAAAGCGGTGCTTAAAAGTGGCGTAAAACACCAAAAATCAATTAAATCATTTCTGATTTTAACATTTTACGATAAATGCGAACGTTTAACTTTTAATGACTTTAGACTTTTTCCTAGACAGAATTTATTAATTTTGGTTAGTAGGAATGAAATAAAAAACTACCTTTTTTAAGACTACTATAATTCTGAACAACGTTTTTAACAAACAAGTCGATCACTTCACCGGCAAGATTCTTTTGCTCAGTATCTTCTATATAGGAAAGAAATTCAAGAAGTTTAGGAACTTCTGTCAGGCTCCATATTCTTTTATGGTTGTCAAATCCTACATGATGAAAGTCCTACAAAGAGCAAATGACTTACAGTTATGTATAAAGATTGATATCAAACCTGAGAGAGGTTAGACTCATTCTCAAATCTATGTTTATATTTCCCTCATGGGTAGTCATGGTCGTTAAACATCCCCTAGTAGTAGTTGTTTATAATTCGTGGGAACCTGAGGTGTGAACAAAGTAAAAAAGGAATAAATCTGACCAAAAATAAATATTTAATTATTTTGTTTATAAATTTCACAATTCATAACTTTTGTTGCTTTTTAAATAATTGTGTAAGTAGTCGAAAGGACATTACCAGACATTAAAAAAGAACAGCACAGAAATAAATAAAAAAAATTGTGTTTTAATGTAGGTTAAAACCCTCTTTTTCTGGGCGAATAACGTTTTACTTGTACCCCAATAACAGGTACGATTTAATTGCTAAAAACAAATATAAATATATAAAACAGTTTTTCTTTCAAATTGTTTTTTTTTTTTTTAAGTTAAGCATTCAAAACTAAAGTAAAATCGTGTTTCAGGACATTGGACGTTACTTCACAAAGAGTAAACGCTACGTGTGCTTCTGTTGCAGGCATTCCCATCGTTAACAATCATAACTAGCTATACACAAACGACTGTGACAGAATACTTACATAACAGCACTGGTCCAGCTCTCCAGTTAACTGTCCAACTTCATAGGCAATATCTTTAGTATATGATAAACCTGCTAAAATACGACCAGGCAGGTACTCAAACAGTCGAACAATATGATGTCTTCCACCTGAAATAGTTGGGATGTGTAACAAAAATAATGATCCTTGGAATAAGTGTGATTAGAAGGTAACATGATATATTAAAAAATATACTTTTGTCATGAAAAAATGTATGCAAAGTTATAAAGCAGATACTTAGAAAATATAAAGAATCCTCATAAATGAAGAATTTTATTGTTGGTCATATCTCTAAACTGAATGTCCATATATATTATTAGAATGACCCAATAAGTAATGTTAACCTGGTTCAAAGTCTGAAATTAGCAACCTTTATGTTGATACCATTTGCTTGTTTCATTATTCCATATGTGCATGATCATTTTATAAAGTATGTGTTTATGTGCCTTTTGAATGAAAAAAAAACAACAAATCTCGTCATTGTGATATACCTGCCAATGTTTCTGTTGACATCAATCTGCCATCTACGCTTTTCAATGGTTTGGGCGTATTGATTTCTTTGTTGGCAAGGTGATGAATAAGGACATTTTGAGCTTCTGAAACAGAGTATATATATTCTATTGATATAAACAAGTAGAGATAGAGGTATATCTCGGGCTGAAATGAAGTAGGAATCAATTGATAACAATTAGTAGCTGTAGACGCCCAGTAAGTCGTGTAAGTTCTTGGCGACGTTTGGGTCCTTTTGTATGATCTTGTGTTTCATAAATCCAAAACACCGCGTGTTCATCTAATCAACACAAAATAACACAGGTTGCACTTTCCTCGAAATGTTCAAAATTGGCAGTCCCCAAGAAAATAATAAAATATGTAACTTTCATATAGATATGACAGACAAATAAGCGTGGCAAACTTCCCCTGAATTTCTTTCACTAACATGGTAAAACACCAACATGACAAAGTTGTTAAAATCTGGAAATTGATCATCATCGAGTGTGAATAATATGCACTAAAGATTTACAAATATCCATAAATTCCACGCCATATATTTTGTTGAAAACAGTTTTGACGCTGGTTCATGTCTGTCATTGTCAAAGGCCGTAAGGTTGCCTATAATTGCTTACATCCACTTCTTTGAACTTTGGTGGATAGTTGTCTCACTGGCAATCATACCACATCTCCTTATTTTTTATATTGATGCAATATCGCAAATTTGACTTGTTTTATAAAACTTTGCATTGAAGGACATTCTTATCCAACATAAATAAATTTGTATCTGAAAGACAAAATACTTTAACTTCAAAATTTGTTTTGGTAATCTGTCCTTCTTTAGGCTTTTTGCAAAATTGCATAAAATTTGCCCAAATTTACCATCATTGAAGTTTTGAGCATATCATATTTGGTTAATGGTTCTATTATGTCAAATTGTTAGAACTTCAAAGTACACACACGAAACTGTACACTGTGAATATAAAAGGCTCTGGCTCTGAGGATCCTAGTGTGAAATAAATTCAGGGGAAACTGACCCTACCTTCTAATACCAAAATCAGAATTGAAAATTATGAATCCCTGCTATCCAATTAAAACTAATAGTAAGCTGCGAACAAAGCTTACGAAATGATAACCCTCTTTCTATTCCTTGCAAAGTCCATGATTTGCTAAATTAATCCCAGGAACACTTGGATGAAAAAAAAAAAGAGAACACAATGCATGATATGAAGATTCTGAGAAAATTTCAATAAATTCTAATTAGGGTTTAAGAGTTGGGAATAGAAAATGAGTACCCCAAATAAAGCTATGACAATGTCCATGATTAACAAAGGTAACTCGAATCAAAAACAAAATAGGAGGTGCACGATGGGTACTCCCAGATAATGCAATGGTAAAATCCATGATTTTCCAAGGAAAATCCCGAAAAACAAAAGGAGGGCAAAATGATATTATATTGTGAAGATTATGAGAAAGTGTGAACTTTCAATAAATTCTAATTATGAGTTAAAGAGAAGCGGATATAAATGAATTTTACCAGCTAGACTCAAGCTAGCAACCATCTGATATTTATTTTCAATGCAAAATACAGAAGCTTCATTGAGTGGCGGACCAAGAGGTCTCGGAATCCCCTTCATTTCTTCGAAATTTTTTACCACGCAAAAATCGCATAAAATTAGACTGGACCACTTCTTTAAGACAGAATCATTAAGAACGTTCCCTGAAAATATGCCAATAGATTTGCGCCTGAGCCTCTAAAATTTACTCACCTATTGCTTTTTTCAATCCATTCCGTATCCATCACTTTGAAAGGATTAACACTCTGAGTATTTTCTGTCATATGAACGTATCCATTGTGCAACTTTCTTTTGATGATTTCTGGTCGAACAATATTTCCAGGCGTTTGACTGGTCATCCTTTGCCGGTGCATATGCTATCCCGCACTTATAATAAAACCCATAATATGTTCACAACTTAACACTCTCTCTTGTTATTTGCACGTGAAAATTTCGGTCATCATAACTATTAAGTTCTGTCATATGTAACACATGCAGACCATAAAGACTCCGTAAAAGTTGTGCAACTTTCTTTTGATCGATTTCTGGTCGAACAATATTTCCAGGCGTTAATACAGTACTGGTCATCCTTTGCCGGTGCATGTATGCTATCCCGCACTTATAATAAAACCCATAATATGTTCACAACTGACATACATATGTGTGTATAGGTAATTATTTCAATGAGGTCAGCCATAAGTGTTACGTTAACACCAAACAAAAACACCGAACTAATCGTATAGATCCAGTCTGTTCTTTTTGAAAGTCTGAATACACTCATTACACACATCTTACAGATGTATTTTATTTATATACCTCTGTAGATTTATTTTTGTCTGTTAAATGCTCGGTGTTTAATGCAACGATGCTTGCTGAAATTAAATCGTACATAAACCGCTGGGGGTTGCACTTTATTCGATTAAACCAGTGTTTGTACGTGATTCGAGATTGGTAAAAAATGTTTCCATGAAAAGAAGGACGTTGAAATTTTACAGTGGCATATATAAGTACCTTTACGCTCTTGGTAAAACTCAAAAGCAAAGGGGCGCTTTTAATGCGGTCCTTCATCTTGGTCTTAGTGAAAAGTCTTCCAAACGGAGCAATAGCTCACACCTCGCTGCAAATCAAATCTAAAATCAATTTTAATCATCATAGTCTTGTCAAATTCTATAATTCTGTTCTAACTTGACAGATTGTGAGACCTATATCAGTACTATTCACTATTTAAACTTTGTATAATGATTTGTGACAAGAAATCAGATGAGAAAAAAATATTACAACTACAAGAATAGGCTTATAAGGCATTACTTAAAGTGCTAGTCTCCCGATTTCAGTTCCACATCCGATAAAAATCATCGTTCTAAAATCCTTTCGGTTGTGACATGTATAAATACGAAGCCATGTCCGGTTGGAATACTCCGCGGACATTACATCCAATGCCTCCTGTAGGAGAGAACGGACCCAGGGCGAACAGGTATTAGGGCGAACAGGTACTAGGGCGAACGTGAATCAGGGCGAACGGACCCGGATGCAACCTGGGACTAATACAAGTTATCTATCGGTCTTAGGTGCAACACTCTTTCCGTTAACTGCAGCAACTCTTTGAAGAATCTGTGGGTTGACTGTTTGATAAAGGCAGGCAAACTTTCTACCTTCTCCAACATAACCTCATTTTCAGTGGCAGTCTCTCCCTGAATATACATGAAATATTTGCCACTGAACTTTAAACAATCATTCAATAGGATCAGATATGTATTATGATGGTACCTGTGGAATTATGTATTGCATTTTTCGAATTGTTTCATCTATATACGTGATTAAAATTTGATAAGCTGTGTATATAAATATTTTCTATCTTTTTGAAATAGGTTTCTCAATACTATAGAGTTGCTATATTTTTTATTTCATTTTACATTTTCATCATTTGCCTATTTTTCAAAATTTGATGTCTCTCATCCCTACGAATTTTATATATACATGTTATAATTACTTTCATATGTATAAATGGAACTGGAGTGGTCCTTTGGTTGTTTTTGTGTATAACGCGACTTTCAGTACTATTGACCTTCTCATGGCAGACAATATTTAATGATGGTGAAAGCCGGAGTGCCCAGAAAGAAACATCGAAAATCAACAGGTTACCTGGCAATCCTAGTCAAAGATAGGGGTTCGAACTTACAACAGGCTAGCAATGCCCCCGTGGTCCTTGGACAGTCCTTGTGGTACTCAGACAGAACATATTTTTTCATAGGAATGACGGTCCTGCAATTTGATTAGTGTGGGAATCCAATATGATACCAAACATTGCACAATGCTGATTGATTGATCGTGGTTTGTTTAAGAATCAGTGGCAAATATTTCATGCATGTCAGGACAAGAATAAACAATGATTATACTGCTATGTCCATGTCACCTTTGGGTTGCTGAGTTTTGAAAAATATTTTCACACCATCAATTATCAAGAGTAGAACTGTTTTCATAAACTGTTAACACAGAGATATGTCTCGCCTTTTTGTAATTTCGATAATGCAAATGTTGAAATTAAAATAGCAACACTTTAACATGTAAGTTTTGCAAATACTCAGTCAATGAATCATGACTGAAGGTTCATGGCTAAACAATCTCCATGGAAATGAGATGTGCCAATGCTAATACAACTGCATACCAAATACCATTGACTTATCATAAGTAGTTCCCTTAAACAAACCTAAACACAAACTAATACATGTAAACTAAACAAAATTTCAAAGTCAACAGACCATAACTTAGGGGGAGGGGCCAAATAATCTTCATGGTAATGAGATGTGCCAATGCTAATACAACTGCATACCAAATATCATTGACCTACCACTAGTGGTTCCCAATAAACTGACATAATCACAAACTAATACATGAAAACTAAGCAAAGTTTTAAAGTCAATAGACCATAACTGAGGGGGCAGGGCAAAATAATCTCGACTGTAAAGATATATACCAATGCTAATACAACTGCATACCAAATATCATTGACCTACCACAAGTGGTTCCCCATAAACTGACCTAATCACAAACTAATACATGAAAAGCAAATTCAATAGACCATGACTGAGGGGGCCAGGCCAAATTATCTCCATGGAAATGAGATATGCCAACACTTATACACCTGCATCCCAATTATCATTAACTTACCACTGGTGGTTCCCCATAAACTGACCTTATCACACACTAATACATGTAAACTAAGCAAAGTTTCAAAGTCAATAGACCATAACTGAGGGGGCAGGGCCAAATAATCTCCATGGTAATGAGATGTGCCAACACTAATACAACTGCATACCAAATATCATTGACCTACCACTATTGGTTCACCATAAACTAGACCTAATCACAAACTAATACATTGTTGATGCCGCCGCCAGAAACAGCATACCTATGTCTCGCTTTTTGACTCTGTCAAGCAATACAAAAGGATTATTTGACATTTCAAGACCTTGACATCTGAATTAATAACATTAACAGTACCAATTTTACTACACCAGATGTGCATAATAATAACATTTATTAACTCTACAATGATATCGCCCAAGTGGTAGTAAATGCATTGAAGTATTCAAGTACTCTCAGTATTCAAAATAAAATCTATAAAATTTGCAGTACAGTACAATATTCTTCCTTTATGTTTTAGATTCAAACTGTATCCTTTCATGAACAAGCCCACTTCACACTTTAGTAACAAATGTTCTATTAGCATTTTTTCCCAGCACACAAACTGAAAGATCTACATGAGAAAATAACACAACTTGTTACAAAGTGAGATTAACCAATCATTACAGGGGATAAAGTCCTGCATTTATTATTTTCAAGTCATAAGAAAGCAACAATATATTATTCACTTTTTATTATAAAGGGAAAACAAATATATAACAAAATATGAACATCCTGGCTTTGCTTTACAAAACCATCAAAGCAGCCTTCTCACAGAGCAACACAATCTCAAAACTAATTTACACTAGTATTGTTAACATAACAAAATTTGATCATTACAACTGAGTAATACATTTAATTCATATAATTTCTTGACAATGTTTACTGGGAAAAATAACAGAACTTAGGATCGGTATCTAACTGCAGTTTTACATTTGATCCTAAACATTCCCTATAAAATATGTAAAAAGTTATAATTCAGTGGTATGATTGCATATTGTGGTAGCAGTTTTTGTGTTACATTTGAAACAACCCATAAATGAACCATCAAATTTTCTTAGTGTTGACATGAGAAGTGAAGGTTTCAGCAAGAATAAATCTTTCTACATCTGTGAAAACATCTAGAATTCCATATCTATAAACAATATGTTTAAAAAATATTTACACACAGTCTCATATAGCAGTGTTGGTTTAAATATGCTCATGGCATAATGCAATTACACAAAATGGCTGGAGGATAAGTATAATCACACGTATACATGGGAATGCATACGAAGAGTGAGGTTAACCAAAACATTCTATACTGAGCTGATGCTATGATACAACATTTTGTTCTGTTGTTGGTGTTGTACTTTGTCCATATTTATTTGATAAAACACGAGATACATAGTTCCAATATTCACTTCTTATAGTGTCAAATTCATCTGCTAATGATGTGCACATCTGAAAAGATAACATATTTTCATTGAAAGAAGTCAATAATCAAATAATCTATTTTAAGTTCTCTTACACACACTCACACCCATATATATATATATATATATATATATATATATGTCTTTATTTGCTATACAGCATGAAAATATTGCAAATGTTGTTTTTCATAATGAATTATTTGATATTATACAGGTAAACCTTGAACTCTGATCATGATACTATTGAATATTTTCGTTTCTTTTAAGCTCGATTCAATTAAATTACTGCCATTTATTCACACATCTTTGGCCATCAAACTTTCAGCAATGGATTTTCCCGATGGTTTGAATGCAGTAAACTTAGTAGATAGGACTTTACCAACTTGTCAAGAATAAGTAATTTTCCTGCAATTTCTCATTAAAATTCTCCCCGAGGAATTTAATAAGTGTAATATTGGTAAAATTGGAATATTAATTTTTATGATTTAAAAAATATAATATACCTGTACAGATTTTTTGAGTGTTTCCTCTTGATCTCCATTGTTGTTTTCTAACATTTCTTCGTATGCATCAATCATACAAGCTATTAAATAAGGTGACCGATATCTGTCATTGTACAGTTGTTGACAGAATTCCATTAAACCAGGATATGTACTTAATTCACGGTCTAACAATACTCTGAAAATAAACAAAAGGTCATTAAGATCATCTTTAGTAAATAGAAATGACTCGTTTGACAGTAAGATATACTATCTATAAAGATAACTTTATCCACATAAAAACTTTTTATACAAAGGTATCTCCAAACAGAACTACTTGTTCATATTCACATTAGAAGTATCTTGAATACACAAGAAGTTTTGTTTTCTTCAAATGAAATTGTGTTATCTCCCTTATACTAGACAAATAACTTACCCTTTCAAATAGTTCCACGCACTTTCATTGTTTGGTGCTTTTTTGATGAAATCTTGGGTGTAACTGAAATAAAAAAATGTCTTCAAATACAAAAATTCAATAACAAGAGTGAAATATAGGAAATGCAGTGTTAATTAAATATTTTAAAATGAGCAAATATATGCAAATCAGGTGTTATAGTAGGAATCAGTAAAAAATAATTGCAAGATAAATAATTCTCAAAAATCCAATACCTGAAACGAAATTATTGAACCAATGCATGCATATATACTAAAATAAGTCCTGTATGCACGTTTTTTTTTAATATTGATAACAAATCTATAGCGTATTATCGACAAATAATATTTCATTCAGCGATTGTCGATTGCAAGCTAATCGACTTTTTAGTTTGTTGCAGAAGTTTATCGGATAGTGACATTCAACACAGGGCATGTGGAGCATGTGAAAAATAAGCATCCATGTGACAGAGTTGTCAACTCACAACTGGAGATTTGAAAATTTTCAGCTGGAGTTTGGGCCTCATAACTGGAGATTTTTTATCGACATATTTATCACCGTTTTCAGTGTTCATTTTGATGATAAAGCTACATATTTCCCCTTCAACATAACAGTATGACTATACTAATGTTTTCTCTTTGTGTTGTTACCATGTGAACACTAAGCTATACTCTTTGTTTGTAATTTTTTTTCCCTTTCCTCATTGTTAGATTTACTCTCAGTTTGTATTCCAATATATATTTTTGTGTTTTGCAAGTCTTATTCCATTCATTTACTATGATTTATGGCCAGATTTAGCTTAAACACTATCGCAATTAGAAATGATGATGATGGAAGTTTTTATCGACCTTGACTGACTATACAGCAATTAAATATGATGATGGTGGTGTTTATCGACCTTGACTGGCTATGGAGCCCACACAATCGCACAGTCAGCTTAAATGAGATAATGAAGTCAATACATAACTTGTAAATTTCAATTTAAGCATTGACAAGAAGTAAGGATCTCTCAAATAATTTTCAAAATAATATTTTCTTATTTGTCTTAAGACATTTAAAATCATTTTATTTTATTATTCAATTTTTATTTCATTCATATTCTTTTATCGATTTACATTATTTTAAGGAGGGTAACTTAAAAGAGGATTAAACAAGGGAAGTAACTCAAAACTTCTTTGACACAAAGCTTTTCTTACAGAACAGCAGTTTGCCTGAGGTAATAAAATGCTTTGCTGAGCACAGCCTGATACGACCGCAGTGGTCAAACCCTGAACAGTTGGGGCAAATTTGGACACAATATTCAAGCTTGATACTATCTGAATTTGGACTGTGATCAAATTTTTGACATAATATTGGTTTCTGACACAAAATAAATGTGGTCAAAGATCTTACAAATCTAATGCGCAATACTGTGTAATTGAAGATTTTATTTGCTTATATATATAAATCATAAATAACCAACTTAAAATGGAAAATTTTAAAGGAAAAAATCCCACACCCCTGAAATTTTTGAACCCCTTATGATTCATCACCCCAAACTCAATCCCAGCCTTCCTTTGTAGTATGGTACCTTGCAGTACAATTTCAGACAGATCCATACACTTGAATACAAGTTATTGTCTGAAACTGAAAATGCTTGTTTTTGGCCCTTTTTGGCCCCAAATTCCTAAACATTTAGGCAATTACCCCAAACTCAAACCCAGCTTTCCCTTTGTGATATGGAACCTTGTAGTACAATTTCAGAAAGATCCATACACTTACACACAAGTTATTGTCATGAAACTAGAAAAATGCTTGTTTTTTGCCCCTTTTTTGGCCTCTAATTCCTAAAACTTTAAGGCAATTACCCCCAATACTAATCCCAGCCTTCCCTTTGTGGTATGGTACCTTGCAGTACAATTTCAGAGAGATCCATACACTTGAACACAAGTTATTGTCTGAAACTAGAAAATGCTTATTTTGGCCCTTATTCCTAAACGCTTTGGGCAATTACCCCAAACTCAATTCCAGCTTTCCTTTGTGATATGGAACCTTGTAGTACAATTTCAGAAAGATCCATACACTTACACACAAGTTATTGTCATGAAACTAGAAAAATGCTTGTTTTTTGCCCCTTTTTTGGCCCCTAATTCCTAAAATTTTGATGCAATTACCCCCAATATTAATCCCAGCCTTCCCTTTGTGATATGGAACCTTGTGGTACAATGTCAGAGAGATCCATACACTAACACACAAGTTATTGTCTGGAAGTTACAAAAATGCTTATTTTTGGCCCCTTATTCCTTAACTGTTGGTACCATAACCCCCAAAATCAATCCCAATCTTCCTTTTGTGGTATTGAACCTTATGGTAAAATTTCATAGAGATCCATTCACTTAAACTAAAGTTATTGTGTGAAAACCAATGTGTCTTCGGATGACGAAGACAACGACGCTAACGTCATACCAATATACGACCGCAAAATTTTTTTGCTAGTATAAAAATGATAGTTATTGATTTGTGGTATGTTTGACACCCAAGCTGTCAAGGAAAACCATATAATTATACAAGTTCTTTGATTTACAGGTAAACATTACCTTCATCAGTGACTCAAAAATGTAATTAATGCTGACATTGATGGTAATAAAAAATGGAGACTGACAAATTTTTTGGGGTTGAAATTTTGAAAAAATGGAAGACGAATTTTTAACGAGAGGGACAGAAGAGGGCTTAAAAATCGGGAGATTTTGACTCCCGCTGGAAGAATCAGATGTCTGAATAAGTGACTTAATAGAGCCATGATATTTTTTTTTAATATTTTCCATGTGTTCCCATTTGTTATTTAAACTTTACCTTAACAGTTATTAAATGATTTGCTGTATTAAATTTGTTCTTTAAGAATCAGTTATTACTATTTACCTTCCAGTGCACGTTTGTTTACATTCTTTCATCACGGGTTTCCCTCGCAAATGCACTGTGTGGTGTTGAAGTTCTAACGAGAGGTCGTAGTTAAGGTCACTGAATGCAGGAAAATATCATCGAATTAGTGAGCAGGAGGCCAATAAGTCAATAGCAGTACATTTATGAAGATTTTGATAGTATAAAGGATTTTCTTTACAGAAAAGTTCATGTATGCTTGTTTTATAGTAAAACTTCAGCCATTCAAGTATATAAAATATATTCCAACTTTTATTTTTAAATTTGAAGTTTGATATGACTTTAAGCAGCAAATATCTTGCTTGCTAAAACAGATACCAAGTAGAATTACCTGACTTCTCTATCAACAACTTCATCATTGAACCCTGTTGTGTTGTTGATGACAAAGTATCGTTGATTCCAAGCAGAGTTGTTCCTGAGGTCTTCTACGAGTAGTTTGTTGACATAATCTAATTCATTTTCCCATAGATTAAATTCCCTTATAACCCATTGCCTGAAGAAAAGAGGTTTGAAACTATTATAGGAATGTGACATTGGATTTTTGTTTATAAATATATGCTTGAAACAAGAATTTCACAAGTGACAAATTAAAAATAAATAGATATTGTTGATTTTTTTTTTTTTTTTTGTATAGTTTTGTTTGTTTTAACACAAGTAAATAGTTATAATAATTCACATTCTGGTTTAACAGATGTGTACATTTCACTTTTACTAATGGTACTTTAAACTTTCAAAACATTGACAAATAAAAATACATATATGCATTCATATAATATACAAAAGAATAATCAGTCTAAAATCAACACTATAAAATTTCTTTCATTTGAATATTTCATTTCATACAGAACATTTGTACAGTTGCATATAAAATAGTGATTTATTTGGACATTTTAGAAGTTTGTATAATTACTGACAAATTGTCCCCACTGGTATTAGTTTTCACTGGTTCCATGTGGTATACCTGAAAAACATATTAGCAACAGACAAAACATTTAAAACATTTTAAATCTATGAGTGTTTAAAAGTCATTCTAATTTGAGAATGCGTATATACTATTTATATTAAACCTATCTTTAAATTTTCTATTAACAAATATGTACCTTTTTGTTATGTCTGTTGTATATCAAGTCTGCCCTCTGTAAACTCTAGTCAAAAGTTACAGAAAGCAATTAATCATACGACACTTAAGATTATGGCATACCGATGTTGCCAAGCATGGTAATTTTTTGCGTCCCCTCGAAGTACTTTTGCAGTAAATTCTAATTCTTCTTTTGGATCTCCTAACCATTCCACAATAACCCTTCTGTGATGCCTGAAAAACATGAATTATTGAACTGTCAAAGTAAGGAAGACCTTCCAACTTTATTTAAGGGGCATATTTAACTTAAAAAGAGTGAAAGGTAGAAATAATTTCATTCAAAAAGTTATTAACTAACTTTTCATTGGAGTGGAAACCTATATATTTTAAAACTTTTGAAATAATTATAATGAATTCAAATACCTTTATAGAATAAAAAGCACTTGCATGAAATTTAGCATTTTTTTTACCAAAGTTGGGTTACTAGTGGAGGTATGCAAGACATCTTTCCTAGGATATAATGGGAATTAACCAAATTTCTACTGCTACTGGATCAATTTCTGTTGTTTTGTTTCATTATTATAGCAACAAATGGATATTTTGTACAATGTTAAATTCAATGTCAATCACTTTCCTTCCCAACCAGGGGTTCATCTAGGGCAGAGAAATAAGTTATTTTTGTGTCAAAACTTTAATCGCTAACTAATATTTGAATAATTTATAAAAAGTATAAAAAATTAAATATTGAGACTGTTGAAGTGGTTGGTACTCCTTTCCTTTCACAAATTTTTAAGCCTTATACAAAAAAAAAATGGCTGACAACAATCGTAAGGCACTCCAATATCATACTGTATTTTCCTATAAAACACAACAGCTATGACTGCATATGCATATGGTTTCATGACAATTTTAAATTATGCATTGAAAAACCAACAAAAAGCGTGATATAACTCATTTAATGATTGAAGCATAAAATGTAAAGAATTGAATGTTTCTTTTTATAATTTTATAGGGTTGTAAAAGTGTTGATAAAGTTTTTATATGAAGCGCTTCTGAGCTTCATACAAAATGAGCTTCAGTCAATGCTTTCACACCCTAATAAAATTATAAAAAGAAACATTCAATTATAAATTAAGTATGCAGTAGATGTTGTACCAATATCTTAAGTGGTGTATATTCTAACAACTATTACTTGTGTCTGGATTACTTTACAGAAAAGTTTCGATCAGGAAATTCCAACATCAGTGCTACTTCCCTTTCCATGTAAAATCATAAATAATTCATTACAGCGACTATTCTAAATTAAAAACCGAGAGAAATCAAGGACACAGATGTACTACGGATTATTTTTTGCCAGGAAATAAAGAGGCCAACATATTTTTTATTCATCCTGTGGTGTAATATATTTATATCATGTAATCTGGTAGTAACAAGCTACACAACCAATGTTCACATTAAAATATAAATTCCATTATATATATACATTTCGTACCTTAGAGAATATATAGAAATTGCTTATAATAACAAATTCAACTTTGGGTTTGCAAAGGACTTACCTGTGGCTTTCCTAAAGCAGTTTGGTAAACTTTTCTGACAAGTTGTAAGGACTTACCTGTGGCTCTCCTAAAGCAGTTTGGTAACTTTTCTGACAAGTTGTAACGACTTACCTGTGGCTCTCCTAAAGCAGTTTGGTAACTTTCCTGACAAGTTGTAGTTTGATTCAAATGAAACAAATTACAATTTGGTCAGAACTTTAAATTAATAATTGCAATAGGTAGAGTGAAACAGTCAAGTCACTGTAAACTATGAAAGAAGTTGAGAAAAGAAAATGTAATTTTTCATGGCATTGAAACTTCTAAGCAAAACCGAAGTCTTAATACATATATCAGCCAAACCCTGAGCAAAAGTCTCTACGAGCTTAACATATATCAGCCAAACCCTGAGCAAAAGTCTCTACGAGCTTAACATATATCAGCCAAACCCTGAGCAAAAGTCTCTACGAGCTTAACATATATCAGCCAAACCCTGAGCAAAAGTCTCTACGAGCTTAACATATATCAGCCAAACCCTGAGCAAGTCTCTACGAGCTTAACATATATCAGCCAAACCCTGAGCAAAAGTCTCTACGAGCTTAACATATATCAGCCAAACCCTGAGCAAGTCTCTACGAGCTTAACATATATCAGCCAAACCCTGAGCAAGTCTCTACGAGCTTAACATATATCAGCCAAGGCTTAAATTAAAATATTGTTTGTTTGCAGTTTACCGACCGACCTTCAAAAATCCGCCCGACTGTGAACATTTTATTGCTTTAATTTGAAGATATTATTTTTAATACTTCTATGGACTTGATCCGGAATTTTGGGTCGTTTCCGGAATTGATTTCATGTCTAGGTCAATTACATGTTTGAAGTTCGGTTTGTCTTCCCTTCCTGGCAAGCGTTCATCGGACCCTTTAATGATAAAGCACATGGAGATTGTTTACAGGTATCCACGAAGTCATGGAGGAGTACTTTATTCTGTCGTCTTCTGTCAATTTTAAGACAAATGATACAAGGAAAAGTTTCATAGTAAACTGTTTATACTGATTCAGGCAGAATTGCACACGGAATGATGTCTTCGATGATATCATTGACGATGATGCAGCGGATATTTATAAAACCGACACGATAACCGTTTCTGTCTCCAAAAAATCGGATACAGAATCTTTTGAGACTGACTTTATGGAACCAATATCAGTGGTTCAACAATTCGACAGTAGCCTGGAGTATGCCATATTTTCTTTAAATCGTCGTGAAGACGACAAAGATGAAACCACTCCTCCGTGACTTCGTGGATACCTGTAAACACGCCTGTACGGTGAAAGGACGCATTTGAAATGTTAAATCAATAAGAAGCCACACAAACTACACAAAGAAAAATAAATGGTTGGCTTGAAAAATAAATATATTCTCTCTGTATCAAAACTATCTTCGATTGCAATGAGTATGCTCCTTTAGGATAAAGGGGGGGGGCTGTCCCACTCATTGCAATTATTCTCTCTCTTACAATATTAAATATACCCAAACTGTGTGAATTGAATTGAAATATGTCCTTAGCTAGGAGCTATGCTGCCAATTTTTGTATGCAGTCAAAACATTTCAGTACAGACCATTTACTTTGAATGGGGTGCTATGCATTTCACCCCAAAGCTAAATAAATCTTAAGAATTAAAGCCTGGCATCAACATATCTTTCCAAATATAACCTTTATAACAGTCAGATGTCTAATATATTGTTTTTATGTTGTCTTTTTTTCAATTGAGGAAGATTCAATGGCTGATTTTTTTAACACACTCCTAAATTGTCTTTTGAATCTTTAATATCTACATTTTCAGATGCAAAAGATTCTAGTAAAGATGCATATATGTCAGTGAATATGTTTCTTTACAACAATTCTAGTCATTCCTTGTTTATAAGTGTTCCAGTATTTCATAATACCATAAATTTATGTCATAAATTGTATAATGACACTATGTTAAGTTTCAGTTTTGGTTAAAAAGGTGTTTACCTGAAAATGCCTGTTCATTTCATGTTGGTTTTCAGTGTTTGTTGTTTTAAAATGTTTTTTCTTCACAAGAAACTTGGTTTGTGTTAAACTGCTTGTTTAAACTTTATTCTGGCTGATAAAATAAAATATTTTTCCTACCTACCGACCCTGCAGTCTGAAGGTACAGTCGGAAAACTGTAAACAAACATATTTTTAAGGTTGGCCCAAACCCTGAGCAAGTCTCTACAAGCTTAACATTTATCAGCCAAACCCTGAGCAAAAGTCTCTACGAGCTTAACATATATCAGCCAAACCCTGAGCAAAAGTCTCTACGAGCTTAACATATATCAGCCAAACCCTGAGCAAAAGTCTCTACGAGCTTAACATATATCAGCCAAACCCTGAGCAAAAGTCTCTACGAGCTTAACATATATCAGCCAAACCCTGAGCAAAAGTCTCTACGAGCTTAACATATATCAGCCAAACCCTGAGCAAAAGTCTCTACGAGCTTAACATATATCAGCCAGACACATAATATGTTAAATCCCATCATTTTTCTGTGTTTGAAAGTTGGATTTTTTAGTGTCAAATCTTCTGAATGTCACACTCTTATCTCTTATAAACATCAATTTTCCTATGAATTATATATACTAAGAATAATGACAAATCCTCATACAAGATGTCCACAAATTTGACAATAAAACCCTTGTTTCTGATTTGACATGACAAGAAATTAATTACGGGAAACTTTGATACATATCCTCTTGTAAAACATAAACCAAGATTGATAATTTTTCATTCTTTAATACAGATAATATTTCAATGAAATTTGTCCTCGAGCTATAAGAACTTAAAGCACTGAATCATATCCTTGCTTTGTTTAATACCAGATATGATAAAACTTACTTTCAGACTTAAATTTCAAACATTTTCAGGTTTTTAAGACATCATATTCAGACGTATAATTATAGAACTCTTTAATACTCAATCAACAGTAAAATATTTCCCCTTTTTTTCAAAGGTAACCATATGAGGAAAGTTGGTATTTGCTTTGTAAGCATAGTATCACTTCAGCTCCATTCTGTGGGACACATTTTTTCAATGATTTGAAGCAAATAAACTTTATAAAGTTATGCTACAAAATTAAGTTTCACTATGTGCTAAGAAATTTCATAACTTACCAAACTTGATAATTTTTAGGGTGCTCTGTTATAACTTGTGTTATATATCTTAATTCTTCTTTTAAATCTTTCTTTAATTCCTTCATTATTGTTCTTCTGTAGTGCCTGAAAATGCAATAGAATAAAACATTACAGATTACATGGAGTTTTCTAGAACTCCTGTGGGTCCTGTAAAAGGACACATTCTCATGGAAAAAAAAGAAAAGCATATATTTCTAACTGTTTTAAACTTATCTCACAATTTTTGATTTTCAAGAGACATGATTTTTGTGTAAAATTTCCAAAATTGGAAAAAAATCTACTGTCCTTGAAATATCCAGATAAACCTCTGAATTAGTAATAGTAAATCTGTATTCCGTGGAACATTTACACATGACTATGATATATTTGGTACAATTGAACTAAACTTCTGTTATTTACGGATATCAAACAAAAATATTTTTACCATCCTACTTTTAATTAAGGATCAATAGATACAATTCTAAACATAGGGATTATAAAGTAAAGTTTGACTCAATTTGATTGAATTGTTTTAAAGAGGACTTTTCTAAATATGAATAAAGGAAATGTTGGGTTATGGTATACATTGACAATACAGAAACCCAACAACATAAAATTAAAGACATTTGAAGGTCAACCAAAGTTAACAATGAATGCAACATGCCATAATAGAATATAAATGGAGAATGTATTAATGGGACACAGATGATGCCCCCTTGCATATAACATTATAAAGGGATATCACTAGAGAACTGTAAAAGTGATGCCACCCAAATTTGAACTTGATCAGTGTTTTATGGTAATACACATGTGTATAAGTTTCATAAAATTTGGTTAAGGTTAGAGAATGCAGACAAATTTTGGGATGTACGTACGGATGGACAAGGGTAACACTTAATGCCTTTCATCTAGCGGCGAGGGCATAAAAATATCATATTGGTTTGGTTTTTAAGCTAAAAATATTGCCTTATACGACCTAGAGAATGGCAAACTATTGATTTGCAGAGTTCTCGAAAAGTGGTGGTCTGAAGGTCCTGACCGCCAAAATTTTGCAAAGGACCAACATAATTTGGGTATTTTGAAAAAGAAATAATAGCAAGGACTAGCAAATATTTTCAAGGACCACCAGGGGAAAAAAGATTGAGTAACTCTCATTAGTGTCTCTCAGGATCCATGACACTTTTCTTATTCATGAGAAAATATTAAGAAAAACTAAATAAAATGAGTTTAAAATACAGAAATTCTGATATTTAACTAACGGACCAGTAAACTGTTACAAGTTTATTTGTAGTAAATAACTGTGTTTACCCTCTTTAAATAAAACATTTATTATTATTATTGTCACTATCAAAAGAAGACACTTTGACCTGCATCTTTATTTAGGATAAGCGATAACACAGATCTATATTTAACCCGAATAATTCAGTCGTTATATTCCACTGCTCTACGATGGCTACATTAACGCCTGAAGGCCTAGTCAATAAAAATCGTCAAATAATCATTCGAATTAGCTCGGGATTTACCTATCTCGATATCATTGTTATTAGCTGATTGGCTCTCCTCAGAGAGCACCAATCAAAATCCTGGATTCGTGACACGTTTTTATTGTATAAAGAATTCAGGCCCTCGCGAGTGGGAGAGTCGATCACGGGGAGGGACTGAATTATTCGGGTTAATCTATATTCTGACAGTCATAACAGTTTTCAAGGACAGTTTGTATGGTAAAGACAACCCTGTTAGTGAACTAAAGTATTTCCTGTTTTTAGTATTTTTTTATATTACATTTTGCTCCTGAATTTTTTCTTATTCCTATAGCCTAATTAGTCCAGTACAGTATATAAATAACACATAGCTGAGAGGGTGATAGAGCAGATTGTTACCCCGAGAAAACATTGTCAACTGAGGCAAAGCCAAGGTTGACAATGTCTTTTCGAGGGGTAACAATCTGCTCTATCACCCTCTCAGATATGTGTTAATTAATTTATTATACTGAATGTTCTGTTATTACTGTTTATTAAATTTCAAATTCAAAGTAATAAACTATGTCGTCTTGTACATAACAATCATCCGTATTTATTAAAGCGCACACTTGAGCAAGCGTCTCCGTGAAGGGTAGTAAGAGTATTTGCCATGGGATAGAGTAAATTGTCTCCCTTGTATTAACCAATCAAAATCTGGCATTTTGACATGAAGTATAATTAAACCGATTATCCACTGAATCAATATTTTTCAAGACTTTTCAATGTACAAAAGATCTTTGAAACAAGTAATAGAGGAATAAAATTTTCGAACATATGCACCATTTTGTCATTTATTCAAGGCATTAACTTAAGAAATTCAATACATTACACATTTAAACCATGAATATTGAATTGGAAATTAGCCATATTAAAATACCTATATGCACAGCCATTAAATATCCCTTTACAAATTAATACCCTTGTAAGTTTTTGTCCCAATTCAAATGCAACGTAGTTATTTCAAAATCTTCATTTTTTTTAAATGTACGTCATAATAGTCTGATAAACAAACAATATGAATAATATCAACTTTAATGTGGGTCAATGTTTTAATCTTCAATACACATTTTTGGCTTATCCTATCCTACAATTTGGTCAATGAGCAACTTTAAAAGTATCAGAACAATATATGGTCATTGCTCTTTTCTTTCAATACTACATTGATCCGTTTATCCATTAATCCTAATCTATTTGTAATAATGAATCATTGTCAAATATTCTACTTCATTGTTTTTTATGAGTGGGGTTCAATACACTGACATGATATAGCAATTTTGTGCTTGGGAAGGTTTAAAGCCATCAATTATACATAATATAATTCTGAGCATTGATAAAAAATTATATATAATATAATTCTGAGCATTGACAAAAAATGGGACTTAATTCTTTCAGTCTGACTCTCCATTTTATTGATAAGGGAACAGAGGTAAAAAGTGTAAAAAGTGTTCAATCTACTTTTACCATGAATTACTGTGACCAGACAATATAATGGATCTATTACCATTTAAATATAATTGAGAATGGAAATGGGGAATACGTCAAAGAGACAACAACCTGACCAAAGAGCAGACAACAGCCAAAGGCCACCAATGGGTCTTCAACGCAGCGAGAAAATCCCGCACCCGGAGGTGGTCCTTTTATCACCACATGACAAATTAAAATGATTAAGAAACAAAATCCCCATCAATTTAACTGCTCAGTTACAAAAAATATACAGACCAGAAGAATGTGAAGTAAATTTAAATCTGAAACTCCAAATGGAACTGACAATTCAATACTAACATGATTAAGTGGTAACTATTGGTGTCAGAAATAAACACCAAACAAGAATGTGTCCATAGTACACGGATGCCCCACTCGCACTATCATTTTCTATGTTCAGTGGACCGTGAAAATGGGGGAAAATCTCTAATCTTGCATTAAAATTAGAAAGATCATATCATAGGGAACATGTATTCTAAGTTTCAAGTTGATTGGACTTCAACTTCATCAAAAACTACCTCGACCAAAAACTTTAACCTGAAGCGGGACGAACGGACGGACGGACGGATGCACAGACCAGAAAACATAATGCCCCTCTACTATCGTAGGTGGGGCATAAAAAGCACTGAAAACTGTTAATTAATCAGTCACAAGTATGTAGACCATACAAGGAACCATATACCAAATAAAGTTATCCGTTAACTCATAAGTGAGAAATCCATATGACAAAAGAACTAATTTTTTTTTAAGCAGTCACTGAACCATGAAAATGACGAAAAGAATCATGGCAAACAGAAACTTGCAACATAAGGTATCTGCATATAAGATATGAAGCATCCAGGTCTTCTACCCTCTGAAATATAAAGCTTTATACAAATAGTTTACCCGCTGCCACAAGAAAGTAATCCCTATGTCTCAGGCGAGACAATAACATGATGAAATCATCCAAATTGCTTTATAAACCTGTGAGAATAAATAAATGGCTAGAAACTTTTAAACCTCCACAGTAAAAAAAGACACCATCTTGGAACCCACATATTTTATAATTTTTTGTCCAAAACTGTTTCTGTAGTTAAAAAAAATCAGAATTGTAAAACGATCAGAACCATATCAAATACTCCAGTAATTTTGTAAATCTACTACTACACTTTCACAAAATATTCAGGTCTGTTTTCCTTCAAAAAAACAAAGAAAAGAACCTGAAATCTTTCCAAGTACTGACACATCACATTAAATCTTTTTGTTAAAATTAAGAAACAGCATCTACCCTTAACTTATTTTATATACATAATTTGCAAATAGCAACCACTTGGCACCTCTATAGCTTGTCTACTCTGTAATGAGAACATGCTGGAATCTAATTATCCGAGATTCATTTTAAAATAACAGGGAAAGTCAAAAGCAGATTCACAGTTATTTCACTTTTTGCCACAAGATAAATACTAGAAGATCATACAGGAATCCAAAATGATGTTATGATCATCAAATGCATGTGTTTTATATCACAGGGTTCTTACTATCACATTTTCAGATGAATCCAGGGAGTCAGGGACTCATCATTTTAGTCATGGTGAGTTCAGTTTTGAAAAATACCAAAATTAAAATAATCAAAACCTAAAATCATCCTTAATGTCTTATGTTCAAACCTAAAATCATCCTTAATGTCTTATGTTCAATCAATGCACTTTAAGATTCCCTACTGGATGGAAATATTTTCTCATCAGATTATGTCATCACAGATTACTCATGGAATATCTCCAAAGACTATTGATTTCTGCATTGTTTACCATAGATTTCTTTTTAATCTTGTTGACATGACCATTATTAAATTACTTTTTTGAATTTTTAAAAGATTTATGCAATTCACTCCACTTTCAAATAATGTTCTGTCCCAATGCCAAGTTCTGTCAATGGGAATATTGATTTCTTCTGAATACATTACATATTCTTTGAGAATCAAAACAAGATTTATTTATTGATTTTCCAACCTTGGAAAGTAAACATGTTATTCTTTTCTATTTTGGTAATGAAGGTTCAACATATATCTACTTTGAAGTAGGGGGTTGGGAAATGGACCAGAGAGTCAAAAGAAAAAATCTATAGTTAAAGATAAATGGACTAGACACAAAATAACCTTGAGTTAGAGATAATGTACATCTGGCATTGTATAATTTTACCCTGTAAAAGTCATCAACATAGAAAACATTCAAGATTATAAAAAAGATATTGATTGATAAGTTAGTCACATCATGCTGCAATTTAAAATGCATTTTCATGACAATAACCTGTTCATTCCTTATGAATGCCAAGTATACCCTCTTTGTTGACTACACAAGCTGAATTACCCTGAGATAACTATAGTTTTTGCTCATACTCCAACAAGCTGTGTTCTTGCAGAAACAGCAAATCCCAACCTTGAAGTCTTTGGTTTGATCTGAACAAGCAGCACATACCTACTCTAAGGTCTTTGATTTGACCTGAACAAGCAGCACATACCTACTCTAAGGTCTTTGATTTGACATGAACAAGCAGCATATACCTACTCTAAGGTCTTTGATTTGACATGAACAAGTAGCATATACAAGCAGCACATACCTACTCTAAGGTCTTTGATTTGACTGAACTAGCACATACCTAAGGTCTTTGGTTTGACCTGAACAAGCAGCATATACCTACTCTAAGGTCTTTGGTTTGACCTGAACAAGCAGCATATACCTACTCTAAGGTCTTTGGTTTGACCTGAACAAGCAGCATATACCTACTCTAAGTTCTTTGGTTTGACCTTGACAGGGATCAAATTCAATCCTCCCAAACTCATCACCATACCAATGTGGGGTTCCACGCAAAATTTTTTAACATTAACCAAAACAACAATTGTACTTTTTATTGATGGAGTTTGAATAAATGGAGTTGGTAAATGACTACTTTAGGGAACTGAATTCTAAATAAAACAGTACAAATATGTTCTACACTGTTACAGTAATACTTGAACTACCCATTTAAATATAAACAGGACAACAGCTTAGATCTCATTCACACAACACTTGATCTTTATCATTTTGATGATATTTTTCTACAGTTTAGTTTACTGTCAAGATTCTCATATATCTATTATTTCAGGTGACCTGTTTGAGGAGGATATTCAAGCAAAGGAAAACTGTTCATACTAAACTGAATAACTTATGTTTCCCATTTCAACCAGCTTAATATATGAAACAATCTTCCGAAATAGAACAAAAATTGTTACTACTTTACAGTATGACAGGTGATTTCAGAGATTAGAAAATACAGAAAAAGGATAAAAGGAATCACCAAATTAACATTGAACATCACATGGTCCACATAGCCTTCCAAAAGGAAGGGGGGAGGGGGGTAAACCTTTAAGTAACTGTTAACACAGAGATATGTCTCGCCTTTTTGTTATTTTGATAGTAAAATGCAAATGTTGAAATTAAAATAGCAATACTTAAACATGTAAGTTATGCAAAATATTCAAAGTGAATGAACATGACAAAAGGTGCAGGGCCAAACAATTTCCATGGAAATGAGATGTGCCAATGCTAATACAACTGCATACCAAATATCACTGACCTACCACTAAAATATCACAAACTGATATGTGTAAACTACCGGTAAGCAAAAGTATTAAGGTCAATAGACCATGACTGAGGGGGCTGAGCCATATAATCTCCATGGAAATGAGATGTGCCAATGCTAATACAACTGTTTACAAAATATCATTGACTTGCCACAAGGGGTTCACCATAAACTGACCAAATCACAAACTAATACATGTAAAATAAGCAATCTTTTAAAATTCAATAGACCATGACTGAGGGGGCGGAGACAAATAATCTCCATGGAAATGAAATGTGCCAATTCAAATACAACTGCATATAAAATATCATTGACCTACCACTAGTGGTTCACCATAAACTGACCTAATCACAAACCAATACATGTAAACTAAGCAAAAGTTTTAAAGTCAATAGACCATGACTGAGGGGTAGGGCCAAATAGTCTCCATGGAAATGAGATTTGCCAATGTTAATACAATGGCATACCAAATATCACTGACCTACCATTAGTGGTTCCCCAAAAACTGACCTAATCACAAACTAATACACTGTTGTCGCCATTGTCACCCCCACTGCAGGGAACAGCATACCTAGGCCTCACTTTTTGACTCTGTCAAAGCAAGACAAAAACCTAAGAGGTGGTGCTGTGTTAATCTACACTGATGACAATATCTTACACATAATAAAAGTACACCAGATCAGAACAACCTTGCCATCTAACACATGACCTAATTATTATTACTCCCACAGGATTTGTATACTTATTAATTATGCAGGTCTAATAATATTGTGTTGTAGTATTACTTCCATGTCAAATGATCATAAATATTATGATATAAATTACCAACAGCCAGAACTAATTAGGATGTGTAAAGCAACAAATTGCTGCCAGAAATCATGTGTAGAAGGAAACAGCAGGTAGTGTAATATTTACAAGAAGCATACCCTGGCATTCTATTCTATAAAACTAAAGGTGTAAATTAAAAAAAACTTGGTTTCTGTCTTGTATACTACACATGACATTTAAAATCATTCTATTCTTAGATAAATATAGAAATGATTAAAAACTAAGGTTTAAATGCCCTCAGGCATATAGTTGACCTTAGATAAATTGGCTATTTTATTAGGTCCCTTTTTGGTTACAAATGTTGGGGTATTCGTACATCTTTGGTTTTCAAATATTTAGGTTTGAGCATTACTGTTGAAGATAAATCCAGAAAAACTATTTGCACCCACAAATTTATAAAGTGATATTTTCATTCTTATATTCTGACATACATTCAGGGCACACAAAAAAAAACCCTTTCTCACTGCCAGATTTGAAATTTGACAGGATGTATATATCTATTTTCAAATGAGACCCGACTTTCACTATTAATTCATTTGCGACTTTATCGGTCACCAAAGTTTGCTACTTTTCAAATCTGTCAGCAAATGACAATGATGCTAACTTTATAAATCTTACTTCATGAAAAAGAATTTGCTTTTTATTATTATGAATGTGAACCAGGAAGCAATTAATTTTATGAGAAAAGTAAGTCCATGTTTCTTCAGTGCATTTAAATATGCATATATGCCTGCCCTCCATTTGACATTCAAAAATTTATCCTTTCGCATAAAAAAATGACCTCTAAATAAATAATATCTTTAAAAAATCTATATCCGTTTTTACTAAACTACTTGAATGATATGATATAACTGTTTGAACTACTTCCATACCAGGTATGATCATAAAAAACATTTAATTTTATCTGAATCACTGTGAAACATGAAAAATGACAAACTTTATAAATCTTACTTCATGAAAAAGAATTTGCTTTTTATTATTATGAATGTGAACCAGGAAGCAATTACTTTTATGAGAAAAGTAAGTCCATGTTTCTTCAGTGCATTTCAATATGCCTGCCCTCCATTTGACATTCAAAAATTTATCCTTTTGCATAAAAAAAATGACCTCTAAAAATAATATCTTATAAATCTATATCTGTTTTTACTAAACTACTTGAATAATATGATATAACTATGTTTGAATTACTTCCATACCAGGTATGATCATAAAAATCATTTAATTTTATCTAAATCACTGTGAAACATGAAAAATGACGAAGGAACTAATTATTTTATGGCCATTAGAAAAACAGTAACAAAAATAAAACTAAAAACTAAAAACTAAAAGACCTTAACTAAAATGTTTTGTTGTAATCTTAGTTGAAACAATGACATACAAAATTGCTTTCAATCCTTGAGAACTGAAAGGGTCAGTTTATTCCATTCATGCAATAGGATGTCATTTTCAAGGAATCACTATTTTGTTTGTCAATGCAATTTTCAATGCTAAAATGGAATAACTCTCTCAACTGGGGTTTCCCCTAAATATTGGGTGAGATGAATCTGTATTGGAGTCAAATTTTGAACAACATCTGATATCATGACATATAAGTACTTACTTTGTAATTCCCAAGGCATTATGAATTTTAATTGATATTCAATTCAGTAAAGAAAAAGAAATATCAAAGGATGTTGATCTGTCCAGTGAAACTTTGCTGTAGCACTGAAAACTTTCAAAAGTGTACTACATTGTATTTAGTATTCTTGGTGTAATCAGGAGTGTACAGAATTTCACAGTGGTATTAAAGATTCATACACCCTGCAGATTGTATAACAAATTTATATCTAATAAACAGTTCCTTTACTTAGTTCTATACCAGGGTGAAAATTTGAAACTAGAGGCTCCAAGGAACCTGTGTCGCTCACCTGATATTTTTATTTACAATTGATGCATAAATCAATGCAACCGTTATACTTTTGCTTTAGTTTCAGTGATATAAGCCAAAAACTGCATTTTACCCCTATATTCTATTTTTAGCCATGTCTGCCATGTTGGTTGGCAGGCAGGGTCATCGGACACATTTTTTAAACTAAATACCCTAATGACAATTGTGACCAAGTTTGGTTAAATGGTTAAGTGTCTCAGTTGTTTCAGAGGAGAAGATTTTGTAAAGATCACAAAATTTACCAAAATTGTTAAAATGGACTTTAAAGGGCAATAACTCCTTAAGGGTCAACTGACCATTTTGGTCATGTTGACTTATTTGTAGATCTTATTTTGCTGAACATTATTGCTGTTTACAGTTTATCTCTATCTATAATAATATTCAAGGTAATAACCAAAAACTGCAAAATTTCCTTAAAATTGCCAATTCAGGGGCAGCAACCCAACAACGGGTTGTCTGATTCGTCTGAAAATTTCAGGACAGATAGATCTTAACCTGATGAACATTTTTACAGATGTCAAATTTGCTCTTAATGCTTTAGTTTCAGAGATATAAGCCAAAAACTGCATTTTAACCCCTATGTTCTATTTTTAGCTATGTTGGTTGGCAGGCGGGGTCATCAGACACATTTTTTAAACAAGATACCCTAATGATGATTGTGATCAAGTTTGGTTAAATTTGTCTTACTAGTTTCAGAGGAGAAGATTTTTGTAAAAGATTACAAAAATTTACAAAAAATTGTTAAAAATTGACTTTAAAGGGCAATAACTCCTTAAAGGGTCAATTGACCATTTTGGTCATGTCAACTTTTTTGTAGATCTTACTATGCTGAACATTATTGCTGTTTACAGTTTATCTCTATCTATAATAATATTTAAGATAATAACCAAAAACGGCAAAATTTCCTTAAAATTACCAATGCAGGGGCAGCAACCTAGCAACGGGTTGTCCGATTCATCTGAAAATTTCAGGGTAGATAGATCTTGACCTGATAAACAATTCTACCCCATGTGAGATTTGCTCTAAATGCTTTGGTTTTAGAGATATAAGCCAAAATCTACATTTTACCCCTATGTTCTATTTTTAGCCATGGTGGCCATCTTGGTTGGTTGGCTTGGTCACCGGACACAATTTTTAAACAAGATACCCCAATGATGATTGTGGCCAAGTTTGGTTAAATTTGGCCCATTAGTTTCAGAGGAGAAGATTTTTGTAAAAGTTAACGACGACGGACGCCAAGTGATGAGAAAAGCTCACTTGGCCCGAAAGGTGAGCTAAAAAGTAATATAAAGAACTCCAACCACAGCAGAAAAGGCCACAATTTTTGCAAAACAATGCTTTGGTCTTCATGGATTCTGTGAAAAATTATAGATTGTGCACGACTTTCCGCAAATCTACAGTATGTACATGCATATATGTTAATGATTATGCATAAAAGAAAAGAATGAATTATTTGAGAAAACTAGATAGCTTGGCAATATATTTCATAATTTGTTTTAATATAAGGCATTAAAAATTCTCTCCATTCTGACATCATATAAAACAACAGTGAGCACATTTCAAGATTCCAATTTACACCAACAAGTGGTATATTCTGTTACTAATAACTATTTGATTAATTTCATGCAGAACTGTTTTATGTTTTCAACAAGATGAGTTTCTGGAGAAAAAGTTCACAAAGAATCAATATTTTAATAGCTGTATATATATAAATCTATTGGTATAATAGCTACAGCAACTCTGTAGAAACATTAGCATGATTAAGAAGTTAATCAGATTTTTTACAGGATGGTTGTGAACAAATCTGTCTAAATCGTAGTTAATGCCACTTTAATTTATAGAATTTAAAGGAAATATAAAATGTAAAGAATTGGGAATATAATTATATCTAATAATTTTAAAAGAATTATATATGAAGCAATTATCAGGTTGTCTGCATATTGATATTGCACAATATCAGCTGCGAGTCACAATATGAAGCTTTCTGTTGAGTGAGCGCAGCGAACGAGTTCAAAAAGGCTTCATATTGTGTCGAGCAGCTGATATTTTACAATATCAATATGCAGACAACCAGATAATCGATTTATCGGGTTGTATTTGCATATTTTGCATGATAGAAACAAGTGTTTTCTTTGTTTCACCAGCAAACCAGTTTGGGTCAAACTTATCAACGTCAATTCAATCACTAAGACGTTGGTATTATGTCCAGGTCAAAGTTATTAAGGCCAGGTCAACATATTTGACGTCACAAAGCCATGATATGCAATTTTATTAAGAGCTGAGCATAGTGATACAGACAGTGGGACGACCTACAAATTGTATTATGATCCTATGAGCTTATCACTCTCTTATAATATTAATGCATAAATAAAAACATTAGAGTTCTGCCCATATCAGTAAGCCCCATTCAAAATATTTCATTTCCATTTTAAGTCCACCTATTTTTCTGTTCTGACAGTTTTATAATAAATTCTATATTCAACTTACCCTATATACAATTGTTCCTTTTCGATCATAAACATATTTAAATCGGAAAAACGGTAAAACCATGTGTTAATAAATGACTGATCAAAACAGGTTTATGAATGAAAACTGAATGTATGTGATGTTAAAATAATGCATCCGAAAAAATAAATTGATCTAGCCAAAGTTTAAATAGGTTCATTCATAAGTTCTACTTCGATGGAAGTTTTGCAAATAAATTTCACCAATATTAACAATGAAGTTGAATGAACTATTGATATTAAGTATGTGCATCCAAGATCACCTTCAATTGAAAGAATACAAATTATTAACTCACCATACTGTGTAATTGGCTGCATTAAGCTCAGCTGCATCTTTGGTAAGGTTTAATGCCCTATCACTTATCTCTTTCTTGGCAACAATGGCACGGAAATAATCATAAACATCCCGGACTAGAAAAAAACAAAAAAGAAGTTTAACCAGAATGCATCAGCATGTGTGTATATTCACAACCCAAAATACATATAATGTAAGTGCAAAAAAGGATAAAAAATTGAGTGCATTAAAGGCTTCTTAGCTTCTTATACAACTGATAATTGTGTATAATGAACATCTTAAAGGGGCATTAGCTGTCAAATTTTTGTTCACCGAGTTGACTAAAATTTGATTTATAGCATACTAAAACTTCGTAAAAAATTTCAAAAAGTTAAAAAAAAAAATTAACAATGCATGGACTCATTATAATGTATCAACATTTCATGCATATTTTAGACTAGATGCCCTGAAATTAACCATCAAGATGACGGTAGAAGAATGCTGATGGTCATATGACCCGATATAAACATGAATATAAATTGACAGACAAACACCTGCAATCATATAAAGAACATTTTTCCAGGACATTCATTAGGAGGCGGTACCCAGTACTTTTACCCTCCTATGCTACTGATAAGTACCGCCTGAATTCAGAAAGTTTTATATAAGATGTTCATTGAATATATTGAAAAGTACCACCTTCAAATAGGAATGTACCGGTCAACATGAAAGATAATGAAACCCCTGTTTTTCTAAGTCTTTTTGATTTCACTCATAGATTCAAAAATATGTAACTCATCACTTTACCCGTAAAAGAATAATATATCATTGGGGGCCTATTCAGTCAAAGAAATGATTCTTCCTAGTGGCTCCCTTGTTTCCCTTTTCAATATTGACATTCATTTCTATTCAATAACTGAATATGCTGCACACATGTGCAACCCATTTTCAGCTAAGGGTCAAATTGAATGTTGCATGAATAAAATCCCAAATCTATAAAAATAGAAAGGGAGCTCACGTCAATAGATATAAACAATTCACCAAAGTTTCATGCAAACTGGTTAAAGCGTTTTTGAGTTATTGTCTCACATGTTGACGACTGACGGACAATGGTACACCATAATACGTCCCGTAAACGGGCGTATAAAAAAGTGATAAGGACCAAGATCCCAAGTCTAAAGAAATGGGGAAAGCCTCCTTACAAAGTTCCATATTAGCAAGTGTATAACTTCAATATATGTGTTCAATCTTCCTCTGAAGAGTTGCTATTTCTTATGAATTATCAGTGCAGGACTAGGGTATTTTCCGTCACATAAATGTTTGTTCAAAGACTCTGTTCTCCCTTCGTTCATTTGCCCTTACTTCTAACAGAAAAGTACATGCATATTAAAGCTTTAGTATCCAGGTTTTATATATGCATGCATTTATGTTAATCCAGGTTAAAAGGTATAATTATGGAAGAAAGCATGAAAATATTTATTTTGTTATTAACAGATTAGTCTAAGGGTGAACATGATTGTGGGTAAAAAGATTCATTATTAGTCTAATCACAGACCTTTCACCCTAATACCCTTTTGCCCTGTTTTTGTTGTCTTGTTGTTTTAAAAATGTAAATTATTTAAATAAGGTATGTTAAAGTTTGTTGAAAATTTCATCAAGTATTTATGTTGCTACCAGATAATTATTTTTCTTTGATTTGCACTGAAGGGAACAGGAATATAGACATTTAATATATTAAAACAACTGAATTGAAATATTCTATAAAAAAAATGACAATACCGAAAAGACACAATCACACAGCCATTTACTCTACATTTCTACGCCATGATTCTAACTAAAACACATTTGAGATCAAAGAAGCCAAGCTACAAAAAAATTTCCCTTTCATGTCTAATATTGTTTTCACTCATTCCAAGCTGACTAGTTTATTCTTAAAAAAAAACTGTTCTTAATATTCGTTATTAATCCACCAAAGACAATTAATAAAACAATCAGATCAAAGATGTCATAATTATACTAATCAGCATTCTAAATTGATACAATCAACATTCATTAAAAGTAATTCTGAATAAAACACATGTATCAATGAAGCAAATTAATGCTCAAAAACAAGCCATTAATTTAAAAATATTTCCATGTTTTTTTCACGACTTTTGAGAAATATATATTTTTCTTGAATATTTACCATACAAATCATCTGATTAAGTTTATAAAACCTTAAGCTTAATACCATTAATATCTTATATGTTTATATAAAAGTAGGGCAAACGAACCCAGGGTGAACATGTTATTACAGCGAACCAACCCCATACCAAGGATCACCAGGGAAAAAAATATTTCAAGATTTCTGGTTTCGCAGCAGGATTGAACAACAGACAAGGAATAATTTGCTAATTAAATCAACCATAAATTTTAAAAGATGAGGTTTACACTTATAATACATGATCTTCCAATTGGTGCGTCCCCCCCCAACAAAATGACCCCAGGTCATTTGAGGCAGTTCTTTAAAAAATCGAAAATACATGGGAAGAGTAGAAGTTCGAAATTAGAGGGGGATAAACCCCAGTAGCACATTTATTGGGGACTATTCTAAAAAAAAAACGCGATGTAGCTGTCCATCATACTACAAAGGACGAGGAAGTAACATGTAAACATTTTCAAGGGGCACATGTTATCGTCGTGTCATATGTTTTCGTATGTCATATGTTTTCGTATCAACCACATTTCGTCGGTTTCGACTGTACACGTGTACATTGTGGCCTGTTTTTCGATTTCTATATTTGGAACAACAACAACACTACAACGTGACAAATGTATGACATATTCAAAGTCGCTTTTAAAGACGTAAGAACTAATTAAATTAAACCTACCTGTTCAGCCATTTTTATTTAATGTCAAAAATACGCATCACTAGAATAGTTGTTGAGAAACATTCTGATGGGTTATATGAAGTATAGCTATATCGTCTGCCTGTCAGACACTGGATCTTCAAGACATGTGACTGTCATGTGTTTTTTTAGTCGTTTTTATTACAAACCAGCGAGTTAAAATTATCATGGTTCTTATATAAAATGGTTGTTCAAAATCCATTTATTCAATATTTAATTGACAATTCTTTTTGTACATCCTTGATACATAAAGATGAAAACAGTCTTAACTTTTTACATTAAATCCCAAATTTTGAAAACTGCATTTTATTTTCAAAAAAATAAGGTCCTTTGTAGAAACCGAGTGCCAATCTGAAATAAATCACAATGTTACAATTTCAGCACATGAAATACCAACATAAAACTATTTACTAGTTATTTTTAGTACTGAAAAGTATTAAATAACTTTTTTATGATTCAAGCGATCACCAGAACCACGACTTTAGAAAATACTCATTTCCGGATTTTATAGTCATTTCCTGTCCGTGTACTGATCCAATTTTTAATTCATACGAAAACATGACTCCGTTTTTTGACATACGAAAATCGTAATCTGGTAATCGGAAACATTAAAAATTGTTGTTAGCCTTGACAAAAATCTAGATACCTATAAACATTCGACAAAACATGCTTTTAAAATTTGAGTAAACACCTGAATAAAAACTCAACAGTGAAAACCGTAAGCAGTGAAATTTGTTATTAGTACGAAAACACATCACACGAGGATACCCCCCTTTTTTTCTTAGCAAATAATTTCCCAACTGCATAATGTCATGCTTACATTTGTCCGAATATGCTATCTGAACAATCGGATGTGGTCCGTCGTCCTGTGGCACAGGCGAAACATCCTTCCATTCTTCTCTTTCTCTGTATGCAACCCAAGGTCCATCGCCACACTCTGATCCGCTGTCCGACATGGCGGTAAAAGGAAAGTGAAATTAATAACAACGTTGTTGCTAGAGGGCGCTAAAAGATTGATTACCGTCTTTGTACTACTGTACATAGTACATTCCTAGCATATATCTTTTAAAACGATAATAACTTAAGATTTTGTATCCTGTTTAAACAAATTATGTCGTTAAAATATTATGAGCAATATGTCTATTCTCTCACAAAAAATGATTGCCATATTTTTTACAGTCATGTCCAGTAATTTCGTTCGTTCGATAATTCAACTCTTTTCATTGACTAGCTGAACCTGGGACTATAATATATTGACTATAATAATCCCAGACTAAACGCACTGTTACTGTAATGCATGCTGTTATCATTTACTATGTTTATATTGCGAGAATGTTTTGACATTAACGTATGGTCAGATCATATGTTTTTGAACGTCATATGAATTCGTACTATGGAATGCTTTTTTAATGAAAAATTGTGACGTCACAATGCATTCTTAATAGCACGAAAACCCATGAGACGAGGATAATGTCATGTCATGTCATGTCGTCATCATGCCATGTCATGTAAGTCATATTATGAGTTGCTACTTATTATAACATGCAAACATAACGGCTATCTTTAGACATCAAAATACAATAACAATCATGACATTCGTGAATTAAAAACACACACAAATCACATAAAAGAAAATAAATAAAGCTTGTTTATATTACCATAATCAATAGTATTGGTTAGAAGCACTACAAAATTTCACATGCAGCACTGTATAGGCACTTCAGTAAAGTTAAAGCAGTAATATATAGACCTACATATATAATTAACACTTACCATGCTGAATTGTTTTCAGAAAATGTCTAATTTTCGTTTATTTGCAAAAATATGCAAATGAGCTTTACCCTGCTGCTGAAGCATATTGATCCCTTTAAATCAAAGGTAGGGGATCACGGGGCGAGGTGGTTGGGCTGAAGAGGCGGGGGTCGGTGCGCGGGAATTTGCCCCAAAGTAGGTCATCAGGTGCAAAAAAACGTCAATTTTGACGTTTTTCGTCCTATTTCTTGACCCCGAAGACCGAGTGATGCTGATATAGGTATCCAGCTGTAGTCTGTATGTACCGTGGACCCCAATCAACACATTAACCCCAACAGTTCTTAGGTTGGAGTGAAACTGATCTGGGAACACCATTCTAAAAAAGGTCATTTGGACAAAAAATCCTGAATTTCACGATTTTTTTCGATTTTTGACTTCAACTGGACCTGAAATCGGAAGTAGTCGTTTCCTATGCGTATTTCAATAATAATTATGTTCAGTAGATATATGCCTGCGGGTTTACACTATTTTTGAAAGTTTTAGACCTCTGAACTTCCTGTGTAAGACACCGAAGGGAAGCCCACCCCTCCAGAAAAAAACAGTTTTATCCGATTTTAATTTTCCAAGTTCGAATTTAAGCTCAAAATGCAACTTAAACACGAGAAACATGACAATAGATAGCCTCAGGTTGAGGGAACATGCATCAATATTGTGAAATAGACTCAGTTCAGGTCCCACCCCTTTGATTTTTAAAGTCAAATATTCGTTTTGTATGAATACACATATACGCGTTGAAATAGGAATATGAAGACATATTCGCTGGGGCGGGGGACGTCTGTATGGCATTTTATACAAAGTCACGGCTCATCGAACTGCGAATATTTATTGAATTCATTATCCGGCGATCAAACAGTGACTTACACCTTTCAGGCTCTTTTAGTTTACCCATTTGATGTCAACCCTCCGTGCCGACAAAACTTACCAAATTGATAAACTGTTCAATATTTTATCGTCCTAAATTTTATTAAGACATTTGATACTGGATGTAAGAAAACAGCTGCAAGTTACTTCTAACACTAACAGCTTTCAGGGGGATTGTGGTCATCCTTGTTAGCAGTACGTCAGGGCTTTGATTAAAATAGGTACCGTAGTAAAGAATTCCAAAATATGGTGACTGCATAATGGAAAGATTTTTTTTATAGAAAATGTCATAAGTCAGTAAGTAATCCCAGAGTAGACCTAATCGTAATCAAATCAAATAATTTATTGGTGTAAATTCCAATACAGGAATGATACCAGCTGACATTTACAAAATACAAATACAAAAATAGACAAAAATAAACAAAAACAAATATACAGAGACATATTTTCTCAATGATAAGAGACACATATTTTATATCTACATTGCGTGGAGGTGTTATTCATACTATATTATCAATTCAAGCTATTACAATAAGCTTTAATGCTACAACAGTTCTTAACAATATTATGTTTGCTTTAAATGAATGTTCGAATCATACATATCGCTTATTCCAGCTACACACACAGTACAAATGTCAGTATCATTACTTTTCAAAATGAAACTTAATTTATCTTGTTCAGACATATTAACAAAAGATGGAACTATATCACTTAAATTACAAAAGAGTATATTTCTATTAAATTCTAACGCTTTACATTTAATGAGGAAATGGAATTCATCTTCAATTCCATCCTTGCAAAGTGGACAAATTCTCTGTTCTAAAGGCGTTCTAGTATATCTACCAACTTCTATTAGTAATTTGCTACTAATTCTAGTTTTTACCATTTTAGAAATAACACTTTTGTTAAGGTCCAGTAGGAGATATTTTTCTAATTCGAAATTATTTTAAACTTTGCGATATGTTCTTAGTTTATTACCATTACTATCTTTATTAGAGTCACAAAAAAGCTTGTTTCCAGGATTTTATGAATTCCTCCTCTAATTTCTTTTGAAATGAAAAAAAGTAATTTTGTCTTTGACATAGTATTTTGATTTTCCCAAACATGCTGAAAACCAAGTTTACCTAATAACACTTTTATTTTACTACAAAAACCATTAGACATGTTAAAATTTTCAAATAATCGTATGATTCATAGCCGAGCACTTATAAAGGGAAAGACGGTAAAGGGTGGTACTTTGGTGTATTGTAAAATGATTTGTGATTTGTTGAAAAATACATAATTGGCCAATAAATAAAGCTGTATTATAAACCTGTAATCGGGACTGGTACCGGAAACAGAACCAGTTCGCAACAGTAGACAAAGCACTATCGATGATTTTTCTACCCTCTTATATCTTTGGGGAAACACACTTACAAACACACTGATACCCGTACAAACAGAAAAGTCCTCAAACAAACGAAAACAGAATCATGGTAATTTGAAACCTTACTTTTAACTGTGAGCTCGCTTGATATATTACAGTAACTGTAACAACCTACCATTTTTGTTTTTTCCTGAACTGCAAGATCTCCATAATTGTTTAAAGCCCTCCCCTTTTTTTCTAAAATCTTATATTTTTTTGTTGTTGTTTTCTTTTAACTTCTATTATATACGTGTTTTTATGTATTATATGAACATTAATATACTAGAAATAACTTATAAATTTACTATCAACTCCAAGTTTACTATCCACAGCGGTCACTGATATATAATATAGAGAGAAGGTATCTCACTTTCATACTGTATCACCTATTTTCACACGTGAATTAATATTGTAGGAGGAATCCCAAGTCTTAATTCATAAAATTTTTAATTTCCCTCAGGTCAGCAGGCATGATTTGTTTCCGCTATCATTCCTCTTTTTAAGCAGTCAACACTTAACTTTTAATGAAATTCAATGTCTGTCAGCAGAATGTATCTATTTTGCTTGTCATTTCGTCGTAATTTGATTCTTAAATGCAGAATTATTGTATGGGCGACACCTCCTATTCTGGCCAAATCCAGTTTCCTGAAATAAATGTTCCGAATGTTATCATTGTTTATGCTGCTGAGAACAGCTGAAAAGTCCAGATTGAAAAAGTCCACAGGACCATATATTTTGGGCCTTCTTAAACTGGCCTCTTTGCTGATGTCATTTTTTATGTGAAACATACAGTACCATTTAAACGGATTGATTCGAGATCGTTTTTTTCCTATTTCCGTGTTTTTTTTCGGAGTCACACTGCATACCGCGGATTATACTCCCAATTTCCTCCAAAGATTCTCTCCCACCGCGTGGCTGTTAATTGGTTTATTGCCCATCGGATGTCCTAAAAATTAATGACACGTGACAACATAATCGGATTAGCCAGATTATTTACCTATGTACATTTAATAGATCTTGATTGCACCTGTGTGCTTTAAAAACATGGTATAAAATTTTAACAAATGTTTTCCTTTCTTTGACAGATAACAATGTGATATTATCATTCAGCATAAGATAATTATTTTTATATATTTTTTTCCCATGTCATTGTCATTTAAAATAAAATGTACAAACGAATAAAGATACGAAGAAAAAACTTATTTTGTATTTCTATTATAGTCCAGTCAGGTCATACTTTGTGTTCTTTCAACAAAGACGATTTTACCACAATTAGAATCTTTTATCATTTACTCAGTAAGCAATTTCTGAAGCATATTTATTTTGCAATATAAAATATTATGTTTCACTACCTTGGTACATGACCGACTTAAATTAATTGAATTCCGAAAAGAAACTGTAAAGTGACAACTCTGTTGAACAAAGGGAATAAGTTTTGTATGCATGCCCTTTATTCTTAAAAACAAAACACTGAGAGAAATTCCCCGCCCAGGGACAACACAACATTCACAACTTAATTAATTATATGGAAAAAAATCATGCGTTTATCTCTGTTATTGATCTTTAATTATTAAAAATAAAATTGGATGAGCGCAATCCGTATTTTACTGCTCGTTAAAAGTCCTTGGCGAAATGAAAAAAAAAATGAATTATTTCAACAATTACTATAGAAAAAAAATCAAATATATATATGTAAAATATTAAAATGAAATTATATCGTGTACCCAGATGCTACAAGAAAAAAATATGTGAAAAAATAAGTGGACAGGATTTTAGCGATCTTCACATTTTCACTGAGGATCTCTACCAACGCCCAACTTAACGACATGCATCATGTTTTCCTCTACAATAAATTTATATTGTTGACCATGGACGTATAACTAATGTTCAGGTCTACGTCCTGTTTTGACTGATAAAACATAAAAAATAAAATAGTGTGTTTATTCGGAAAAGGATTATATTTTAGATTCCGGTTAATCAATTGTAAAAGGACTTTCTAGAGCCTCAATACTAACTTTAAAACCTGAATGAATTTTCCCACGGTTGTTCAGAGAGGTCACCTGAGTTAACTGGTAGGTGATATTATTTCCCACCATATAAAAATCTCGTGCTTTGGATAAAATTGATGTCAGCTATTTTTAGCATTTAATATTGTGAAAGAAGTCAAGTTCAAGTTCAACCACACACTGTTGATCACTGAGATGTGTATTGTGGAATTGTCTTCCCACGGCAAATTAACTTCTTTTAAAATCTTTTAAGATCACTGTCCAAAATACAACACACAAGTTTACATTCATTGTGCATAAATAATTATTATGCAAAGACGAGTTAATGCAGCTGTAGAAGTATTCCTGTTTTAGCCGAAATATATTATTATCCTAAAGTAATGCCAACAAATCATAAAAAGAAAATGCCGTAGACTTATTAAGCATAACAAATGGTGAATAATATTTTCTTTTTTACTTGCATATACAAAACTTTGAGACAAGTAATTTTCTTTAAACTGCGACACATTTATTCAGCTTTGAAGTAGAATTTTGCGTTATTTTCCACAAAATTTTATAAACCTTTTCCAGTAATGTCCGTTTTTTTTTAAACAAGCAAGTTCATTTAGGTAAAGATATTTTTAGATTAGCAAGCAAGAAATACGAAAATATTTTAACTTATTTTTAACACAAAAATTAAACGTGTTAAACTTAACCAATATGAAAAGACATTTAAAATTATACACTTGTTTGACACTTAAACTGGTACAGTAGACCGGAAATATAATTGTTTATTACATCAGGTAATCCAATTACCCAATCAGTCGTGTGCTGGCATAGATTAAAGTAGGATTAGGGCAATTAATTCCTCGGTGTTGGGAGTGAGCTCGCTATCATAATTAACATTTACGCGATTTTGGGAGAGATTACTCCTAAATTCCTCCCAACATTTCTCGGAGTGACTCCAAAATTTTCCTCGGTGTAGGGTGTGGAAGAACTGGTCCGTTTAAATGGTACTGTAGGTATTACTATGTGGCGGCAGTGATGTAAACTATTTGTATAAAGCTTTATATTTCAGAAGGTACAAGACCTTGTATGCAGATACCTTATGTTACGAAGTTTCCGTCTGTCATTTGTCCTTGACCTCATTTTCATGGTTCAGCGACTGCTTGAAAAAAATATTTGTTTTTTGTCATGTGAATTAATCACTTATGATGAGTAAAACTATGAATAACTATATTTGGTACAATGTATATCGGTTCCTTGCAACGCCTTCATGTCCATCAGACAGGGTTCACTTGACCTTAACCTCATTTCATGGATCAATGATCAAGGTTAAAGTTACGTGATTAGGTTCGTTTCTCAGATACTATAAGCAGGCCTGAGAACACAGTTAATTTGTAGTGCATTTCTTTAAGACAAGAAACGCCAATTAAAAAAATCGCACCTGCTCTATCCAAAAAAGATTTTACAGTGTAGTGAACTACTTTCGGGACAAATTATATCAAAATTATAGAAAAGTCTGTCAGCTCTAGCTCAAAATATGGACAATTTTATGTTAAGGGGGTTTGTAATTCAGTTTGACAGCTTCAGACATACTAATTTTGACCTTTTCGAACTGGACCAAATCACTACTTTACCTAAAAATTCATGCCACAATTTTCTTTACATGTAATTTCATCCCCTACTTACTATTTTATGCATAAGATATGAAGAAATAAATTTGGAAGGTGTATGAAAAAATTTGCAAGTTATACACTGGCCACACATGCCACACTAGGGACTTGATTTGTAGACAACGAAAATCAAAGGACAATAACGGTGTCCCGAGCCAGCAGTTGGTCAACTATATGTTGTGTATGGAATTATTGTAAGGGTACATGTAAGTCTGGCAGGTTTCATCTGATCATGACCTTATTTTCATGGTTCATTGGTCAATGTTAAGTTTTTGTGTTTTGGTTGGTTTTGGAAAAGACGGCTTCAAGTCGTCAATTCCCTATGTGGCTGGGCAGACTTCAAAGCCCCTCACGCCACTCATTTTGTTTTTATAGTTGGGGAAAACACCTCAAAATTTCATACTGAATTGATGAGAAGGAGACACACAAATGAACAGATTGACTTTAAACACTTTTTAACACATTTGCCTTCTGTATCTCGTGAAATTATCGTATCTTGAGCTCTCTTTAACATTATTTATGTTTCTTTTACAATCCGGAAAAATCAGTATTACGAAATATTCTAAATATATCCAACCTAGTGACGTCATGACTAGGTAGAAGCAGGGATATCCTTTCCTCATTATTAAAATCATTCACAGAAATCGCGTATGATTTAGAAATCGGTATTTGTTTATTTAAAAACATAATAATGTTTGCTGTAGATGATTCAACATGCAATGCTTTGATCTGTAGGTCAACTTTCACGGTAAACAATGGGGATACATGGGATTGGGAGAGAAATGTCAGTTTTCATTCTTTTCTGTAACTTTATTGAGAATCTCTCTCCAATACAGGAGCACCTCAAATTGAGTAAACCTCAAGAAAAGTTTCTGTATCTGAACACTTAAAATGTGATATTTATTATATGATAAGTAGTTTTCCATTAAAACAAAATTTTATGTACCAACATAATCATTGTAATGGTAAACAAAATATATAAAATTTTCAAATGGCTTTTTGTAGTTTAAACATATTTAAATGGAAATTTAAAACTGAATAGACTTTTCAGTCCTCACTTTATCAAGAAAAAATTTAAAATCTTAGAGCCCTGTCACAAAAAATGGAGAAATGCCCTAGCTTGCAGTTCAGTGGTATACAATAAAAAAAATATATATTGTTGTAGTTATTAAATGATAGAATTCAATTGAATTTTAGATAATTAACTTTCAACTTTAATGAAATGTTTTGAATTAGAAGGTGCCAATCTCTTTATTGGTCCAAATTGATTCTATGATGAATTCTTGGCTAAGGAAATGAAATTACATTATTAACCAACAATTAATTTCAATATTATCAATCTTTTTACATGTTTTTGCTCATTCTTTGTATGAAGACTATCAAAAGATACAAACAAACAAAAATAGAAACATTTGCCGTCTTTTCCCTCCGAGCTTTTAAGCTCTTTGATTCAAATACCAATAGCAGTAGGTCAGCTATATTTGGTGTATGGAATAATTGTTAGGTGTTCATGTCTGTCTGGCAGGTATTATGTGACCTTGACCTCATATTCAGGGTTCATTGGTCAATGATACGTTTTCGTAATTTTGTAAGTTTATCAGATACTTTAAGCAACAGGTTTAACTATATTTGGTGTATGGAATGATTGTAAAATGTACATGTCTGTCTGGCCTGGTTCATCTGACCCTGACCTCATTATCATTATCATAGAACATTGATAATGTTAAGTTTATGTGATACTTGTAGTAAAACCTTTATGTTACAACTTTCACGTAAATTCAATAAGTAAAACAGGCGATATGAAAATACGGACAGTCAAACAGAAAATAGCCCATAAAACAGGTAAAAATAATCTTGATGTTGCTATAACCCACTTTCAAGACTTAATTATTCATCAGCGGTCTATTGCACATTAAACCATTGTGGTGACGTCAGCCTATTCATTTTCCGTGGATTCTTTTTCTAGAATCAACGCTTCCTAAATCTGCCGCTGAAATGGACTCACCAAATTATATTCAATTGTTTCCTTTGTGTGTCTAATTTCATTAAGTTTGAATTGGCTAATTTACTGATTTCTGTTCACTAATGGAATTAATTTAAAAACTTACCTTTAATTTTTGTAATTTGTATATGCCTTCACTGGGAATCGAACCCTTCCTTGAAATCTGTTATGAATGACTGATATCAACACATCGACGAAACCTCTCGGCTATCAATGGGTTATAACTTAGATGTCTATTTTATATATATAAATGAACATCGGACACACAGGGGTTGTACCTTTATATATACACAATGGGCAGTTGTATAGTATAAGTTGGTAGCCATGAGGTTAGCATGCTTAAAATCAACGAGTTAAAAGATAGGGATTCGCGGTTTAGGTTCGAATCCTGTATTATCTCTGTTGTCCCAATTCTGTTTTTTTTCTAATAATGCATGTTATAGTGGATATTTTTGTAATAATAGCGAGTTTTACCGTTTATTTTTTTGATTATTATTGGCTATTTCACATGTTTGAAACAAAAATGATTACATTCTATTTGTCAATTTTTGTTGTATAAATATAGTATGATTTCATCTGTTTTACTATATAATTTTACAAATGTTTATTCGCAAATTCCTATGCGAGAAAATCGTGATGTGCCTAGAGTGCTAGAAATTTCGATAACATACTTATTATATATACTTTATATATGCTCTTTGGTCGGGTTGTTGTCTCTTTGACACATTCCCCATTTCCATTCTCAATTTTATTAGAAATAAGTTCGAATATGTCTTATTTTGTAAAAACAGATAATATTCAGATGCCTAATAAATATAAATATAACTATAAAGATCTTTAAAGGTAGAAGTGTTATATTTGTATTTTGTTAACCAATTAATTGTGATCTGAGATTTATCAATGCATCGTTGGACACGATAACATGGTTATTTAAACTCACTTACAATACCTTCTAATTAAGAAAAGGCTTTAATTTTGAAAAGAAATTAACACAATAGTTTGTTATAGATACAATGGATAAGCGTAGATTCATGAAAACAAACCATTCGCCTCCGGCTCATGGTTTCTTTTTCAAGAATCCACGCTTATCCATTGTATCTATATAACATAACTTTCATAGTTGAAAAACTTAGGGCCAAAATGTAAAACCACACTCCTATCTGTGTATTGCTACCTTAACCCAGCACAACCACTTAAGTCTCCAACACTATATATAACACTGGACAGGGAAATGTTCAATCTTTGTAAATTGAATAAGTCAAACTTAGTGAAATGAAGGCTCTTAACTTAAATATCAGTTACTTTCAGAAGGTGGGATACACCTGTATTTAGATTTTTGATTTTGGGCCCGTTATCAACTTTGTCACATTGAGGTCAAAAGGGTCCAAAATTAAACTTTGTTTGATTTCATCAAAATTGAACTCTTGGGATTCTTTGATATGCTGAATCTAACCATGTATTTAGATTTTGGATATTGGACCATAATAGGTGAATGTCCAATTTAAATTTTTAAGTTCTTAGACCACATTCATTCTGTGTCAGAAACCTATGCTGTGTCAAATATTTCATCACAATCCAAATTCAGAGCTGTATCAAGCTTGAATGTTGTGTCCATACTTGCCCCAACTATTCAGGGTTTGACCTCTGCGGTCGTATCAAGCTGCGCCCATGGAGCATTTTATTAGCATTTAATATTGTGAAAGAAGTCAAGTTCAAGTTCAACCACACACTGTTGATCACTGAGATGTGTATTGTGGAATTGTCTTCCACGGCAAATTAACTTCTTTTAAAATCTTTTAAGATCACTGTCAAAATACAACACACAAGTTTACATTCATTGTGCATAAATAATTATTATGCAAAGACGAGTTAATGCAGCTGTAGAAGTATTCCTGTTTTAGCGAAATATATTATTATCCTAAAGTAATGCCAACAAATCATAAAAAGAAAATGCGTGAGACTTATTAAGCATAACAAATGGTGAATAATATTTTCTTTTTACTTGCATATACAAAACTTTGAGACAAGTAATTTTCTTTAAACTGCGACACATTTATTCAGCTTTGAAGTAGAATTTTGCGTTATTTTCCACAAATTTTATAAACCTTTTCCAGTAATGTCCGTTTTTTAAACAAGCAAGTTCATTTAGGTAAAGATAATTTTAGATTAGCAAGCAAGAAATACGAAAATATTTTAACTTATTTTTAACACAAAATTAAACGTGTTAAACTTAACCAATATGAAAAGACATTTAAAATTATACACTTGTTTGACACTTAAACTGGTACAGTAGACCGGAAATATAATTGTTTATTACATCAGGTAATCCAATTACCCAATCAGTCGTGTGCTGGCATAGATTAAAGTAGGATTAGGGCAATTAATTCCTCGGTGTTGGGAGTGAGCTCGCTATCATAATTAACATTTACACGATTTTGGGAGAGATTACTCTAAATTCCTCCCAACATTTCTCGGAGTGACTCAAAATTTTCCTCGTGTAGGTGTGGAAGAACTGGTCCGTTTAAATGGTACTGTAGGTATTACTATGTGGCGGCAGTGATGTAAACTATTTGTATAAAGCTTTATATTTCAGAAGGTACAAGACCTTGTATGCAGATACCTTATGTTACGAAGTTTCCGTCTGTCATTTGTCCTTGACCTCATTTTCATGGTTCAGCGACTGCTTGAAAAAAATATTTGTTTTTTGTCATGTGAATTAATCACTTATGATGAGTAAAACTATGAATAACTATATTTGGTACAATGTATATCGGTTCCTTGCAACGCCTTCATGTCCATCAGACAGGGTTCACTTGACGTTAACCTCATCTCATGGATCAATGATCAAGGTTAAAGTTACGTGATTAGGTTCGTTTCTCAGATACATTTTGTACTATAAGCAGGCCTGAGAACACAGTTAATTTGTAGTGCATTTCTTTAAGACAAGAAACGCCAATTAAAAAAATCGCACCTGCTCTATCCAAAAAAGATTTTACAGTGTAGTGAACTACTTTCGGGACAAATTATATCAAAATTATAGAAAAGTCTGTCAGCTCTAGCTCAAAATATGGACAATTTTATGTTAAGGGGGTTTGTAATTCAGTTTGACAGCTTCAGACATACTAATTTTTGACCTTTTCGAACTGGACCAAATCACTACTTTACCTAAAAATTCATGCCACAATTTTCTTTTACATGTAATTTCATCCCCCTACTTACTATTTTATGCATAAGATATGAAGAAATAAATTTGGAAGGTGTATGAAAAAAATTTGCAAGTTATACACTGGCCACACATGCCACACTAGGGACTTGATTTGTAGACAACGAAAATCAAAGGACAATAACGGTGTCCCCGAGCCAGCAGTTGGTCAACTATATGTGGTGTATGGAATTATTGTAAGGGGTACATGTCAGTCTGGCAGGTTTCATCTGATCATGACCTTATTTTCATGGTTCATTGGTCAATGTTAAGTTTTTGTGTTTTGGTTGGTTTTTGGAAAAGACGGCTTCAAGCCGTCAATTCCCTATGTGGCTGGGCAGACTTCAAAGCCCCTCACGTCACTCATTTTGTTTTTATAGTTGGGGAAAACACCTCAAAATTTCATACTGAATTGATGAGAAGGAGACACACAAATGAACAGATTGACTTTAAACACTTTTTAACACATTTGCCTTCTGTATCTCGTGAAATTATCGTATCTTGAGCTCTCTTTAACATTATTTATGTTTCTTTTACAATCCGGAAAAATCAGTATTACGAAATATTCTAAATATATCCAACCTAGTGACGTCATGACTAGGTAGAAGCAGGGATATCCTTTCCTCATTATTAAAATCATTCACAGAAATCGCGTATGATTTAGAAATCGGTATTTGTTTATTTAAAAACATAATAATGTTTGCTGTAGATGATTCAACATGCAATGCTTTGATCTGTAGGTCAACTTTCACGGTAAACAATGGGGATACATGGGATTGGGGAGAGAAATGTCAGTTTTCATTCTTTTCTGTAACTTTATTGAGAATCTCTCCTCCAATACAGGAGCACCTCAAATTGAGTAAACCTCAAGAAAAGTTTCTGTATCTGAACACTTAAAATGTGATATTTATTATATGATAAGTAGTTTTCCATTAAAACAAAATTTTATGTACCAACATAATCATTGTAATGGTAAACAAAATATATAAAATTTTCAAATGGCTTTTTGTAGTTTAAACATATTTAAATGGAAATTTAAAACTGAATAGACTTTTCAGTCCTCACTTTATCGAGAAAAAATTTAAAATCTTAGAGCCCTGTCACAAAAAATGGAGAAATGCCCTAGCTTGCAGTTCAGTGGTATACAATAAAAAAATATATATATTGTTGTAGTTATTAAATGATAGAATTCAATTGAATTTTAGATAATTAACTTTCAACTTTAATGAAATGTTTTGAATTAGAAGGTGCCAATCTCTTTATTGGTCCAAATTGATTCTATGATGAATTCTTGGCTAAGGAAATGAAATTACATTATTAACCAACAATTAATTTCAATATTATCAATCTTTTTACATGTTTTTGCTCATTCTTTGTATGAAGACTATCAAAAGATACAAACAAACAAAAATAGAAACATTTGCCGTCTTTTCCCTCCGAGCTTTTAAGCTCTTTGATTCAAATACTAATAGCAGTAGGTCAGCTATATTTGGTGTATGGAATAATTGTTAGGTGTTCATGTCTGTCTGGCAGGTATTATGTGACCTTGACCTCATATTCAGGGTTCATTGGTCAATGATACGTTTTTCGTAATTTTGTAAGTTTATCAGATACTTTAAGCAACAGGTTTAACTATATTTGGTGTATGGAATGATTGTAAAATGTACATGTCTGTCTGGCCTGGTTCATCTGACCCTGACCTCATTATCATTATCATAGAACATTGATAATGTTAAGTTTATGTGATACTTGTAGTAAAACCTTTATGTTACAACTTTCACGTAAATTCAATAAGTAAAACAGGCGATATGAAAATACGGACAGTCAAACAGAAAATAGCCCATAAAACAGGTAAAAATAATCTTGATGTTGCTATAACCCACTTTCAAGACTTAATTATTCATCAGCGGTCTAAATATGAATTTTATTGCACAATAACTTTCATAGTTGAAAAATCCTTAGGGGCCAAAATGTAAAACCACACTCCTATCTGTGTATTGCTACCTTAACCCAGCACAACCACTTAAGTCTCCAACACTATAACACTGGACAGGGAAATGTTCAATCTTTGTAAATTGAATAAGTCAAACTTAGTGAAATGAAGGCTCTTAACTTAAATATCAGTTACTTTCAGAAGGTGGGATACACCTGTATATAGTATTTGGTGATCAAATAAAAAGGGGAAATAGAAAATTTTTCCATTTTCACAAGGTTGTACATTTTGACTGTTTTCATAGCATATGTTATGTAGGTAAGCTGTAATACAAGAAATAGTAATGCAGATTACATTCATGTTTGTAAAATATAATTACAGCTATAATGAGTACCTTCACCAAAATACCAAAATGATGGAAAAAAGAGTAAAACTGAAAACTGTCAATACTCATATAACTTGTACTTTGTGTCGGGGATATCTTATTGAAGCAACAACAATAACAGAATGTTTACATACATGTAAGTATGGTATATAGTAGTTTGAAGTATTGTTCTAGTATATTAGAATGTAAACAAAGAAAATATTCTGGAAACAAATTGTAATTCTAAGAAGTGGCTATAACTTTAAGTGACACTTTCTATGTTTTAACGTATCTACACCACATTGGTCATAATTATTAGCTTTCTTAATTGAGAAGAGTATGAGGAATTTTGTTCATATTGATGAAATAATAATATTGCAATTAACGTTCTAGATACTGTTTTTGAAGTTTTCAAAGTACTGTTGCAGGTTACCAAAGTCTTGACATTATTTTGTAACTCAATCATGGTCTTTTTCTCTAAGGCAGTAATTACATTACAATATATCAGTTTTGTACAGACTCCTTAAAGTATTCAAACCCCTACTGAAAATGAGTGAAACATTATAATTACACAGACACTCCTAAACAAACACATGTTTGGGTATACAGTATATAAATTTTTTAATGTGTTCTTGGTAATTGCAGGCTTGTCCATGGTCCAGTGATCGATTTTTATTGGGTAAAAAACTTCAATTGGTAAATCTGTTGACCAATAAAAATGGCAAAATTTATATCATTGTAATAATATGTGTATTTCAGTCTGCAAGACATGTCTGGTGAAATATTTACATGAACACAACAAATGTCCTAAGTGTGGAATTTTGATACATCAAAGTCATCCATTAAATTATATCAGGTAAAGTAAAATTTTACACATGTAAGTAAATAATACCTTTGGGTAAAAAAGACAAACTAAAAGATCATCTGTAGTTGTACATGTATTTCATATAGAAGCTATACATGTACTATGCTACCATTTCTTATTTTAGATGTGTATTCCAAATCAATCAGAATCTCATTACTTGGGTATACAATATATTGGTACTGTTGATCAGTACATTATTTATTTAGATATCATTTAAAAGAAAATGTAAACATGGTTTAAGATTACCATAGAGGCAACCATCTTTCAAGACACAGTGTGTAATAGTTGAGACATGACATCTTTAGGTCACCATATGTTAACATACTATCCATTTTATCTATCTGAAATCAGTGCTTTGTATTCAGACTAGAAATTGAATAGTTTATACATTTTCATGTGTTACAGACTGATAACATCTTTCTACAAAGTAAGTTATTGCATAGTATATGTGATTTAAAAGCTATTTAAAAATCAATACGAGAAAAATGATATATGATTTTGTTAGTTTTCTTTGATATTTTTCAACAGAGATGATGTATTTTAAGATTGCATTTTTATTTTCAGTCATGACCGTACCATGCAAGATATTGTGTACAAGCTGGTACCTAAATTACAAGAAAGTATGTAGATGTTTCACCTATAACAAATAATTTGTGATTTAATCTTAGAAAATTTCACATTTAGAGAATATCTCTAAATCTTTGCAAAAGAATGATCCTCATTTTATCCTAACTAAATGGTATCTATGGTGGCAATGATCCCAGAGGGGTTTCCTCTGAACCCAAATAGAAATAAAGTTTCCGTCTTATTCTATGGAAAACTTTGTCAAGTCAATCTGTACCAGCTTGATGGGGAAAATATGTAAAGGGTAAAAGTTTTTAATAAAGTATTTTTTTCTCAGTTGAAAGGAAAACACACAAACATGTCTGAATATCTTATGATCAATTTTTACTGTAAACTTTGTCTTTTAAAGCGCCAATGGCCAATAGTGGAATTTATTGATTGTGAGCTTTTTCCTCAGGCTTTTGTAATTGTAGTAACAATACATTATCTTTTCACTTAAGAATTGTGTCCTTTGTGGTCTGAAGTTTCTGGTGGTTGTTTGAAATCGACTTGTACATTTCACTTCAGCCTATCACCACACTGTTTTTCGTTACTGGCATGTTTGATTATTTTGCATAAATAAATATATGAATTTCATCTAATGGGAGGTCATTAGTTCGAACCTGGCCGTGTAAAACCAAAGACTTTAAAATTAGTATTTGCTGCTTCTCCGCTAAGCACGTGTCATTTAAGGAGTAAGAGCAAAGACTGGTTAGCTTGGAGTCAGTTAATAATGTTTCGGGTAAGGTGACAGGTCTTCCTGCGGACTGTTACCTTGTGAACTAGCAAGTTAAAAATCCAGCTCAGTGTGTCGGTCTAGTACAAAGCAGGGCTAAATTTCATATTACATTAACATGTTCTCGTCCTGAAAATGCATATCAATTTGCCGCTGGACGTTAAGCAGCCATCCATCATCATCATCATCATCATCTAATAGAATATGATAAAAGTTGTCTGTAACCCAAAACATGTACTTACCAAAGTCTATTGGTTTTCACCAGTAATTTAGTTTTCTGAATCCATTGAAACTGAATACCATGGAATTTTCATGATGGAAATGTACAAACAAACAAAAATTATATTTTATGTCAGGCAACTAAAAGTTTGCATAGGTTTTCAATGTTGAACAAACATGACTTGCACAGTGCTAATATCTATTCATATATTTGTATTGATTTATTTCCACAGAAGAAGCAAAACGTAAAGAAAAGTTTTACAAAGCAAGAGGAATAAAACCAGAACCAACAGGTGAGCTAATCATTGCTAACTTATTGGGTCATTTATAAAAGTATTGCCAATTATTTATTATATGTAAATTTTCAAAATTTAAAACATGATATTTGTTGTCATTTCAAAACAAATAAAAGTTTTGATATCATGTAATGTAACTTTATATATTAAATTGAGTACAGATAAAAATGTGAAATAAATGACTCAGCAATGAGTTATGAGATAGTGTATGGTCTAATGACATAATTTGATCAGACATGGTCACTTGTCTCCTTATGATACAACCCATTTAAAAGATACGACACCCCAGAGCATATTTTTATCTCCTTTTAGTAAAGAGATACAAAGGAGATCAAGAGATCCATAGTTCTGAATTGGAAATATTTTTGGTTAAGTACTGTAACAAGGACAGTAATAAGCCTTTGATGTCAACAGTTTTGTTCAGGTATAAAAATTCAATAGATAATATGATTTTACCTATATCATTATAGAAGAACCTATTCTAACGGAAGCTGAAATTAAAAAAGAACCAGTTGAAAAAGAAGAAAACCATGATTATCATAGAAATGATGAACAAGTGAATGTATGTTTAGAAGGACAGGATCTAGACCTGAAATGTCTACGCAGGAAATTCTTACGATTATCTTCACAAGCAACAGTTAGCCATCTAAAGAAATTCATTGCACTCAAATTATTTGATGATATTAAAAGGTTTACAGATGTAAGTAGATGACAAAATTGTAACAAAAAACAAAAGTCATTTCATTTTAGCTTAATATTTGGTTAGCACAGCATGATGAAATTTATAAGAGTTTAATTTTATTTGTACGAATATTTGTTCATAGTTTTGTAACCAATCTTTTACTTTTTTATTGAGGGAAGAGAACTCATTAGCCTCTATGAAATTTGAACGGTTAGAATAACCAGCTGAGATTAAATTATATATTGTGGATATAATTCTTAATTTTTATCTTAAAGAAATTCATGTTGCTAGAGTACAATGTATAGGTGCCTAATATATGTGAAGTGCTGAAACAATTCATTTTTTTGAATACTCAATTAGTATTTGAATAGAATTATTCAATGAACAATGGCTGTCAAGAATTTATGTTAGCTATAAAGAGTTTTTTTCACAGATTTTGGAAAAGTTTTTTATTCGGGTATTTTCACTTCTATTTGAAATTTAGTACCTATTTCATTATGATTTGAACCTTTAAAAACATATGGCAAATTATTATTAGAGTGTTTACCCAGATTTCATGGTTCACTGAACATGGAAATGTGATAGTTTGAGTAGGCCATTGACACATATTCTTGTTTTAATATTTATCTGTTTATAAATATGAAAGTGATAGTAGTTGTTTTTATTAAATATTATGTTGTTCAATTTCAGATAGAGATTTTGTGTAATGATGAACTGTTAGGGAAATATCATACACTTAAATTTGTAGCAATTACAAGAAAAAGGCAAAAGGTAAGAAAGTGAAATTCCTGGATTAAAAATACTACTGTTTCATTTTTATTTTTTGCGGTCGTATATCGGTATCACGTCGTCGACGTCATCCGAAGACATTTGGTTTTCGAACAATAACTTTAGTATCAGTAAATAGAAATCTATGAAATTTAAACACAAGGTTTATGACCACAAAAGTAAGGTTGGGATTGATTTTAATGGTTATGGTCCCAACAGTTTAGGAATAAGGGGCCAAAAAGGGGGCCAAATAAGCATTTTTCTAGTTTCCAGACAATAACTTGTGGAATGGTGTATGGATCTCTCTGAAATTATACCACAAGTTTCCATATCACAGAGGGATGGTAAAAATTGGCTTTTGGGGGTTATGGCTCAAACTGTTAAGGAATTAAGGCCAAAAAAGGGGGAAAAACAAGGGTGTCTTGGTTAATTGACAATTACTTAAGTACAAAACATAATTTAACAGCAGTGTAAGGGAAGTAATTCAAACACAACACTATAATTTGTTCTCAAGATTTCAGAAATTAAAAAGAAAATTGAGAATATTCTTCAAATATTTTTTTTTTTGCAAAAAAAAGGGGAGGAGGTTTGTCAATTCGCAGCAGCAAAGTGTATTGCACAAAAGCAAAAAAATGAATATAAATTCAAATCACATAACCAATTCAAGTTCTTTGACTACAGTTATTCTGTGTCAGAAACCTGTTAATGTGTCAAATATTTAATTACAATCCAAATTCAGACCTGTATCAAGTGCGAATATTGTGTCCATTTTTGCCCCAACTGTTCAGGGTTGGACCTCTGAGGTCGTATCCAGCTGTGCTCAGCGAAGCAATTTATTGATTTTATAGTTGATCTTAATTTTTTTAAATGATTACTTAGGGCTAAAACAACCATGGTACCCAGGGAAGGCTTTTTAAAAATGGGGTAACCACCTATAGAGGCATATTCAAATTAACTTACATTTCCACTTTGCAAAAACATAGATGACACCCACCTATAGTTGAGATTTGGAAGTGCCTTCCCTGTTTCCCATGTATGTTTTTATGGAACAGCCCTTAGTTCACAGGATGATTAAAATAATAACGTGTTGAAATATGTTAAAATGCAACAGCATAAGTTTATTTAATTGCCAAAATATAAGTTTTGCACAATTCTTGTTCAAACTTTAATGTGTAAGATGTAAAAGTGTAGAGAGATTTGAATTATCAGTTATATTTAAGCTATCAAAGTGACATAATCAAACTCCACAACTGTAGGGAGATAAATTTATACTTATGCTGGTCAAGATATTGATTCTCATTTTACTATTGGGTAGGAAAGTTTATGGGAAATTCAACCAGAATATCTTATTTTTATTTCAACTTTTATGTTTTGGTAAAGAAAGTCAAGTATCCATTTTGAATATTTTTGATCCTTCAAAATATCTTTTAAAACATTTTCTTGGAACATACATGTATTGCTTTACGAAAGATAATGGGCAAAATGCAATGCAATTTGATCAACAAATTACGCTGATAGATTCATCTGCAATTTAAGCAAACATACAAATCTTATAGATATGCCAAGTATAAATCAATTATTGTACTAATTTATTTTATTTTTTCCTAGGATGGACCACTAGTTCTACATTACAGACCAAAAACTATTGAGTACTGACGAGAAGACTTTTAAGTGGTTAATTTCATGTTCTTTATAGACAAATACACGTGTATAAAGGACCTGAAGGACATCTGTAGATACCAAAGCATTCATTGTTGTGTTAAATAGAACTTTGGTAATTCATTTTGGATAAGGAGGATTCCATTCAAATATATATTTTACCAAAGGGTTGCAGATTACAGAAGTCATTTTGACAATACATTGATTGACGAGGTCAGCCAAGCATATAAGTGATATGAGTTTGCTTTCTTGGGGTTGACGCATGTTTAAATAGACTTGCTCTAATTTATTGTTTTTGTATTTATGCAATTTATATTTATTATATAAACATGTCTTATGATATTTTCTTTTTGCAAAACAACTGATATTGATAAAAAGTTTATATCTTTGGATTAAAATTATTTATTTGAAAAACTAGCAGAAAAATTGTGTAGTTTCAACTGAAATTTAATTTGAAACATAAAATAATCTTCAGTTAGGCAAATTACAGAACTTTTGTTTAGAAAAAATAGTAAAAACCTGATTTTATGATAGGTAAATTTCAGCTATTACTGCATATATTTCACATGATCCACCATGGCTGAAATGACACTCTGTTTAAGAAAACGTTAGATAACGATTAGAAAATTTTCTTGAGAAATTTTGAATCACATCCTTGTCAAAACTTGTAGCATTAGGGTTAGCGAAGTGTTTTAATATAATCTTCAAGATCAGAGAAACTTGATGTTCAAATCTCAATTGGGTAAATTTGAAACTGTTATTTATCTCTAATAAACTAATAAATAGCAAAATTTTAATTTATATTACAAACATTAATTTTTTTTATGAGAAATGACTTTGAGATTAACATTTCTTTGATAGAACATATTTTAATTATGAAGTTTTAACACCTTGTCAATTGAAAGTTACTCTCTATTACTTTTTGTGGTTAAAAATAGTTATTAGAAATCCAGGTATGTTATTTATTATTTTAATGTTAATAATACATATTCTTACATTCTGTCTATTTAAAACTCAGCATCCTTTTGAATAAATATAATATACAATCAAATGTTAAAATTATGAGTCAAAACTTTGCTTGTGTTAGTTCATTATGTCTCAATTTACTCTATTTTTTTTCTTTGACCTGATTTCAATTGCTTTTACATATTAAATATACTTAACAATGTTGTTATTAAACAACGGCAAGAGGGAAAAAAAACTACATATCAAAGTATTTCAGTATTTTAGTCTTAAGCTTAATGGTTAGGCCAAAATGAAAATATTTGTGATCAGGGTTTCCTTACTTAATTTATTTTTTATGCCTAAAAATGCCTACCCTAAAGTTTTAATTAACACTTTTGGTAGAGAATAGTGACTAAATAACAGATTGTCTCTACTGGTATATGAAAATAAAATAAAATAAAAGAAATTTTACCTCCCTACCCTGTTTTTCTAAAGAAAGGAGTCCTAAACACACATATTTTGGTTTGTTTGGCCTCAATCTATGAAGTACATTAGAGTGAATCATTTGAAAAGAAAGCATATATGTATTAATGGTGCTTGTTCCATGAGGTTACATGTTATTTTGTTTATAGTTATCCTTTGTACATTAGTTTTCTATTCTTTGTTTTGATCAGACCTGGGGTCAATTACATGCCAAAGTAATTAATTACATTCCAATTACATTGATTTTTAAATGTAATTAATTACATCACAATTACATTGATTTTCAAATGTAATTAATTACATTACAATTACATTGCCAATGTCATTAATTACATTTCAATTACTTTTATCCAAAGGCATGTAAGAGTTAAGTTATTTAGAATAAAATCATGAAAATTAAAACAGGCTTGAAAAGAATGAACTTACAACATGTACAAATGTATATATACATATATACCGGTGCGTTCACTTTTAACAATAAAAACATTTGAACAAGATTTGTTTAGAAAAAAATTGTTAAATTTCTAACATCATTGTTACATTTAATCACCATTAGATTATTATTTTTATAGGAATACAATTGATAAATATTCAATTATAAATATATAAAGATCCATATCAAAATATTTTGTATTATTATAAAAAATTTTTAAAGTTTCTACTAAAAATCTTATTTTATATTTTAAAGGTCTTCTGATGTACCTCATGTGAAATTTTAAGTAACTTTGAATTCCATTTATTACATAAGAGTAATGGTAGCATTTTCAAGACTTGTTTTATAACAAGTCAAAATTGTCAAATTTATTGGACTCCAATTTTGTATGTTTTGACTGTTGTATTTTAAACTTTGTAGAAAGTGTTAAAATAATATCCATCTGTACAGATTTTAACATATAATTATAATGGTTAAAAAAGCATTGCCTTTGGCATTTTAATCAAGGGACAAACTTGTACTTACTAATTAGTTAAGTGAAAGGAATAACCTGAGGCTAAGATTATTGTTTATTGTTAGAACAACAAATTTACAAATTGTATTTATTAAATTGGTACTGTTTTTAATTTTAAGATTTTTATGTAAATAATGTAAAATTACTGAATTAGATACAAATAAAGATTAATATACATTCTACAATAATTAATAAAATATCTTGAGGAATGTTAGTTTTCATCATGATAAATGTTTAAAAAGTATTAAGAAAAATAAAAGTAGCAAGTGCAAACTAAATGAAGGAAATAAAATACAAGTTGTACCAGAAGAGCCAAAATGTTTTAAATTTCCATTTTATGCAATTATTTAAATGTAATTCAAAATAATTGAAAAGTAATTCATAATTACATGGCAAAAAGGCAATGTTATTCATTACTTTCAATTACATGTAATTGAAAATATGCTCAATTATACATTACATTGCATTACTTTCAAAATTGTTATTAATTTAGTACAGCTAATTACAATTACATTTTTAATTACCCCAGGTCTGGTTTTGGTTAAGTTTAGGGAAGGTTTTAATCTGTGTTTTAGCAGATATCCACTGTTGTCAGTATAAATTTATCTAGTACAACTTCTTTATACACAGAGATTTGATTACTGTAGAGTCATTTGTGCTTTTTATTACTATGAGCTGAACCATTTTTTAAATTTAAGTGAAGTTTAAAAATATTTATTGATATCTAATTCTAGAAACTCAGAACACCTCAAAAAGCCTCATTTATACTGTATTAAAGTATTTTCAATTATCAATCAATTACGGTAATTAGATTCAAATTTAACTTTCAAGGTTAAAGTTGTTAAAATAGCAATCTCTCTAGTAAAAAAAATCTTTTTTCTATTGGAATTTAGAAAAGAACATAAATCATAAGATTTATATCAGCTCATGAAATTATGTTATAGAAAGCTGGAATTAAAATTTGTAATTATTTGAATTAAAGAACCTTTGTTAGCACACTTACATACCCCACACCTCATAACTCCTACAAAAGTAAATTGATAAAAATTTCTTGTTGATATGCACATCTTCATATTATGTCCTTAATATCTACAAAGTTTCATAAAATTCTGTTTTGTGGTTTCAGAGGGGTTGAGATGACAATCTGTTGCAGTAGTATATTTAGGCCAAAATTTTAAGTTCAAAGTGACTTAAACCCTAGAAAAAAAATTGAATCACAATTTCCTGTTGATATGCACATCTACATAGTATGTCCTAATTAGCAACAAAGTTTCATGAAATTCTGTTGTGTGGTTTCAGAGGAGTTGCCATGGCAACCTGTTGCAGTAATATATTAAGGCAAAAATTCTAAGTTCAAAGGGGCATAACTCATAGAAAAAAAGTTGAATCATAATTTCCTATTGATATGCACATCTACATAGTATGTCCTTATTATATTCAAAAGTTTCATGAAATTCTGTTGTGTGGTTTCAGAGGAGTTGTGATGACAAAAACAGGACTGACAGATGGACAGAGTGACAGATTCAGAAACATTATAACCTACAGAACAAATTTCCAAAAGTTCTGTGGGGTATAATAATTATCTTTACAAAATGATCCTGATGATAAAATAAGTATTCCTTTATGCAAAATGATCCTAGACAAAGAAGAGAATCAATTTTAACATAACCATGCTAAAAAAAATTATGGGCCATAGTTAATTCCCAAATATTGCAGTTTCATTTTATTTCAGAACTCACATGTTTCATTGCCAAAAATAGCTTATTATTAGTTTCATTGATATTTACATTTTGTTTATTTGTTGTACTTGCAGTTGTACGATAAATGGCTGTGGTATGCTTTTATTGTAAAACCCAATCATGCAAGTTTCATGTGCAGAATCATTGATATTTTATATTCAAATTATTAAAAATTGTTAATACTTTTTAGGCTTGTTTTATCCTGTAGACAAATGTTAGAATAATTTTGCTCATTACATATCTAGGATTCTTTATACTGTAGACAAACTCATTTATTTTCACGATTTTCTTACTTTATTTATAGTTGGCGTATTCATACAAGAGGAGTTTTACATATTTGTGACAATTTATATTCTCATTATTTTTCTACTTGCAAAAGTCATGATGATAAGTCACTCTCAAAAATTAGTTGGTTTACAATATTCCAAGGAAAACAGCAAAACTGACTAGTTTATAACAATATTTTAATAACAAATGAAATCTAGTCTTATCCTGAAATGCTTAAAGTTGGCATTGTCATCAAAAGAAAGGATATCGTGTAACAAGTCATGACACAAAATCACAAAATGCATATGAAAAAAACAAAAGCAAAGGAGCAGCCCTTTTATTGCTGTTCTTCATCTCAAAGTTACAGTTAGGCCTTCATCATAGAGCAAAATGAATTACGTCAATGCAAGTATTAGACAGCCCCTAGCACCGATTTGAGCAGATTTCTTTTCTAGATGTCAATCGCACTACAGTTGTGCATCGAAGAACACATTTCAATTTTTCAGAAGTGGTGGATGCTTTTTATTGTAATTTTTGTTTGTTTTCAATATAGCTGTTGTGTTCATCTTTGTTGGTGTCTAGATAACAGGTCCATAACTTGTGTTTATCTTTGTTGGTGTCTAGATAATAGGTCCATAACTTGTGTTCATCTTTGTTGGTGTCTAGATAATAGGTCCATAACTTGTGTTGATCTTTGTTGGTGTGTAGATAATAGGTCCATAACTTGTGTTTATCTTTGTTGTTGTCTAGATAATAGGTCCATAACTTGTGTTGATCTTTGTTGATGTCTAGATAATAGGTCCATAACTTGTGTTGATCTTTGTTGTTGTCTAGAGGTCCATAACTTGTGTTGATCTTTGTTGGTGTCTACAGGTCCATAACTTGTGTTGATCTTTGTTGGTGTCTAGATAATAGGTCCGTAACTTGTGTTGATCTTTGTTGGTGTCTAGATAATAGGTCCATAACTTGTGTTGATCTTTGTTGGTGTCTAGATTGTCTAGATAATAGGTCCATATCTTGTGTTGATCTTTGTTGGTGTCTAGAGGTCCATAACTTGTGTTGATCTTTGTTGGTGTCTAGAGGTCCATAACTTGTGTTGATCTTTGTTGGTGTCTAGAGGTCCATAACTTGTGTTGATCTGTGTTGGTGTCTAGATAATAGGTCTTTAACTTGTGTTGATCTTTGTTGGTGTCTAGATAATAGGTCCATAACTTGTGTTGATCTTTGTTGGTGTCTAGATAATAGGTCCATAACTTGTGTTGATCTTTGTTGGTGTCTAGATAATAGGTCCATAACTTGTGTTGATCTTTGTTGATGTCTAGATAATAGGTCCATAACTTGTGTTGATCTTTGTTGGTGTCTAGATAATAGGTCCATAACTTGTGTTGATCTTTGTTGGTGTCTAGAGGTCCATAACTTGTGTTGATCTTTGTTGGTGTCTAGATAATAGGTCCATAACTTGTGTTGATCTTTGTTGGTGTCTAGATAATAGGTCCATAACTTGTTTTGATCTTTGTTGGTGTCTAGAGGTCCATAACTTGTGTTGATCTTTGTTGGTGTCTAGATAATAGGTCCATAACTTGTGTTGATCTTTGTTGGTGTCTAGAGGTCCATAACTTGTGTTGATCTTTGTTGGTGTCTAGATAATAGGTCCATAACTTGTGTTGATCTTTGTTGGTGTCTAGATAATAGGTCCATAACTTGTGTTGATCTTTGTTGGTGTCTAGAGGTCCATAACTTGTGTTGATCTTTGTTGGTAGATAATAGGTCCATAACTTGTGTTGATCTTTGTTGGTGTCTAGATAATAGGTCCATAACTTGTGTTGATCTTTGTTGGTGTCTAGATAATAGGTCCATAACTTGTGTTGATCTTTGTTGGTGTCTAGAGGTCCATAACTTGTGTTGATCTTTGTTGGGGTCTAGATAATAGGTCCATAACTTGTGTTGATCTTTGTTGGTGTCTAGATAATAGGTCCATAACTTGTGTTGATCTTTGTTGGTGTCTAGAGGTCCATAACTTGTGTTGATCTTTGTTGGTGTCTAGAGGTCCATAACTTGTGTTGATCTTTGTTGGTGTCTAGAGGTCCATAACTTGTGTTGATCTGTGTTGGTGTCTAGATAATAGGTCTTTAACTTGTGTTGATCTTTGTTGGTGTCTAGATAATAGGTCCATAACTTGTGTTGATCTTTGTTGGTGTCTAGATAATAGGTCCATAACTTGTGTTGATCTTTGTTGGTGTCTAGATAATAGGTCCATAACTTGTGTTGATCTTTGTTGATGTCTAGATAATAGGTCCATAACTTGTGTTGATCTTTGTTGGTGTCTAGATAATAGGTCCATAACTTGTTTTGATCTTTGTTGGTGTCTAGAGGTCCATAACTTGTGTTGATCTTTGTTGGGGTCTAGATAATAGGTCCATAACTTGTGTTGATCTTTGTTGGTGTCTAGATAATAGGTCCATAACTTGTGTTGATCTTTGTTGGTGTCTAGATAATAGGTCCATAACTTGTGTTGATCTTTGTTGGTGTCTAGAGGTCCATAACTTGTGTTGATCTTTGTTGGTGTCTAGAGGTCCATAACTTGTGTTGATCTTTGTTGGTGTCTAGAGGTCCATAACTTGTGTTGATCTGTGTTGGTGTCTAGATAATAGGTCTTTAACTTGTGTTGATCTTTGTTGGTGTCTAGATAATAGGTCCATAACTTGTGTTGATCTTTGTTGGTGTCTAGATAATAGGTCCAAAACTTGTGTTGATCTTTGTTGGTGTCTAGATAATAGGTCCATAACTTGTTTTGATCTTTGTTGGTGTCTTGAGGTCCATAACTTGTGTTGATCTTTGTTGGTGTCTAGATAATAGGTCCATAACTTGTGTTGATCTTTGTTGGTAGATAATAGGTCCATAACTTGTGTTGATCTTTGTTGGTGTCTAGATAATAGGTCCATAACTTGTGTTGATCTTTGTTGGTGTCTAGAGGTCCATAACTTGTGTTGATCTTTGTTGGTAGATAATAGGTCCATAACTTGTATATAGGAAACTTTCAGGGATGTTCATTTGATGACTGACAGCTGAAATCAGTTTAACTCTTTTCAAGTTTGGAAATTAACAAAGTGGTTGATGGAATCCATGTTATGCATTGAATCAGTATGGTTTGTCACAAATAGTGTTACATTATCAGATTATACTGTGGATTCATTATTATACCCCTAATTGAAGTTCTTGGGTATGTCCGTCCAACCATCCATCAGTCCTTCCATCCGTCCCATGAATATTTTTCGGCGCATCTTTCTCAGGAACTACCATACAAGGATTTCTGAAATTTAGTTTCAGGGTTTATATAAGTCAGCTATACCGTCCGAAATATTCGGGGTATCATCAGAGAGCAGTAGCTCGCAGTTTCACTTGTTATTCGTGGGATACCAATTATCATGGATTTCTTGGGTACAGTTGAACCACAAATTTAAATGTTCAACAAATTACGTATTTCCTTTAGGCTTGTATGCTGATTTTGGAGAGAATCCATGAAATCAAATATCCACAAAATGTATGTTTTTCTCAATCCATGAAATTAAATTAATTCACAGTAGTTTAATATGTTAGTCTTTATGTCAGGTGGTAAGAAAGTCAGCAACATTTTAAATAGAGAAATCCAATATTTCAATTACTGCTGAACTTTAATGTGACCTATAAAGCTATTACTTTTATTTGACATACATGATAAAAAGCTTCAACTAGTGGCAATTTGGAGTTAAATAAAAATAAACATTGAATGTGTGAGTTTAAAAGAAAGCACATCTAGAACAACTTCATTTTCCATACAGATAATTTCAGTGATATGTTTTATGCTCTATATTTTTTAGTATTACTTCATTAATTTATTTATTTTCATGGGCATCAAATATAACATCTGCACTAGCGAAGGTTTACGATCCGGTCTCCTCTTCTTCACCCTTGGCAGATCAAGTCAGAATTTCAGACCCATGAGGTAATGATTTCCATTGGTCACAGTTGTAACTGGCTACATCCAATCAAGCGCCTTTAAGATGATTACATGGAATGTATAAAATGTAAAACAATTTCCTCGTGCAGATAGAACCAGAGTCTTTACTTCCAAACATAGGAAAATATATAGTGACACTTTTTAAAGTTTTTAATCAACTAATTGAAGTTCTTGGGTATGTTCCTCATGCAAATTTTAGAATGTCAACAAATATATGTGGTTTCTGCTTCACGAAATTTGTTTACAATGGACACAACCATTTTTACACCTAAATTAAAAATGCACAAGTGATGTCATTGGTCATGAATGATGTAGTTGGATAGAGCTTCTATCTATTGCAAAATGGCACTAGGCTGTATACACAAATTCTGATTTGATCTGCCAAGAGTGAAGAGGAGGGGCCGGATAGTAACCCTTGGCTATCGAAGATACAAATATTGTGGATTAAGGACAAAAATTTTTATTTCATGGTTTTGTCAAATTCTGCAAGGAAATTTGTGTAATTTGTTGAATACTTTATTTTGTGATTTACTTATACCAAAGAAATCCACAAAAATTAGTAACCCACAGAAAAATAAATGTAACCAGTGTAAAAGTAGAGGAATGAGTATTGTCCATATGTATGTATCTACAGCTGTAAAATCATCAAAATGTAACCAGTGTAAAAGTAGAAGAATGAGTATTGTCCATATGTATGTATCAACAGCTGTAAAATCATCAAAATGTAACCAGTGTAAAAGTAGAAGAATGAGTATTGTCCATATGTATGCATCTACAGCTGTAAAATCATCAAAATGTAACTAGTGTAAAAGTAGAAGAATGAGTATTGTCCATATGTATGTATCTACAGCTGTAAAATCATCAAAATGCAATCCAGTGTAAAAGTAGAAGAATGAGTATTGTCCATATGTATGCATCTACAGCTGTAAAATCATCAAAATGTAACCAGTGTAAACGTAGAAGAATGAGTATTGTCCATATGTATGTATCTACAGCTGTAAAATCATCAAAATGTAACCAGTGTAAACGTAGAAGAATGAGTATTGTCCATATGTATGTATCTACAGCTGTAAAATCATCAAAATGCAATCCAGTGTTGTCAACTGACATTACCTTGGTAGAGAGACTTATACTGAAGACCAGTAATGCACTGGTTGTCAGGAAAAAAACAGAATAGGACAAAACATTACCAACAAAAATGACCTGTACATAACTAGTATTCAATGCATCTCACTTGTCTGTTAAAACCATTTCAGTTGGGCTGAACAACACTTGTTAGATTTTTAAAGGAACTTTATAGAACTTCATGTTACAGAAGAACAAGTACAACATGTTTGGGTGCACTGAAATCATTATTTTGGTAAATCTGTAATGTAGTGCTTCACTTGGAGAAAGGAGAATATTTGGACTGTATAAAAAAGCAAATTGGGGTAAGGTGCCAATATTTTTTTTCTTGGACACATGTATTCCTTAATCACTACACAATATCTCAAAAAATTTAGGGATCAACTTTTTTAATGAACCGATAGCTGGCCGAAGGGGTCATTAAGGGTTACCCTTGTCTGTCTGTCCATATCTACTTCCCAAATCGGTTTCTGTTCTTTAGTTTGCCTCAACCAAATGTTATGAAACTGATACACATTGCTTATCACCACCAAACAGAGATCAAATTTGAATTTGAGTGGCATCACTTTGACTGTTCTCAAGTTATGTCCCTTTATAAATGGAATAAATTGTTTTGGCGTTAAATAATATCTGAATTGTAATATAGCCAAGAAAATTACCCATTTAACGAAAGAATAAACAATTGCAGTTCATTTTCAAGTCATTTTGAAAAAAAATTGTAATCACCAAAATTTATGCCAAAACAGAAAATGGCTTTCAATAGATACATCTTCATGAGTTCTACTGCAATATATTTAAACAAAACAATTTTCCCACTATTTCTGACTTTGCATATTTTGTTCAGACATCGTTTTCATCGTCGATTTGTTCAGAAATTGCTTGGTAAGTAAATGAGTCATACATCCCTCAGACCCTCCAAACGATCAAAGTACTTATACAAGCCAAACTCTGTGTTGCATACACAACTTTTATTTAAAGCCTTTCACCCTTGCATGTAATAAATAAAGTTTTGGAGGAAAGCTAATGACATAGGTCCCTCGAAGAAAACTGGTATGTGTTCTCAATTCTTCAAACAAATGTGTGGTCTTTGAAAACAGTAAATACATTTTCAATGCCTTTAGTGCTTTTGGGTGAGATAAAAAAAAATGAACTATGGCAGTCAAGGAACTCCTTACACACTTTTGGCTAAATATTTTATATACAGTTTATGTCTCTGCATCAATTAAAAAATATTTTAAAGGGACCATAAGAGACTCATAAGGCAGTGTTAATTCTGGAACACGACGATTAAACTGTTCGCTAATAAGAATATGTTAACTGTATTTCGAGAATAAACTCAATAGTTGACAAATATGTCATATAGCCCAACTGAAGTTAATAACTCATCAACTGTTGCTTTAAAAAAAGATGAAATCCCATGACTTACTGATATTCTTATAATGTGGGAGTATAAAACGTCTTCCATAGACCATTTTTCTTATTGGGCAAAAATAAACTGTTGCCATGTTGCTAGATTTTTGTGTATATCACCGGAGCGTACGTGGGCTTGAAACGTATTTACAAATTTGAATTCTGAAAACCTTTTGTAAAAAAATGAACCAGATTGGGAAATTTTGTCAGTGTTTTCTGCAGAAATTGGTATCTAAGTTTTAACTTGAAATCTGAGCTTGAAATAAGTCGAAGAAATATCCAAGACATATCAGATGTATAAAAAGATGTGGTATGATTGCCTGTGAGACAACTCTCCACAAGAGACATTGTGACTTGGATGGAGAGTTGTCTCATTGGCGCACATACCACATCTTCTTATTTATATTGACATCTTTAAACTTGATTTTGAAAAAAATCATTTGATACAGTACCTCGCGAACTTCTAAAAAGTAAGGTCAGTAGATATTGAGTACGAACAAACATATTAAATTGGATAGACTCATTCTATATACAGAGGACACAATGATTGGTAGTAACTGGTTGCAATTCAAAAACAACACCAGTGCTCTCAGGTGTCCTGCAAGGTAATGTCTTCTGTGGCGGATCTAAAGTTGGACCCCTTTTGGACGACCAATGCATTTGAATGGGGACATATGGTTGGAACCCCTTTTAAAAACGGCTGGATCCGCCCCTGGTCTTGGATCCGATATTAATTCTTGTACAAATCAACTACATTTCTAAAAATAATACATTCTAAATCGAACTATTTGCCGATGACTGCGTTTGCTATAGAGAAATCAGCACCATCATTGATTGCTACAAATTACAGGAAGGCATAGACAATTTAACCAGTCACATGATGACACTAAGCAGGAAGAATAGTAATGTATAATTTGATTATACTCTGAAAGGCACCAAACTGGTATTTCTCTAATTAATCAAATATCTTGGCGTAAACATCAAAAGTAACTTACAATGTGGAAAACAAGTTGAAGAAATCTATAACAAAGCATACAGAATACTAGGATCCTATTAAACGTATCTCCAGGAGAAATTATAAAACTGAAAAAAAAACAGAGCGGCCCCCTTTAATTCAACAAATTACAGAGATTATAAATCCAGAACAATAATAGCAATTTTGAAACATCTCAATTTACCCAGAGTGTAGGATACTACTTCTCATTAAGTACTAAACAAAAACTATACCAACAGAGCAATTGAAAATATCTGGAAAAATCACCAAATCCATGCATATACATCATTTCCTCAGACCACCATCCAGAACAGACTCGCTCAAATTTAGCTTTACCCCGAATACCATTTAACTGGAAATACCACCGGACATTTTCGACAAAATAGAATCTTCAACAGACCATGTCATTTTTTTTTCTCAAAAAAGATAACAGTAAATTTAGAATACTGATCAGGCGCGTAGCTAAGTTTACGTAAAAATGTGCGGGCGTACACAACTCTTCACAAGAGACCAAATTACACAGAAATTAACAACATAGGTCACCGTTCGTCCATCAACAATAAGTAAAACCCATACCGCTGTAGTCAGCTATAAAAGGCTCCGAAATGTCAAATGTAAAACAATTCAAACGAGAAAACTAACGATTTATTTACAAACTAATGAACGAAAATTAAATATGATACACAGCAACAAACGACAACCACTGAATTGCAGGCTCCTGACTTGGGACAGACACATACAGAATGTATTAATGAATGTATTAATGAATATATTAATAAATTACTAAAAGTGACGAAATTTACTTTTAATCAAATGGTATCATATTATATATATCATTTATTCATTTTCTGTCAAAGTCTGAATCTACTATGAATTCTAATGTTTCCTATTGTATAAAGCAATTCATTATCTGCTGAGATACGATACGTAGTTTGCATTTTTGTCGAGCCTGCGACATGTATGTCTCGAAAGCGAGACATAGCTATAATATTATAGATTCTGTCGGCGTCGGCGTCGTCATTATGAAGGTTGAGTTTGTGGTTTAAGTTTTTTTTAAACATCAACAATTTTGTTAACGCTTCATGGAATTTTATGAAATTTTGACAGAAGCTTTTTATGATCAAAAGACAGTATCCAGAGCATAAGGAATTCCTTGCTACGCCACTGACTCTTACATTTACTGTCATATGGTATGGCTTTGTTGTAAATAATTCGCTTCGTTATTTTTCTTCCCAATTTCAATTAGATTAATTTATTATATTGTTTGGTAGTCGCCCAGTTGCAAATATTTCATGAGGGCGAGAACTCTCATGCTGTCGGAAGTGTGACTATTGAGTAACTTGAGAAGGTCCCTCGTGGGGTGTCCAAGTAATCACATAATCACAAATGTTTTGCCAATGTAATCACATAACCATTAATTATTTTTTTAAACTAGATAATCAAATAATAAAAAATACAGTCTTAGATTATCAAATAATCGAATAATCATGAAATACTTGGTCTGGTAATCAAATTATCGCTATAAAAACGGCCAAGTAATCACATAATCAAAAAACCCACGAGGAGGCTCAGTAAGTACACAAATTTCCCCTCGTAACTTGTCAGCTTAGCACTGGAGTTGTTCAAAATTTGTTAGGAAATAAATGTTTGACTATTTCTATATAGATTCAAATCAGGTTGCTGTAAGGGAGCTACCATTTGATTTTTATGGGGGCTAGGATGAAAAATTTTGTCGTGCATTTTTTTTTTAGTTGTAATCTCTGTCCTGCCTTTTTATTATTAGTTTATCCTGACTTTTTACATAAATTGTCATCCTGCCCTTTTTTTTGTTGCCAAGTTGCTCATCCTGCCTTTTTTACTCAAAACTCCTGTCCTGCCTTTTTCGAATTTCATCCTAGCCCCCAATAAAAATCAAATGGTAGCTCCCTAATGAAATCTAGATATCAGTTGTACGTCTGTTAATGACAATTTCGCCTGTTAGTTCGTACTTAAGACTTCGATTAGTATACATAATTATTTATATTGTTAAGAATAAATAATATATTAAAAAAAATATTTCTCGTACTTTTTATTTAGAATTAAAATGAATGTTCTTTCTTAATTATAATTTGTCCTTAGGCTACTTTTTATGCTCGATTTGAGATCAAAATTTAATTGTTCAACAAGACTGTAGTAAAATGAATTTGTGAGTTGTTTTAATGCCGAGGGTGTGTCTTGATTTGTTGGTTCTCATTGGTTTTATGTTGTGTGACCCTCATTTTTTTGCCAGTGGAAAACTTCCCGCCGAAGTGTTTCAAATAGCCCTTTTGTCTTTAAACGAACAAGACGGACATACTTCAGAGAAGTAAACAAGTTTTGATTTGAGCTTTGTAGCCACACATACAAGGTAGATATTTCCCCAGATTATTTTCGTTTTATGGATCAAAACACGCCTTATAAAAAAATCTTAAATTTTGGATAAATCATATGATACATATATCATCTGACGTTGAATTATTTTTTTATATACTAGATGACCCTTTCCAAAACCCCCATGTTGTTTTGTTAATCAAGCTTCTGCTTTTTAGGACAGTCGTTTCTATTAACTTGATCGTCCTGAATATGTATGAAATATTTGTCACGAAAGTCGAAGGAGAATCAATTTGTTATTGCCATCACTTTTTTAAAAATTCAAATCGAATGAACCTTTGTCAGTGGTCAAGGTCAAAGTAAGCGGAAGCTGGTTTTATCCGAGATTTAACCTCCTTGCGCATGTACTTTTTAAATTTGAACGGAATGCACGATTTGAGTTTGCAATTCCTTCACAAATGTTACGTTGAGCATCGATAGAAAATACCAGTACAGAGAATTAATGTTTTTTTTCCAGCTATTGGCCTTAAACAAGGGTAATAGCATTTTCGAATCTGAAACAGACGAAAAATATTATAACAAAAGGTAAGTAAGTAATAGTTATACACTGAGGGATAGGTGTGTCTGGATAAGAAACCCCGAAGTCCGGAGGTGTTTCTTATCCAGACACGCCGTATCCCGAAGTGTATAACTAACTTACACCCGATGCTAAATCCTATATTTGTTAACATGGAATATAAGATGAAAAAGAACAGATAGCATTTTTATTGACAATATCAAACCATGACGAATAAGAATTTTTTTTTTTTAAATGAAACCCCATTAGTAACCTTACTTTGACGATCTTCATTCAAACTTTGACGAGTAGATTTTACAAATGTTAAAGTTGCCGTTTTGCATATTCCCGTTAATTCCATGTGCTAATATGGATCAGTAGGTCAAGGTTGGCCGTATCATGCATTATTATAAAAAAAATACATCATGATCCGTATGCAGTTGTCAATATGGACGGGTATAAGACGGACGACATTTTGAGTCAGGCGTTGGATTTGGCAGAAGTGACTGAAGATAACACAATATTTATAACCCAAAGTACTTACATATCTCAGTTTAATGAAGGTAATCATAAATGTATTTCACATGTTAGGTTTTATCAAAAAAGCCCCCCTTCTCAACATTACACAAACATTCATACTGAGGGATAGGTGTGTTTGGATTAGAAACCCGATGACCGTACACGCTTAACATACAAAAATACAGATTGCATATGTAGGAACCCCCCTTTTTGGACAATCCAAAAGGGGGTTCTGGGGGTTGAAACCCCCCTTTTATCCTGGGTTGGCACCCCCTTTTAAAAATGGCTGGATCCGCCCCTGGGTGCCATCATTAGTCCAACAATCCAAACATTAATATTTATTTTATGATTAAGACTTAATCCAAATGAAAACTATATGTTTTTAATGTATAATTCAAATAAAAGTTCTTTACATGTATATTCTTTAAGACATTGCCTTATGGGATTAAAATTGTAGCTTCAAGCAAAGGCATATTTAAATTGGTTTTATGTTAATTCAAAATAGATGCTAAATATTTTTTCGCCATTGGAATTTCCTGAAAATATGTTAATTTAATATGTTTTGAAATAACTTGTAGTGAACACTATTAGTAATCTCTTATGTTCATGCAATTAAAAAAAAACACAGTTTCTATTGTTATGAATAACAATGGACTCTGCATTCGGGATGTAGAAGCAGGGGTTTCCAGAAACCCAGCTCAGCACACCCTGTTGTCAAAATCCATTGTTATTCGTATCAATAGATCTGTTCAATATACACTTGTTTCAGAAATAGAAACTATGAAGTATAACAATAGAACTGGGGTGTAAAAATTTGTTCATACTTATTTTTGAAATGAACAAGTGACATTAAAGGTCTTGTAGTCTTATAAATAGGCAACAAATGGAGAGATGTAATCCTGCAAAATTGAAAGCCAAGTGTTAAATGAAGGGACAGAAAGCTGCTTTAAAACATAATTGAAGGTTTATGCACAAACGCTTTGGAAATGGACCCTATATATATATAAACAAGTCTAAATTGAAAACAACGTTCAAACCTGTGATTGCATTAGATAAAAACTGCAATTTTTATATGTGTGCATGCAAAACAAATTTCTTGGTTAAGGGGTCTAAATACAGCACAAACAACATTTTCCAAAAGATCAAAAAAGTGAAAAAGTATATTTAAACAAAATACATTTGACTAGCAGGTTGAACAACTGATGTTCTTAAACCCTGCTCACTGCCATTGGCAATTGCCAAATAAACAGATCACCAGATGTAACAAAATGGATCTTAACTATTAATTTAATACCAAGCAGAAAACAATAAACTTGTGGAAAAGATGGTATACCGCAAACAAAAGGTGCAAAAATTAGTACACCATATCCAGATTTCAACAATTAATGTCTCTTCAGTGATGTTAGGAATCGAAACGGTATTTGGAAGGCCATATAATTTACCTTAATTTAGGATAGACCCTTGAATTTTGAAGAGTCGAAATAGGATGAACGGATCATATAAACCCGAAGGCAAATATAATACAAGCCCAAACGAAAAAATATAAACAAGTCTAAATTGAAAACAACGTTCAATCCTATGATTGCGTTATATAAAAACCGCAATTTTTATACGTGTGCATGCAAAACAAATTTCTTGGTTAAGGGGTCTAAATACAGCACAAACAACATTTTCCAAAAGATCAAAAAAGTGAAAAAGTATATTTAAACAAAATACATTTGACTAGCAGGTCGAACAACTGATGTTCTTAAACCCTGTTCACTGCCATTGGCAATTGCCAAATAAACGGATCACCAGATGTAACAAAATGGATCTTAACTATTAATTTAATACCAAGCAGAAAACAATAAACTTGTGGAAAAGATGGTATACCGCAAACAAAAGGTGCAAAAATTTGTACACCATATGCGGATTTCGACAATTAATGTCTCTTCAGTGATGTTAGGAATCGAAACGGTATTTGGAAGGCCATATAATTTACCTCAATTTAGGATAGACCCTTGAATTTTGAAGAGTCGAAATAGGATGAATGGATCATATAAACCGAAGGCAAATATAATACAAGCCCAAACGGAAAAATATGTCTAAATTGAATATTACATTTTTGTGTTTAAATTTGTGAAAGTGAATATTATTTAATATTTAAATTATTTTCGCTTATTTAATGTGTTATGGTCCTATCCATTCATAATCCTGGAAAACAGGAATAGAGGGGCATCATTTATGTAAACTACTGCTATTGTTATAGCATAACAGCAAATACACATTGAAGAAATGAAAATAAGTAATAATTTAACTAAATAAAAATAGCAAAACATATTGAGGAAAACCATATAAATTATCATATTATGGTCCAGTTTGAGCATGTTGGCACTGCTACTTATAGATTATCTTTGGTTATCTCAGCAAGATTGATTTTTTCGCTTGAGCCGGTACGGCGAAAATGAGAAAAGCAATCGAGTTGAGATGACCAATGATAATCTGTTTATCGCTATTTTACCTATGATGACGTTGTTAATTTCCTTGACAACGGCACGTGTTCACTTAGTTTCTAGCGATAATTTTCATATCACTTGACTCTGTTTTCATATCACTCGACTCCGCTGAGAAAGGAAATTATCAGTCAGCAAGATCAAAGGAAAAATTCGTAAAATAGCAATAATTGTAATTATTATATTATATTAAGTCAGATCTTCTTTCACCCTATTTTAACTCACTTTTTGAAAATATTGTGTTTCATTGAAAAGTCTTTGAAATACCTGTATGAATACTGATTTCTTTTTTATGCCCCACCTAGGGACATTATGTTTTTTCGGTCTGTGCATCCGTTCGTTTGTTTGTCCGTCTGTCCTGCTTCAGGTTAAAGTTTTTGGTCAAGGTAGTTTTTGATGAAGTTGAAATCCAATCAACTTGAAACTTAGTACACATGTTCCCTATGATATGATGTTTTTAATTTGTATGCCGAATTAGAGTTTTGACCCTAATTTCACGGTCCAGTGAAGATAGAAAATGATAGTGTGAGTGGAGCATCCGTGTACTATGGACACACAGTATGGACACATTTTTGTTTAGTTGGTCCTATATAATTTTATTTTGTTACTTTTTCAGCATTATTCAAAAGTTAAACTGTGAGGGATATATGTAGAAACACCAAATTATAGCTGTAGAGCAAGACAGAGATACATTCTAAGTAAGTTTCAAAGGGAGATAACTTGATGAACATCATAAAAACACAACAATACTGTTTTTTGTTGTTTATATTAGACATAAATGGAAATGTTCATTTATTTTACACTGCATTTTTTCAATGTTGAAAGGTTTTATTAAAAGTAATTTATTGTAACTTGCATGTATAAAGTGGTCAGATCACACTAATGATTTTTTCGAAATCTGATACCTTAACATGCAAGCATCAAATCATTTTTTGTTTTTTTCAAAAAATTACCTTTGAATTTCGTGGCAGAAATCGAGAAATTTGTTTGCCTTCAAAATATTTTTAAAATACTATCCCCCATCCAAGATTCCAGCTTTATTTTAAACATCCTTTTATCAATCAAATGATTTCATGAACCATCTAAATACAATGAATGTTACAGACAATGGCTTTGTAAAGAGAGTACATTTGAATTAGAAAATTCACTGACAGCTATGTCCTGTTTTGTAGGAACTTGCTATTACTGTTTAAGAAACAGAATGACTGCATAATGACAAAAGACAGCAAGCCATAAAGAAAAGAAATTTGGTTGCTGAATGGTTAGTATATATAGCGATTACATTTTTATTTAGCAAGGAAGAAATAATTTCATAATGATTGAAAATCTGAGTTATCTCCCATATTTAAAGTATATCCAAATAGTTTAATACATCTTTACTAAATCAAGCTAAAAAGAGGGGAAAAAAAGAAGATTGTTTTACAGAAATAATATTCTATATGTAATAAATAAAATATTTTATTGTTCATATACTTGTTCCAAATCAGGAACCCATGTATAATTGTTATATTTTGTCAAAACTAATTGTGATTTTTGTTATTTCTGAGAAATTGGTAATGGAAGTTCTCTGATAATCTCTGGATTTCTCAACTTGAATAATTTATAGCTTGATAAGATCTGTAGTTACTATTAATGTCCTTATGTATGTTGACCGCCAGATGTGTTTTGAGTTTTTTCTATAATTTTATAAATTTTGTATTCACGAATAAAGCATGGATGCAAGCATTTCCTACTTCCCCATAGATGGATGCTACAGGGCTTGTACATCAGAATGTTATTAATATCGAATCAGATATCAATTCAAAATTTCTTTTGGTTGTTTTTACTCTTTCAATTTCTGGTTAATTTAATTTTTGATGGTTTTCTGATATGCTTGAAGTAACTGTGTCCTATAAGATTTAAAAAAATATCACAAGATTTCTACCCATATTTTTTCATTATTTCTCAAATTTTCACCAGGATCTTCAACAGTGTGTTTGATTGCAATATAGTTTTACAAATTTAAGAAAGTTTGACTCTTCAATCACATGTTTAAATAAATGAATGATATTATTGTTTTTTTATGCTATGTTTTGTTTGTAATCTTTCTTTGTGCATATTGTAGTTTACACAACAGTACTTATAGCTCCATTGTTAAATGAAAGTGTTCAGAATAATATATCAATATATTTTTGAGGTCAATATAATTTAACAAATTTAAGAAAATTTTGACTTTCCAATATAGTTTGACTTTGCAATCTCATGTTTAAATGAATGAATGATAATATTGTTTTTTATGCTATGTTTTGTTTGTAATCTTTTTTTTGCAGTCTGATTAAAACCAGCCCCACTACCCACTTGCAGTGGAGGCTGGTTTTAATCAGACCGTCTTTGTTGCAGATTGTGGTTTACACAACAGGACTTAATTAGCTCCATTGGGGAGTGGCAAGTATCTGATGTTTAAATAAATAAATGATATTATTGTTTTTATGCTATGTTTTGTTTGTAATCTTTCTATTTTTGCAGTCTGATTAAAACCAGCCCCACTATCCACTTGCAGTGGAGGCTGGTTTTAATCAGACTGTCTTTGTTGCAGATTGTAGTTCACACAACAAGACTTAGCTCCATTGTGGAGTGGCAAGTATTGGCTTTTAAGTATTTACCGTAGAAAGGCTTGTATAGTTCGCACTGGTACATAGTCGCACCCCTTCTCCCCACGAAATTTTAGGTAAAAACTTTGTAACTGTTAGAAAAGGTCTAATGAAACTCCGTAATTTCAAATCCTGTGCGGTCGTTTATGTATTTTCTTGAAAACCTGTTTTCCATCATCAGACAGAAGCTGAAACTGCTTGTAAATGATTCTAGAACACTTCATGATTGTTAAAATAAGTTTAATTCACTAAAAAAACAATTTAGAAACTTGTGTATGTTTAAACAGGAAGTTTAAAAGGCACGTGTAAAAGAAGAAATTAACCGGTGAGAGTCGAAATCCGTACATAACAGATATCACTGTAATACGACTTTGGAAGTAAAACAGTTCCATCCTTTTGTAAAACAATCTTTAATATATCTATCACATTAATGTTTGAAGGGTCTTAAGCTAATACAAACCATATTAGTCAGTATGAAACACCAAAACGGAACGAACAATAACCGATTACGTTTTGTAGTTTACAAATTCTTAGTGGTTTACGGTTGTCTTTTTCACTATGTTTGTGTCGTTTCAATCAAGCAGATACCAGTTTATTTCAACCAATACATTGAAAAGAAACGAGAAATTTGTAATGAAAGGTTTAGTTTTTATATTTATCAGTAATTATTTGATATTGAATAGAAATAACTTATTATGGATGAGTTAAAATTATTAGTTTGAAAAATGATAAGAGCGCCCTCTACAATATAAATAACAAAGATGGCGGAACGTAAACAAACTTCGCCCGCGAAATTGAAATTTTTCCCTTATTTCTTGCTTATTGTACTCTATAGTCCGCACCCCGACTGGAAGGTCCAATTTTGGAGAATAAAACCGCGGACTATACAAGCCTTTCTACGGTAATGAAAGTGTTCAGAATAAAATATAAATATATTTTTTAGGTCAATATAATTTAACAAATTTAAGAAAATTTTGACTTTCTGATATAGTTTGACTTTGCAATCTCATGTTTAAATAAATGAATGATATTATTGTTTTTTATGCTATGTTTTGTTTGTAATCTTTCTTTTTTGCAGTCTGATTAAAACCAGCCACTTGCAGTGGGGGCTGATTTTAATCAGACTGTCTTTGTTGCAGATTGTGGTTTGAACAACAGGACTTAGCTCCATTGGGGAGTGGCAAGTATCATGTTTAAATAAATGAATGATATTATTGTTTTTATGCTATGTTTTGTTTGTAATCTTTGTTTTTTGCAGTCTGATTAAAACCAGCCCCACTACCCACTTGCAGTGGGGGCTTGTTTTAATCAGACGGTCTTTGTTGCAGATTGTAGTTCGAACAACAGGACTTAGCTCCGTTGAGGAATGGCAAGTATCATGTTTAAATAAATGAATGATATTATTGTTTTTTATGCTATGTTTTGTTTGTAATCTTTCTTTTTTGCAGTCTGATTAAAACCAGCCCCACTATCCACTTGCAATGGGGGCTGGTTTTAATCAGACTGTCCTTTTTGCAGATTGTAGTTTACACAACAGGACTTAGCTCCATTGGGGAGTGGCAAGTATCATGTTTAAATAAATGAATGATATAATTGTTTTTATGCTACGTTTTGATTCTAATCTTTCTTTTTTGCAGTCTGATTAAAACCAGCCCCACTACCCACTTGCAGTGGGGGCTGGTTTTAATCAGACCGTCTTTGTTGCAGATTGTGGTTTACACAACAGGACTTAGCTCCATTAGGGAGTGGCAAGTATCTGATGTTGAAATAAATAAATGATATTATTGTTTTTATGCTATGTTTTGTTTGTAATCTTTCTATTTTTGCAGTCTGATTAAAACCAGCCCCACTATCCACTTGCAGTGGAGGCTGGTTTTAATCAGACTGTCTTTGTTGCAGATTGTAGTTCACACAACAAGACTTAGCTCCATTGTGGAGTGGCAAGTATTGGCTTTTAAGTATTTAATGAAAGTGTTCAGAATAAAATATAAATATATTTTTAGGTCGATATAATTTAACAAATTTAAGAAAATTTTGACTTTCTGATATAGTTTGACTTTGCAATCTCATGTTTAAATAAATGAATGATATTATTGTTTTTATGCTATGTTTTGTTTGTAATCTTTCTATTTTAAAACCAGCCACTTGCAGTCTGATTAAAACCAGCCCATTGGGGAGTGGCAAGTATCATGTTTAAATAAATGAATGATATTATTGTTTTATGCTATGTTTTGTTTGTAATCTTTGTTTTGCAGTCCCACTTGCAGTGGGGCTGGTTTTAATCAGACCGCCTTTGTTGCAGATTGTAGTTCGAACAACAGGACTTAGCTATTGGGGAGTGGCAAGTATCTGATGTTTAGATTGTAGTTCAAACAACAGGACTTAGGTCCGTTGAGTAGTGGCAAGTATCATCTTTAAATAAATGAATGATATTATTGTTTTTATGCTATGTTTTGTTTCTAATCTTTCTTTTTTGCAGTCTGATTAAAACCAGCCCCACTACCCACTTGCAGCTCCATTGGGGAGTGGCAAGTATCTGATGTTTAAATAAATGAATGATATTATTGTTTTTATGCTATGTTTTGTTTGTAATCTTTCTATTTTTGCAGTCTGATTAAAACCAGCCCCACTACCCACTTGCAGTGGAGGCTGGTTTTAATCAGACTGTCTTTGTTGCAGATTGTAGTTCACACAACATGACTTAGCTCCATTGAGGAGTGGCAAGTATTGGCTCTTAAGTATTTAATGAAAGTGTTCAGAATAAAATATAAATATATTTTTTAGGTCAATATAATTTAACAAATTTAAGAAAATTTTGACTTTCTGATATAGTTTGACTTTGCAATCTCATGTTTAAATGAATGAATGATAATATTGTTTTTTATGCTATGTTTTGTTTGTAATCTTTCTTTTTTGCAGTCTGTTTAAAACCAGCCACTTGCAGTGGGGGCTGATTTTAATCAGACCGTCTATGTTGCAGATTGTGGTTCGAAAAACAGGACTTAGCTCCATTGGGGAGTGGCAAGTATCATGTTTAAATAAATGAATAATATTATTGTTTTTATGCGATGTTTTGTTTGTAATCTTTCTTTTTTGCAGTCTGATTAAAACCAGCCCCACTACCCACTTGCAGTGGGGGCTGGTTTTAATCAGACCGTCTTTGTTGCAGATTGTAGTTCGAACAACAGGACTTAGCTCCATTGGGGAGTGGCAACTATCTGATGTTTAAATAAATGAATGATATTATTGTTTTTTATGCTATGTTTTGTTTGTAATCTTTCTATTTTTGCAGTCTGATTAAAACCAGCCCCACTACTCACTTGCAGTGGGGGCTAGTTTTAATCAGACCGTCTTTGTAGCAGATTGTAGTTCGAACAACAGGACTTAGGTCCGTTGAGTAGTGGCAAGTATCATCTTTAAATAAATGAATGATATTATTGTTTTTTATGCTGTTTTGTTTGTAATCTTTGTTTAATGCAGTCTGATTAAAACCAGCCCCACTACCCACTTGCAGCTCCATTGGGGAGTGGCAAGTATCTGATGTTTAAATAAATGAATGATATTATTGTTTTTTATGCTATGTTTTGTTTGTAATCTTTCTATTTTTGCAGTCTGATTAAAACCAGCCCCACTACCCACTTGCAGTGGGGGCTGGTTTTAATCAGACTGTCTTTGTTGCAGATTGTAGTTCACACAACATGACTTAGCTCCATTGAGGAGTGGCAAGTATTGGCTCTTAAGTATTTAATGAAAGTGTTCAGAATAAAATATAAATATATATTTTTAGGTCAATATAATTTAACAAATTTAAGAAAATTTTGACTTTCTGATATAGTTTGACTTTGCAATCTCATGTTTAAATGAATGAATGATAATATTGTTTTTATGCTATGTTTTGTTTGTAATCTTTCTTTTTGCAGTCTGTTTAAAACCAGCCACTTGCAGTGGGGCTGATTTTAATCAGACCGTCTATGTTGCAGATTGTGGTTCAAAAACAGGACTTAGCTCCATTGGGGAGTGGCAAGTATCATGTTTAAATAAATGAATGATATTATTGTTTTTATGCTATGTTTTGTTTGTAATCTTTCTTTTTGCAGTCTGATTAAAACCAGCCCACTACCCACTTGCAGTGGGGCTGGTTTTAATCAGACTGTCTTTTGCAGATTGTAGTTTACACAACAGGACTTAGCTCCATTGGGGAGTGGCAAGTATCATGTTTAAATAAATGAATGATATTATTGTTTTTATGCTATGTTTTGTTTGTAATCTTTCTTTTTGCAGTCTGATTTAAACCAGCCCACTTCCCACTTGCAGTGGGGGCTGGTTTTAATCAGACTGTCTTTGTTGCAGATTGTAGTTCACACAACATGACTTAGCTCCATTGAGGAGTGGCAAGTATTGGCTCTTAAGTATTTAATGAAAGTGTTCAGAATAAAATATAAATATATTTTTTAGGTCAATATAATTTAACAAATTTAAGAAAATTTTGACTTTCTGATATAGTTTGACTTTGCAATCTCATGTTTAAATAAATGAATATTATTGTTTTTTATGCTATGTTTTGTTTGTAATCTTTCTTTTTTGCAGTCTGATTAAAACCAGCCACTTGCAGTGGGGGCTGGTTTTAATCAGACTGTCTTTGTTGCAGATTGTGGTTCGAAAAAAAGGACTTAGCTCCATTGGGGAGTGGCAGGTATCATGTTTAAATAAATGAATGATATTATTGTTTTTTATGCTATGTTTTGTTTGTAATCTTTGTTTTTTGCAGTCTGATTAAAACCAGCCCCACTACCCACTTGCAGTGGGGGCTGGTTTTAATCAGACTGTCTTTTTTGCAGATTGTAGTTTACACAACAGGACTTAGCTCCATTGGGGAGTGGCAAGTATCATGTTTAAATAAATGAATGATATTATTGTTTTTATGCTATGTTTTGTTTGTAATCTTTCTTTTTTGCAGTCTGATTAAAACCAGCCCCACTACCCACTTGCAGTGGGGGCTGGTTTTAATCAGACTGTCTTTTTTGCAGATTGTAGTTTACACAACAGGACTTAGCTCCATTGGGGAGTGGCAAGTATCATGTTTAAATAAATGAATGATATTATTGTTTTATGCTATGTTTTGTTTGTAATCTTTCTTTTTTGCAGTCTGATTAAAACCAGCCCCACTACCCACTTGCAGTGGGGGCTGGTTTTAATCAGACTGTCTTTTTTGCAGATTGTAGTTTACACAACAGGACTTAGCTCCATTGGGGAGTGGCAAGTATCATGTTTAAATAAATGAATGATATTATTGTTTTTATGCTATGTTTTGTTTGTAATCTTTCTTTTTTGCAGTCTGATTAAAACCAGCCCACTACCCACTTGCAGTGGGGATGGTTTTAATCAGACTGTCTTTTTGCAGATTGTAGTTCACACAACATGACTTAGCTCCATTGAGGAGTGGCAAGTATTGGCTCTTAAGTATTTAATGAAAGTGTTCAGAATAAAATATAAATATATTTTTAGGTCAATATAATTTAACAAATTTAATAAAATTTTGACTTTCCAATATAGTTTGACTTTGCAATCTCATGTTTAAATAAATGAATGATATTATTGTTTTTATGCTATGTTTTGTTTGTAATCTTTCTTTTTGCAGTCTGATTAAAACCAGCTTAACTATTTTGCAGTGGGGCTGGTTTTAATCAGACTGTCTTTTGCAGATTGTAGTTTAACAACAGGACTTAGCTCCATTGAGGAGTGACAAGTAACATGTTTAAAGAAATGAATGATATTATTGTTTTATGCTATGTTTTGTTTGTAATCTTTCTTTTTGCAGTCTGATTAAAACCAGCCCACTACCCACTTGCAGTGGGGCTGGTTTTAATCAGACTGTCTTTTGCAGATTGTAGTTTACACAACAGGACTTAGCTCCATTGGGGAGTGGCAAGTATCATGTTTAAATAAATGAATGATATTATTGTTTTATGCTATGTTTTGTTTGTAATCTTTCTTTTGCAGTCTGATTAAAACCAGTTCCACTACCCACTTGCAGTGGGGGCTGGTTTTAATCAGACTGTCTTTTGCAGATTGTAGTTTACACAACAGGACTTAGCTCTATTGCGGAGTGGCAAGTATCATGTTAAAATAAATGAATGATATTATTGTTTTTATGCTATGTTTTGTTTGTAATCTTTCTTTTTTGCAGTCTGATTAAAACCAGCCCCACTACCCACTTGCAGTGGGGGCTGGTTTTAATCAGACTGTCTTTGTTGCAGATTGTAGTTCACACAACATGACTTAGCTCCATTGAGGAGTGGCAAGTATTGGCTCTTAAGTATTTAATGAAAGTGTTCAGAATAAAATATAAATATATTTTTTAGGTCAATATAATTTAACAAATTTAATAAAATTTTGACTTTCCAATATAGTTTGACTTTGCAATCTCATGTTTAAATAAATGAATGATATTATTGTTTTTATGCTATGTTTTGTTTGTAATCTTTCTTTTTTGCAGTCTGATTAAAACCAGCCCCACTACCCACTTGCAGTGGGGGCTGGTTTTAATCAGACTGTCTTTGTTGCAGATTGTAGTTTACACAACAGGACTTAGCTCCATTGGGGAGTGGCAAGTATCATGTTTAAATAAATGAATGATATTATTGTTTTTATGCTATGTTTTGTTTGTAATCTTTCTTTTTTGCAGTCTGATTAAAACCAGCCCCACTACCCACTTGCAGTGGGGGCTGGTTTTAATCAGACTGTCTTTTTTGCAGATTGTAGTTTACACAACAGGACTTAGCTCCATTGGGGAGTGGCAAGTATCATGTTTAAAGAAATGAATGATATTATTGTTTTTATGCTATGTTTTGTTTGTAATCTTTCTTTTTTGCAGTCTGATTAAAACCAGCCCCACTACCCACTTGCAGTGGGGGCTGGTTTTAATCAGACTGTCTTTTTTGCAGATTGTAGTTTACACAACAGGACTTAGCTCCATTGGGGAGTGGCAAGTATCATGTTTAAATAAATGAATGATATTATTGTTTTTATGCTATGTTTTGTTTCTAATCTTTCTTTTTTGCAGTCTGATTAAAACCAGCCCCACTACCCACTTGCAGTGGGGCTGGTTTTAATCAGACTGTCTTTTTTGCAGATTGTAGTTTACACAACAGGACTTAGCTCCATTGGGGAGTGGCAAGTATCATGTTTAAATAAATGAATGATATTATTGTTTTTATGCTATGTTTTGTTTGTAATCTTTCTTTTTTGCAGTCTGATTAAAACCAGCCCACTACCCACTTGCAGTGGGGGCTGGTTTTAATCAGACTGTCGTTTTTGCAGATTGTAGTTTACACAACAGGACGTAGCTCTATTGGGGAGTGGCAAGTATCATGTTTAAATAAATGAATGATATTATTGTTTTTATGCTATGTTTTGTTTCTAATCTTTCTTTTTTGCAGTCTGATTAAAACCAGCCCCACTACCCACTTGCAGTGGGGGCTGGTTTTAATCAGACTGTCTTTGTTGCAGATTGTAGTTTACACAACAGGACTTAGCTCCATTGGGGAGTGGCAAGTATCATGTTTAAATAAATGAATGATATTATTGTTTTTATGCTATGTTTTGTTTGTAATCTTTCTTTTTTGCAGTCTGATTAAAACCAGCCCCACTACCCACTTGCAGTTGGGGCTTGTTTTAATCAGACTGTCTTTGTTGCAGATTGTAGTTCACACAACATGACTTAGCTCCATTGAGGAGTGGCAAGTATCATGTTTAAATAAATGAATATTATTGTTTTTATGCTATGTTTTGTTTGTAATCTTTCTTTTTTGCAGTCTGATTAAAACCAGCCCCACTACCCACTTGCAGTGGGGCTGGTTTTAATCAGACCGCGTCTTTGTTGCAGATTGTAGTTTACACAACAGGACTTAGCTCCTTTGGGGAGTGGCAAGTATCATGTTTAAATAAATGAATGATATTATTGTTTTTATGCTATGTTTTGTTTGTAATCTTTCTTTTTGCAGTCTGATTAAAACTAGCCCACTACCCACTTGCAGTGGGGCTGGTTTTAATCAGACTGTCTTTTTTGCAGATTGTAGTTTACACAACAGGACTTAGCTCCATTGGGGAGTGGCAAGTATCATGTTTAAATAAATGAATGATATTATTGTTTTTATGCTATGTTTTGTTTGTAATCTTTCTTTTTTGCAGTCTGATTAAAACCAGCCCCACTACCCACTTGCAGTTGGGGCTTGTTTTAATCAGACTGTCTTTGTTGCAGATTGTAGTTCACACAACATGACTTAGCTCCATTGAGGAGTGGCAAGTATCATGTTTAAATAAATGAATGATATTATTGTTTTTATGCTATGTTTTGTTTTAATCTTTCTTTTTTGCAGTCTGATTAAAACCAGCCCCACTACCCACTTGCAGTGGGGCTGGTTTTAATCAGACCGTCTTTGTTGCAGATTGTAGTTTACACAACAGGAGTTAGCTCCTTTGGGGAGTGGCAAGTATCATGTTTAAGTAAATGAATGATATTATTGTTTTTATGCTATGTTTTGTTTGTAATCTTTCTTTTTTGCAGTCTGATTAAAACCAGCCCCACTACCCACTTGCAGTGGGCTGGTTTTAATCAGACTGTCTTTGTTGCAGATTGTAGTTCACACAAAATGACTTAGCTCCATTGAGGAGTGGCAAGTATTGGCTCTTAAGTATTTAATAAAGTGTTCAGAATAAAATATAAATATATTTTTTAGGTCAATAGAATTTAACAAATTTAAGAAAATTTTGACTTTCCAATATAGTTTGACTTTGCAATCTCATGTTTAAATAAATGAATGATATTATTGTTTTTAATGGTATGTATTGTTTGTAATCTTTCTTTTTTGCAGTCTGATTAAAACCAGCCCCACTACCCACTTGCAGTTGGGGCTGGTTTTAATCAGACTGTCTTTGTTGCAGATTGTAGTTCACACAACAGGACTTAGCTCCATTGGGGAGTGGCAAGTATCATGTTTAAATAAATGAATGATATTATTGTTTTTTATGCTATGTTTTGTTTGTAATCTTTCTTTTTTGCAGTCTGATTAAAACCAGCCACTTGCAGTGGGGGCTGGTTTTAATCAGACCGTCTTTATTCACAGATTGTGGTTCAAACAACAGGACTTAGCTCCATTGGGGAGTGGCAAGTATCATGTTTAAATAAATGAATGATATTCTTTTTTTTATGCTATGTTTTATTAAAACCAACCACCACTATCCACTTGCAGTGGGGGCTAGTTTTAATCAGACTGTCTTTGTTGCAGATTGTAGATCAATTTGTAGTTCACACAACAGGACTTAGCTCCATTGGGGAGTGGAAAGTATCATGTTTAAATAAATGAATGATATTATTGTTTTTTATACTATGTTTTGTTTGTAATCTTCATTTTTTGTAGTCTGATTAAAACCAGCCTCCACTACCCACTTGCAGTGAAGGCTGGTTTTAATCAGACTGTCTTTGTTGCAGATTGTAGTTCACACAACAGGACTTAACTCCATTTGGGAGTGGCGAGAATGGGCACTTTTAGTATTTAATGAAAGTGTTCAGAACGAAATATAAATATATTTATTAGGTCAGTATAATTAAACAAATTTAAGAAAAGTTTGACTTTGCAATCATGTTTAAATAAACGAATGATATTATTGTTTTTTAAGCTATGTTTTGTTTGTAATCTTTGGTTGTTGCTGATTGTAGTTCATTCAACAGGACTTAGCTCCATTGGGAGTGGCAAGTATTGGCTCTTAAGTATTTAATGAAAGTGTTGAATAAAATGAATATATTTTTTAGGTCAATATAATTTAACAAATTTAACAAAATTTTGACTTTACAATTTTAGGTTACAAATTTAATAAAAGTTTGACTTTGCAATCTCACGGTTTAATAAATTAATGATATTATTGTTTTTCATGTGTTTTGTTTGTAATCTTCCTTAGTTACAGATTGTAGTTCACACAACATGACCAGGACTTGTAATTCACACAACATGACCAGGACTTAACTTCATTGGGAAGTCAGTGGTGAAGATTGGCTATAAAGTATTTGGTGAAAGTGTTCCGAATCAGTTTTAATCAACTCTTATACTTTATTTTGTTATCTTCCATCGACACAAATTATGTCAAAGAGCCAATAGAAAGCCACAGATTTATGAAGGTAGAGATTCTGTAAGTTTTCACTATATATCAGTTTAGTTTTTGCTTCAGGTTTTGTTCCTAGTTTGGACTTTAAATTTTGATAGATCTTCACTGCATTTATTTCTAATGTTTCATGGTCACAATGAGTTTTGATAAACAGAGAAAAATGTTTACTGCAAAAATTGGACACACAAAAATTTCCAGATTTACAACTTACTTTGTTTATTATATTATGGATCCAGTTTCACAATTTGTAAATGTTGGCTTACATATTTACATTATCACAGTAATATATAAGATAGACTTGTTGATCTGTATAAGATAGACTTGTTGATCTGTAAAAGATAGACTTGTTGATCTGTATAAGATAGACTTGTTGATCTGTAAATCTTTAACATCTTAAGTTAGTGAACTCTTAATGAAAATTCAAAGGATTTTTATTATGAATCTGAATCTGTTTTATATTTAAAACAAAACTATTGTGTTTTGCACAATCATTCAGTTGAAAGTTAGAAGCATGAAACTACTAGAATTAAGTATACTATATATGTATTCTCCAATATGATTTAAATTTTAAATGTGTAAAAATTATAAATGAAAATTTGTTATACATATTTTGATATCTTTTGGTTAATTTTACTGGATTATCATAAATATCTTGATGGATTCTACCACAAAGATATTTCAGCCATGTTGATTTTAAAGTTAATTATACAAACTTATAATTTCAAAACTGTTCTTAATTTTCTTTTCAGACTTTCATCATGTATACTGGAACAAGATTATATGCCAGCCTGCATCCTTATTTTATGAGATGATAGCCAACCTGTAAGTTTAAATTTTATAAATCAGGTAATTTATCTCCCCTGCAATGAAAGTCATGTAAAGCGAGACATAAGGATTGCCTTTCCTTCAATGGCGTTAACAATTGTTGAATCAGTGCATATCAGTTTGAAGACAATTTTTAGGCCCTAATTACCAACTTTCAATGTTAAGTTTTCTGCTTAAGTTAGTTTGATAGGATATACTTGTTATAGATCAATGATATTTTGTATGAAGTTGCATTACTATCAGTTCATATCAGTTTGATGACTATTCTGAGGCCCTGCCCCTAAGTCATGGTCCAGTGACTGAATTAATAAACCTTGTTGCAGTGAGTGTCCATCAGATTGTCTTTTTCTGAATTTTGCTAACAGGCGAGACAGATCTGTGTCAACAGTTTATTTCCTTAGGTTTTGTTCCCTGTTTGGACCTTATTTTTCAACAGTAAATTTTGCTGGATTATCATAAATATTTTGATTTATTCTTTCACACAGACATGTGCATTTTATATAAACTCATAATTTCAAAACTGTTCTTTTCTTTTTAAACTTTCATCACTTTAACCCCCCCTAGATACGTCAGTGTATACTAGGTCATTTTTATACCCCCGCTTTAAAAAAGTGGGGGTATACTGTTTTACCTCTGTCTGTCCGTCTGTCTGTCCGTCCATCTGTCCATCCAGTACTACCATTCGTCCCATGAATATTTTTCGGCGCATCTTTCTCAGGAACTACATCATAAGGATTTCTGAAATTTGGTTACAGGGTTTATATAAGTCAGCTATACCATGTGATGAGTTTTCAGATTCATCACTCAACAACTTCCTGTTTACAGTCAAGTATTTGGGCGGGGGTATCATCAGTGAGCAGTAGCTCGCAGTTTCACTTGTTTTGCATCAGGTTTTATTTCTTGCTAGGACCATAACTTTTGACAATTAAACTCACTGGATTATCATAAACATATTGATATATTTTACCACAGAGTTCATTATATACAAACTTGTAATTTCAAAACTGTTCTTTTCTTTTCAGGCTTTTCATCTTTTATACTTGAAGAGATTATATACCAGCCTGCAAATTTTAAATGTATTAGATGATGGCCATCTTCAGTATCCTTTACTTAATAGATGTATGTCAGCCTGTAAGTTTATACGATACATATTAGAAAAAAAATTTATCAGGTTTTGTTCCTGATTTGGACAATGGGTTTTGATAATAACAGTTCATTTCAATGAACAGAGAAATGTCCGTATACAATTTATTTCAGGTTCAATGTCTACTGTGAACTAGTGATAATAAGGTGAATGAAAAATTTCCAAATTTACAGTATTTATACCCCACGCAACGAGTTGCGGAGGGTATAATGTTTTGTCCGTCTGTCCGTCCGTCTGTCCGTCCGTCAGTCAGTCCGTCCGTCCATCAGTCCGTCCATCAGTCCGTGTTCCTGTTTCTTGTCATCGCAACTCCTCTCAAACCACACAACAGAATTTCACGAAACCTTTTTAGATAATAAGGACATACTATGTAGTTGTGCATATCGACAGGAAATTACGATTCAATTTTTTTCTAGGAGTTACGCCTTTGAACTTATTTACTTTAATGTACTACTGCAACAGTTTGTCATCACAACTCCTCTCAAACCACACAACAGAATTTCATTAAACCTTTTCAGATAATAAGGACATACTACGTAGATGTGCATATCGACAGGAAATTACGATTCAATTTTTTTTCCAGGAGTTACGCCCCTTTGAACTTATTTGCTTCAATGTACTTCTGCAACAGTTTGTCATTGCAACTCCTCTGAAACCACACAACAGAATTTCATGAAACTGTGTAGATAATAAGGACATACTATGAAGATGTGCATATTGACAGGAAATTATGATTCAATTTTTTTTTCTGATACAATTTTTTTTTCTTACACTTATTTTATTTCTCCAATGACAATGTGGGGACGTGGGGTATGTGAGCACGCTCACTAAGGTTCTTTCATTTGTTCATTATTTGATTGGTTTCAATATAATAATAAACAAGCCTTCAGAGAGTTTACTATTTAAATTAAATAACTAGAGTTGATATCAAGCGATATCCAATTCTCACAAATTGTTAAACCTATTTCTCTTATGGTCAACACTCTCATTGTGTTAAATTAAAAATTCTGTGAATCGTTGATCTAGTCTTTTGCACATTCCAGTATGTCGTCATATGTCCTTTTCCGATGACATAAATAAGATTGTCAGGTGAAAAGTGTGAGTGTTTTGTATATTATTGAAGAAATCACATATATCCGTTGCCATGGACGTACATAGTCTTAACCTTTGAAAGTCATCAATGACCTAACGAATAGCCATTGAAAATGCCGTAATATCTTCTCATGATGCTGGACAAGCCAATCAAATTAACGCAGATTTTCGTATCACTTTTTCCTATCACACTCCGTGCAGTGTGATATGAGAAATATCTATTCATGCAAGAAATAAAAAACAGGCCACAACCATAAGAGAAAGACTTGTTGACCTGTAAATCTTTATTATTTTAATTTAGTGAACTTTTCATGTGAATTCACAGATATTTGATTATGAATCTGAATCAGTGTTATATATGATAACAAAATTACTGTGTTTTGCACAGTCATTCAATTGAAAAGTATATAAGCATGAGACAAAAACAAAAATGTATACTGCACTATAAATTTCCAAATGTTTCAAACTTCAAATACAGATTTTGATGTCTTCCTTTTAATTGGATATAAACATTTTGCGTGATTCTACCACAAAGACAGTACAAACTCATAATTTCAAACCTGTTCTTTTCTTTTCAGACTTTCATCTTGTGTACTTAAACCAAGTTATATGCCAGCCTGTATCCTTAATGACTAAGAAGTATACCAGCCTGTATCCTTACTATATCTGATGTATGCCAGCCTGTATCCTTACTATATCAGGTGTTTGCCAAAATGTATCCTTCACCTACCAAATGTGTGCCAGCCTGTATCCTTAATGTATCAGATTTATGCCAGCCTGTATCCTTACTATATCAAATGTATGCCAGCCTGTATCCCTACTATATCAGATGTATGCAAGCCTGTATCCTTATATATATATCCAATGTATGTTTGCCTGTATCCTTAATGTATCAGATTTATGCCAGCCTGTATCCTTACTATATCAGATATATATCAGCCTGTATCCTTACTATATCAGATATATATCAGCCTGTATCCTTACTATATCAAATGTATGCCAGCCTGTATCTTGACTATATCAGATGTATGCAAGCCTGTATCCTTATATATATCCGATGTATGCTTGCCTGTATCCTTAATGTATCAGATTTATGACAGCCTGTATCCTTACTATATCAAATGTATGCCAGCCTGTATCCTTACTATATCAGATGTATGCAAGCCTGTATCCTTATATATATCCGATGTATGCTTGCCTGTATCCTTAATGACTCAGAGGTATACCAGCCTGTATCCTTAATGACTCAGAGGTATACCAGCCTGTATCCTTACTATATCAGATATATATCAGCCTGTATCCTTACTATATCAGATGTATACCAGCCTGTATTCTTTATGTTTCAGAAGCTTGCCATCTTGTATCCTTAACCTATAAGATGTATATCAGTTTGTATCCTTTATTTATCATATGTATGCCAGCCTGTATCCTTACTATATCAGATGTATGCCAGTCTGTATCCTTTATGTATTACATGTATGCCAGCCTGTATCCGTATTGTTTCAAATGTTTGCCAGCCTGTAATATTAACCTATCAGATGTATGCCAGCATGTATCCTTATGTATCAGATGTATGACAGCCTGTATCCTTCATGTATCAGATGTATGCCAGGCTTTATTCTTCATGTATCATATGTTTGTCAGCCTGTATCCTTACTATATCAGATGTATGCCAGCCTGTATCCTTGCTATATCAGATGTTTGCCAGCCTGTATCCTTAATGTATCCAATGTATGGCAACCTGTATCCTTACTATATCAGATGTGTGCCAGCCTGTATCCTTACTATATCAGATGTGTGCCTGCCTGTATCCTTACTATATCAGATGTATGCTGGTCTGTATCCTTAATGTATCCAATGAATACCAGCCTGTGTCCTTACTATATCAGATGTATGCCAGCCTGTATCCTTACTATATCAGATGTATGCCAGCCTGTATCCTTAATGTATACAATGTATGGCAACCTGTATCCTTACTATATCAGATGTGTGCCAGCCTGTATCCTTCATGTATCAGATGTATGCCAGCCTGTATCCTTAATGTATCCAATGTATGGCAACCTGTATCCTTACTATATCAATTTTTTTTCAGTTCTTTTATTACTTTGAGCAAATAATGCTCATCAGTATAAAGACATGTAATATATATGCAAATACAATAATGATAAATAAATACATAACGCGTACATGACTGATAAATGAATACGTCCGAGAAGAATAATGATCTATATTAAGTATTGTTTACTTATAACATGTCTGTTCTATGTTTAAATGCATTGAAAAGAAATTTACAAAGGTTACATATGTCTTTTACATTTTCTGTATTCAACAACTGTATAAGCTTAAATGACGATGGACGCCTATAATAATATGGCCTAATATACTGTCTCCTTATTGCATTATAACAATCACACTGTAAAATGAAATGAAACTCATCTTCTATTGTATTTAAAGTACAGAGAGTGCATTTTCTTTCTGATCTATTAACACCGTGATATCGGCCTGTTTCAACAAATAAGTTATGTGAAGACAATCTTATTCTCGTTAAAAACACTCTAAAATTCACATGTTTAGTAAGGTAAAATTGTAAACAAACATTATCAGATGTATACCAGCCTGTACCCTAACTATACGAGATGTATGCCAGCCTGTATTCTTAATGTATCAGATCTAAGCCAGCCTTTATCCTTAATATATCAGATGTATGCCAGCCTGTATCCTTAATAGATCAGATTTAGCACAGCTTATATCCTTAATGTATCAGATGTATGCCAGCCTGTATCCTTAATGTATCAGATGTATGCCAGCTTATATCCTTAATGTATCAGATGTATGCCAGCTTATATCCTTAATGTATCAGATGTATGCCAGCCTGTATCCTTAATAGATCAGATTTAGCACAGCTTATATCCTTAATGTATCAGATGTATGCCAGCTTATATCCTTAATGTATCAGATGTATGCCAGCCTGTATCCTTAATGTATCAGATGTATGCCAGCTTATATCCTTAATGTATCAGATGTATGCCAGCTTATATCCTTAATGTATCAGATGTATGCCAGCTTATATCCTTAATGTATCAGATGTATGCCAGCCTGTATCCTTAATGTATCAGATGTATGCCAGCTTATATCCTTAATGTATCAGATGTATGCCAGCTTATATCCTTAGATGTATGCCAGCCTGTATCCTTAATGTATCAGATGTATGCCAGCCTGTATCCTTAATAGATCAGATTTAGCACAGCTTATATCCTTAATGTATCAGATGTATGCCAGCTTATATCCTTAATGTATCAGATGTATGCCAGCTTATATCCTTAATGTATCAGATGTATGCCAGCTTATATCCTTAATGTATCAGATGTATGCCAGCCTGTATCCTTAATAGATCAGATTTAGCACAGCTTATATCCTTAATGTATCAGATGTATGCCAGCCTGTATCCTTAATGTATCAGATGTATGCCAGCTTATATCCTTAATGTATCAGATGTATGCCAGCTTATATCCTTAATGTATCAGATGTATGCCAGCTTATATCCTTAATGTATCAGATGTATGCCAGCCTGCCAATGTATCAGATGTATATCCTTAATGTATCAGATGTATGCCAGCTTATATCCTTAATGTATCAGATGTATGCCAGCTTATATCCTTAATGTATCAGATGTATGCCAGCCGGTATCCTTAATAATGATCAGATATCCTTAGCAGATGTATGCCAGCTTATATCCTTAATGTATCAGATGTATGCCAGCTTATATCCTTAATGTATCAGATGTATGCCAGCTTATATCCTTAATGTATCAGATGTATGCCAGCCGGTATCCTTAATAGATCAGATGTATGCCAGCTTATATCCTTAATGTATCAGATGTATGCCAGCCTGTATTATATCCTTAATGTATCAGATGTATGCCAGCTTATCAGATGTATGCCAGCTTATATCCTTAATGTATCAGATGTATGCCAGCCTGTATCCTTAATATATCAGATGTATGCCAGCTTATATCCTTAATGTATCAGATGTATGCCAGCCTGTATCCTTAATGTATCAGATGTATGCCAGCTTATATCCTTAATGTATCAGATGTATGCCAGCTTATATCCTTAATGTATCAGATGTATGCCAGCTTGTATCCTTAATGTATCAGATGTATGCCAGCCTGTATCCTTAATGTATCAGATGTATGCCAGCTTATATCCTTAATGTATCAGATGTATGCCAGCTTATATCCTTAATGTATCAGATGTATGCCAGCTTATATCCTTAATGTATCAGATGTATGCCAGACTGTATCCTTAATGTATCGGATGTATGCCAGCTTATATCCTTAATGTATCAGATGTATGCCAGCCTGTATCCTTAATAGATCAGATTTAGCACAGCTTATATCCTTAATGTATCAGATGTATGCCAGCCTGTATCCTTAATGTATCAGATGTATGCCAGCTTATATCCTTAATGTATCAGATGTATGCCAGCCTGTATCCTTAATGTATCAGATGTATGCCAGCTTATATCCTTAATGTATCAGATGTATGCCAGCTTATATCCTTAATGTATCAGATGTATGCCAGCTTGTATCCTGTATCAGATGTATGCCAGCCTGTATCCTTAATGTATCAGATGTATGCCTGTATCAGATGTATGCCAGCTTATATCCTTAATGTATCAGATGTATGCCATCTTATATCCTTAATGTATCAGATGTATGTTGTATCAGTGTATGCCAGCTTATATCCTTAATGTATCAGATGTATGCTGCAGATTTAGCACAGCTTATATCCTTAATGTATCAGATGCCTCCTTACCCAGAGCTTGTATCCTTAATGTATCAGATGTATGCCAGCTTATATCCTTGATATCCTTAATGGTATGCCAGCCTGTATCCTTAATGTATCAGATGTATGCCAGCTTATATCCTTAATGTATCGGATGTATGCCAGCTTATATCCTTAATGTATCAGATGTATGCCAGCCGGTATCCTTAATAGATCAGATTTATTATATCCTTAATGTATCCAAGAGATATCTTTAAGAATGGACATCATACACTTTGAGAATGGGTCTGTTGTAGATGACCCGGACGGGGTAGTTGACAGTTCCACTGTGTTCCTGCAGCAATTACAGGCCTCCTACCCAGAGCTTGTAAAAGAGTACCATTACTTGAGGATGTGACAGCAGACAGTCTCCAATTTGTTTTTATTTCAGAATTGACCAAGAGATCTTAAGTCATACACTTTGAGAATGGCTCTGTTGTAGATGACCCGGACGGGGTAGTTGACAGTTCCACTGTGTTCCTGCAGCAATTACAGGCATCCTACCCAGAGCTTGTAAAAGAGTACCATTACTTGAGGATGTGATCGCAGACGGTCTCCAATTTGTTTTTATTTCAGAATGGACCAAAAGATCTTAAGTCATACACTTTGAGAATGGCTCCGTTGTAGGTGACCCGGACGGGGTAGTTGACAGTTCCACTGTGTTCCTGCAGCAATTACAGGCCTCCTACCCAGAGCTTGTAAAAGAGTACCATTACTTGAGGATGTGACAGCATACGGTCTCCAATTTGTTTTTATTTCAGAATGGACCAAGAGATCTTAAGTCATACACTTTGAGAATGGCTCCGTTGTAGATGACCCAGACGGGGTAGTTGACAGTTCCACTGTGTTTCTGCAGCAATTACAGGCCTCCTACCCAGAGCTTGTAGAAGAGTACCATTACTTGAGGATGTGACTGCAGATGGCCTCCAATTTGTTTTTATTTCAGAATGAACCAAGTTGGGTATTTTGAGGATGTGACTGCAGAAATATCCCATAGATATCTTATTAAATATTTGTATTTTTTGCAGGATCAACAAACTGAACTTTTAATTTCATTCTTGAAGGATTTAAATCTAGTAGTTACTTATTCTTAATGTATTATATGTATGCCATCCTGTATTCTTAATGTATCAGATGTGTTTCGTCCTGTCTCCTTAACAAATCAGATTTATTTCAGCTTATATCCTTAATGTATCAGATGTATGCTAGCTTGCATCTGTATAGAAGCACATATATTAAATTGTTAATCTTACATTTTTTTGTAATTTTTTTTCATTCAAGGACATCTAAAGCAAAATGAATGGTTTGAAAAAAAAAGATTATAAATAGATTAGACATTTATACTCATTTATATTTGGGAAATTGCAGCTTTGAAAGTTGGCATTTGACACGACCTGTTAAACTACCAAAAAGCTGTGTGGATATACATCATACATCATTGATCAATTAGACAGCAACCCAACGGCACAAAAAAAAAAGAATATCAACATAAAAAATTATGGTCTCCAACAATCAACAATTTAAAAAAAAGTGTCTTATACAATATGTGGAGCTTTGAACACTAATCTAGAAAAAGTGTATTAATTAAGCTGAGACTATCAAAGATCTTCCATATTCAACAAATTGCTAAATAATGAAAAAAGATTTCAGTTTTCAGGTACATGTAAAAAACTATTTGGATGTCGGGTAATAATTTAATGGTGAATAATAAGCAATTAAATAAAATCAAGATATTTTTTGGTGTTAATGGCCATAATTCATTACCTTATATAAAGGGAAATATGTGCACTACATTATAAATTGACAGAAAAATATTTTTATTCAAGGGTAAATGTAATAATGCAAATAAATATCAGATAATAAATTCAGAAATACATCCTACTTACTAGCCATTTCTATACTAACATTTAACCATGAATCTAACAGACCTAACGTTTTTTCTTTATCATTAGTTTGTCTAAACTTCATTGGTCATTTCAGAGTAACTCAGTTGTTTTCTTTGTCTTGCTATTATGCTGGTTTGAATGGTTTCATGTACATGTATTTGATAGTTGAAATGTTGTCTATAGTTTTTATAGAGTTTCTTAGTTATGTATTTCTGAAGTTTATTTATATGATGTTTTAAGTTTTTAAAAGTTTTTTCTATGGGGTCTCATTTGATTCAGTAACAATTTGAATTTTTCGTAATTATTTCAAAATTAATTATTTCAAAATTATATAACCATTGTAGTGCATATTATTCATTTACTAAAGTCCAGATCCTTAATTGTCCACATTTGTCTTTTATCATTTATGTTATTTAGAGAATTTTGTGTTGATAGTAGCTCTTTAATGGTTTCTGTTTAAATGTATTCTCAAATTTTAAATATTCAATTCTTAAATTAAAGCAGATTAAATAAAACGTTGTTAGATTATTTGTAAAAGATAATTTTATTTTTGTGTAAGATTTCCTTCTCTTCATGATCATTTAAGAATTGCTTGGAGCATGTATTTTGACATATTATAGAATTTAAAATTATACTAAAAAAATATAGAAAAACATGATCAAGAATAGAACTTTTTCTAAAATTGAGCAGATAGTAAATTTTGATTTTTTTCTGTTTAGAAATGCACTGTTGAAATTGAACTCCATGTTGTTTAAATTTGCGGTTTATTTTGCATGGTTATGGTTTTTTCCTAAAAAAATATTCTGATCCCCAATTTGATGAGAAAAAATATTGTCAAGCAGATGACAAAAAACAATATTCTGAATCCAGTTTTTACTTAGTGTTAAATTTTGAAGCAAAAGTATAAAACTAAATGAAAAAAAAAAAAAAAACCAAAAGAACTACTAAAAAAACCAAAATTTCATAAGTTAAATAGTAGTAAAAAATAATTTTGTTAAGGTGGTACCTAACACTACAGGGAGATAACTCTGTAAAAATCAGCTAAACGTTTTAATCACGTTGTTTTGTTAAGGAAATATTAAGCTTCTCAATGATCAAAATTAGTGTTTGTCAAACTGCTATATAACCAACGAAATTTTTCTGATAAAGTGGTTGGTTCAAATTTTTTGAAATTTTTATATTTTTGTCAAAGGGTCAAAGTAAACATTTTGTCAAAATTTTATGAAAATTAAACGAGCCAAATTAATATTAGTCAAGGTGTTGGGTACCACCTTAATATAAACAAAACACTGCTAGTCATTTTATGGCGCAACAGTTCTGAAAAAATTTTAATATCTTGTCCTTTTAATGCAATGTCATCATGAAAAATGCAATTATGTGCAAGAGGTAGAGTTTTCTTACAGGGCCACACAACTTATTACAGTATTTTGTATGATTATTTTTGGACCTAATAGTTGTGTTCTAGCTGACTTTGAAGCTTTGTGAGGCAGATTATTTTTGGACCTAATAGTTGTGTTCTAGCTGACTTTGAAGCTTTGTGAGGCATGGGTAAAATATTCATTTTTAGTGCCATTCGAGTGTGGTTTATATTTGGGATGGAGGGAAAACTTTAATTTTAATAGGTATCATAAACTGATATTTTAATTGGTCAATGAATAAAGTACAACAAATCTGAGAATAAAATAACACAAAGAAAGCTGTGAGTGAAAAATAAATTGTCCATTCCTTGATTGGTTTTCAACCTAACATTTATGTGCAGAAGTTTAGAATATATTAAAAGAGAAATAAATTGAAGAAAAGAAAACTTTACAACAGAGTATAAATTGCCAAATACAAATAAATTTAAAAGGGGGAGGTGGTATTTAGAGGTAATACCCAAACCCCTAATTAATATAAAATTTTATTCAAATTGGGAAATGCTTGGTTCAGTGGGGTGTGTGGTCATCTGGACTTTTCCCATCCAGCGGTAACTCTAAATCTTATTTGAAGGGGATCTGTTTTTGATGCAAGGGAATATTAATATGCAGTCACATCCGATTTGATTGTGAAGTAGATGCTTTGTGTAGGGAGATTGATCTCTGCACATTAAAAAACCCTGGCAACAACTCTGAGGGGTATGTTGCTTGCCAGTTGCAAGACAAAATTTCTGCCTCCAAGTTTCCCCTTTTTTCAATGGTAGTTTAAATCTCATACCTTTCATCCCGATTTACCAATTTTGCAAAACGTACCTATTGGAATTAATGTCCTGAATATGCATGAAATATTTGCAAGTGGACATCAACTGGCTGCAGTGAGTTGGAATGGAATATTATGAAAGATGGTGATCCTAGCAAGAGATCTCCATGACCAGAGCAAAGGCCTGAGTGAACATTAAAGAGATTAAATTGTATTAGATTATTCACAGTAATGCATTGCTAACTGATAAGTTAAAAAGCAGACAAAATTAAAGTAATATTTTTTAAACATTTAAATTGAACTTTTTGCATATCATATTTAGTCATCTTTTGTTGTTTTGCCATTTAATGGATTATGAAAAATTATGTGCCAGTGGTGAAGTATGTTTCATTTACAAATGTTGATCCATTCTTTTTCAGATGTCAAGATTGAACAAAAAGGTTATTTCTATGTTGCTGCAGGACTTGGATAATTGATACTGTTTTACATCAGGTTTGTTTATAAATATTTTTATTGTAAAGAGAGCAACCGCTATGATTTGTTGCACTGTCTTGTAGACTTAAATCTTTAAGGGGCAGTAATATAAAATTGTATAAAAACTAACATTATTTTCTGTCAAAATTCTGAGACATAGAAAAGTGAATGGTGATTCTTTTAAACAAGATCCCATTCAAATTGAAATCTATTGCAAAGAATAATTTTAATTGTAAAATTGGGAACTCATGGAGGATTTTACCTTCTTATGGAGTAAAATGAGTTCGATATATATGGCTATGGATTTTAGATTACTGTGAATTTAGAAATAATTGTTTTTATATGAATTTGGTTAAATATACTTACCATGAAATTACATTTATATTATATAGAATATGTTTGCTTTCAGAACATGTTCTCATCGCAATTAACTAGGTGATTAAAATTACATCCATAAGATGTACTCACCTACGTCATAATTTACCTGTGTAAAACACAATATCGTCAGTTTTAATTTTTGCGTTCAAGTGAGCGCATGTTTCTCGTCGACAAGGATTTTAAGTCTACTGTTGAAAATCCTTATGTTTTTATTGTTTTATAAAAACATTATTTGTTTTGGAATATCGTTTTACGATTAATTCAATGTTTATACAGCGCTTTTGTCAAGTTTCTGATATACACGTCAACATTACGAGTCTGCGACGACCTAGAAATTAACCTTTGTTAAGTCGCCATTTTCAAAATTTTTAGTCCGGTGCGAGGAAAGGCAGAACTTTTCTGTCAAAATTGGACATGTTACATGAGTACTCCGTTTATAAAATAAGCGTATGTTTAAATTCTTCTTCCATGCTGACCGAATTTTAGCTGTTTTGAGCAATCTACGAAACGGGTCAAGTGGAAAGTTCGGATGAGTTGATTGTTTACAGTCTTTACACGAGACGGAGTAAACACATCACTAAATTACAATCAGAATAGGTATTATGACCAGATCTGATTATTTTAATGTGGATAACGTCCTTATGGGAGCGTAGACCACTATTGTCACTAAGTTCGGATGAGTTGATTGTTTACAGTCCACGAGGCGGAGTAAACACATCACTATTTTACAATCAGAATAGGTATTTTGACCAAATCTGATTATTTTAATGTGGATAACGTCCTTATGGGAGCGTGACCACTATTGTCACTAGAACCTTAAGTGATTCAATAAATTTCAATCAGAAATGGGAATTTCCCATAGACGATTGTTTTATTTGGATAACGTTCCATACAGGGAGCGTAGTCCAAAATTGATACTACTATTAAAAGTAGATAGATAAATCACAATCCAAATAGGGCATTTGCCCAGAACTGATTATGTTTATTTGGTTAACCTTCCATTTAGGAACATAGACCATATTTATTGAAAATAGAATGTGGTTGATGCAACACAAATAAAATTAAAATTAGAATAGGATTTTGCCCAAGTCTATCTGATTAATGATATCGTTTCATCCAGGGAACGTAGGAACTAGAACGTTGCATGCATTGTACAGATTTGATCTTTCCTAAAAATCATAATATTAATTGATCGCACATTGATATTTAAGGAGCATAGATCATTCTTGGAAATACAATTTTAGTATTTGACATACTGAAATAAAATTAAATCGAATCAGAATAGTGAATTTTAGTCCAGGTCTATCTGATTGTTGTAGAAATCGTTCCATCTAGATAACGTAGGTCTACCTTTATTGTATTTAAAACAACTTGCAAGCACAAGCAGGTTGCATGTTTAGTGCAACACACATTTTGATCTTAGCTAATTTTGGTTGCACATTGATTTTGTGATGAACCTGGGAACAGTATATCTAATATATAAGTCAATATATATGTTCCTGGATGAACTAACAGTTCAGATAATATATTGAAAGAGTGTCTGCAAATGGTCAAGACAGATAAAAACACTGAAATAGTACTGAGTTATTAGTACTTACAAATGTGTATGTAGTTTAAACATGTCATGATCAATACACAAAATTTATAATTATGTCCAGATTTAATCAGGACAGTAAATTCTTAGAAGCCTGAAATATTTTCTCAAGCAGGAAACTGCTGTAAATTTTTCTTTACTGATAAATTATTCTCTTACAGATGTTAAGAAACTACTAATATGTTGAGTCAGTAAGAATGGAACACCGTTCTAAAACCTGTTGATAGCTTGTGACAACTCGTATTATCAATTTTTAATTTTCAAGGTCAGTTTATTACTGACAAGAAGAACATTAATATTATCAGTATGTAATGCTATGACCAATTGGTTGTTTGTGTGCATTAATGAAACAAAGATTTTTATATGTTTTTAAGTAAACATTAGGTTGTCTCTTGGGTTCAGAAGAGTTTAGGGGATCATTGCCATTATGGTGCATTTCACAAAGACTCAATTCATGGAAATGGCTTATATTTTGATTACATAAATCAGAGTGTACATTGCCAATGCATATGACTTATAATATGTACTTGTGCTATTTTGCCTTAAGTACACAAAAAAGTGATAACATAAGACTTAAGGGTATATTTTACCCTCACCATATGAGAATCACTGACAAATAATACATGTATCTTCCAATCATGAAAGGAAGAGATTTTTGGGAAGCTCTTTAAAAGATAGAAAATTGCCTTTACGTCTTGTTTTCAAAGCAATGACAACAAGTTTGAAAAGATTCTGCTATCTTCATTGGGTCTGTTTTCAATCTTAATGTGAGATTGCTAGTTAAAACAGCTAATCAAACTGCTACAAGTTTTCCTCGAGTTTATATTGAATTAGAAAGCTGAACTATAGAGGACTCAAAGATTATCATTAGGATTTGTTTTTGAGAAATTTGATTAAGAATAAAGGCATATCATATAGATTTTGCACAAATTAGATACAACTAGTAAAATATTACTAAATAAATACAGAAAATATAAAGCATTGTTGATGCAAGATTCATTAAAAATACTAGACATTGACGTGGAGATTGGAGTAGTTTACAAGATTGAGCAATGAACTATCTAATACATCTCTTTATATAAATCTTCTTTTAGCTAGTCTTTACAAGATGCAGGAAAAGAAGAGGTCTTTTAGCTATATTGTACCAATAAACATATATAAATATATTTCAATTGCTTCTCATATTTTAGCACCTGTAGAAACAGTTAATCTAAAAGCAAAATACATGAAAAGCAGTTTATTTAAAAGACTGATTAATAGTTAACAAATAACATTAAATAGTCTGTTAGTAAGTGGAAGTAAAATGCAATACGATAATTCCATGATTATAAGTGCAAGACATTTGTAAATATCTAAATTTAAAATGTCACTGTTTATTTTATTTTTGTTCATTATTACACAAAGAGTACAAAATTCTAGTCTTGTCAAAGTCAAGTTGTGACTTATCTACTTGTAGGAAGGTTTCCAAATAGATTGGGTGTGATTTAATCCCAAAATTGAGGGTATTCACTATTCAATTTTCATAATGACCAGACAATTATCTAACAACTTTTGCAGTTGCAGAAATAATATTAAATATCTGGCATAGAGTTAGTATTTTATGCAAGAATATACTAGACAAAATTGAAATGTGTTTATTAACAGTTAGTTTAAATTTTATTCAATATTGTTTTGAAAGATGTGATTATATAAATCCCATTCATTTTGTTTTGTCAAATCTGTGGACAAATGCAAAATTTTTCTGAGTGACTTTTAGTTTAACCAAATGACTGGGTTGAAGTCACAAAATAATACCAAAGTGTTTTTGGTTAGTTTATATTGAACCATATCAGAATGTATAGAATTCAGATAAGGTGAACTAAGAGAGAAATGAAATGAGCATTTCTGATTGTGAAACCATTTCTTAAACAACTTAGAACACTTATCAAAAGCAAGCTAGTACAAGTGTTTTCCATATTGTCAAACATGTGTTTTCTTTAAATACATGTATAGAACTAAATTTGACATGTTGCATGTTAGTACTTCTGATTGCGAAATATTTTCTGAAACAAATAAAAACAATTGTCAAGAGCAACAGTTTAAGAGTTGTTCAATATGTCAAACTTGTATTTCTTTAAATTTGGATCTGTGCATGGCAATTTATAATTTAAAAAATCGTGGTTTAAGGTTCACATTTTAGACAGTATACCATTGTGAGATATTAATTAGAAATGTAAGAACAACATTGACAGACAGATTTTCATAATTTGAGAAAATCATCTGTCGGCATTCTTTTGGCTTATTAGGACAACAGTTTTGGCTTGCTCAACATCCAAATGCTCTGTAGAAGCATTATGATACCATTGGAAAACATGTATACTAAAACATTTCCACTGATTTGTCCATTTCTTTATTTTACGCTTAAGTAGTCTAATCTGAAACACAAAGATAATGCTTGTTCATTGTTGGACTGGTAGACATTGTATTCAAAGGTTCTACCACTCATAAAAATTTCTATCAGACTTTAAAATTTAGTTGGTTAACTTAGGAAAATTATCATGTCATTCCTATAATGCAGGACTTCTCTTGACAAAAATATTTTCTTTCTAAATCTATTAGATATTAACAAGAGTAGTATATCTAGAATCTAGAAGAATATGTACTCAAGGAGACTATAACTTCAAAAAGTTTATAGATTGATCCAGATTTAGCATAATCATGAAACAACTTTCGTTTGAGTCTTTATTATACTTTGTTGGTAAGGACACTTATTTACAAAGTATATTTTATGATTATAATTCTTTGACAATTAAGCAGAAAAGAATTTATTTTGAAAGATATTGATAATGATCAGCAGTCATATATTCTCTGTTATTATATAAAACTAAAGAGAAAACAATGGAAAGTTAGATAGAAGCTAATTGTTTTAAATAAACTAAAGTTTTGAAAACTAATATTTCAAAGTTGAAATGTAAATGATACTAAGGTTGGATTACTTCTTGTCGATTTGTACAAGCAATAAGAACAACCTATTCACATAACAAATTAAAAATAAATAAAATAAATGCTTATTTACTGTTGCAATAATATTACAACACATTTAACTCATAATGTAGGAGCTTTAATGAAATAATTTCTATACTGGCCTGCAGATTATTTATTCAAGTCTATTTTGCAAAGTTTTATTTATGCAATCTGCAGAGTTTTGCCATTGATACATATAGTTATACAGCATAGCTTTATTGTGTAATAAATTTGAATTTTGTAATTTCGGTTTTGACTATTTTCAGTATTTACAAAATTTAGTGGAGTTATTTTTAACAATTTTGACATAGTTTTTATATGTTGGAAATTGTATATGTGTGAGAGAATTTATCCTCCACCAAAATAAAACACTGCTTGTTAATCAGTGAATATTCTATATAATATAAATGTAATTTCATGGTAAGTATATTTAACCAAATTCATATAAAATGGTTATTTTGAAATCTCAAGAAGAGATTTTATATGAATTTATAGGGTTAAATATACTTACCACAATCCACCACCACCCTAGTATAAATTCAGTTTTTGTTTCACACAATTGTAATTATTCAATTAAACGACAAATTAAAACTGACGATATTGTGTTTTACACAGGTAAATTATGACGTAGGTGAGTACATCTTATGGATGTAATTTTAATCACCTAGTTAATTGCGATGAGAACATGTTCTGAAAGCAAACATATTCTATATAATATAAATGTAATTTAGTATATTTAACCCTATAAATTCATATAAAATCTCTTCTTGAGATTTCAAAATAACCTTTGTCAAAATGCGAAAAGTGTGACTGAGTATCGCAATAATAACAACTTGCATTCTGATATATGAATATATATGTAGATTTTTCTGAAATCGCAATAATGAGTCATTTTCCAGCCATTTTCAAAAATCACAATAAATGCATGCAATAATTTCTGAATTTATAGGTAACTAATTTACATCTTTTTTTTTCAGATGCCGACATCACACAGAAACGTTCAATTCAATGTTGCTGCAGGACTTGGAAATTATATCCTGTTTTATCTTAGGTTTGTTAACAAAAAAATTTATGTAAAGAGAGCAATTGTTTTGTTTTGTCCCTCTGTCAAGTTCACTTATATCTTTAACAGGAAGTAACTAATGGACATAAAATTTTGCAAAAACTAACATGGTTTTTAGTCAAAATTCTGTAACAACAAAAAAATTATTACAATTACAGCAGAATGCATTGAGTGTGTAGGTAAAGGTAATATCTTTGGTTAGCTTGCTTGTTAGCTGAACTGTGAAGTCATTATTAGGTTAGGTAAACTACCCTCCTTTAAGAGTAGACAAGTCTGACAGGTTATATGATGAAACTACGACAAACGAATTGCAAATTGTGATCGTTTGAGAAATATTGAAATTAAAAAGCGAACTGTCTGGAGGTATAATTTTTTTCAAATGACGAAACTACGACAAAGGAACTGCAAATTGTGGTTGTTTGAGAAATATTTAAATTGAAATACAGACTGACTGGTTTTTACTGTGGAAAATAATCATGATCAGATGGTCAATAATTTATGAGGTTTATTAATAATAAACGGATAAGTGACCCATCCGATGGCGATAAGCTCATTACAGGATGAAAATAGCAAACAGGAAGTTTTCAATAGATTGTTACCTCAAATCTGAAGTGGTTCAATGCAAAACATGAGGTAATCTTCTCTTAAATTAAAAAAAATACTTTAGAAGGTTGATTTATAATGGTCAATGCATCAATAAGACCCAGTCATCTATCTGGCTGGGACCTTATATTGAGAAAAAATGCATAAGGAAAAAAATCCAATAAAAATAATGGATGCGATATTCTAGGGAAATTGTTCTTGTTTCAAAAATTATCTTTCGACACTGTTGCAGTTAATGAAGGCTGATTTTTAAGTGGCTGCTCAGATTGGATAACTTTTATCAGAAAATAAAATCCAGAATATAAGTGAGTGATATATTTTTTCAGCTTCATTCAATGCTGGCCCTACATGGTATTCACAAAGTGCCTTTATTAGATGTAAATGTAATGGGAATAAATTTACCTGATGTTTAGGTAAGTCGGCATTATTACAAAAACACTACACAAATGCATTGTTATTAGACCGGTTGTATTCTTGTATAAAATTTCCTTGTTAAAGCATTCAGATGAGTTATTTCCCTTATTTCTACCAGTTTATATATTTTATAGCTTCAAAACTAATTGACACATGACAGGACTCATTGCTCAGAGAATTTGTTTTCATTTATAACTATCAACGTGAAGATATACAAATTATGTAAAAAGTGTGCATCACACAATCATACTGAGGAAAGGAGGGAAAATGCATTGCTGAAAATTATTTCAAGGGAGATAATTTTAGAGATTTTTTTCTTCAGGACTAATTTATAAATACAATATTATAACGTCATCAAATCAGATTTGCAAATAGGGCTAAAATAACATTCAGATCTTACTGTAAGATTTATTTTTTTATGCAAGAACCACAGAATGGTAAAGTTTTACCATTTGAAACTTTTTCGTCTTCTTAAAACAAATTATTTGCCACCTGGCTTGTATTGTAAACAGATAATCATGCATGCAATCTTGGAGACCAACTGGTATAAAAAATAAAGAAGTTAGCAGAAAAACATTATACTAACTGTCAATGATTAACCCAATTATGAAGAATCGCATCTGGTGCAGAAAAGTTATTACTACCACTGGGTCGATGCCTCTGCTGGTGGACTGATAGTCCCTGAGGGTATCACCAGCCCAGTAGCCAGTACTTCGGTACTGGCATGAAAATACGGATTTTGTGTTATTAAAATTTGCTGTTAGAAAATTTGGAATTTTGTTTAAATTAAGGAATGTATCTCCCTCATGCAAAGCTCTGATTCCTTGCCCGGCTTTGGCTATACTTTTTGTCCTTTTTGGTTTATAGCTCTTCGTCTATTTTATAAGCTTTGGATTTTCAAATATTTTGGCCTCGAGCATCACTGAAGAGACATTGATTGTCGAAATGCGCATCTGGTGCAGAAATATTGGTATCGTTTATGTTATAAATATTGTGACACAGAAAATCTGTTTCTCCTTTTTATTTTTAAGAACCTTGTGATAAAACTTATCATTCCATTTGTAGGTAATGTTTGATGCTTCCAATTGTGGATATTTTGAAAATAAAGGTGAAAATGAAGGAAGGACATCAACACACAGAACATAATTTTTTAGATGAGAGAGACTCAGTTACAAAATATAACTCCAGAATTAATTTGCTGTGATAGAATATGCAATAGAAACACTAATGGACTTGGGAACAAGCTGTGCAAGGGAAGAGACTCTAGAATATGCTGTGCAAAACAACAAACTTCAAAAACAAAAATAAATAAGACTCAGGAATATGATTTGCTTGACAAGAAACTTTTATTTAACAAAAAACAATAAAATATTATCTTTGATGAAAACTTTGTTTAGCACAAACTTTTTTATTTATTGGTTATAAAATTGAGGAGAGACAGTCAAATATAATTTTAAAATATGAAATATGTGAAAGGCAAAGAGAGAGTCAACTAGGTTTTGTGAAGATTAAATTTGTTCATTTTAAAGCTCACTGCTTATCGTCAATGTTTGATTAAAAATGTTTTTTGTTTTCTTCAAAATTCATTATGTTAAAATGTGAGATAGTTTGAATATTCGTTTATAAAGATTTATCCTGTTTCAACCTTAAAGCTCATAATATTGTTTCCATTTTTTACGAACTGTTTGACTATAGACCGTCACTGCTAGTTTTTTTTTTTTGTATTTATGGTTGAACAAGATTAATCTAAGAGGAATTGCAGTGTATGAAAGAGAGAAAGAGGGACTATCTAAAGTTCTATTCTTTTTCAGCAAAACAGCAGGTTCTTCTTTACAACTTTTTGTATTGAAATAATCAAGCACCTGCCAATTTGTTTAAATTGGATAAATCTTGGATGAGTATTACATTGTGTATTGAAAACTGTATTTTTAAAAAGGATACGCTGAAAATATTACATACTAAATAATTTAGATCATAAATTTTCATTTTATATCTAAATTATCACACTTATGCAATATATTAAGTGTACCATTTTTTATATATATTTTTATTTTTTAGTTTTCAACACAGGAAGTGAAATCTAAGATGAATGAGGAGCTAATAGGTTGAAGTTATGGCAAGAGGAGGGAATAAACCTATTAGCTCCTAATACTGGATATTTTTTGGAGGTTTATTTTGTTTCAGCCAAACAGCAGGCACACCTTACAACTTTTTGTAGACTGGTCTCAAACAAGTTGCCAAAATTAACCTGTCATTTGGTTTAGATAAGATAAATCTAGAAGCGGAAGATAGTATTTTGAGATTCTACTTTTTCTTTGATTTGTTTTATGGCTTGAATCTATGAACAAAGAATATACACTTGAATATGACATGGATCAAAATTTAATAAGTCTGCTCTCATTTTTTTAAACATCACAGTCATGTTCTATTCTATGCGTATTTATGTCATTTGTTAAACCTTTCAACACAGAAAGCAAAATCCAGGTGTGATGAATGAGGAGCTAATAGGGTGAAGTTTATGGCAAGGAGAGGGAATAAACCTATTAACCTTCTTATTCTGGTCGCTTCCTTTGGTGAAAGGTAATTAATTAGACATTAATAGGAGCACATCAGATGTAATCAAAATTTGCCATTTTTTAGAGCTTAGTAAAAACTGTAAACTAAGTAATAGGAAATAGCAGTATGGGTTGGTTTGAAATTTAATGATATCTTTTGGAAATTAAATTCTTCTTTTTATATTCTAAATTCATCTGATTTGCATATTTGATAGAGAGATAGAACAAGACTTTGTGAAGGTTTATTCTGTTTCAATCTAACAGCAGGTGCTTCTTTCATCTTATTGTAGTCATCTCTTATGACCAATTTTCAATAAAACAACTAAAACCTGTTATTGGATTAAGATTGGATGAATCTATAAGGAGGGTAAAGTATTTCGAATTTGATTACCAGTACTTAAAAAATAATTACATTGTTTCTTAATTTTCAATATTTGGAGTAAGAGCATGATATTTTATTAACAAAACATTCATTTAGTGTTGTTTTGTTTTGCTTTTTGTGTATGGTTATTGAAATAATAATATTTCTTAATAAAAGTGTATATTGAAAATTAGCAATGATGGCTTCTTGTCCTAGTATGATATCCCTCTTCTAGGAGTTAAGGCTATATTGCATTCACCTTGTCGGTCTGTCCCTCTATCTGCCCGTTTGTCCAGCAATATTTCCGTCACATTTTTTTCAGGTACTGCTGAACAGGATGACCACTATTTTGGTCAAAAGCTTGACAGCGATGAGTTATAACATGAGAGCTTTTCAGATCTGTGAGGTACCTACTTTCTGATTATGGGGAACCACCACTAGTGATAGGTCAATGATATTTGGTATGTTGTATTAGCATTGGTACATCATATTTCCATGGAGAATGTTTGCCCCTGTACCTTCAGTCATGGTACATTGACTTTGAATATTTTGCATAACTTACATGTTAAAGTGTTGCTATTTTAATTTCAACATTTGCATTTTACTATCAAAATAACAAAAAGGTGAGGCATATCTCTGTGTTAACAGTTTATGATAATGTTGATGTATGATGCTCAGAAGTATTCATAAGATCCCTTGTATTATATTAGGTCACTTTTATGAGTCGTATTTAACTGTTGAGCTTGCATTTTAGACATTTTTGTTTGTTCATATTAAGGCTATTGAATAATGATTTGTTCTATCCCAATTTACATCTGATGGAACCAGTCACTAGCCTTTCAACTTTTATCCAAATCTGAAACCTGGTCATTGCGAGGGTTCAACTCAGATCTTGATTAACAAGGATTGCCTGAGTTTTTCTGCTGAAGATTAGTGGTTTTTCCAGGTACTAGTTCTATCTTCATCCACCAACCATAGACTGACTGCCATATATAGCCAAGGTTGCTGAAAGTGGCCAACTACTATACTTTTGTATTCATGGAGGGAAATGAATAAAAGTCATATTTCATTTGGATTAATTTCTGCAGTAATTTTGTTCCTATTTAATTAAATATGTATGCTGATATGATTGATTAGTTGAAGTTTGCTCAATGTCCAGTGGCAAATATTTCATGCATATTGAGGACAAATGCTGAATTTAATCTGAATGGGGAAAATTTCTTTTTGTTTGTCATATAACGTAGAAGCTGGAAGAACATCATGTTTGCTGAATGTGGTGTGACCTTGAGTCGAAACTTTCAATAAGCAGCACATAATCATATATTTGTGGCTTGTGGCACTTTTTATGCCATGAAATAAGTATTGTTTGCACAGAATGACAAAAAAATCTTTAGTACATTATGAAAAATGAAAATTATGTCATATCAATTAACGCCTTGGATTTATAAATATTGGTCCCAGGTTACGCCAAATAAGCTGAAATTATCCCAACATTATGAATTTTTAGACCATGCACAAGATAAGTAGAGCTAAAATATTTTCTATGAAGCATTACATATTTATGTGATTTTGAATTCAATTCAGAATAGTATGATGTTTTTACTTTTATGAAAACTTCTTTTGCCAAAAAAAAGAATATGATGATTATTGAAAACCATGTAAAGTTGAATATGGAGTTGCAAATAAAAACTAAGATTTTTTCTTTAGAATTTTCTTGCTTCATTGGTTTACATAAAGTAAGATGAACTTATATGAAAAGATTTTCACAACATTTGAATTATTCATACTTGTTTCACCTCTTTTTTTTTCATACAGCAACATTGCAACGTTCAGTCAGAATTCCAAATTTTTGGCTAAAATGGGTTTTAATATTAAGTAGAAGTATAAGACTATCAATCCTGCTTTGGATTTTGCTGCTAAAAAGAAGTTAATAATTTCACCAAATTCTAAATCCCATTTCTCATGAAGGGCAAATTCCACACTCTCTGCAATTTAAAGAACAACTGCAACAACTCTCTGATGGGTTAGTGGGAAATTTTCTGTCTATCCAGTATCCATCCTCAGTAGCCATCAATTTCTAGTGTCAGTCCCTGCTGTTCATCCTTGTGTACCTACCATGCAGACTCTTAATTACTGATGGTATGATTTATATCCCTTGCGTGTCCAGGTGAGGGCGTAATGGGAGTACGCCCCCCATTTTCAAAAAAAAAAAAAAAAAAACCTCTCGTAATCTGCTAATATTGTATTGAATATGGCAATTTTAATATTATATTTCAATTGTTTTATGTTTTTTAGCAAAAGAAAGGTCCAAAAAAATTTTCGCCTCACTCTGCTCGGTGACAGATTTGATTCTATGCCCCCTCTTTCAAATATCCTAGAAACGCCCCTTGTTTGCCCAGCACAGCTGGATACAACCGCAGAGGTCCAACCCTGAACAGTTGGGGCAAAAATGGACACAATATTCGCGCTTGATACAAGTCTGAATTTGGATTGTAATTAAATATTTGACACATAATAGGTTTCTGACACAGAATAACTGTAGTCGAAGAACTTAGAATTGGTTATATGATTTGATTTGAATTTATATTCAATTTTTTGCTTTTGTACAATACATTATGCTGTTGCGAATTGACCCCCAAAAAAAAGAATAAAATTTTAACCCCCCTCCTTTTTTTTTTTAATTTTGTGCAATACACTATGCTGTTGCTTCTATCTATTGCAAGATGGCACTAGGCTGTATACACAAATTCTGTTTTGATCTGCCAAGAGTGAAGAGGAGGGGCCGAATAGAAACCCTTGGCTTTCGAAGAAACAAATATTGTGGATTAAGGACAAAAAATTGTATTTCATGATTTTGTCAAATTCTGCAAGGAAATTTGTGTAATTTGTTGAATACTTTATTTTGTGATTTACTTATACCAAAGAAATCCACAAAAATTAGTAACCCACAGAAAAATAAATGTAACCAGAGTAAAAGTAGTAGAATGAGTATTGTCCATATGTATGTATCTACAGCTGTAAAATCATCAAAACGTAACCAGAGTAAAAGTAGAAGAATGAGTATTGTCCATATGTATGTATCTACAGCTGTAAAATCATCAAAATGTAACCAGTGTAAAAGTAGAAGAATGAGAATGGTCCATATGTATGTATCTACAGCTGTAAAATCATCAAAATGTAACCAGTGTAAAAGTAGAAGAATGAGTATTGTCCATATGTATGTATCTACAGCTGTAAAATCATCAAAATGTAACCAGTGTAAAAGTAGAAGAATGAGTATTATCCATATGTATGTATCTACAGCTGTAAAATCATCAAAATGCAATCCAGTGTTATCAACTGACATTACCTTGCTAGAGAGACTTATACTGAAGGACAAAACATTACCAACAAAAATTACCTGTACATAACTGGTATTCAATGCGTCTTACTTGTCTGTTAAAACCATTTCAGTTGGGGTCAACAACACTTGTAAGATTTTTAAAGGAACTTTATAAAACTTCATGTTACAGAAGAACAAGTACAACATGTTTGGGTGCACTGAAGTCATTATTTTTGTAAATCTGTAATGTAGTGCTTCACTGGGAGAAAGGAGAATATTTGGACTCTATAAAAAAGGAAATTGGGGTAAGGTGCTCATATTTTTTCTTGGACACATGTATTCTTTAATCACTACACAATATCTCAAAAATTTACGGATAAACTTTTTTAATGAACCCACAGCTGGCCGAAGGGGTCATTAAGGGTTACCTTTGTCCGTCTGTCCATATCTACTTCCCAAATTGGTTTCTGTTCTCCAACTTTAGTTTGCCTCAACCAAATGTTATGAAACTGATACACGATGCTTATTACCACCAAACACAGATCATGTTTAAATTTGGTAGGTGTCACTTTCCCTGTTCCTGAGTTATGTCCATTTAACAATGGAAAAATTCCTAAATTTGCTGTTTTTGCCCTTTAACTTTACTTTGCCTGAACCAAATGTTAAGAAACCTATACACAATGCTTATTACCACCAAACAGAGATCAAATTTGAATTTGAGTGGCATCACTTTGACTGTTCTCAAGTTATGTCCCTTTATAAATGGAATACATTACTTTGCGAACGCAGCTGGATGTGACCGCAGAGGTCCAACCCTGAACAGTTGGGGCAACAATGTACACAATATTCCCGCTTGATACAGGTCTGAATTGGGATTGTAATTAAATATTTGACATATAATAGGTTTCTAACACAGAATAACTGTAGTCAAAGAACTTAGAATTGGTTATATGATTTGATTTGAATTTATATTCAATTTTTTGCTTTTGTGCAATACCCTAAGCTGTTGCGAATTAACATCCCCCCAAAAAAATTTTAACCCCCTCCCCCTTTTTTTTTGCTTTTGTGCAATACACTATGCTGTTGCAAATTGACCGCCCCTCTTCCAAAAAAAAATTTAAAAATTTGAAGAAATTTTCTTTTTAATTTCTGAAATCTGAAATGAGAAAAAATTGGCCCCCCTCCCCAATTTTTTCAGCATTTAAATAATAGTAGCTTCTAAAAATAAATTAACAGCTAATCACTTCAAGATAACAGAACATTTCTTTATACATAATTTAAAAGCAGTATAAGGGAGGTAATCCAAACATAATATTGTACTTTTTAATTGTCGATTAACAAGGACACCCTTGTTTTTCCCCCTAATTCTTAAACAGTTTGAGCCAAAACCCCCCAAAGCCAATCCTAACCATCCCTTTGTGGTATGGAAACTTCCACACCGACCTTCGATAGGAAAACTGACAATCCTAGTCAATTAAGATTGAGTCGAGTGCACCCTTACGAGCGGGGTTCGAACTCACAACCTCAGTGTTGACTGGCTAGTGTCCACGTTATTGTCTGGAAACTAGAAAAATGCTTATTTGGGTCCCTTTTTGGCCCTTTATTCCTAAACTGTTAGGACCATAACCCCAAAATCAATCCCAACCTTCCTTTTGTGGTTATAAACCTTGTGTTTAAATTTCATAGATTTCTATTTACATTTACTAAAGTTATTGTCCGGAAACCAAATGTCTTCGGACAATGCTGACAACTACGACAACGACGACATACCAATATACCACCGCAAAATTTTTTGCGGTCGTATAAAAATTGCTGAATTTTTCATATATCTCCAAGCGGGGGCATCTGTGTCCCATTGACACATTCTTCTTTTATTTTTACAAAATTCCATTCAGGTTTTCTAAAATACAAATGTGTAAACGTAATGTATCAAAACAGACTAAGAATTTTACTTGGAACTCATACTACATATCAACATGTCTTTCTCTTTATTGTTTTCTCCCTTAAAATGAAGATACTAATTCAAAGATACAGTGTTCTTACAATCAAGCTATTCAAAAGTATGTGAGTAAATCTTGATGTGACCTGGCAGATGAATACCAAAATATATGACCTACTAACTTTCATGATTTACTGGTTATGGAAAAGCTGAATCCTCAACTATAAAGTTAGTAATATTCTTTGAGATGGGAATATGTTCTGAATTGTTTCACCCTTTCCACCCAAATAAGGTCAAAACAACCTACAGTTCATAGTTCATTAATAAACTGTTAACACAGAGATATGTCTCGCCTTTTTGTTGAAATTAAGAAAGCAACACTTTAATATGTAAGTTTTGCAAATATTCAAAGTCAATGAACCATGACTGAAGGTATATGGCTAAACAATCTCCATGGAAATGAGATGTGCCAATGCTAATACAACTGCATACCAAATACCGTTGACTTATCATAAGTAGTTCCCTTTAAACAAACCTAAACACAAACAAATACATATATTTCAAAGTCAATAGCCCATAACTGAGGGGGAGGGGCCAAATAATCTCCATGGTAATGAGATGTGCCAATGCTAATACAATGGCATACCAAATATCATTGACCTACCACTAGTGGTTCCCCATAAACTGACCTAATCAAAAACTAATACATGAAAACTAAACTAAAGTTTCAAAGTCAATAGACCATAACTGAGGGTGCGGGGCCAAATAATCTCCATTGTAATGAGATGTGCCAATGCTAATACAACTGCATACCAAATATCATTGACCTACCACTAGTGGTTCCCCATAAACTGACCTAATCACAAACTAATACATGAAAACTAAGCAAAAGTTTCAAAGTCAATAGACCATGACTGAGGGGGCCAGGCCAAATAATCTCCATTGAAGCATGGCCAAATTTCAAGATTATTTATTGCGATTTCAGGAAAATTTGCATACAGATATAAGTATGGAATAAAGAATGCAAGTTGTTATCCTTGAGACATTCACACAGTCACAATATTAGCAATAATAAAAACCTCGCAATAATTTCTGAATTTACAGTATTTGATTACGTTCAATATCTACTCTAAAGTCTTTGATCTCATTGACAGTATTTGATTACGTTCAATATCTACTCTACTCATTGACATATCATTGTGTTGCATGTACAAGTATTCATCTTGGATAGTTTTTCAGTTTCTGACTATAAGTTGGTCATCATATAAACAAAAATGGAAAATATAACAGTTTTTAATCAACAATCAAGCATTAACTACAACAACAAATAAAACTACATTGTAATTTATAAAACAGTGGTATGAGGACCAGCCTCTAGCTAGTCATTTCACAATGAAAGTAATTGCTGTAAATATTCAAGAGGCTTTACCCTTTAATAATAATAAAAATGTGCTTCGCAGAGGTCCAACCCTGAACAGTTGGGGCAAAAATGGACACAATATTCAAGCTTGATACAGGTCTGAATTTGGATTGTAATTAAATATTTGACACATTATAGGTTTCTGACACAGAATAAATGTAGTCAAAGAACTTGAAATTGGTTATATGATTTGAATTTATATTCAATTGAAGATTTCTTGCTGTTGTGCAATACACTGTGCTGTTGCAAAATACTTAGTAAATCTGTTTTCAGACTATATACAAAGAATTAGCAAAATAAATTGTGACCCCAAAATTTTTTTTTTTGGAAAATTGATAATTTCTTAAATCTTGAGGGAAATTTTTTGTAAAATGTGGTATAAGAGACATCCATACACTTAAACACAAGTTATTGTCTGAAAACTAGAAAAATGCTTGTTTTGGCCCCTAATTCTTGATTACCCCCAAAATGAATCCCTACCTTCTACTTGTGGTATTGAACCTTGTGGTACAATTTCAGAGCAATCAAAATACTTATACACAAGTTATTGTCCTGAAACTAGAAAAATGCTTGTTTTTTGCCCTTTTTGGCCCCTAATTCTTAATCGGTTGGGACCATCACTCCCAAAAACAATCCTAACCTTCCTTTTGTGGTATTGAATCTAAATTTCATAGAGATCCATGTACTTAAACTAAAGTTTTTGTCCGGAAACCAAATGTCTTCAGAAGATGACGACGACGTGATAGCAATATACGAACGCAAATTTTTTGCAGTCATATAAAAATGGGCCAAGTGACTTTTAAAGTTGAACTTTATTGTCTCTTCTTCAAACTGGTAAGATGTTGAAAATTGTAAGGTTGTTGTTAGTATAAAGCAGGCACAGTTTACTTTTCCATCTACCGCTAATTTCAATAACTGACTTTCTTGTTACATTATTAGGAAATTCCAACACCTAGTTACCAGTGTTACTTGAGTAAAAAAGTTAAACTTTGATATGAAAACTTTAATCATAACGACATTTATTAACTAATTTACTCTACACATTGTTTCAATGGTTTTTTAACTACTTTTTTGTGTTTTGAAAAGAAATCTGAATATATATGTCGCAAGAGAGGAAATTCTGTGAAAAATGTTCAGCCATAATTAAGAGGGGAGATAAACTTAGTCATGCTTAACATCACCATAAGATATCATTGTTTTGCTGTAACATTATCTCCCTCCCACATGATGACGGTTGTTGTTTGCTCAATGTTCAGTGGGAAATATATCCTGCATGTTCAGGACAAACTTGAAATTTACTGTTTCACAAAATCACAAATGTCATCATTTCAGAAGTTTTCATATTGAAGTCAATTTTTTTTTTCAAAACTTTTAATGAAACAGAAATTGAGTAGTAAGATTTTTTATTATTGCACCTCATCTTCTTTATATTAACAACTTTTCTCTAACAATGAGCCGTAACTTTTCCACAGCTGAAAAAGTGTTTGATATCATGAAAGGGCAATAACTCTTGCATAAGTACAGTAATGATACAATTAGCTATTTAATATGCTACCTATAAGCAATGCATAGCTTTAAGTTTCAGAACTAGAACTCTGAAACATAAATGCACTAGTATTTATAAAAATTGAAATTGAAATTACATGTAGTATAAATATTACATAGAATGTCATTTATGAAATTAAATAAATCCACTGTAAACATTCTATTGGAACTTTTGAAACCTCAGATAGTTATATTCAAAAGAGGAGACCAGTCAAACTTTAAAAAGAATGCAAGAAAAATATAATTTAAGATGAGTTCAGATGATAAAAAAAATCATTTTAACAAAATTTCAAACTTTTGTAAGTTTGTTTAATATATTTCTTTTCAGTCTTGTTGAGAACTACATAACTCCTAAAAAATATTCCACCATATCTAGCACCAAGCCGTCCTGCAGCTCTACTAGGATACATCTAATGTAAAACGACTGAATTCATCCAGGTTTGAAGCAGTAAAAAAGAAACATAGGTGATCCCTGAAATAAAGAAATATATATAAATATACTGATAAGAGAACATAACAATCAAATAATTAGAGACAATCAGGAGAAATTGTTCAGTACATTTAATGAAAATTTACTGATTAAACTGCATGGTTTAGTAAAAATTGAAATATATTTTACAAAAAGAAATGTTCAAAAATTAAACTGGTGATTATTAATATGTTCAGCATAGGAATACCATAATTTTCTGACAAGAAAAAAAGATATTGCTACAGAAAGAATCACTGATGACTTATTCTTAAATTGTAAGCTAAATTACCTAAAATTGTATTTACTCAGTGTAACTCCATATATTATAACAAAAATCCCTATCTCTCTTATGTTGGTATAAGAGAAGAAACTCTATAATTAAAACAACAATGAATACCTTTGGGCTCCAGTACATTAGATATACTTGTTTAAGGGACCATTCTTTTGTCAGTTCATGTCCATGGCATATTAGTGTTAACTGAAAATGATAAAATACATCAAATTACCATTACTAATGAAATGTTCTTACTGATGTTTTCTTATCCAATTACAAAAAACAAAGATCTTGTAATGCAATAAGCAAAATTATACATGTTTTTTTCTTCTTTCAAAATGACTTTTTAAAATAACAGATAACCAATTTCAGGGGACAGATAATAATTATCTGATTCCACCTTTAGGTTGACAATTAGGTCTCTATAGTAAATATGTATTGTCTAAACCATCCTGTACAGAAGGAGGTATATGACCAAATCAGCCATTCAATTTTCCCTAACAGTACTATTCATTGAAACACAAATAATAGACACTTGACCAAGATGCATCCCTTTGATATTTAAATTACATTGTATAAAAATGCTTTAAGAAAATTTGATCACACCACCTAACCAGTTTCTGTTCAATGTCAATTCCTTCACTCCATTACCTGCACTTTCTTTGTAAACAAATTTTCACTGTAAAACTTTAATTTTGAAATCTTTTGAAATTTTGAAATTTTTGGAGAAGATTGTAAAACTTGTGTCTGATCCATTTGTCATTTTGAACAATAAAATATGTTTAAACTTAAAGCCAAATACATCAACCAGAGGAAAATATATCATGTATAAGTGACCCCCAAAAATGCTTGGTCCTGAGTCATAAAAAAAGCATCCATGTAAAAATGATATCAGGAAATACATAAAATAATACCTCTACTTCTGATGGTATATCTAATCTTTTCATCAGTAGTTTAATAACATCATCAACTTGTAGTCTGTTTGAACACCTAATGAATTTTTCCTGCAGGGATGGTACCTTGCTGTGACTTCCTCGAACTGGCATTGAATGGACACTGGAAAATAATAATTACCTATTGTACCAATTTTAGAATTATTAATATACCTTAATAAACTGATTCGCTGAGCGCAGCTGGATATGCCCGCAGAGGTCCAAACCTGAACAGTTGGGGCAAAAATGGACACAATATTCAAGCTTGATACAGGTCTGAATTTGGATTGTAATTAAATATTTGACATATTATAGTTTTCTGAATAAATGTAGTCAAAGAACTTGAAATTGGTTATATGAATTGAATTTATATTCAATTAAAGATTTCTTGCTGTTGTGCAATACACTGTGCTGTTGCGCAATACTTAGTAAATCTGTTGTCAGACTATAAACAAATAAAATCTAATAACTCGGAAACATAAAATCGAAAATTTATAAAAATCAAAAGGGAGCTTACAAAAATAGATATAAACAATTTACCAAAGTTTCATAAAAAATGCTGAAAGTATTTTTGAGTTATTTTCTGAAAACTGGAAAATCCCCCTTTTTGTAATGAATAAAACCCCATAAATCGGAAACATACAGTCTAAAATTTATAAAAATCAAAAGGGAGCTCATGTTGATAGAAATAAACAATTTACCAAAGTTTCTTGCAAATTGATGAGATTGTTTTTGAGTTATTGTCTGAAAACTGGAAAATCCCCTCTTTTTTAATGAATAAAACCTGAAAACTCGGAAACGGTTAATAAGAAATTTATAAAAAACAAAATGGAGCTCACGTCAATAGATATAAACAATTCACAAAAGTTTCAAGCAAATTGGTGAAATTCTTTTCGAGTTATTGTCCGAAAACTGGAAAATCCCCCCTTTTTTAATGAATAAAACCCCAAAACTGGAAACTGTAAATCCGAAATTTAAAAAAAACGAAAGGGAGCTCACGTCAATAGATATAAACAATTTACCAAAGTTTCATGCATATTGGTTAAAGTGTTTTTGAATTAATGTCCGACATGTTGAAGACGGACGGACGGACAGACGGTCAACGGTATACCATAATACGTCCTGTAAACTGGCGTATAAAAATCAGACAATAATAATTACTCCTGGTATCAAATACACTTCTGACTAACCCTTCCTTATTTTCATATCTCAAAATAAATGTTTCATGAACTATCATATGCATTTATCATTCAAATACACATTTTGTCAAATGAGCGCAGTAAATTAGTTCGAAAGGCTTCATATTGTATATAGCAGCAGATATTTGATTTATCGGATTGTATTTGTGTGTTTTTCATGATAGAAACAATTTTTTCCCCTTCTTTTACTAGCAAAACAAACCATGACTTGATAAGTGTGTTCAAACTTATCAACATCTGTGATAAGTCCAGTTAAATTAATTTTTTTCTTCAAAATGAGTCTTAAAGTGAAGTTTTAATGTTGTATAATTTTGCATAAATCATGTGTATAATATGCTGGAGGGTATATTTCTAAATTGATATAGTATTCTAGGGATGAAACATTTGCATATCCTGCTCCAGATCATTGTTTTAATCTGCTGTAAGAAAAAACTAACATTCAACTGTTTCAAACAGTGATTTACTATAAATTCAGAAATTATTGCGTGCATTTATTATTACAATTTTTGAAAAATGGACATAAATGTGAGATTAATTATTGCGATTTCAGGAAAAGCTGCATACCAATATGTGCATCAGATATCAGAATGTGAGTTCCTATTATTGCGATACTCACCCAGTCGCATTATTCGCAACAATAAAATCCTGGCAATAATTTTTGGATTTACTGTATATGGAAAATTTGATCAATCTATATGATTTTATTCTATCTTACTGATATCTTTCTAAACAAATGCTGATCTTTTCATCATACTTGTACATATGTCTATCGTCACTGACTTGTATACATGTTAGTTTTGGCTCAGGTATTTTCTCCACCACACCTTTACATTAAAACAAATACTTTTTATTATTCACATTTCATGTTGACGGCAGTCTGATTCACATACAAAGGACTATAAAGTCTACATATAAATGGATGATATAATAATTTTACTTTTGACTCTCACAGATTGAGGTCAGAATTATTTTCGTTTTTTATAAAGGAAGTATGTTCAATATTTAGAGAACAGAAATATACTACAATGTACTGAGATTTAAATTTGTAACTGAAATACATGTATTAACATTGTTAAATAAATTGTTTTGGGGCAACCAACAGCAGAAACCCCCAAGTCATCCAAAGCTCATAATATAAAGGAACCAATCAAATATCCTGTTTGAATAATAAGTTTTATAACATGTGTACCATCAGATAAATGTAGTTCCTAAATTAACCAATTTACAGTGTAAAATTATTTCATAAGTCTCTAGCCACAGATTAATATTTTTATGTAAAAAAATAAAATTGCTCAATTTTATTTTCAGACTGATAATTTTGATTTTGACAATCTACTATAATGTCAGGATATTTTGACAGAATTTCTTTTCAAATATTTTTTCATAATATTTATTTCAAATATTAGGTCAAAATTATCTGTTGAGTAAATAGTATGTATGAGTTGTAAGTGATCGTTTATCAATATCTAAGATATTTACCATGTATTATTTGATTTTCTCAATAATTTCATTCACTGATCCATTTGATTGGAAAACTTGATTTACATCATAATAATAATATTGAGTGAATGTGATACATTTTATTTGAAAATTCACACTTTACATTATAAAAGAAAAATCATGTTTATGTATATATCTAATTTGCATCACAAGAATTTTCAGAATAGGACTTTAATTGGTAAAAATATCATTACGGTAAGTATATTACAAAATGTATTAACAGGCTGTTATATGCTTAATCCACAAAACAAAATTACCGTTTAGGCAAAAGAAATTATGCAGATGATTACCTCCCCTTATCATAAGGCTAGAAAAATACTGCACAGGACTACAAGGTATAAATCAATGTAATGTATATTGTTATAAAAAACTCATTTAACCCTGAGTATAACAGGTTTATCCCTGAGTAAAACTGGTATAACCCTGAATAAAACTGATTTCCTCTGAGTAAAATGGGTATAACCCTGAATAAAACTGGTTTACCCCTGAGTAAAACTGGTTTATCCCTGAGTAAAACTGGAATAACCCTGAGTAACTGGTATAACCCTGAATAAAACTGGTTTAACCCTGAGTAAACTGGTTTAACCCTGAGTAAAACTGGATTATCCCTGAGTAAAACTGGTTTAACACTGAGTAAAGCTGGTTTAACCCTGAGTAAAACTGGATTATCCCTGAGTAAAAACTGGTTTAACACTGAGTTAAGCTGAATTAACCATGTGTTGTTCCTTGTTTTTCTGAGGAGTACTGTAAATTCAGAAATTATTGCGTGCATTTATCATTGCGATTTTTTAATATGGGACAAAAATGCGAGTTTAATTATTGCGATTTCAAAAAACTCTGCATACAGATCTATGTTTCAGTTATCAGAATGCGAGTTCTTATTATTGCGAAACCTACCCAGTCGCATTATTCGCATTAATAAAAACCTCCCAGTAATTTCTGAATTTACAGTATAGTGTCGGTGGTTAATGTGTTCTGTTGTACTGTGGTGTATTTTTTGTGAAACTTGTTATCCATTTTATGTATTATATAAATGATCACACTTTTATAAGAATTATTAATTACCTTTCTTTAATTTAGAAAATCCTCTAGAATTGTAAAACTCTTCTCTCCTTTTTTCCTCATCTGCAAATAATTGCCATTGTGATAGCCTGTTATTTTATGTATTTTGTATATTTTTATATTCTTAGTATTTAGTATTAGTATATACTTGAATAAAGTTATATTGTTAGCTTATTAATTACATTTTGTAATTAAGGATTAGCATTTTGTATTATTCTGTTTTAACTTATTGACATGGACTACTGACGGACGAATTCTCATCTCATGCTTTGGTTAAGTCTGATTTCACTGTAGTTAGTACTTTATTTTCACGGTTGATTTGAGCGCTATCGTACATTTCTACTATTGGTCAGTACTTTTGGCGGTTTAATTCTTTTGTTCTAGATCTTATGGGAAGGCATCTTGTGGTTAACACCTATATATTTACCTGTCTGCAATTTAACAACTTAAAGAAATTAATATCTTAAATAACAATTCTCTGATTGGAAAGTTTCTTATATAAGGTATATTTAAACCTTACCAAAGATGTAGTGTTATAATATATAATGGTTTATATGGAAATGTGCCACTTGCACGATATGTGAGGTAAGCTAAGTGTATTTGTATTCTTGTTTCGCTTAGCTTTAGTTTTTAATATTTGCTTTGCTATATTGTTACTTTTTGTGCTTATTTGCTTTTTGATTTAACCAAGCACGCAGCTTACGTTTTTGTGTAGTTTATGTTACCAACACAAGTAATATTTATAATAGACATTGGTATGAGACAGCATATGAGAACATGTACTATAATATCTAAGTCTAATTGGTATAATTGTAATTGAGACAAGTAATGGCTATTGTATCCACAGTATATATTTTTGTGACTTGATACATAAGTATGCAGCTAAATAAGTTTGCATGATAATGAATTACGAACATTAGTTTAATTATTACTTAGTAAACAGATTTATCTATCTGTAACTTATAAGTACATTTATATTTTACAGGGCTGTATTTACATATTCATATAGTTACTTCGTTTTCGTCTGAGAAATAAAAGTTACAGAACCCTAGATCGAAGTTAGTTATTTATTACTAAAAGCCTGGAAAAACCGGCTTTTACAATTTTTTAAATTAAATTTCTTAACAGTCATCAATGATATCAATTTCTTGATATTCATAAAAATTATTTCATACATAAATATGTATTCTAAGCTTTGGTTGTTAAAAGGATGAAATAACCCTTAAACAAGTGAGAAAAATTTGACAGAACAGTCTGCAATGAAAACCAATGTTAAATGTGAATAAAAAGAAATGTGGGCTTAATAACATTAATAACAGAAGTTCACCAAAAAATATAACACCTTGAGTTAGCCTGAGGTCAACTAACAATCTTTAACAATGGATAAGCACCATTACCATATTATAAACTCATATCTAGACAAGACAAATGGAAATCTATTCTCTTTCCAAACTATACAATACACATGTAAATTATCACATTAAGACATTTCTTTACAAATGATTTATTTAAAGCAGTTGTTGGAATAGCTCCCTTTTCATGTATTAAACAGAATATACATGCAACTTTGCTTAAATGCTCTCACTTACTCTTGACTAACAGAATTGAATGAAGCATAATCAACAGTTATGGAAACTTTTGTGGATTGTTATCTGATTGGCGATCACACCATATCTCCTTATTTTTAAATTGTAAATCTTAAATGTTCTCTTTTTTTATAACTGAAAAGGGTCCCCAAATTTATTTTAGCCAGTAGGCCATTTTATCTAATCCTTTTTTGACTATAAAAACTGCTGTTAGGCAATCAAAATAGCCAGCCATTGAGACTCATACCAAGTGATTTTGTTCCAAAATAAATAAATTAAGAGTGAATTGGAAAGGGTTTCTATTAAAAGAGGGACGAAAGATACCAGAGGGACAGTCAAACTCATAGATTGAAAATAAACTGACAATGCCATGGCTAAAAATAAAAAGACAAACAAACAACAGTACAGAAGACACAACATAGAAAACTAAAGATTAAGCAACACGAACCCCACCAAAAACTGGGGGTGATCTCAGGTGCTCCGGAAGGGTAGGCAGATCCTACTCCACATGTGGCACCCATCCTGTTGCTTATGTTATTACAAATCCGGTAAATAGTCTAATTCGGTAGGTCACATTTGTGAAAAGGGAAGGGTATTGTAGTTACGACATAACGAACATATTCGATATCATCTGTGAAACGGTTATTCCATAACGGTCAACCAACTCGTGATGGCGTCCCTAAAATTAACGAAGGGATGATTTCAACTTCACCATTTGGAACTCTTGGTTTAATAGCTTCCTTCTGAGCAGCAATCCTCTATCAAGGAAATCATCAATAGGAAATACAAGCCCGGGAATATCTTATCAATTGGGAGATATATACTCCGTATGCAAGCGCTGCTGGAATGTTGCTACATAGAAATGGAAAGTTCACAATTGGGAAGCTGAAATCATCTCTTTTGTCGTAAAGTTTTGTTTTCAACCGACCCTCATTGTCAATTTCTAGATGTAAGTCAAGATATGAGGCAGACTTAACTGTATCTGTAGTATCCTTTATCTCTAGTTTGATGGGATAGATTCGTTCAACACAGTCACCAAATTTTGTATTATTTAGTGAGAGAACATCATCTATATAGCGGAACGTAAAGTTAAAGGATATTGCTAACTTCTTATCTTTCTTCCTAAGAAGTTCCTGTATGAAGTCTAACTGACAACACATTGATAGAAATGTAGAGCATCAATTGTATGAAGTTGAAGTCATTTTCATCATTTTTCATCTAAAAAATTACCAGAGAGTTACTTTTTTTTTTAAAAAGCACCCTTTTCAGCTATCAAACTTCTGTGAAATATAGTGCAAGATCCTACACCATGGCTAAAACAATAAATTGCTTCGCTGAGGGCAGCTGGATACGACCGCAGATGTCCAACCCTGAAAAGTTGGGGCCAAAATGAACACAATATTCACGCTTGATACAGGTTTGAATTTGGATTGTAATTAAATATTTGACACATAATAGGTTTCTGCCACAGAATAACTGTAGTCAAAGAACTTAAAAATTGGTTATATGATTTGAATTTATATTCAATTTTTTGCTTTTGTGCAATACACTTTGCTGTTGCAAATTGATCCCCCCTCCCTAGAAAAAATTACCCCGTTTTTTTGCTTTTGTGCAATACACTTTCCTGTTGAATATGAGCCCCCAAAAAAATATTAGAAGACATTTTCTTTTTAATTTCTGAAATCTGAAATGAGAAAAATAGTCCCCAAAATATTTTTTCACCTCCCCTACCCTTATTCCAAAAAATTCTTTCCCTCAAGATATAGTCATTATCTCAATTCAAATTTCTAATAAATTTTGCAACCATAATTATCCATTTAAATACATCATGAAAGTCGTAAAATATAAAATAACATACAAACATCACTGTGTATCATCGCCACGGAAATTGGGTACTAACGAGCGGAGAGAAATGGAAAAAAAAGTAAACAAGGTAAGAATTCATTCAATTTAAAGCATTCCTACTGATTTGACGAGGTACCGCTTAAGAAATGACTTTCTGATATATAATTCTTTAAATTATTAGGCCGATAAGTACAAAATTAAGACAATATTTTGTGTTATACTCCAAAGCTTGCCACTTAGTACCTGAAAATTTCGAGGTCGATTGTCCTCTGTCGCCCCATTGTCAAGATATTCAACTGTTTTCATTATTTTTCCAGACACGTTTTAGATTATGATAGTGTGACATCATATTGACTGAAATTTTTGTCATAAAGATGTTTTTAAAGCATATGGACCAAAACATTGTTTGTTTATTGTACGGCGAATTGCAGGACGTTGTAATGCTAATTGCAAAATAACAACTTTTGTCTGTACGGCGTCTTGCAATATATTGTAATTAATCACTGTTTAGATAATATCAAGTGACGATATTTTGGCTGTATCAAAGCTTTACCGACTTACAAATAAACAAAATAAACTACTTATCAAATATTATAAAATATATGCCGTTAATTTCGTTCAGAAGTTTTCGTTGCGTACATCTATTTGACTTTGTGTTTTAAAGACAAAAGGTTTTTCAACCATATCCTAAATACATTCATATATCGTTATAATACTAACGACTGTTGTCTTATTTGTTGTCAGGGTGAAATTTTGTAAGTTCAATAAAAACCCCGACCATTCACCTTTTGTTGGTGCTGGTTTTTTAATATAAACAGTGGAGATGTTGTATGATTGCAAATAATATAACTATCCACCAGGGTCAAATAAAGTGTATGTAAGCAATTATATGCTATTGTTTGGCCTTCAACAACGAAAAATCGTACCTTATAGTCCGCTATAAAAGCCCCGACATGAAAATTGTGGAAGGATTCAACAAGAAAACTAACGGCCTAACTCATAACAAAACAATTTACTGAAAACAACAAATATGATAGAGATGAACCAACGACAACCACCGAACTACAGGCTCGTGACTTGGACAGACAAAATAAAGAATGTGCTGGGTTTAATAGATATAGGAAGATGTGGTATGAGTGCCAATGAGACAAATCTCCATCCAAGTCACAATTTATAAAAGTAAACCATTATAGGTCAAGGTACGGTCTTCAACATTGTTTATTTTTTAATTTCTGAAATGAATAATTTGTTAAAAGAAAAGTGAAGAAAATACTTTGTTTTCATTGAAAATTAGGAGAAATAAATCATGAATTGTGTTTCAATTAATTTTCTTGTTTCTTATTGAAAATAAGATTGTATTTTTTTTTTTTTTTTTTAGTTTAAGTAAATTCAATCAATCTTTTATTTACAGGAAAATAATAATAAAGACTGTTGCTAAGGCTGTTTGGCCTAAACTTAAAGGAGTAGTTGGAGGGTAGTGAAAAGGAGTGTATTCGTCCAATTTTCATTGTTACAGTAGTACATTTTCATGATTACTATGTATAATATTTCTCAGTAAATTTTAATGTGATATTGTGCCAATTAAAATTATATAATTAATACAAGTAAGACTTGCATTTGCCTTAAAAGATATAGCAGTGCGTGATTATTTGTTTTCAAACACACCTTCTCTGTTTTGAAACTTATAAAGGTTTGAATCTTGGTCTATCTGTTTGGTTGAATATAAATGTGAATTCATTAAGTTTCAAAATCAACAGTTAGCCCTATTTTTGTGTGTGTGTAAATAATCTAATCTTTAGATAGATGATAAAATTAAAATCGTTTTCTTAATAAGAAGAAAAAGTGCAACTTAAGCACGCCTGAATGTAAAAGGTGTACCCGACTTATTCTTTCACGATAAGAATTTACCGATTTCGGTATTTTAACAAAACTGTTTACGAGGGCAAATAAGTAAATGAACGCTATCAAATCAACATTTAAATTTACGTGGATTTTTCCAAAAGAATTAATGAGATTGCACCATCAGGATTCAAAAATATTTCAACCTGTCCTTATTAGATGTTATTTCAAATAATTCTTTAAACTTACAAGTCAAAATATGCTAGCTTTTGTGAATTGTATTAATAAGTATATAATATTAAGATGACAACCAAAAACTTCATACAAGGTCATCTCTATTCTCAAGTAGAAAGTTTATATAAATAGTTTATGCCGTAGCCACAGCGGTTTGTATCCCTTGTATCGGATTCTTCTTTCATTCTTTCCAAAAATGATGAATCTAAGGTTAATATTGTTTTAAATTCAAACAGTGTTAGCCACCGAGCTTGTTCATTTCTTACTATATAGAGATGAAGTTTTTTAGAAAATTAATGTTCTTTATTCTAGTATATTGGCTATATCTGCCTTTTACAAATAAGACAATAACATTAATTGAAAAGGAGACGTGGAATGGTTTTCACTGAGAGGACTTTCAAACAAAGTCCAAATGAAATAGATTTGACCAACTATTGGTCTTTATGCACTTCACAATGAACAAAACCCATACCGTATCAAAATTGCCTGATTTATGACAAAATCATAAACAAATATGTCAGGCAGCAACTTACGACATCCACTATATTACATGTTCCTGACGGGACAGACACATATATAATGAGGCGGGGTTAAACATGTTTGTGATCACTCAAACCTCCCTTAACATGGTGCCGTGGTGTAGCATTTTTTTGCAGAGAATGATAATTCATTTATATTTCATTTTATCTGAAAGTTGAAAGAGAATTCATTCACTTAATGGTTCTAAATATTCAATGCGGAAAAATTCTCCTGCCCTTACCTCCTTCCTTCCCTCCACCCACAATCCATCCCGAAATGTTCATCACTTATATGCAAATGCTGACTAATGTTGTATGGTTAAAACATTTGGTTGAGGCAATTTAAAGTTTGAGAATAGAAACGACAGATTTAGCTTTTTCTATTTATAAAGGGCATAACTCAAGAACGGTAACAGTGACGCTACCCAATTTATAACTTGATTTGTGTTTTGTGGTGATAAGCATTTCGTCTAAGTTTTAAAGCTTTTGGTTACGGCATACTGAAGTTAGAGAACGAAACCAATTTTGGGACTTTCTGGACGGACGGAACAGACGGGTCGGACGGACATTGGTAACATTTAACGCTACGTCAGGGCATAACAACAGGTCAGTAAAACAGTGACATGCCTTTCCGAAAGTTACAACATTTGCCAGCTTTTGTATATGCCGTATTCACATTGTATACATCAGGTATGTAAAAGATGTAATAGGACTGTGTTCAAGCCTTATATTGTGTATACATCTTAAATGGTGTCAAGCGGTTGTATTTTATCAAATGCATAATTAGATATTTGAACCTAACACTTTATTTTCTTGAAAAAGACGGCAAAAAATATTTTGAAATTAGCAAGTTGCCATACAGTTGAAAACAAGTTGCCATACAGTAAATATGTCAACACGAGCAAGTTGCCGTACCCAGACTCTACTTTTATGGTCTATATTCTTTAAAACCATCATTCTGACAACAAATTTCAGTAAATATGATGCCACACTATAATAATCTAAAAGTGTCTGGAAAAATAATGAAAACAGTTGAATATCTTGCCAATGGGGCGACAGAGGACGATCGACCTCGAAATTTTCAGGTACTAAGTGGCAAGTTCTTGAGTATAACACAAAATCTTGTCTTAATTTTGTACTTATCGGCCTAACAACTTAAAGAATTATATATCAGAAAATCATTTCTTATGCGGTACCCTCGTCGAATCAGTAGAAATGCTTTAAATTGAACAATTCTTACCTTGTTTACTTTTTTTTCCATTTCTCTCCGCTGTTAGTACCCAATTTCCGTGGCGATGATACACAGTGAACATGTAGTCATGGCTAAAATTAATATTAATTAATAGTAACTTCTAAAAATAAATTGACAGCTAATCACCTCAAGACAACCATCATTTTTAATACATAATTTACAAGCAAATAAGGAGGTAATCAAACATTGTTGTTTTAAATGGGATTGAATTACCTCCCTTAGACTGCTTTAAAATTGTCTTCATTGTCCTTTAACCAGAAAAAACCTTGTTTTTCCCCCTTTTTTGCCCCTAATTCCTAAATGGTTTGAGCCTTAACCCCCCCAAAGTCAATCCTAACCATCCCTTTGTCATATGGAAACTTATGGAATAATTTCAGAGAGATTCATACACTTAAACACAAGTTATTGACTGGAAACTACAAAAATGCTTATTTGGGCCCCTTTTTTGGCCCCTAATTCCTAAACAGTTAGGACCAAAACCCCTAAAATCAATCCCAACCTTCTTTTAGTGGTTATAAATCTTGTGTTAAAATTTTATTGTTTTCTATTTACTTATACTAAAGTTATAATCCGGAAACCATCTGTCTTTGGACGACGCTGACGACGTTATACCAATATACAAGCAAAAAATTTTTAATTTTTGCGGTCGTATAAAAATGATAAAAAGATAGTTGACAGTCCTCAAAACACTCTACATGGAAAAACTAAAGATTGAGCAACATAAACTCCACCAAGAACTGGGGATGAACTCATGTGCTCTGGAAGATTAAGTACTTACTCTCAAACAATGCTGGTACAATTTTATAGACAATATCTTGCATGGTACGATCAGCTCTCAGATGAAGTTGTGGCTGAGTTTCGTGTATTTTCACACCACACTGAGGACATGACTTGCTGGTTTGTAAGTATTTCACTATACAACTTTTGCAAACTGTAAACAAAAAAAGCATTCAATAAAGAATCATTCAATGAAAATTGAAATAAAATGCTCCATGGCGCAGCTTGATACGACCGCAGAGGTCGAACCCTGAATAGTTGGGGCAAGTATGGACACAACATTCAAGCTTGATACAGCTCTGAATTTGGATTGTGATTAAATATTTGACACAGCATAGGTTTCTGACACAGAATGAATGTGGTCTAAGAACTTAAAAAATTTTAAATTGGACATTCACCTATTATGGTCCAATATCCAAAATCTAAATACTTGGTTAGATTCAGCATATCAAAGAACCCCAAGAGTTCAATTTTTGATGAAATCAAACAAAGTTTAATTTTGGACTCTTTTGACCTCAATGTGGACAAAGTTGATAACGGGGCCCAAAAATCAAAAATCTAAATACATGGTTAGATTCAGCATATCAAAGAACCCCATATATTGAATTTTTGTTGAAATCAAACAAAGTTTAATTTTGGACCCTGATTTGGACCAACTTGAAAACTGGGCCCATAATCAAAAATCTAAATACATGTTTAGATTCAGCATATCAAAGAACCCTATGAATTCAATTTTTGTTAAAATCAAACTAAGTTTAATTTTGGACCCTTTGGACCTTAATGTAGACCAATTTGAAAATGGGACCAAAATTAAGAATCTAAATACACGGTTAGATTCGGCATATCAAAGAACTCCAATAATTCAATTTTGATGAAATCAAACAAAGTTTAATTTTCACCCTTTTGACCTCAATGTGGAAAAATTGATAACAGGGCCCAAAAATCAAAAATCTAAATACATGGTTAGATTCAGCATATCAAAGAACCCCATATATTCAATTTTGTTGAAATCAAACAAAGTTTAATTTTGGACCCGATTTGGACCAACTTGAAAACTGGGCCCATAATCAAAAATCTAAATACATGTTTAGATTCAGCATATCAAAGAACCCTATGAATTCAATTTTTGTTAAAATCAAACTAAGTTTAATTTTGGACCCTTTGGACCTTAATGTAGACCAATATGAAAATGGGACCTAAAATTAAGAATCTAAATACACGGTTAGATTCGCATATCAAAGAACCCCAATAATTCAATTTTTGATGAAATCAAACAAAGTTTAATTTTGGACCCTTTTGACCTCAATGTGGAAAAAATTGATAACAGGGCCCAAAAATCAAAAATCTAAATACATGGTTAGATTCAGCATATCAAAGAACCCCATATATTCAATTTTTGTTGAAATCAAACAAAGTTTAATTTTGGACCCCGATTTGGACCAACTTGAAAACTGGGCCCATAATCAAAAATCTAAATACATGTTTAGATTCAGCATATCAAAGAACCCTAAGAATTCAATTTTTGTTAAAATCAAACTAAGTTTAATTTTGGACCCTTTGGACCTTAATGTAGACCAATTTGAAAACGGGACCAAAAATTAAGAAGCTAAATACACGGTTAGATTCGGCATATCAAAGAACCCCAATAATTCAATTTTGATGAAATCAAACAAAGTTTAATTTTGGACCCTTTGGACCTCAATGTGGACCAATTTAAAAGCGGGCCCAAAATCCAAAAACTTAATACACGATTAGATTCAGCATATTAAAGAACCCCAAGAGTTCAAGAATAAAACCCCATTGAAATTGGTCAAGAAATAAGCAATTTATACAAAGTATCTTCTTTTGCACAATACTGTGCAATTGAATATTTCTTGCAATTGCGCAATACTGTGCAATTGAATATTTCTTGCTATTGCACAATACTGTACAATTGACAATTTCTTGCTATTGCGCAATATTGTGCTATTGGATATTTCTTGCTATTGCGCAATACTGTGCAATTGAAGATTTCTTGCTATTGCGCAATACTGTGCAATTGAAAATTTCTTGCTATTGCACAATACTTATTATATAATAATTTATCTCCTGCCATATCATTATTATTTGCTTTTAAATATAAATCAGAAATAACCAACTTAAAATGGAAAATTTTAAAGAAAAAAAGGAAAAAAAGAAAACCCCAAACCCCCAAATTTTTGAACCCCTTATGATTCATCACCCCCAAACTCAATCCCAGCCTTCCCTTTGAGGTATGGTACCTTGCAGTACAATTTCAGAGAGATCCATACACTTGAACACAAGTTATTGTCTGGAAACTAGAAAAATGCTTATTTTTGGCCCCTTTTTGGCCCCTAATTCCTAAACGTTTCAGGCAATTACCCGCAAACTCAATTCCAGCTTTCCCTTTGTGATATGGAACCTTGTAGTACAATTTCAGAAAGATCCATACACTTACACACAAGTTATTGTCATGAAACTAGAAAAATGCTTGTGTTTTGCCCCTTTTTTGGCCCCTAATTCCTAAACGTTTCAGGCAATTACCCCCAAACTCAATTCCAGCTTTCCCTTTGTGATATGGAACCTTGTAGTACAATTTCAGAAAGATCCATACACTTACACACAAGTTATTGTCATGAAACTAGAAAAATGCTTGTTTTTTGCCCCTTTTTTGGCCCCTAATTCCTAAAATTTGGAGGCAATTACCCCCAAAATCAATCCCAGCATTCCCTTTGTGATATGGAACCTTGTGGTACAATGTCAGAGAGATCCATACACTAACACACAAGTTATGTCTGGAAGTTACAAAAATGCTTATTTTTGGCCCCTTTTTGGCCCCTAATTCCTTAACTGTTGGTACCATAACCCCAAAATCAATCCCAACCTTCCTTTTGTGATATTGAACCTTATGTTAAAATTTCATAGAGATCCAGTCACTTAAACTAAAGTTAGAGTGCGAAACCAATGCGTCTTCGGACGACGACGACGACGGACGGACGGCGACGGCGACGACGGCGACGACGGCGACGCCAACGTCATACCAATATCGACCACAAAAATTTTTGCGGTCGTATAAAAATTATAACATGTATAGTTGTTTTCAAGCAGTATTTAATATACTAGAAAGTCAAAGTTAACTTCAAGAGATTGAATTAAATTGTAATATAAAACAGACAAATTAATGATTCTGAAACTTTTTTTGAATATTCAATTAATATCAATATAAGGAGAACTCATGCCAAAAAGACATATGGCAAAAAGCTGTTTTTTTATTTTACTTAAAATCTTAATGAATACCCTACATAAATTTAGCTTTGAAATTTTCGTACATTTCATATTGCACTTATTATTGTTTGCTTACTCATACATACATATATAAATAAGAAGATGTGGTATGATTGCCAATGAGACAACTCTCCACCAGAGACCAAATGATGTAGAAGTTAACAACTAAAGGTCAATGTTTGGCCTTCAACAAAGAGCAAAACCCAAACCGCTGACTAACTTATTTATCAGCTGATCTCAAGCTTGCTTTCAGAAAGTGTGAGTACTCTTAGTTGCAGTCTATTTCTTGTTCATGTTGTGTCCTATGAATTGACCTTTTTAGTTAATTTCAATTTATTTGATAAGGTTAGGAGAGTTGAACACTCAGAAACCTGTTAAATCTTGGCACATTCCTAACCTGTCTGTCACATGTCAGGAGCCTGATTTTCATTGGTTGCTACTGTCTTCATGTAATAATAATAATGTTGACTTATGGTGTGTGTTTTGCTGTGTAGTGTCCTAAAGTTGTTAACCTCCTCATCCTCCAATCTCTGGTGGATAGTTGTCTCACTGGCAATCAAACCACATCTCCTTATTATATAAGGATGCTGGTTGTTTATTTTTGATAAACAAACTTGGTTAATCAAGAAGTTCCTGCCACATGATAAGGGTATATTTTTTTCCATTGTTGAAATTTATAAGATTAGCATGTTACATGTATGGAGACATTCTGTTGTGGTTGTAGCATCAATAAAGTAACCATAACACAATGAACAGGTGATATGTGAATTCAATTGTGAGATCCTGATCTTGAGCAGCTGAAAAATATAAGACAACATAATAAATGTATAATTACAAAGCAATAAATCATACATGAAATTGTAATTTTTTAACCACAAATAAAAGGTACACAAAAGTTTAAAGATAAAGAAACTAAAGGATCAAATGACAGTGGCGTAGCTAGGCCATTTTTAAGTGTACGCCCAAACCTCGAGTGGTTTGGGGTCCCCTAAGCTGATCAAGGGCAGAAGACCTCCTAATAGGGGGCAACTTTTTTTTTATGTAGCAACAATCCAGCAGCACCTGGAGTATATACCTCCCAGTTGATAAGATATTCCAGAGCTTGCATTTCCTATCATCATTTCCTAGATAGATGGTTGCTGCTTACAAAGAAGCTACTGAACCAAGAGTTCTAAATTTCCAAGTTGAAATCATCCCTTCCAAAATTTTACAGTCGACATCACAAGTATGTTATGGAATATCTGTTTCACAAATTGCTAATGACTATGGATATGTTCCAACTGTTGATATTACCACAATCCCAGCCTCTTTTCCTCGAATAAGACCTACCGAATTAGACTTATCACTGGGTTTGTTCTTATATCAGCAACACAATAGGTGCCACAAGTGGAGCAGAATTTGCTTACCCTTTCGGAGCACCTGTTATCACCCCCAGTTTTTGGTGGGTCCGTGTTGCTCAGTCTTTTGTTTTGTATGTTGTGTTTTGTATACTGTTGTTTGCCTTTTCATAGTTTTTTCTTTTTTGCCATGGTATTGTCAATTTGTTTTCAACTGATGAGTTTGAATATCCCTTTGGTACAATGTATCTTTCACCTCTCTTTTAGAGTCTGATTTGGTTTTTTTTATGTTAAATTTATTCATTCATGTGTCATTGTGTTGATTTGGAATCTAATGTCATTTATTTTTAGAGAAAAATGTCAAAACCTGTTGACTAAAAATATGTTAAAAGGAGATATGGGATAAACAATCAATCGACAAAAAATAAAAACTTATAGAAATAGTAAAAAAAAAAGTCTCCATTTAATTTTTCAATGTTGTCGTTCTATTCATTTTTTTACCTTATCTTATTTACTCACATTTTTACACTCTAATTTCATTTATGGACACATGTCCTAATTAATTTTCATATATGCTCAGGTGTAACGTAAAAATAAATATTGAACTGTAACATAAAAAAATGCAAGCCACATTGTATATCAGCAGATAATGAATTGCTTTAAACAATAGTAAACAAAGTAGAATTCTCAGTAGATTCAGAATTTGACAGAAAATAAACAAGTATATAATATGAAATATAAAAACAACACTTTATTAATTTCATGCTTCTGAAGCACTTTCCTGGATTTACCTTCTTCAGGAATTTTTTGAATGCTCAAAGCCGAATATTTGAAAGCTGAGGATGTATAAGAACCGAAACAGTTGCAGAACTATATGACCAAAACATGAGTACCTAAAAAAATAATATGATACCATTTAATTAAAAAGTAACTTTCGTCACTTTGTCTTTTATCTTCAATTACAATTCATTGAAGAAAGAATTACAAGGCTCGTGTGCTTTTAATCAGTTCTTTTAATTTATTTGGGTTAAAATATTTTTTTCTTCAAAATTTATGTGCATACCTGGGCATTTTGACGTAAACGTAGCTACGCGCATGAATGATTATCTGTAAAATTTTGTAGAAAATTAATCATGGGCTTGAAGATTTTATGCATTTGTAACCAGATATGTTAGTCTACTAAATGCAATAATGCTTAATGGAACCTTAACCATAAAATAATTCAGAATTTTAGGGGGCATTCTTTTAATACTGCTGAAAAATATATATGCTAACATTTGTGGGACAAAAACACAGAACAAAAATTTGGAAAGCATTTAGAAAAAAAAATGAGGTATGGTTCCCATAGCTATTCTAACATGGCTGCTCTATGAATATCAGCCAGATAAAACTGCTGAAAAGGAATCATACTGCAAATTGTGTAAAATTATATCAATCAGTAATTGAGAACTGGCTGTAAAATTGGTTACTGAAGGTACTCCATTAGTCTCCCTCAACTTCATCACATGTGGCAAACTTTAAATTCGATATTTAAAAGGTTCCTGCAACCCAATCTTCCCTGTAATTAGGTTAAAGTTTATACTAGATCTATAAATACTTGATATACAATTACATGCCAAAAATCATCTCAATATCTATCACAAATGCTAGAAACAAAACTGAAATTTTCTCATTCAACTGTTTTTTCCAATGTTTTGTCAATAGATGTACTGGGTCATCTGGAACAAAATACACCTTTTTGTTTAATTTTTTAAGACATGATAGTGTCCTGTGAAAAAGTATCCACCTGGAAAGTTTTTCATAGAATTTTGGTATTAAGAAATGTCCATTGCCATGAAATATTGTCCCTCAAGTGGACAGATTTTTACTGCAAAAGTTATGAAATAGTGTCCACCCACAGGACAAGTTTTCATAGTAGTTGCTATTAAATTGTGTCCTCCAAGGGAAGTAATACGAAGGTCATATTAAAAAGTTTTATTTTACTTAAATTTTAATAAAATCTTAACAATTGATTAGAAATTGATTATTATACAAATGTAAACAAACAAATAATGGATGGAAGTGAATATAGATACATTTAAGTTCTAAGAAATACCCAGCTAATGCTAATGACAATAAGAAGGAAGTGTGTAAAGTGTCATATCAAATGTGACAAACTTTACTATATTTATTATGAGAAGAAGGCAAAGAAAATATAGAATTTTGGAAAGCATTTTACAGCAACAGTTATGAAATATGGTCCACCTACACAGGACAAATTTTCGTAGTAATTGTGAAAAATTGTGTCCTCCATGGAAAATAATACTGAACAGCATCTGTTACTTGTTTGAATTTAAATCATTATACATGTATATATTACAAAATATAAATAAGAAGATAAGGATGGTATGAGTGCCAATGAGATATCTCTCTGTCAAAGTAACAATGTATTAAAGTTCGCAATTATAGGTTAAAATAATAATAATAGTAATAACAAGGCAATGGATATCATTTAATACTTTAATAATATCAAAAATTTTTCTATCGTACATAATGTCCAGTGAAAAAATGTCCACCTGGACAGAATTATAATGTCAAATAATGTCCATGTTCATGGACACTTTTTCATACCTGAGGATATATTTTCATAGGAAATTGTGTCCAGGACACATTCAAATAAGTAAATATTGTCCATGGACAGTATTTACTATGAAATAATGTCCGGTGGGCATTATTTTATTGGGGACATTATTATATCCTACAATTTTAGTACCTGAAATAAGTCATCAGACCAAACCAAAAAATAGGTGTGTTTAGGGTTTCCTCTTTTAGAAAAAAAGGGTATGAAGGTCATGTACACGTAGTTAGGAAGTTTAAATTTTTTTTTAGTTGTTTTGAGTTGAGTTTATGGGAACTGCTTGAAACTTTGAAACAATTCATTATCAAAATTGCCAATAAAAACTAAAGGGTAGGCATTTTCAGGCATAAAAAAATAGGGTAGGTAGTGAAACCATAATTACATGTATATTCTATTTCACCTCATAGAAAACCCAAAAGTACAAAGTGTATGCACAATACCAATGATATCCAACAGCTAAAAATGAAGCAAGAAACTGCCATTACAACATTAGATCAACATGTTGGTTAATCATTACACACCATCATTGACAATCATACATATGTACCAAAGCTTCATAAATCAGCAAAACCAACTTATTCTGACTTCTAAACTTTAGAAAAAGTTATTTTCTGAACATTTGCTGAAGTCTTGCATCTAAATTCATCACTACGATCTAGTAAGGATCTTATAACATGTAACACGCCTTCAGACGACATAGGAAGGCGTCACAACAAAAATTAAAATAGCCTTCTAAGATGTTGTAATTATTTGTACTATGTGAGATATTACTTTTATTATGTTTATATTTGATACCATATGTATATATCATGACACCATTGTACAACACAATAAATGAAACAAAATATTAATATCGGCAAACAGGTAAGCAAAGAGACCAGGATTTCTCTAGCGTTAACCCTAAACAAAGCCTAAACTGTACTGTAAATGAAGGTCATATAGAAACACCTGTTCTTTTATAAACAAAAGATGAATAACATGAATTTCCAAAGATATTGGACAGAATAACAAAATATGGGGATGAAGTCCCCAATTACAGAAAGAAAATCAATAAAATGAAAAAAACAAAAAAGAATTTAATATACTAATGAACTCAAAATCGTTAACTTTTTTTTCTAACTTTTTCAGTGTCCCACATTTGCGCAGAAATCTTTTTTTCTTCCGGTCTCATTTGTCAGGAGACTTTGAGTAAAATATAGGAAGGAGCATCATATTGTTTCCTGCAAATTTGTTGTTTTTGATTACTGAAAAATACTTCCAGTTAAACAATTAAAATAAATTCTTTACATTTTAAAATTAGTCTGGAGCTTATTCAACATACAATTTTATAGCAAACAAAATGTGTTCTTTTGGGAAACTCATCTGATCAATTAGACAGATTTTAGCATCTGATAAGAATAACCAGCCGACTTAATTGGTATCCTTCTTCATCGTTTTAAAGATATAAAATATGAAAATGACGTCACAACTAAAATCCATAACAACAGGACCAACATTGGAAACATGTCTGTATTTCCTTTTCTTTTTCAACAGATTCTGAAATTAAAGTATGCTCGAGTTAAAAAACTAATTTATGCGGAATTCGTCCCCTTTCACAGGTAACACCTGCCTCATAATACAAGTGCCAACACCCAACTCCTTAGAAAAATAGTTTTGGTATGATTTATTTAGCACTGGCTTCTCCTCATATAAAGTATCTGCATCTTTTAATTCTTTTTAAAGTGAAAAAAATCCAGAAAGAAATAAAGGCTTTTTGACAGAAAGACTTCTGCAAATATCGCCATTTTGTTCTTTAATTGAACAAGCCCCTGCAATATTTGACCTATATTATGTTTGCAGCAGTAACTTTCTAATCAAAATACATACGCACCACGTGGATATAGCCTGGCGTCGTGGCGAATCTTCTCAGTAAACGACACGCAGCTAGATCAGGCCGTGATGCCAGGCTACGCGTGGATATAACCGTATTATTAATTTTCGAGTCTTAAAAACTTCTTAAATCTTGATAAAGACCATTATCTTTTGTATGATTTCAAGACGATTCCGATTATTATTTTTTGAATTATTTTACAGTTCATCTGACAAGAAAAGTTGACATTCTTTCAAGAACTATTTTGTCTAGCGATAACAATTTGTTATCATTGGTATGTAAAAAGTCCAAAACCATAACAATACGGATCTATTTGTATTCTGATTTTTTTACGGATTGTAAAGACATACACACAAAAGCGAAAGCTCATATAAATATGAAAAATATATCCAAGGGGATAGCTCAAAATACCATTTAATAACAATAAAAATGTGGACAGGTTAAGAATGAAATTCTGTACAGTACATAGGTATGTAAAATACGGAACCGAGTTCGGAAGGCGGCTTGGAAGCGATAAAATGAAATCTGATCAATGGTATAGTAAAATTGACGCTTTGACAGCGTCATTTTCCAAAAATTATGTTTGTAAATAAAATATATGATCTATCTGTGTACAACAAAATATTGAATGACATTTTCTTTATCTATGAACATGGAGTATCTTTGAAATACTGAATGATATTTCATTGTGTATATTTGCTAATTGCACATGGTGGCATACAGTATCTACTTTTATGGTGTTGTATTAATGTTATGACCTAGAAAATTTAAGTAAAATGAAAGTGAAACTGAACCTCTTCTTCCAAATCCATTTCTGGTAATTCCCTTTATACGCAGTTTCGCATAAGTTTTGAAAAGCGTGTTTTGAGTATTTATCATATTATTCAAATATATTCTACAATTTTATCTTTAAATAGAAAGAAAAGATAATAATGGAGAACACTGATAAACGGGTTATGCAAATTGTAAGCAAATATACGAAAATAAAGATGCTGACTACTTATTGTCTAGATCAGCTGATTGTTTATAAAGATGAAACATATTTGACATTAAAGTTGCTGCTTAAGTACATCGAAGAAGAGTAAACACCCGAAACGAATGATAAAATGAAAGGGTTCATTGTTGCAAATAGAATAAATGATATTTATTTTATGGACGTTGATGACGAATTTGCGATACATGTCAATAAACAAGCAAAAGAACAAGGACTGATCAGTGAGGTAAAATGACATGTTAAAATAATGTGTGAGATTATAAATAATTTGGATCTCCCGTAGTTGACTGGGCGGAGTTTAACCCGTTCGTTTATTATAGACCAGTCCATCTATAGACAGGTGTTTAGGGATAAACTCATCAATGAAGTGTCCAGTTATGGTCATTGATCCGGTTAGAATATGTAAACAATATATATGTTCATTTGCAAAATAAATAATGAGACACAGCCGTTGATTTTCTTATAAAGCGGAATTTAAAAACATGTGAAAATTGTCACATTTTGGAATTTGTGGATATGAGAGTAAAACTATAACGACAGAAGTTGCAAAATCTGCATATGTCGTTATTCAATAATGCTGTGATGACACTGACAGGTGATAAGAAATCAGTAACAATTATAACGGCAATCATCCTTATCACACACATCTTCAAATAGACTGTCCTTATGCAAATTGAAACGTAAGCTCCGCCGATCAATTCTAAATACATTGGTAATAGGACTGGATTCCACCAATCCTCAATCGTAATTCCTGTTGTCACATCTTGTCTCAAAGACTGTATAAAATTTAATTCATTTTCAGTACGCTTAATTAAATAGGTATCCAGGGAAGAGTCAAAATTTAGAAGGTGTTCTTTATTTATTTGTTATAAACTAAAAATTAAAATGTATTAAATTTGGAACATTTACATGTGATGCATTAAGTATACCAGGGCTTACGGTCATAAAACTTTCGAGTACGATTATTGTACTCCGACTCAAGTATTAACCAATGAGGGCCTCAGGGAAGAGTAGTAATTGTAACTAACTGTGTTTACCCTCTTTAAATAAAGAATTTATTATTATTATTATTATTAATATTATATAATCAAAATACTGGATTTGGTGTTTCGAGCACAATTTCCTACACCGAATACTGAATAAAGATTTATGACCACAAGACCTGGAGTGGCTTCTGTGTTCCTCCATTGTGAATTAATATGAGGCAGGTTTTACCTGTGAATTAAGGGGACGAAGTCAGCAAACCTGAAGAATACTTTACGATATCCCATTATTAAACAGCAGATTTATACATATAAACATTTATTGTTAAAAAAATTCCCAGCATAATTTCTCGTGAAAAAGTAACTGAATAACGGAAAGGTGTCTGAATTTGATCCTATTTTTATGAATTTTATATATGACATAATTTTCAATGTAAGCAAAAAAACGCTATCTTCAAGTAGCGTTATATATTTCTCATTTTCAAGTATAGTTTAGTTAAAAACATAATAATTAATACCAAAAAACAACGGATATAAAAATTTGGCTCATAACTGTTCTTTGTACAGATACAAAAATCTGCCTGATTGATCTGAGGTGAGTTTCCCCAGAGAACTCATTTTGTTTGCTATAGAATAATATGTTGAATAAGCTATAAACTAATTTTTTTACGTACAAAAACAGAATAAATTCAAAATGTTATCCATTTATTCTTTTTGGTAATCAATTATACAAATTTGCAGGAAATCATATGACTTTCAAAATCAAATGGCAGCGTCCATCAACAGAAGAGGAACAGGTTAATGCGCAAGCTCAAGTGTTAAGCTAGAAAAAAAAATAAAGATTTTGAGTTCATTAGTACATGTATATTGATATTATATTGTTCCTTCACATGTGTGAAAAAGAAGAGAGATTTATGTTTGAACATTCACATAGATAGTGCATTGAAGTATTACAAAGCATGCTGAACAAAGCTACTGTGAAAGTACTTTTATTCGTGGGGAACCAATTTTCGTGGTTTTCGTGGATGACTTTATCCACGAATTTAGGTGTCCAACGAAATATAACAACTGTTGTCCAAAATCAAGACATGAAAAGATTCCCATGTAGGACTACCGATATAATCTAGAGAATACACTGAATATCGGCAAATCTGAGACTACTATAATAGTCGTCTCAGGGCAAATGCACTATGAACTACAACTGCAGGCAGGATTATACCCATTTAATCTTTAAAAACCTAAACTGTACAACTTCTGATCTTTTAATTCTCATAAAAAATATTTTTGATCGATGAAAGTCAGATTTCCGGTGATGATATGCTATGATAAAGTGTTCATTTTATATCCTCATAATTCTTGTACGGGAAATAACAATTTCATGCTGGGCTTGCTTTTGATAAGAATTAATTTTACAATTCAATGTACATTTGTAGCATTTGTTTATGTAACTGTTTTCTTTAAGTGACATGTTTATGGCCTAATTAACACCTTTGATGGTCTTTAATCTGTTGATCACTCGATCTCAGGTTAATTAGTGTCATCACTACACGGTGCAACAATTTAAATGTTTACTTTGCAATTTCCTTCAATCAAGACAAAATTTGTAATATTCGTTTCTAATGGCTTCAATTCTACACATTGTTTGTTTTTTTTTTTTTAGAAAACTAAAATCCACGAAATTAAAAACCCACAAACATGTAACTTTTGCTATAACCACGAAAATTGATACCCACAAATTAAAGTACTTTCACAGTATTAAGTTTTAAAAAAATCTAATTATGTTTATATACAAGGTATACAGGACATTCTTTTGTTTTTATTTGTCATGACATGCAAGTCTGATTATCTGCCTTGCTTACATGAAAGCCAGTCTTAAATGCAATTTAAGCGAGATTTCGTCCTCAAGGTTAAGCAATCTCAGTTTCTGATGCATCTTACATCAATAGGATATCAGACATTGTCAGATATAATGAATAATATAGGCCAACAGAAAAAACTACAACTGCTGGAAAAAACAAACCAATGAAAATAAAAGTTATGATAGAATCATAATGAGAAAATGGCAGATTGAGATATACATATACCAAAATCAAATTAAAAGAAAAGAATACATCTTCTGATAAAAATTTTGCCACAATACATTTGGACTTTATTTATCTTTGCTGGTATAAAATCAGAAACTGAACCAGAGACCCTTATATACCATAAAACTGCATGTACAACAACACTGGTAATACACATTATAATATAAATTTTTTTGCATTACTTTTATAAAATGTTTATCTATGGTTATGAAACTATATTGAAATTTATATTTCTTTTATGAAAGATGTTTCTTAATGGTTTATTGATAATGCACTTGATGTAAATATTGACAAAACTGTATTCAAAGGAATTTATTTACAGATAAGTGATGATGATGCTAACATCCTTGAAGCAAATGTTGTCATGCAGTTGTTTTCACCAATTTTTATGTCACAGTGGTTTATGATAGATCAAAGAAAAAATCCATGTAAATCTATAACATGTGAAAATGGTTTTGTTTTTGTCTTCCAACATGTAAGTTTATTTCAATGGAAATGATATAATTTCACATTCAATTTCTGTTTAATGCTAGAGGAGAAGAACTGTCACAAGGGTTGCATGGTAGTGGGCTAAGGGATAGAGGCTGAAAAGCCTTGCAACGGGCCACCTATGGACCCTCAGAAAGGTTCTTTAACTTGCAGAGTTAGGCAATGGCTCTACATGAGGCATCCAGTTTAATACTCCCATTCTGACCAGATGTAGCTGCAAATTAGTACATCCTGCACATCCAAATGTACTCCCACTTTAGCAGGAATGGAAGATGTCCAGGGATGACCATATTTTTATACTCAAATCAACCCTTAATAATTTGGCCTAGTATGATGACATGTCCTACTTAATGTGGACTGTTACTGTATTAGCCAAGGCAATAAAAATTTGACTCCATATTAACAAATCTATCTGGTACAAGGTTGGGTATATTCAAATGACATCAAGATCTTATTGTCTTGCATATGGATGTAATGTTTGTCACTGGATATTTAAATAGTGAAGAGTCGTATATTTATAGGATACATTCTGTTTATATTAATACATTGTACTACTGATTGGTTGTTCCTTGTTGTCAATATTTTGCTTGTATGTTTAAACACCACTTTCTGCACAAGTCCTTTCTTTTTTATTAGTCCCCTACCGACAAAGTCGAAGGGGACTATAGGTTTGCACTCCGTCTGTCTGTCTGTCTGTCTGTCTGTCTGTCTGTCTGTCTGTCTGTCTGTCTGTCTGTCTGTCCGTCCGTCAGTTCGGCAAATAAGTTTCCACACTTTTTTTCTTTGTGCTTGAAGATATTGATTGGATATGTGGTATATAGTTTTATCATGACCAGTTACACATCAAGTTTGAATTTGTTCCGGTCTGATGATTTTGTGCAGAGTTATGGACTTAGAAAATTCAGGCAAATAATCAGCTTTCCGCACTTTCTTTTGTTATGCTTTTATATATTGATTTTATATTTGGTATATATTTTTAACCATGACAAGTTACAGATCAAGTTAGAATTTTGTTCCAGTCTGATGATTTTGTGCAGAATTATGGTCCTTGGACTTAAGAAAATTCACGGAAATAATCAGTTTTCTGCACTTTTTTTTGTGATGCGTGAAGATATTGATTTGATATTTGGTATTTACCATGGCAAATTACAGATAAGTTCCAATTTTGTTCAGTTCAGTTGATGATTTTGTAGAGTTATGGTCCTTGGACTTAGATAAATTCACTCAAATAATCAGTTTTCCATTTTTTTTTATGTCATGCTTGAAGATATCGATTTGATATTTGTTATATATTTTACACCATGACTAGTTATAGATCAAGGTTAGCATTTTGTTCCTGTACAATGAATTTTTAACCAGTAGGGGACTATGTATTGCCATGCAATACTCTCAGAATGCTTGTTCATATTAAGTTTTCCAGTGATTGAGACAATCTGGTCATGCCCATTGATGTCAGAGTGTGGTTTTTAGTAACCATAATTGTATCAGAATTCTGACACAAATATTTTTGCATAAATTATGTGTTGATATTCCATGAAAAATTTATTTGCAAATGATATTATGTAACAAACTGTTATGATGACAAAACATTTTATAATCACATTTTTCTATGAAATTTAGTATGTTCTCCATTGTAATTTAAAGCAATGGTTTATGCAAATTGACCAATCCATGGACAAAGTCAATTGAATTTTTTTTTTTCAAATTATATTTATAAAAATAAGAAGATGTGGTATGATTGTCATTGAGACAACTCTCCACCAGAGACCAAATGACACAGAGATTAACAACTATAGGTCACTGTACAGCCTTCAACAGTGAGCAAAGCCCATACTGCATTGTTTACTCTTCTTTTTAGTGTTCTTTTTTTACTACTTATGAGTTTTGATTTTAAAAAGTAGTTTTATTTAGGTTGAAGATTTATTGATTGTTTCTATAAATGGAGATGGAAGTGAGACTGAAGAGTACCAGACAAGAAAAACAAATATGTTTGTACGCATGGTAGAATTTCTCTTTGGACCTGTTACTGATGAGTAAGTGTAAAGATAGGTTGTAGTCATTTTCAGACTCTTTAATGAATGTATTAATACATACAAAATCATTGTCTACTTACCATAAAAATGCATAAATAAGTCAGCTGTTTCCTTTCTTTAGAAATAACTATTGAATTGACTAAAGAGAAAATTACAAATGTATATATTAATGTATTTCAGTAATTTATTTGTGTCAAAAGAGGCAATCATCAATGTAAACAAAAACTGTAAATATAAAAATAAGAAGATGTGGTATGATTGCCAATGAGACAACTCTCCACAAGAGACAAAATGACACAGAATTTAACAACTATAGGTCACCGTACGGCCTTCAACAATGAGCAAAGCCCATACTGCATAGTCAGCTATAAAAGGCCCCGAAATGACAAATGTAAAACAATTCAAACGAGAAAACTAACAGCCTAATTTATATACAAAATAATGAACGAAAAACAAATATGTTACACAGCAACAGACGACAACCACTGAATAAAAGGCTCCTGACTTGGGACAGGCACATACAGAATGTGGTAGGGTTAAACTACTTTGTTGGCGCTAAACCCTCCCCCTGACCTGGGACAGTGGTGTAACAGTACAACATAAGAGCAAACTATAAAAATCAGTTGAAAAAGGATTAACTCATCAGATGGATACATAAGACTGTTTTCATTAAAATAAAATACAATAACCTTACAGAACTCCCTTAAAATGCATATGAAAATAAGGTGATGTGTTATCATTACAAATGAAACAAATTACCACCAAAAGACCAAAGGGAAAGGATATAAGCAACTAGAGATAACTGTAAGTAGTTGCCTTCAACAATTTGCAAAACCCATACTGTATTGTAAGCAATAAAAGGACCCAAAATAACAAAATGTAAAACTATTCAAACGAGTAAACCTTAAATTGGTATCCATGCATGCTTTTGATATAATTTATTATAACAAAATTTATTGGATGTGGTCAGTCTACGCTAGAAACGTTTCCTATGGAACATAAAACACAAACACTTCTAAAGTCTATTATTTATAATGTTCTTTTGAAATTATAGGATTAATTTGACTCATTACCCACATTTAGTTGAATAGCATCATACTAATATACATTTATTTTGTACTTCTTTATTTCAGAATAGGATACAGTAAATTTAGTAAAAAAGCAAACAGGTGGAATCTTCTAAAGGGTATTATGAAAACATGGAATCAACTTTCTTTGGAAGAACATGCTTTTCTAGTGGAGGTAGTATGGAAGCAGGAATTACACATTTGTTTTGTTTTGATATAGTGATTAGTTGCTGTAAACCAACTTATTTCGTGCATACTTTATTTCACTTTAAGTTCTTTCTAGCCAACTTCGTGGCAATTTTTTTTCTCAATCTTTTCATTTTCTTTATAAATTTATATATGGGAAGATCAAAATTTTACATATTTGTGACAATTTAAATTTACATTATTTTTGTACTCAGGAAAGTCACTAAAATAAATCCCTCAGCAAAATAGTTGGCTTACAGTTCAAGTTTTCTATTTTTTCTGTTTGTTCAATGTATCAGACCTTCCAATTTCATATATATATATATATATATACTCCTTAATACTTCATGCTAAAAAGAGAGAAATTGCAAAAAAATGCATTTTAATGTCTTTGGTTTACCTGACCACTTATAATTAATGACCTCCAGCACCTGAGGAGGCCACATGACCAACATAGAGATGACAGTGTTAACAGTTAACTAGTTTTAGAATATTTTATTGTTCAGAAACTAAACAAATAGATGAGACACAAGTTTTACAACTTAGTAATGTCGTCTCCAGAAGGATTTTCTAAACTTTCTGTCCGACATGTGCATGATCAAAGGGACTGGTGTCGTTCAAATAAATGCAAACATGTATATATTAATCTAAATATAAGAATGCATTATTTCAGGCAATTGAAAGAGTACATATTAATATGATAGTTAATGAAAGATGTGTGGATGTATTAGACCATGCTGTCAACAAATTACAGAATGCAGGAGAGAAGAACACATACCATGGCTTACTCTTTGTTAACAGTAAACTGCTGACTTTGTATTCTGGGTAATAAAATGATCTGAAAAACACCAGATATGAAATAGATATGAATAAGTAAAACAAACAACACTAGACAGATTAAACAGCTGTTAATCTGAAAAACACCAGATATGAAATAGATATGAATAACAAACAACAATGAAATACTAGACAGATTAAACAGCTGTTAATAATCTGAAAAGACCAGGGACCTTATTCACAAAGGTGCCGTAAAATTTTCAGTTGCGGAAAGTTAACGGATGGTTTACGGATTTATTCCGCATCTACTTCGCAACTTTTACGCAGTATTCACAAAGTGTCCGTAAAGTTACCATAATTTACGGAACGTTTCCGCAATACTTTTGACGTCTAAATCTAATTAGATTAAGTTTTACTGAAAATGTCATATAAATTTCATATTTGAGTATCATAGTCAACACTGTTTTTTGTTCCTTTTTCTAAGAAATAACATTTTCTTCATTTTTCAGCCTCGTCGTTATTATGTCTATGTTGAATATAATGAAACATCACTTTGAAAGCCATTAGCTTAATTATTTTTCCAATAAAAAATACAATCTTGGCCGAGAGTAAGGTATAAATTTATCCAACAATATGATATATATAAATATATAACCATTGTTTTAAAAGAGTCCTCTGTGTGTCGTCTGTATATTTCATTGTCAAATTTCTCTGTCATGTCTACTTTAAAAATGTTTTTGTGTGTAATACGGTAATTTTAGGTCAGGTATATGAATTAATTGAGATGTGGGGTATACGCCAATAAGACAGTAACACAACGATAAAAATAACATTAAGACATGTAGAGAGCAATACACAGTCTTCAACAGTAGTCGGTTATCTATACAATATGGCAAGCTCTAAATAGGCCAGAGTCTATAAAATTTATCAATAAGTATACATAAACATTACCAGGTCTGTCATCAACACCAAATTTTCAATATAACAAAATACATTCAGATATGACATAAGACAACCTCTAACAAGATTGTAGTCTCGGGACAGGCACATGATTATGTGACGGGGTTTGTATGGTTTTTTATGTAACAATTTTAAGCATGATTTTAAATAACTTCAAAGAGATATCACAAGTGGAATTTCTGTACTAAAGTATCTTGTTATTTTAAATTTAAGAAATACATTTGTTCACGTTTGCCTGTGTCTGTTGTGACATTTTGGATTTCATTGAACGTAATCTATGTATTACTGGTAAATTATTAAGTCAGGGATTTCGTTACTACAAATTACTTAAAACCTTTACTAAATTCTTCCATAGATATAAAGATTTGGTTTTGAAGTTTGTTTGTACATGTAGAAAAGGTATTTCAAACGGATAGCCGGAAATTTAGAAACGATCCGGTAAACTTATTCGATCCTTTAAATAAACTGATTCTAAAAGGTTACCAAACCAACACTTGTAATTAGATCTTTGAATATTGTTTTTATTGGTATTAATATTGATTTAGTTATCAGTAAATTAAAATCAAACTAAATATTATTTTCATATACATATGCATATTCATGGCTCTACAATCTGTCGATACCTGTATCTTGGCATTGCACAAGGTCATGTTTTTGTCTGACTGTTTATGACGTCTTTACATTAAATGCGTTGGATGTTGGATGTGTACTGATTGATATTTTAATCTTAGATGCATGAATATTTTTATTAGTTGTTATTGGCTTTGAACTTGCTTTCAGTAACTGCGAGTACTCTCAGATCTGTACTTAGTGTCTTTTTGTTGTGGGGATGTATAAGTACCCTGCCTCGTCCACTCTGTACTTTTGTTACTTGTTTTTGCTTTGTATCTATCTGATAAGTTAGGCCCTTTTCAATTGATTTTTATAGCTTGTTCATATGTTGTACTGTTACACCCCTGTCCCAGGTTAGGGTGACGGTTGGGCGCCCGGTAACATGTTTAACCCCGCCACATTCTGTATGTGCCTGTCCCAAGTCAGGTGCCTGTAATTCAGTGGTTGTCGTTTGTTGCTGTATATCATATTTGTATTTTGTTCATTATTTTGTACATAAATTAGGCTGTTAGTTTTCTCTTTGGATAGTTTTACATTGCGGCCTTTTATAGCTGACTATGTGGCTTTGCTCATTGTTGAAGGCCTTACGGTGACCTATAGTTGTTAATTTCTGTGTCATTTGGTCTCTTGTGGAGAGTTGTCTCATTGGAAATCATACCACATCTTCTTATCTTTATATTTTTAGAGCATCTCACAAAGTACCAACTTTCATAACAATGATTGTAAAGAAATAGACTGGAGTAAATGTAAAACTTGTTAAAACTTATAAATTACAGTTATTTTTTATATCCTGAAACAAATATTTTCGTAAAAATGATTTAAATTTTACACAAGTGCCTGATTCCGCAACGTTTACAGATAGTCATGACGTTCCATAAATATTCTTAGATATTACCGGACATATTCGGCAACGTTTATGGATGCGAAATTTCCGCAGCTTTTGTGAATACAAAATTTTCAATTCCACAAACATTCCGCAACGTTTACGGATGCGGTAACTTTACAGATGCTTTGTGAATAAGGTCCCAGATATGAAATAGATATGAATAAGAAAAACCAACAGCACTAGACAGATTAAACAGCTGTTAATTGTGAACTAAGTATTGATATCAAAGAAGTAGAAGCAATTTTCTGAATTTAAATGATCTTTACATATTATTTTTTTTAAAGTTAATTGTCATTTTATATAAATTGTGATTATGTTTAAAATCTATTTCTCAAATGATATTCAGTAATTAAGTAAAAAAATTAACCAATTGACAATCATTGTGCAATAAACTTTATATTCATGGCAGATCTATGTAGATACATATATTTAGATATATATTCAATGTTTCAGAATCTAAAGGACTTTCGGTTAAGTTAACTGTTAACTCCAAAATAAAAAGTAATATCACACCTTTGGTTAAATTTCGATTGCTTATGAAGTTTATAACCAATATACTTTTGGTGTACCCTTTCTGTCTAGCCTGTGACAAAAGTCACAGTATGCAAGACATAGGTTTTACAATGCGGTGGCGAAGGCGTAAATTATTTGTTTATAGCTTTATATTTCAGAAGGTAGAAGACCTGGATGCTTCATACCATGTGTGCAGATACCTAATGATACGAAGTTTCTGTGTGTCATATGTCCATTGTCCTTGACCTCATTTTCATGGTTCAGTGGCTGCTTGAAAAAAAATTACAGTTTTTTTATTAAGTGAAATACTCACCTATTATGAGTAATAGGATAACTATATTTGGTATATGTGTTGCTTGCAACGTCTACATGTCCGTCAGGTAGGGTTCACCTGACCTCAACCTTATTCCATGGATCAGTGATCAAGGTTAAAGTTACATGGTCAAGTCCGTATCTCAGATAATATAAGCAATAGGTCAACTATATTTAGTGTATGGAATTATTGTAAGGCGTACATGTCCGACTGACAGGTTTCATCTGACCTTGACCTTAATTTTATGGTTCATTGAACATTGTTTAGTTTTTGTGGTATGGTCTATTTCTCAGATCCTATAAGCAATAAAGCCAATTTATTTTCCGTTAGTGTATGGAATGATTGTCAGGTGTACATATCCATCTGGCAGGTTTCATCTGACCTCCACCTCATTTTCATGGTTCATTGGACAATTTTTAGTTTTTGTGGTTTGGTCTATATCTCAGCTATAAAAGCAATAGGTCAATTATATTTAGTGAATGGAACAATTGTGAGGTACACATGTCTGTCTTGTAGGGGTTCATATGACCTTGACCTCATTTTCATGGTTCATTGGTTAATGATAAGTTTTTCGTGATTTTGTCACTTTATCTGATACTATTAGCAATAGGTCAAGTATATTTGGTGTGTGGAATGATTATAAGGTATCTGTCTAGCATGGTTCATATGACTGTGACCTCATTTTAATAGAAAACTGATAATGTTAAGTTTATGTGATACTTTTAGTAAAACCTTCATATGACAGACTTTCAACATGAATTCAATGAGGATTAAAACAGGTGAAACATTTCAGCATGTTCACTCTTGTTTAAATAATTACCCAGAATGTATTAAATTCTGAAATGGTAGATTGATTACTATTTCAATAGTGCATGTGACAATAACTAATAACAAAAGCTTCTGATTGTAGGAGAAATGTACCTGAACTTAGACCCTCTGATACTCTAGCTATAATATTGCTGATAAAACACTTATTTCCTACCAATGAGAAGCTGGAGGATTTGTTTTCCTTTTCCTATAGAAAGTCTGAGCAAGGATCCTCTTCCACAAAAATGGAATACCAGCCCAGCAGCCCAGTTTCAGACAGATATGACAGTGCACAAGATGACATAGAGGATGATGATGAAAAGGTAAGAAACTACAATTGTTTTGTTATGACAACTTGACTTCTATTTTCATCTATAACAAGCACAGTTATTAACTTTTCATCCATCAGTGCCGGTGTGAGTTGATTGTATTTTGATATATAACAAGCACAGTTATTAACTTTTCATCCATCAGTGCTGGTGTGAGTTGATTGTATTTTGATATATAACAAGCACAGTTATTAACTTTTCATCCATCAGTGCCGGTGTGAGTTGATTGTATTTTGATATATAACAAGCACAGTTATTAACTTTCATCCATCAGTGCTGGTGTGAGTTGATTGTATTTTGATATATAACAAGCACAGTTATTAACTTTTCATCCATCAGTGCCGGTGTGGGTTGATTGTATTTTGATATATAACAAGCACAGTTATTAGCTTTTCATCCATCAGTGCCGGTGTGAGTTGATTGTATTTTGATATATAACAAGCACAGTTATTAACTTTTCATCCATCAGTGCCGGTGTGAGTTGATTGTATTTTGATATATAAAGCACAGTTATTAACCTTTCATCCATCAGTGCCGGTGTGAGTTGATTGTATTTTGATATATAACAAGCACAGTTATTAACTTTTCATCCATCAGTGCTGGTGTGAAATGATTGTATTTTGATTCTGATTTAGGAGTATCAGGTATGTATGATGACTTCAAATTGTCAATTCTATTGGTTTTCAAAACATTCATATAGATTTTAAAAAACCTGCCATTTTTAAGCTCAGACTTTTGAGTGAAGTTCAGGTTTTATATTATTGTATATGATATGAGTAGTTACTATCCACATGAAACGTCATCTTTGTAAGAAGTGAAAAAATATGCAAAGAAAAATGGGTATCTCATTATTTTTGTATGCTAATTATTGCTACATGTATGTTTGGACATCTTAATCTTTATAATCTATGAAATAACTTAATAAGCAGTTTAACAATCATGTTGCTCCTTATATTTGCAGTATGCTAGTGCATTAGAATCCCCAAATCCAGAAAAAGGGTCAGATTCAGGTAAATTAAACTTAATTTGTTAACAGGATGGTGAAAATTTTATTGTGGTAATTTAAAAATTAATCAGTGTTAAAACTGCTGTTACTATGGATCTTCAATTTATATGACATCATTCTCTGTATATGCTTGTATGACTCTGTTAGAAATACAATATGCTGTCGGGTTTTGGTTATGAATTAGTGAAATATGAATGACAGAACAATTTGAAATTTTTCAGTTGATAGTTGAGGAATTTTATTACTATATGAGTAAGCTTGCCCCAACTGTATCAGGTTGAGATCAAGAACTATGCCAAACAAAAGGTATTGGAATTATATTTGAACTTCTGTAACATCATGCAACATTCAGGAGTAAAAAAGCAAGAACTGATGGACTCAGAATATTGTGTTCTTGTGGAGTGGAATGACTTCCTGTAGACTGATGCTGTACTGGCATTAAGTTAACATAAAAATCTCATCTTTGTCCATTGTATCATACAAACATGTTCTTATTCTACATATGGTTAAACAAAATTAAATTCATTGAATTAAATCAGTTCACTAAATTGTTTTGTCACTTGTAAATTTTATGATTATTTTCATATTACTATACACAAAAATTTGATAGGAACAAATAGACGTATTTACCCTTGTGCACAATTTTGTCTGCCATTACTTTAAGTCTCACACAATTTCCTGCAAAATTTTGCAACACAAATAAAAATATTTGACATCATAATTAAAAGTCATTGTTGCATGAAGTTCGAAGGTTATTCGAGCTAGACCTGGAGTCATTCAGGCAAATACAGCCAAATACCCCAAAGTGTAAATACGTCAATTGAAAGCTAGTTATATTAATATGTCTATTTATACGCTTAAATCATTATAAGATAATACTAAACTATTTAGCATATTATTGCTATTTCAGATAATCCTTTTCCAGAAATGTCAATATCACTGACAGATGAGAAAAGATCTACACCAATAGAATCAAAAACACCAACTAGAACTCCTACTCCAGAGGTCAATGCATAATGAATTAGTAATTATAAACTATTATCAAGAGTAAGCTTTATTGATACAAGGAGTTACAGTGATATAGAACAAAATTGACTTGTCTTTGGAAAATTGTAATAACCAACTTATGATATACTGTATGAGGTCTTTTCTGGAATTTCTATACGAGTGTAAGAAGTTAAAATTTCTTTGTCATCAAATAAAATGCTTAAAGCTTAATTTCAGTGATATGGTTTCGTTTTATATTATTTTGTTTATACATATGCTTTTGGCATGTACTTGTTTCGTTTTCTCCTCTGTGTCTTATGTTATTCCACTTATCAAAATTATAAAGAATGAGGATTGAGTATATATAACCCTGCCATTGATAATGTGCCTTACCCATGTCAGCAATGTCATCAGTGTTTGTCTTGGGATTATAACTTAGTTGGGTTTTTTTCCATTTAAGAATTTGATGTGGAAGGTCTCTTTTAAATTTATTTACAAATTGCCTAAAATTGGGCATGGGACATTTGGCAAACAATAATCAATCAATCCTTAATATGGGGAGGGGGGATGGGGATTAGAGATTGACATATGGTATGGACACTTGTTTATTGTTTAAGATGCTGTGTGACTGTTAGATGCCCTTATGTTGTTTATTATATCATTTGGGTGCTGTCTCATTGATGTTTACCCCACTGATGTATACATTTCTTATATAACTCATATTTAGAAACAAAATAAGATAAAAGAAACATACACAAACACATGAAAATTGAGGGAAAGAAAAAACAAACATCAATTAGTTTTGAAAAATCTCATATGTTTTTTATTAGATCATTTTATATCAAACAACATTTTAATCAAAAATACTTAATCAGACAAGAATTGTTGGATTTTACTGAGATAAATAAAATGAATAAAGAATAAAAATAAAAATCTAATAATTCTTTAATCCATGACATAATTTAAGATATTGAAATATTCATTATAAAATTAATCAAGGTGTCATGCAGCAAGTAATATCAGAATAATCGTCTAAGCAACATTCATGTTTTATCCTAGATAGAGCCTTAATGGTATATTGAGCAAACTGGGTCTGGCAGCAAGATGGAAAAATAGTAATTGGATTTTTTAAGATACTAATCATTGTTTTGTAGGTTCTTCATAAAACCAACTCTCTGCCTTTGTTTGGTCGAAGAAGAAGTAGGACATTTGAAGGTGAAAAAGTACCTGGTGTGAATGTTGCTAAACAAATTGTCGGAGGTGGTAGGGCTAGAAGTCACAGTTGGGTAGAACCAAGATATGGTACATTTTACATTTTGTATCTTTCTTGGAAATAACTCCAACTCAGATTATGTCATGTTGAAACTATTTATTGTTATCAGTGAGGTATAAAAGTTTCTATCATGTTCAGGGCTTCTAAAATTATTTTTAGCCAGCCGAACATTTTATATATTATCCCGATTTTAATCCCTTAAGACTAAATAAACAAAAGGCAATTATGGTAATCAGTTGCCGAGTTGGCCATCCCAATGATTGACATTAAAAAACAATATTAAACTTTCTTTGATTCAAATTCAAGTTCTGACGTAGTTAAATTGGCAGTGCATAATTCAAGTGTGCAACATCAGCGTACTTATGTCTGCCTTAGACTCTTTATTTGTGCAAAATAACGTTGTCAAAAACTTTACTTTTGTTTTTAATCTAATACTGGATGTTATCGTTACAATGGTAAAACATGGACCAGAGACGGATACGTAAATTCCGTGTACGTTTGCAAAGCATGAATGAGTGTAATTAGCTCTTTCTGCGTTGTTTCTTCACAAAAATATTCGAAATAAACGTGAGATAAAGGTATCAATGACAATTTAATTTTTTTAAGAAATTAGGATGCATAATTAAATTTCACACCTGTGCACATGCGCACACATGTACTAGTTCAAAAGGAGACATCTCTGGTTCAAACAACGTGGTTATGACGATTTTTCATTTTCACCTTTTTAATTTTTTCATCAAATCATATTTGTAAACGTATTTCTGATAATTTAAATCTTTTTGACTAAATTAATTAGATGCAAACCGCTGAAATGTAAGAAAATAACTTTGAATAGACCGATCAATGTCCGGTTCAAAATAGTTTACCTGTCACCTGAACAGGTAAATTTCAGCTGTTCGACAACTAATTAGCCTTGATTAAAGTGAGAAGGTATTAAAGTAGGGGTTGTTTTGATAGTACTTAATGATCATGTCACTTTTATGACTGGAAATGTGTGGCTGTTAAAGGCAAAAGTTGGGTCTAAAAGATCGCGAATTATGTTAAAATGACCGTCTCTTAAGAAAGCCTTGAAAACTAAAAAGTAGATGACCGTTTCATGCTTTGCCCAGCCGGACTTTTACCGGACATTATACAAATGTCCGGAATATATGACCGTTTTGGAAGCCTTGAATTCATGTTCCATGTATCAATATCTATAAAATTGTTTACAGGTGGCAATGTTATTGACTACATTTTATTATAACCTACGTTACATTTACACGATTTTTTATGAGTCAGCATTTTATATGGTATCTTTTAATTATACCATGTTGAGGCAGTATATCAAAGAAGTCTCACATTGACAATAACAAGAAGAAACACAGTACACAACCAAATGGAAAATAGTCAATATTTTTAGAAACAATTACTTATTAAGTAAGTCTCAACCAAATCATTTCAAATTTGGAATTTGGAAATATTGGAATGGATCATAAAAACAGCTCCGGATTGAATATGAATGATATCACTTTTGTCTTTCTAGAATTATACTCCTTGATAAAGGAGGAAATGACACATTTTTGGTTTTCAGACAACAACTTAGGATGCCTTCATCAAATCATTATGTTTTTATTTTATAATAATGCTATCCTCTTTTCCAGATGACTCAAGAGCTACACCACCAGAAGTTGGAACCAAAAATGTGACACCACCAGTGCCAGAGGAGGTGGAGTCTATACCATTCTACATGTCTCACATAGTGTTTCTACAGAATGAACTGTGTTCTCACTGTCCACATCAGCTCCATTGTATACAGGTGTTTCCTGGTATCACACTTGTTCTTGTCAGTGAGGTATAGTTCCAATCATGTCTTGGGTATACAGGTGTTCTCTGGTATCACACTTGTTCTTGTCAGTGAGGTAAAGTTCCCATCATGTCCTGAGTATACAGGTGTTCTCTGGTATCACACTTGATCTTGTCAGTGAGGTAAAATTCAAAACATGTCCTGGGTATACAGGTGTTTCCTGGTATCACACTTGTTCTTGTCAGTGAGGTAAAGTTCCCATCATGTCCTGGGTATACAGTTGTTCCCTGGTATCACACTTGTTCTTGTCAGTGAGGTAAAGTTCCCATCATGTCCTGGGTATACAGGTGTTCCCTGGTATCACACTTGTTCTTGTCAGTGAGGTAAAGTTCTCTCTGTTCCCAATGTCCAGATCTGCTCCATGTATACATGTGTTCCCTTGTTTCAAACTTATTCTTGTCAGTGAGGTAAAATTCCCATCTGGACCTTGGTATACAGATGTTCTGAGTCATACACTTAATATCAATGACAAATAAAGGTGTACATTAATGTCCAATTTATACAGATGTTCTCCGATATTCATTGATTTATATTATATCAATGAATGAAAAACAATTATGACAGACTGAAACTATCGTAAATCACTGTATGTTCAGTTTATTTCTGTACATCTAGAAAATGTAAGCTTCATTGCATTTTTAATCATCAATTAATTTACTAAGAAATTATAGAAAAATTGAGGAGACGCTTTATTAAAATGAACTTTTGATAATTTTAAGTATTGAGGATGTGCCTTATAAGTACTAATTCAATTTTTTGATTCATTCTTTAAAAATAGTAATAAAATTATGAATAGTTATTTAGAAGTTATGTTTGTAATTAGTTTCTAAACTCAAACTGTAATATGTTAATATTCAAAAGTCAGTGATAGCTTCTTTTTTTTCAGATGCCTAGAGCCAGTTTAGCCAACACCCTCTGCCAAGTTTTATTTTTGCTGAAACAAGTTGTGTTAGGAAAAACAGGACATGGTCACTGGGCTCAGGGACAGAATATGTATGACACTGTAAACACCTTGATAAGCAAAATGTCTGCACCTCTTAAAAGAGCAAAGGTAGGAAATGTTATTTGGTCAGCTGATATGTTCTACAAAATTAAACTCGAAATTTATATTACCATAGATTTGTAACTTAAGTTGCATTAGAGCTTTTTCTTTTTGTGCAGATTAATTGATTTTTTTGTGTTTTGATAAATCACATGCACTTTGGCTATTGAAATCCCCTTTTTGTCGAGCCTTCGACTTTTGTCGAAAAAGCGAGACATAGCGATCCTACATTCCGTCGGCGTCGGTCGTCGTCGTCGGCGGCGGCCACAAATATTCACTCTGTGGTTAAAGTTTTGAAATTTTAATAACTTTCTTGAACAATCCTGGATTTCTACCAAACTTGGACAGAAGCTTGTTTATGATCATAAGATTATATTCAAAGTAAATTTTGTTAAAAAAATTCCATTTTTCCGTATTTTACTTATAAATGGACTTAGTTTTTCTGCCAGTTAACATTACATTCACTCTGTGGTTAAAGTTTTGAAATTTTAATAACTTTCTTAAACTATCCTGGATTTCTACCAAACTTGGAAAGAAGCTTGTTTATGATCATAAGATAGTATCCAGAAGTAAATTTTGTAAAAAAATTCCATTTTTCTGTATTTTACTTATAAATGGACTTAGTTTTTCTGCCAGTTAACATTACATTCACTCTGGTTAAAGTTTTCAAAATTTTAACAACTTTCTTAAACTATCCTGGATTTGTACCACATTTGGACAGAAGCTTGTTCATGATCAAAAGCTAGTATCTAGAAGGAAATTTTGATAAAATTTTGTTCCATTTTTCCGTATTTTACTTATAAATGGACTTAGTTTTCTTCCAGGCAACTTTACATACAATCTGCAGTTCAAGTTTTAAAACATTTATTAGATTCATAAATTATTCTGGATTTTACCAAACTTGGACAGAAGCTACTTACCTTCAAAAGATATAGTACAGAGAGGAATATTTTTATTAATTTTTTTCCTCATTTTTGTTGAGCCTGCGATTAACAGCAAAAGTAGGCGAGACACTGGGTTCCACGGAACCCTTACAAATTTTTTATTAATTTTCTGTGCCACAGATATTTTCAATTAGAAATTGTGGAAGCAGTTTACATATGCCACCCCTCTACTACACAATATCAGTTGGAACAGCAAATTTAAACTGCTACCTCTCTTCTATACAATTACAGTTGGATTTGCACGTGTTTATGTATGCCACCTCTCTACTACACAATAACAGTTGGAACAGCAAATTTAAACTGCTACCTCTCTTCTACACAATTACAGTTGGATTTGCACATGTTTACGTATGCCACCCTCTACTACACAATAACAGTTAGATTTGCACATGTTTACATATGCCACCCCTCTACTACACAATAACAGTTAGATTTGCACATATTTACATATGCCACCCATCTACTACACAACAGTTGGAATGGCACATTAAAACTGCTTCCCATAAAGGTTAGGTTGCTATAATCAAGAAGTTGTTAAATAAAGGAAAATAAGCTGAAATAGCATTCAGGCATTGTTGCAAAACATTTGTAGCAAAGAAAATAGGGGTCAAAATTTAAAGTAACTGTGGATAAAGCATCATAATTCTCGTCATAAAAGCATCATATTTTTGTCTCGCCTTGACAGGGTAAAAAAACGAGACATAGGTATGCGGTTTCCGGTGGCCGTGTCAACAATGTGTTAGTTTGTGATGAGGTCAGTTTTGTGGGGAACCACTAGTGGTAGGTCAATGATATTTGGTATGCAGTTGTATTAGCATTGGCACATCTCATTTCCTTGGAGTTTTTTTTACCCCGCCCCTCAGTTGTGGTCTATTGACTTTGAAACTTTTGCATAGTTTACATGTATTAGTTTGTGATTTATAGGTCAGTTTATCGGGAACCACTAGTGGTAGGTCAATGATATTTGGTATGCAGTTGTATTAGCATTGGCACATCTCATTTCCATGGATATTGTTTGGCCCTGCCCCTGCAGTCATGGTCTGTTGACTTTGAAACTTTTGCTGAGTTTACATGTATTAGTTTGTGATTAGGACAGTTATTGGGGAACCACTAGTGGTAGGTCAATGATGTTTGGTATGCATATATATAAGCATTAGCACATCTCATTTCCATGTAGATTATTTGGCCCTGTACCTTCAGTCATGGTTCATTGACTTTGAATATTTTGCGTAACTTACATGTTAGGTATTGCTATTTTAATTTCAACATTTGCAATTTACTATCAAAATAACAAAAAGGCGAGACATATCTCTGTGTTGAGGGTTTATTGTCTCGCCTTGACGAAGTCAAAAAGCGAGACTTAGGTATGCTGTTTCCGGCGTCGGCGGTGGCGGCGGCGTCAACAATGTATTAGTTTGTGATTAGGTCTAGTTCATGGTGAACCACTAGTGGTAGGTCAATGATATTTGGTATGCAGTTGTACTAGCATTGGCACATCTCATTACCATGGAGATTATTTGGCCCCACCCCCTCAGTCAAGGTCTATTGACTTTGAAACTTTCCATAGTTTACATGTATTAGTTTGTGATTAGGTCAATTTATGGGGAACCACTAGTGGTAGGTCAGTGATATTTGGTATGCAGTTGTACTAGCATTGGCACATCTCATTACCATGGAGATTATTTGGCCCCGCCCCCTCAGTCAAGGTCTATTGACTTTGAAACTTTCCATAGTTTACATGTATTAGTTTATGATTAGGTCAATTTATGGGGAACCACTAGTGGTAGGTCAATGATATTTGGTATGCAGTTGTATAAGCATTGGCATATCTCATTTCCATGGAAATTATTTGGCTCCGCCCCCTTAGTCATGGTCTATAGACTTTGAAAATTTTGCTAAGTTAACATGTATTAGTTTGTGATTAGGTCAGTTCAAGGGGAACCATTAGTGGTAGGCCAATGTTAATTGGTGTTAAGTTGTATAAGCATTAGCACATCTCATTTCCATGGAGAATATTTGGCCCTGCCCCCTCAGTCATGGTCTATTGACTTTGAAACTTTTGCTTAGTTTACATGTATTAGTTTGTGATTAGATCAGTTTAAGATGAACTGCTAATGTTAAGTCAATGATATTTGGTATGCAAATGTATCGGCATTTGCAAGTATTGTTTCCATGGAGATTATATAGCCCCACCCCTGATCATGGTTCATTGACTGAAACTTTTACATAGTTTACAAGTTAATGTTTGTGTTTAGGTTTGTTTAAAGGGAACGACTTATAATAAGTCAGTGGTATTTGGTATGCATTTGTATTAGCATTGGCACATCTCATTCCATGGAGATTGTTTAGCCATGTACCTTCAGTCATGGTTCATCGACTTTGAATATTTGCATAACTTACATGTTAAAGTATTGCTGTTTTAATTTCAACATTTGCATTATCAAAATTACAAGAAGGCGAGACATATCTCTGTGATAACAGTTTATTTGTAATCAAAAAATAAGTTGTTACATTTGGAAAGCAAAAAATCATTTGATTTAAAGCTTAATCTGTCTGCTTGATATTAATTCTAGCATTAATTTCAGGGAAATGTTCCGGCAATATTTAATGATGTTTTGAAGAAATGGGATGATCAAGTTTTCAAGTCACTTCTTTTGAATTACTTAGAACAACCAAGGGATAAAGAAATCCCTCCAAGGTATTTAGTTTGAATGAAAAATATACTAGATATTGATATTTTTTGTGATATGTCCTAAATAATATAGGTCAAGGAGTGGTGATTATAGGTAGTTCTTATTTACTTCATAATTGCATTGTTATAACAGTGCCAATTGGAAAATTACTATATAAAGAAGAAAAAAAAATGAATTCATAAGACATTCAGAAGCTTCCTTTGTGATATGTGTTAACATTGGAACTTATATTCTTATTTTCAAGATATTTGGTTATAACATTCGATTTTAATTCCTAGACCAGTGAATCTTTAAAGATCTTTAAAGGGATATAATTCCTTAATAGAAATTAGATTTGATTTTTGTAATTGATTAGGAAGCTAATTACTGATGAAATATGAGACCAGTATCATATAAAAATAGTATGGTTGTGGGTAGTTGATTTTGTGGTTATGACAAAATCTTAATACATGCCTATAACACTTCCCAGAATCATGAATTTTATTCAAAAATTATAATTTGAAGCAGGTTATTTCCTTTGTCAAGCACTTGAACTTCTTTGCTAATAAAGCTCAATAAAGAGTCAACCATTAGCTGTTTTTAAACCCTGTTGATTTAAAAATAATATTTGGTTTATATAAATATCAAAATTATTAATGATCTTTTGTCTTCCATCATACATATACTTTTAATCACATTGAGCAAAACCCATACTGCATAGTCAGCTATAATAGGCCCTGAAATGACAAATGTAAAACAATTCGAACAAGAAAACTAACGGCCTGATTTATGTACAAAATAATGAACGAAAATCAAATATGATACACAGCAACAAATTACAACCACTGAATTACAGGTTTCTGACTTGGGACAGGCACATACAGAATGTGGCAGGTTTAAACTAGTTTACTGGCACCAAAACCCTCTCGCTAACCTGGGACAGTGGAGTAACAGTACAACATCAGAACAAACTATAAAAATCAGTTGAAAAGGGCTTAACTCATCAGATCATAAATAAGCAGAAAAAACAACTAACAAAACACAGACCAGACGTGGCAGATATTTTATACATCCCCACAGCAAAAAGACACTTAGTACAGATCTGAGAGTACTCACAGTTACTGACACACTAGTTCAAAGCCAATAAAATCTACTTAAAAAGTCATGTATCTAAGACTAAAAGCATGCCCACCTTTGCTCTGCACTCAGCCAACCAGTATACTTCCCAACAAGAGAAATCATTCAAATTCAATTGTAATTTTATACGACCGCAAAAAAATTTTGTGGTCGTATATTGGTATGACGTTGTCGTCGTCGTTGTCCGAAGACACATTGGTTTTCGCACTCTAACTTTAGTTTAAGTGAATGGATCTCTATGAAATTTTACCATAAGGTTCAATATCACAAAAGAAAGGTTGGGATTGATTTTGGGGGTTATGGTACCAACAGTTAAGGAATTAGGGGCCAAAAATAAGCATTTTTGTAACTTCCAGACATAACTTGTGTGTTAGTGTATGGATCTCTCTGACATTGTTCCACAAGGTTCAATATCACAAAGGGAATTCTTGGATTGATTTAGGGGGTAATTGCCTCAAAATTTTAGGAATTAGGGGCCAAAATATGGGCAAAAAACAATCATTTTTCTAGTTTCATGACAATAACTTGTGTGTAAGTATATGGATCTTTCTGAAATTGTACTAATAGGTTCCATATCACAACGGGAAAGCTGGAATTGAGTTTGGGGGTAATTGCCCTAAACATTTGGGAATAAGGGGCCAAAAAGGGGCCAAAAATAAGCATTTTTCTAGTTTCCAGACAATAACTTGTGTTCAAGGGTATGGATCTCTCTGAAATTGTACTGCAAGGTACCATACTATAAAGGGAAGGCTAGGATTGATTTTGGGGGTAATTGCCTCAAAATTTTCGAAATTAGGGGCCAAAAACAAGCATTTTTTTAGTTTCAGGACAATAACTTGTGTGTTAGTATATGGATTTTTCTGAAATTGTACTACAAGGTTCCATATCACAAAGGAAAAGCTGGAATTGAGTTTGGGGGTAATTGCCCTTAACATTTAGGAATAAGGGGCCAAAAATAAGCATTTTTCTAGTTTCCAGACAATAACTTGTGTTCAAGGGTATGGATCTCTCTGAAATTGTACTGCAAGGTACCATACCATAAAGGGAAGGCTGGGATTGATTTTGGGGGTATTTGCCTCAAAATTTTCGGAATTAGGGGACAAAAAACAAGCATTTTTTTAGTTTCAGGACAATAACGTGTGTAAGTGTATGGATCTTTATGAAATTGTACTACAAGGTTCCATATTACTAAGGGAAAGCTGGGTTTGAGTTTGGGGGTAATTGCCCGAAACGTTTAGGAATTTGGGGCAAAAAAGGGGTCTAAAAACAAGCATTTTTCTAGTTTCCAGACAATAACTTGTGTTCAAGTGTATGGATCTCTCTGAAATTGTACTGCAAGGTACCATACCACAAAGGGAAGGCTGGGATTGAGTTTGGGGGTAATGAATCATAAGGCAGTTCAAAAAATTTGGGGGAGGGATTTTTTTTCCTTTTTTTTCTTTTTTTTTCTTTAAAATATTCCATTTTAAATTGGTTATTTCTGATTTATATATAAAAGCAAATAATAATGATATGGTTTGAATAGGTAAATTAAAAATGTTTAAGTTCTTAGACCACATTCATTCTGTGTCAGAAACCTATGCCGTGTCAAATATTTAATCACAATCCAAATTCAGTGCTGTATCAAGCTTAAATGTTGTGTCCATACTTGCCCCAACTGTTCAGGGTCCAACCTCTGCGGTCGTATCAAGCTGCGCCCAGCGGATCATTTTATTAGAAATTCCTATAGGCAAGTGTGTATTTCTCTGAACATTTAATTTCATGTTTAATCTGTACCAAGGAAATAAACCAAATTAGTACACAATGAATTATAAGAAATCCATTGTACCTTATGTACTCTTTAATACTTTTTAACAAAAACAAATGATGGCATATTGCATTTCATTTTAGTATTGAAAGATCTCTTACATATCTGTTGAAGAAGATGAAGGATCTGTTTCTATTCTTGTACTTACTTCCACGTCCACTTACGCCACAGCTGGAGAGAATGGTGACACAGATCAGAGAAAGAGCCGGACAAAAATTAAAGGATTTCAAAGATTATTTGTGTGTCAAAGCACAGCGTAATATAACAATGACATCATATCCTTTAAATATTAAGGTGTTACATATCAAAATATATTTAAAGGCATTTAAATCAAAGCTAATTTATTAAGGAGGGACCCTCAGAAGCAACAGTATATTTTAGTCACTTTAGAAATTACTAGAAAGTGCATAATACACCAGTGACTAAGTTTTGCAGTGGAAGCCTGAGTTACTTTTGATATGGAGAACACAAGTTTTGGTATTGATGTCTGACATAAAAGATGACAACAGTATTTTTGTCTTTATAGCTGATTATATGGTTTGGGTTTGGTGAAGGCTATATGGTGACCTATAATTGCTTGTTTCCACATCATTTGAACTCTGGTAGATAATTGTCTCATGGGCAATTATACCACACCTCCTTATTTTTATATCAATGTAAAAAATTACCACTTATGATAAGTCAGCAATATTTGGTATATAAATATGTGGTTGTGTTAGCATCCTGTTTTTGTGGAGATTATTTAGATCATTCTAAACCAGTGAATATGGCATCTATGCTATAGAATAATAAAATGAACTACAAGACAATATTTAAATTTTTTATGGTTTTATTCAAGTAATATTAACATACTATTATTTCATTCATTCTTTATCACAAAACAACAAATAACAAAAGTAATAAGCACAATTTTGTTTATATCACAGTTTAAGCACAAGTTGATGTAGAAATTTACAGCATGTTCTGCACAAGGGAGGGTGACATCTTCTTCTGTTTCTTCTTGTATGGACGAGCATTCTTGCAGCGATTACGCTTGTTGCCAAACCACTTCTTAATCTGCTCTTCTTTGAGGTTGGTCTGTTTAGCCATGTACTGGATGACGGTGTTGTTTGGGTATGGGTGGTGGAGGTTGTCATGGTACCAGGTCTCCATTACGTTGACTGCTTTCTTGGACAGCACTGGTCTGGAACGGCAAACTGGTTGTTGTTGTTGTACTGGGGTGATAACATGATAACTGCTAGTAAGGCCATTGGAATACTCTAGAGCTGCTAAACTACACTGTAATGTAAAAACACAGTTAACATAACATTTAAATAGAAATCAATTAAAATATCACTGAATTAAAATTAGTTAAAATATCATTAAATTAGAATTTATTAAAATATCATTGAATTAAAAACAGTATATTATTGAGTCAAAATAAGCTAAACATGTATAATGGAAATTATTATTATTAATTCATATTCATATTTAAATTATGAATTTTTCAATAAACAGACAAACATTAATAACTAAAGTATAGGTCATGGGAAATATTTAGAATAAGAAAGAAAAAAATATTTTTATTAGCAGCTGAATTATTGAAATAATTTTTAAAAAAATAAAAGAATGTTACCTCTACTTTATCAATGATGTGATGGAGCTGGTTGTCATAGTAACTGTTGAGTGAACCATAGTAGCATGGGTAGTTTGAGTACTGCTGAAGAGCCTGGAAATGACTTGTCTGTATAATGGCTGACTGGTACCGGTAGAAGCTGGATAACTGCTGAATCTGTACAGGGAAACTGTATTGAAGCAGAAGAAATCTCTGTTGCAGTTGGAATTCTCGGTTGTTGACACTGTGGAGGTTGGCTGTGGTAGGTTGTTGAGGTTGAAGTTGAGTAGATGGCGTAGATTTTGTCTTTACATCTGATTTGATTAGTGTCTGGAGTTCTGTAGCAGAAACATGCTGAGTAATTGGTGTTGGTGATCCCAGTAGATTTGTAAGTGACTCACTGAGTCTGCTGTCTGGACATGGACTGCTACAAGTGGGTGGTTGAGTCTGAGTTGGAGCTGCTTTCTTTGTTTGTTTTGGAGTTGTTTGCTGAGTAGGTGGATCATTGAGTAAGCTGTTGAGTAGAGTATCTAAGTAAGCATCTGGGTTAGATCTGAGTGCTGTCATGGCCATCTCATCTAAAGGTGGGTTGTCAAGTATGGTGGCTTTGATAACATCATGTAGTGTAGAAGTAGATGTGATGTTCATGGCTGCTGGAGACTCTGGTGAGGACTGATAGACTTCTGTCATTCTGTACTGATTGATATTTCTTTGCTAATAATTGCTTTTTGTGTTTCAATGAAAACTGAATTTCGACCATAATGGATTTCTATTTATACTAACTTGAAAATTGGCTGGGGTGGCATACACTGGCTTCCCATTGGCTGAACTTGACATCAATCCAGTGTATGGCTTGTACATGATTATGGGTGATCATACTGTGAAAGAAATCAATGATTAATAATGAATGATAATCACTTTGAAGTTCCCTAATAATTAGATCTATTATTAATGAATCACATTTGTGATTAAAGCACAATACAAATGAAAATTGTTAATGATGATTAATAATCACTTTGGAGTATGTTACTATCATGATTATTGAATTGACTTAAATTTTTTTTTTTAAGAAAATTTACTAAATTCATAGAAAGACAATAGTTATATGTTGAGTGTTATGGATATGAAAAAAATCTTTGAAACTTGGAATTATGAATGTTGCAATTTAAAAACTGTAAATCTTAGTTGGTTGCATTTTAACGAGTATAGCAGTCAAGTGCATAACTATTATTTTGCAATGAAGTGATATTTTATATTGATATTTTAGCAATATAAAATTAATTCATATTTTCTCTTATAATTTCTGTTTTGGGTTTTGGTCAACTCTTTATTTAATGTGATTTAAATGTAGATTAATGTTATACAATTTAGTATTTAAAAATATTTTTTATAATATATTTATATGTAAATTTTATATTTTATTTAGTTTAAAAAAATAATACACATTTTTTTAACCCTGCAATAGATATATTGAATATTTTTAACAGTTAACAGTTTTAGGTTTGTGATTAGGTTAGAAAACATTACTTTATTCTCTAGAAGCTTAAGTGATGGATTGCTTCCTTAAGACATATGAATTTGTAATGAAAACAGTTTGTTGACCTTTAAAAGTCTTCTTTTATATTATCTTGGGGTTGCTGTCTGATTTATGTATTTCATATATCTCTTTCTTTTGGAAATGGTATGAATTAGTACTACAAACAATCTCAAGTAGTGAAAAGCAGTCAAATTATCTTCCTTTATAACTTTTTGTTTGTTGTTGTTTTTCATTTTATTTTATCCCTCATCCTTATAGTTCTGAGCAAGTTTTCAGACAATTACATTTTACAACTCTTTCATATTTTCAGTGTAATGACCTCAGTGTTTTATGGAAGATGATGTAAGGTAATCCTTAGAAATTAAATTTATTCATGTATAGTGATGTTCATACCAGTTAGATAATCTAACACTATAGAATTATAAACTGAAATACAAAACAATATATAAATTTTTTTAAGGTTTTATTCAAGTAATATTAACATTCTATCATTTCATATGCAATCATTCATTCTTCATCACAAAACAACAAATAACAAAGTTAATAAGCACTATTTTGTTTATATCACAGTTTAAGCACAAGTTAATTTCATCATTGTTCATGTAGAAATTTACAGCATGTTCTGCACAAGGGAAGGTGTCAGCTTCTTCTGTTTCTTCTTGTATGGACGAGCATTCTTGCAGCGATTACGTTTGTTGCCAAACCATTTCTTGATCTGCTCTTCTTTGAGGTTGGTCTGTTTAGCCATGTACTGGATGACGGTGTTATTTGGGTATGGGTGGTGGAGGTTGTCATGGTACCAGGTCTCCATTACGTTGACAGCTTTCTTGGACAGCACTGGTCTGGAACGGCAAACAGGTTGTTGTTGTTGTACTGGGGTGATAACATGATAACTGCTAGTAACGCCATTGGAATACTCTAGAGCTGCTAAACTACACTGTAATGTAAAAACACAGTTAACATAACATTTAAATAGAAATCAATTAAAATATCACTGAATTAAAATTAGTTAAAATATCATTAAATCAAAATTGATTAAAATATCATTGAATTGAAAACAGTTAAGATATTATTGAGTTAAAAGAAGTTAAACATGTGAAATTGAAATAATTGTAATTAATTCATATTCATATTTAAATTATGAATTTTTCGATAAACAGACAAACATTAATAACTAAAGTATAGGTCATGGGAAATAATTTAGAATAAGAAAGAAAAAAATATTTTTATTAGCAGCTGAATTATTGAAATAATTTAAAAAAAAAAAAAAAAGAATGTTACCTCTACTTTATCAATGATGTGATGGAGCTGGTTGTCATAGTAACTGTTGAGTGAACCATAGTAGCATGGGTAGTTTGAGTACTGCTGAAGAGCCTGGAAATGACTTGTCTGTATAATGGCTGACTGGTACCGGTAGTAGCTGGATAACTGCTGAATCTGTACAGGGAAACTGTATTGAAGCAGAAGAAATCTCTGTTGCAGTTGGAATTCTCGGTTGTTGACACTGTGGAGATTGGTTGTGGTAGGTTGTTGAGGTTGAAATTGAGTAGATGGCATAGATTTTGTCTTTACATCCGATCTGATTAGTGTCTGCAGTTCTGTAGCAGAAACATGCTGAGTAATTGGTGTTGTTGATCCCAGTAGATTTGTAAGTGACTCACTGAGTCTGCTGTCTGGACATGGACTGCTGCAGGTTGGTGGTTGAGTTGGAGCTGCTTTTTTTGTCTGTTTTGGAGTCCTTGGCTGAGTCTGAGTTGCTTGCTGAGTAGGTGGATCATTGAGTAAGCTGTTGAGTAGAGTATCTAAGTAAGCATCTGGGTTAGATCTGAGTGCTGTCATGGCCATCTCATCTAAAGGTGGGTTGTCAAGTATGGTGGCTTTGATAACATCATGTAGTGTAGAAGTAGATGTGATGTTCATGGCTGCTGGAGACTCTGGTGAGGACTGATAGAGATCTGTCATTCTGTACTGATTAATATTTCTAAGCTAATAATTGCTTTTTTGTCTTTCAATGAGAACTGAATTTCGACCATAATGGATTTCTATTTATACTAACTTGAAAATTGACTGGGGTGGCATACACTGGCTTCCCATTGGCTGAACTTGACATCAATCCAGTGTATGGCTTGTACATGATTATGGGTGATCATACTGTGAAAGAAATCATTAATGATTAATAATGAGTGATTATCACTTTGAAATTCCTAATAATCAGAATAATTATTAATGAATCACATTTGTGATTAAAGCTCAATACAAATGATAGTTATCAAATGTGATTCATTAATAATAATTCTGATTATTAGGAACTTCAAAGTGATAATCACTCATTATTAATCTTTAATGATTTCTTTCACAGTAACAATCACTTTGAAGTTCCTAATAATCAGAATTATTATTAATGAATCACATTTGTTATTAACATGATTAAAGCTCAAAACAAATCAAAAGTATCAATGATGATTAATAATCACTTTGAAGTATGTTATTACCATGATTATTGAACTGACCATGATAATTAAAATATTTAGATTTTTTGGTATTGAGAAAACATTGCTTTATAATGAAATGATAATTATTTTGTTAGTCTTGAGTATGATTTTTTAACTTTTCAAAATGTTTTACTTTGAAATTTAAAATGCTATGAATTATTAATAATGCATATTACATGCTGTGTAGTTTTCATTATAACTAAAGCTATTGAATGCAAATATATTATATTCATTTTATTTTGAAATAAGTGATGTCATAATGTTGATATTTTAGCTACATAAAATTGCTTTATAATTTGTCTCGTAATATCTATGTTTTGGTCAGTTCTTTATATGTGATTAAACTGTAGATCAATGTAATACAATTATATTTTTAAAATTTTCATGCTATAATTATATGTTAATTTTAGTTTCAATTTTAATTTAAAAAATGATACACAAAAGTTTAGTAATAATAATTTTTAGCACTAAGGATTGTGAAAACGATGTGGATTCATATCACTCTAATCAAGTGTGGCTTGGGTGTGATTAAAGTGATTATGATTTCTATGCCAATGACGATTAATAATCACTGATTGTTTTCTTTTTATTATTGAATGAGACATATGATTAAAACTTATTAGAAGTCAATTGAAAACCAATTATGATTAATGATCACTTTGAGGAAATTAATAAAAGTAATGCCATTGATAATTTAAATTTGTGTTTATAGTGAGTTTATCTCAAACTGATGAGTCATTTTAAAGTTGAAAAGAACTTTATTATGTATATTGAAAATAAGTTAACTAATCAAAATCTACATTATATGAAAATTATATCTTGTAAAATTTCAACTATTTTAAAATTAAATTCACTTTAAACTTAACTTTAAGGAGTTTAATTAAATACAATCATCTTTCAATAACAGTAGTAGAAAAAAATCATAAAAAGGAAAAAATATATAGAAGAAAGTACTCATATATTGAAGTTTATAATTAAGAAACATAAAATCTCAAATTTGCTGCATATCAAAAATGATACTGTAAAATACTCTAAATAGCCCTTAAAGTAGATTTAGTAAATGTTTTAGATGAAACATCTCTTAAATAAACTTATTTATAAATTATATTTCTTTAATTTTATGAAATCACCTACGGAAAGAGGAAAATATCTGGTTTGAAAACTAATGAACCTACAGAGTTTGGGATTTGTTAAGGATAGTATTATCTGTCATGCTGAAGTGTCATGTAATGGAATTGTATGCAGTAGCAAAGGAAGTCAAAAGCATATTTAATATTAAATGACAATTTTGTTGTGAAGGTTTATATCCTTAGTTTAAATCTCAGGTACTCTGAACTTTTGAAATATCTCTACTTGCATGTAAGTTCATATACATGAGAAATCAGTATCAATATAAAAGTAAGCCATTGTCCCTTCTTTCATGCTTGACTGTCTGTTTTTTTTTAAGTTTAAAGTTAGCATTGTCACATCATGTATATGAAATCTTTGCAGAATGTTCTTAAAAAAAGAATTCCAAAATTACAGAAACATCTCAGTTAATTATATTTAGCAAATTTTCCTTAACAAATATACTTATATAGAACAGTTTCCAGGCCTGGTGCATTTTATATATATTGATAGAAGGACCAATCAAGTAACTGCTCCATCATTTAACATTACTTCTGGAGAGACAACACTGGAAACAGGGGAGACAACTATGAAGGAAATGGATGCAACAAGACTATTAAAGGATAAGGTATTTAACAAACAAAATTTAAAAAAAAATTGCACAAGCAACTGGGTGCTAAAAAAAAGAGCTGATTAATATCTGCCATCTGATTGGCTGAAATTCCTAAAAATTTCTTAGTCCTCTCATTTTAATTTCTAAAATATCTGGGCTCCATAAAACTTAACTCAGTCCTCGAGTACAAAATTTGTGCTTGAAACACCAAATCCATGATTTTGATTGCTCGAAAGTTTTATGACCACAAGGCCTGTCCTCTCATTTTATTTCAAAAATATCTCATCTGATATAGGCAGTATTTATCTTAATGTATAAACTCTAATTGTCCCCCATGCATCTCGTAGTGGGGATATGATTTCTGTCCTTTCTTCCATCCCACCAACTGTTTGTGTATGCCTCCATCCAAACACATCAATTCTCAGAGACTGTTTGACAGAAAGCTTTTATAACTTGTAGGATTATTTATTGTCATAATCTCTTGACCATACTTTATCTTCAGTTTGAATTGATTATTTTTATTGGAGTCATTGGACTAATAGATATAGGAAAATGTGGTGTGAGTGCCAATGAGACAACTCTCCATAAGACATTTTTTGGCATTGTGGCAATGATACCTTGTAAACATTCTTCTGAGTTCTTTTACAGAAAGCTCTCAAATTTGGTAGGATTTTTGCCATCATGTGTAATTGACCATATAGTACCACCATTTCAATTTGATTATTTTTATAGGAGTTATGGGACTTTGACCATTTTTGGGGAGTATTCTGACAATAACAACATGCATAACAATATGCAACTCCCCTGAAACCATTTTCCTGAAAGCTCTCATATATGGTGGGATTGTTTGCCATCATGTGTAGTTGCCCATTTTATCAAGTCAGTTTGATCCAATCATTTTTACTAGTGTTATGGTACTTTGACTCTTTTTTTAAGTATTTTAACAGTGACACCTGGTAAAATGCAACTTCTCTGAGACCGTTTTACAGAAAGCTCTCATACTTTGTAGGATTGTTTGCCGGCATGTGTTGTTGACTGTAATTTACCATCATTTTGGTTTGATCATTTTTACAGGAGTTGTGGGACTTTAACTTTTTTCACTGTTGTAACAAAATGACACTTTGTGAATGCAACTCCTAACAACATTTGACAGAAAGCTCTCTTACCTGGTATGTTTGAATGCCATTATGTGTTGATGAATTAAAGTAATTTTGGTAAAAACACTAATTTTTCTACCAGAGAGATTTGGAACAATTTAAGCATTTCATCCACCTAACCTTATGAACTCACTGATTTCTATTCCTTAGACTGGATTATAAAAACACATTTTGTTGACCATTTATAAATTATCAACCATTGCATTGCATTTAACTGGAAAATGTAATTTTGCATTCACTTAGCTTTTGAAATAGGACTGCAAAGTGATTTGTCGAAGACAAAATCTGTAGAATCTATTATAGTCAAACAGATAATGACATGGGATTTCCTTTCTAGCCAGTGAAAAACAGTAGACATGCTATGTATTATATTCTAATATGACGTTCTTCAAACACTTTGAGCACACACCCATGGTAAAATATGAAGATATTGATATGCCAGCTGATCGTCAACAACATGGATTGTTTGAGCTGTTCCAATCTTACTCTCACATCGTTTTATGAATGAGTTACCCAAAGTCAAACGGTGTAAATGACGTCATTGAACGATGACCTAAGAATATATGCATTCTACAAGAAAATGCATGAAACTGGAAGTTGTCAAAACATGAAAACATAAACAAACGATGATAAGAATTTGTTGAAATGCAATTATCCTAAATAAAAGTAAGATAATCAATTAACTTCAAACATGTCTTAGTATGTTATTGTAAATCGTTAAAGCATGTCACTAATTCAGTTCTCTTCGTCTTTTACATAGAATATATATAGTGTGTTCAGTTACAAAAACAGCAAACATTTCTCTTCACCTAGAGAGCTTCGATCCAAAAGAATTGCTGTCTTTGTCCTATTAGAATAGAAATAATTCATGGGGGCTTGAATTTATATTGATTTTACCATGGGTTGGCCCTTTATGCTGATATTGTACCCATCACTATTGCTCGTTGTAAAATATTTAGCTTAAAGGGCCAACCCGTGGTAAAATCAATACAAATTCAAGCCCATGAATTATTTCTTAACTATTGTTCAGCAGAAAAGTTCCAACCATTAGATATATCAACAAGTATTAATATGTTTGAAGGTTTGGAAAATGATGGAGTTCATGCAGTTGAAATTGAAAAATGGGACCACCTGTGTAGCAGCGAGAGAAGGAGATTATTACTTCTCATATTTCCTGTGGTTTGGTGATTCTTTGGTAAGTATATATAGCTGTCAGACATCATAATTGCTCTGTTCTTAAATGATTTTTTAAATTCTCTAGTATCTGTAGCAGTGAGAGAAGGAGATAATTGTATATTGTTGTACAAGAAGGAGAATGTAACTTCTCCTTTTGCCTATGATTTGATTATTCTCTTGTAGCAACAGCTATGAGAGAAGGATACCCATTAATTATGGTTTGAGATCTCTAGTACTTTAAATTCAGAAATTATTGCATGCGCTTATTATTGCATTTTTAAAAATTGACAATAATGTGAGATTAATTATTTCGACTTCAGGAACATCTGCATACTGATATATATATTATATATCAGAATGTGAGTTTTATTATTGCGATAATCACCCAGTCGCATTATTCGCATTAATAAAAACATTGCAATAATTTCTGAATTTACAGTATATGTACAGCTATATAGTTGTGAGACAAGAATAATATTACATCTATTTCATGCAATTTGAGGATTCTTTGAATATGATTAAAGAGAGATGTGGGATATATGTAAATGAGACAGTAACTCAACAATAAAAATAACCAAAAGTCATCTAGAGGGCAACATACAGTCTTCAACAATAGACAGATATTTTACAATATGTCAGTCTCTAAATTGTCCCAAGTTTTAAAAGTTGTGAATAAATAAAACAGCAACAATCAATCATCTGTCGGGAAAATATTATAATTACAAGCAATTATTTTATACTTACAATGTGACTGATAGACAGTTGCTTTATAATAGCATGTTAGTTCATAATAAAACTAGATATTCATTACCGTATATACACTGCTTATTGAAGCTGATTGTATCTGTTTACCATTGTGTTCATCCATTCATTTATTTGTTCCATATATGTATATATATCCACCACTCCACTTAAACAATTGAATGGACTTCAATGAAACTTTAAAGAATCATATGCATCTAACAACATTAGGGTCTTCTACAGTAGTACAGCAAATATAGAAGTGTTCATAAATGTATAGCAATACATATGTAGTTACCAGTATGTTTGAATAGTCATTTTTTCATGTCGACTGTTTCCAATTTTAGAATTTTTGCAAAGGAAACAACACCTTGGTAGGATAAACTGTATCTCTATCTACTGTGGATTCCTTAAAATTCATGGGTACCGATTTTAATGGATTGAAGAAAATTGTATTTTCATGGATATTTTATTTCTTGGTTTTGCCAAAGTTTGTATATAATCTTTTGAAAATGTGTACTTTGTTAAATATTTAAATTCCTTTTTCATGTGTACCCACGAAATCAATGAAAATTGGTATGATAATGAATCCACAGTAATTCAATTGTGCACTTTTTATCTATTATCCAAATGATGCTTGGGGTTTCCAATAACTAAACTGAGACATTGTCATATCTTATCATATGCTCGGGTACGAATTTGTAAACTGTGCTCAGTGTTACTCGTTTTGTACATATTTTCATTGAAAGTTCTATATCTGTTATTTAAAATGGATACATATATTTCCAGGGTAATATAATAACACCACAGCAGCCTCTACAAGTATCTATACCCTTATCGAGCCCTGGTGTATTAACCAGTAACTTTTACAGCACACTACTGAGACGATGCTTCCCTAATATGGTTCCAGGATCTATTGCTTGTTTTGAACTTATGATGATGCATGTAGGATTAGTTAGTTTATCATACATAACAGAAAACAGGACACGTCTGACTGCGTTGTTAAGAAGTAGTTCTGGAGAATCAGTATCGCCAATGACTTTAGCATTATAAGATGAAATTATTTTATAGTATTGTCAATGCTCCAAAAAAGGAGAAGGTACTTTTAGGACATTCCCCTTAAATTAAAAAATCAAAAAGTATTATGAATACCGGTATACCTAATAACATCCTTCAGATGTTCATAAGATATGAAGTCTGTCAAAGATAAGTATTTATATTTTTTAATCTTATCTCATGTATTTGCATTAGGGCTTCAAATTTCTTGCATTTAGTGCAAAACTGCCAAAACAGTCTATTTGAGATCTTGTCATTGATATGTAGACGTATGCTTTAACCAAAAAGATGAAATTAGCAAAGATGTTACTGGGGAAAATATATTTTTGGGTAAGACCTAAGCTTATATATATTTTGTTCAAAAATGGCAATTTTTTGGTCAAATATGTCAATTTCAACATGTTTATACCATATAGTGACATGGCAAATGACCTTTCTGCACTCAAATGTCCAGGTTTTAGTAACCGTAACCTGTTCATTTATCAATAAAATTAACGTAATTTTGAAATTTTAACTATTTTTGCAATTTGAGGAGCCAATAAATGGCTCTTATCATACCTCTTTATTTTAAGTTGCTATGATAGGGGTAAAAAGTATACTTTGGTTTCTTCAAAATAGAAAAAAATTTCTAACCACAAAAATTGATACCAACAAAAATTAGTGAATCCTCAGAATTTTATTTAGATTAGTGTGTAGGGTGTCAAGGTAAGACTAAAACATCTTTACTAGAAATCTATGTCATGTAAACTAAGTGAAAAAACGGTAACAAGCGTTCAAGACCCTCGTGTAGTCAAGGAGGTTAAAAACCGCCACTATTAATAACAGGAAGTTGAACATATTTATTTGTGTAACTTGAATTGTTGAACATATTTTTGAAGGCAAATTATGTGGTTGAAATAATTGTTTTTAATCATTTACATAGGAGTGAATTGGTCATTTTGATTTTTTCTCATCTTAGTTTACAGGTACTTTGTATTTGTACTTTTATTATTAATTTATTGTATCTTTTAAATTGAATTTTTATAATTGTTATTATGAAAGTGCAATATTTAATTGTTAAGCAATTGAACATGTTATTATTAATTATACACAATAAATTTATTTTGTTATAGATAAGCATTTTATTCTGAGTCTAAAGTGACCAGAAAACAAAGTTATCTAACACAGGAAAATTATGAAGAAAAATGCAAAACTACAAAAGATTTAACAAACAAAAATTGAAATATGTGTACATTCAAACAAAAACAGAAAAAAGATATATTCTAAAAAATTAAACAATGTGCTTTGCATTGTACATGTATATAAAATTCTACAAAAACAGCATGTTCTAAATATAGATTATGATGCATAAAATTGAGAATGGAAATGGGGAATGTGTCAAAGAGACAACAACCCGACCACAGAACAGCCAACAACAGAAGGTCACCAATAGGTCTTCAATGCAGCGAGAAATTCCTCACCCGAGGCGCCCTTAAGCTGGCCCCTAAACAAATATATATACTAGTTCAGTGATAATGGACGTCATACTAAACTCCAAATTATACACAAGAAACTAAAAGTAAAAATAATACAAGACTAACAAAGGCCAGAGGCTCCTGACTTGGGACAGGCGCAAAAATGCAGCAGGGTTAAACATGTTTATGAGATCTCAACCCTCCCCCTATACCTCTAGCCAATGTAGAAAAGTCTTCCCTTTGAAGGAAATTTATACATTGAGATAACATGGTCTCACACCTTACTTAATACAAAGGAAGACAATATGGGGTAGGTGTGCATAATAACATATTTCAAACGGATTGATTGATTGATTGATTGGTGTTTAATGCCACTTTCAACTCTATTGTGCTATTTTGTGGCAGTCAGTTTTTATTGGTGGAGGAAGCCGGAGTGCCTGGAGAGAACCATCGACCTTCGGTAGGAAAACTGACAATCCTAGTTAATTAAGATTGCAGTCGAGTGCACCTGCCCCGTGGGGGATTCAAACTCACTATTTCAAACGGATAATCACTCTAAATTTGTTTTGCATTTAACCGTTCGAAAGAAGTTGAAGGGAATTTTGAAGTAGCTTCAGCTTTTAAGTTAACATCTCCTTCTGCATTGTAAAAATAAGGAGATGTGGTACGAATGCCAATGATACAACTATCCAGAGTTCAAATGTTGTAAGCAACTATAGGTCACTGTGCAGACTCAACAATAAACAAAACCATTACTGTATAGTCAGCTATATATCTTTAATATGCTGAATCTAACTGTGTATTTAGATTCTAAATTTTGGGCCTCATTTTCAAATTGGTCCATATATAAGGCCTAAGGTCCAAACAGTCCAAAACTAAATTGTTTGTTTGATTTCATCAAAATTGAAGTCTTGGGGTTCATTGATCTGCTGATTCTAACCATGTATTTAGATTTTGGATATTGGACCATAATAGGTAAATGTCCAATTTCAAATTTTTAAGTTCTTAGACCAAATTCATTCTGTCTCAGGGTTGTATCAAGCTGCGCCCTGTGGAGCATTTCATTCGTTGCTGTTAGACCTACAGCTAACTAGATATTAAGCAGCTTCCATTTGCTGGTGTCAATTTTGACCCAATGGGCCAAGTGAGCTTTTCTCATCACTTGGCGTCCGTCATTGCCATCCATCATCCATTAACTTTACAAAAATCTTCTTCTGAAACAACTGGGCCAAATTTAACTAAACTTGGCCACAATCATCATTGGGGTATCTAGTTTAAAATATGTGTCCGATGACCCGGCTCCTGCCAACCAAGATGGTGGACATGGCTAAAAATAGAACATAGGGTAAATGCAAATTTTGTCTATTATTTTGAAAACTGTTATGAATAAAGAAAATTGTTCAGAATGTTGAGCTCTACCAGTTGTCCAAGTACGTCAAAACTGTCAGACGACTTATTATAGGAGTTATTGCCCTTAGATGACAATTTTTTTTCATTTTTGACTATTATCTTGAAAACTATAAGAGAGATTGCAAAAATGATCAGCAAGACAAGTTCTACAAATAAGTCGTCATGGTCGAAATCGTCAGTCGACTCCTTATTGGTGTTATTGCACTTTAATGACGATTTTTACCATTTTTTTTGTGTTTTGCCGTATATGATAAAAATTATAATAGATAAATAGACACTTTAAATCACAAAAATGATCAGCAAGGCAAAATCTACTAACAAGTCAAATTTTGTCGATATAGTAAGTAGACTGTCACTTTTTATAGGAGAGATTGCCCTTAAATGAGGATTTTTTTACCCTCTTTTGTGTTTTGAGCAAAAACTAAAGAAGATAGAGAGAAACTAAACAGACTAAATGATCAGCAATACGAGATCAACAAAACAGAGATTTTTGTCATTAATTCTGTTCTTGTCTACAATGTTGGAGAGTGTCCTTTGTTGAATATGCACATAGACCAAGGTGAGCGACACAGGCTCATTAGAGCCTCTAGTTTTTACTTGCATTATTCAGGGATGCAGACATGTAAAGCTTGCTGTAGCCTGCATAGACAATGGACCATAAAGTGCTAAGCTTGGAGAACAGTTCTATGTATGGTATTCTACAGACAGCCAATTCAGCTAAAAACCACATTTATGCCATATTTTTTACCACTTTTGACTAAACTGGAATATGCAACCAAAGTAGTGATTCCAGAGGAGTTGTTTATTTTTTAACATATTTAGTTGTTATATTCCTGATATTTAAGGTTGTTTTTTAAAAGTTTCTGAACAAAAAAGTAGCCCATCACATCAAAATCACAATTTTATCAGATGTCAACTTTCAAAATTTGGTTTAAACTTATACTTTTTGCAGGAGTACAATTAAATCTGCAAACATTACAATAAATTGCCTTTAAGCTGATGGAACATGCAGTTAGAACATCAACAAACTTATCTAAAGAAGTCTCTGTAAACGATGTAATGATTTCTTTTTTGGTACGCAGTTCAACAACATCACCAATAGGTGAAAGGATATTTATTCTAAATTGTCTGATTTTAGTGAATACTTCCATGGCTCAATACAGAAACTTATAAATAATTTAAATAAAATGCTCCGCTGTACGCATCTTGATACATCCGCAGAGGTCAACCATGAACAGTAAGGCAAAGTATGGACACTGCATTCAAACTTGATACAGCTCTATATTTGGATTGTGATTAAATATTTGACACATCACAGGTTTCTGACACAGAAAAAATGTGGTCAAAGAACTGAAAATTTTGAAATTAGACTTTTACCTATTATGGTCCAATATCCAAAATTTAAATGCATGGTTAGAATCAGCATATCAAAGAACCCCAAGAATTTAATTTTTGATGAAGTCAAACAAAGTTTAATTTTGGACCCTTTGAACCTTAATGTTGACCAATTTGATAACAGGGCCCAAAATCAAAAATCTAAATACACGGTTAGATTCAGCATATCAAAGAATCCCTTAAATTCAATTTTTGTTGAAATCAAACAATGCCTAATTTGGACCAACTTAAAAACTGGACCCAAAATCAAAAATCTTATTACATGGTTAGATTCAGCATATCAAAGAACCCCTTGAATTCTATTTTTGTTAAAATCAAACAAAGTTTAATTTGGGACCCTTTGGACTTTAATGTAGACCAATTTGAAAACCGGTCCTAAAATTAAAAATCTAAATACACGGTTTGATTCAGCATATCAAAGAACCCCAAGAATTCGATTTTTTTTTAGATCAAACAAAGTTTAATTTTGGACCCTTTAGACCTTAATATGGACCAAGATCCAAATTCTAAATACACATTTAGATTCAGCATATTTAAGAATCCCAAGAATTCAAGACTTTGAATTAAACCCCTTTGAAATTGGTCAAGAAATAAGCAATTTATACAAAGTATTACAAAAGTATTGTTTTTGTCCCCTTTTCCTAAAGTTAGGCGTAACCCCGAAAAATCAATCCCAACCTTCCTTTTATGGTATGGAACCTTGTGGCACTATTTCATAGCGATCCATAGACTTATACTCAAGTTATTGTCCAGAAACCAAAAAATCCTAGTTTTTTGGCCCCTTTTCAGCGCCTAATTCCTAACAGTTTGGGCCATGACCCCCAAATTTAATCCAAACTTTCCTTTTGAGGTATAGAACCTTGTGGTGAAATTTCATAGAGATCCATACACTTATACAAGTTATTGTCCTGAAACAAGAAAAATTCCTAAACAGCTAGGACAACAACCCCCAAAATCAATTCCAACCTTCCTATTGTGATATGGAACCTTGTGCTACAATTTCATACAGATCCATACACTTATACTCAAGTTATTGTCTGAAACCAAAATGTCTTTGGATGACAAAGAAAAATGCTTGTTTTAGCCCTTAATTCCTAAACAGCTAGGACAATAACCTCCGAAAATCAATCACAACCTTCCTATTGTGGTATGGAAGCTTATGCTACAATTTCATAGAGATCCATACACTTATATTCAAGTTATTGTCTGAAACCAAAATGTCTTCGGACGACAAAGAAAAATGCTTGTTTTAGCCCTTAATTCCTAAACAGCTAGGACAATAACCTCCGAAAATCAATCACAACCTTCCTATTGGATATGGAACCTTGTGCTACAATTTCATAGAGAACCATACACTTATACTCAAGTTATTGTCTGGAAACCAAAATGTCTTCGGACGACAAAGAAAAATGCTTGTTTTAGCCCTTAATTCCTAAACAGCTAGGACAACAACCCCCAAAATCAATTCCAACCTTCCTATTGTGATATGGAACCTTGTGCTACAATTTCATAGAGAACCATACACTTATACTCAAGTTATTGTCTGGAAACCAAAATGTCTTCGGACTACGACATAACATAATACAAACGCAAACATTTTGCGGTCGTATAAAAATGAATAATCCATGATGCCAACTACACTGGAATCCTTTATCAACCTTGCTTTGTACATCACTGAAGTCAAATAATAGGCATTGGACCAAACTCAATGTAACAATTGACAAAGCATGAGTGAAAAAACATTGTTACTCTCATCCTTGAACATTTTTGATTTTTTTTTTTAACTTTTCTCAAATTTTCTTTCTCTTTGCTGAAGGTTATATAATGCTGGAGGCTATATAGCTGTGGTTAATTATTATTACCGTAGGCTTAACAATGGTGGTTAATTCTTATTGTTGAAGGTGAAATAATCATATTTGAGAAGTTGAATGCAGTTTCTAAGCATACCTCACTTGTAAATTAAAGTATCAGAAAGTAGGTGAATGACAGATCTGAAAAGCACTTACATATTATAGATGATCACTGTCAAGCTGCTGACTAAATATGCCATCATTCTGTTCAGTACTACTGAAGATATGTGTGATGAAAATATAAGGTCATTCAACATATTGAAAAATCAAAGTATCTGGAAATAGGAAATTGGTGTCAAACAGATCTGCAAAGTGCTCATATGATACAACTTATAACTGTCAAGAAAATAAGAATATGTTCTGATCAGTAGTACCTGAGAAAATGTGAGAGCAATATTTGTTTGACGAAAGGACCGACAAGTGTATGTCATATAGAGTGAGTGTATAAACAATTTTTATAGTTAACTGTTTTTATGTAGAAATGTGAGGGCAACATCTGTTGGACAAACATACGGACAGGAAGAGTGCAATGTAGTCCTCATTCCTAGAGTTTTGGTATAATTATTATAAATCCCTGAGGCTTATCTTGGGGAAAATGTCAAATATAGAACTATTTAAAGTCCCAGACGGCTGACCAATACACAAAAAAAAAAAAAAAAAAAAAAATTATTTATTTTGTATTTTATAATTTAACACAAATGAGAATATGTTGAACATTTTATTTCTGTATGCTCACATGATAGTAATTCACTGATTGCACATAAAATGATATCAATTTCTAAATACATGACAGTAAAACAAGAATAACATGTTTGAAACTTTAAATGAAAATATAACCTTATAGCTATGCAAACGACTACTGAAACAAAATGTATGAATGCATGTCATTCAATATAGACCAGGAACCAGTTTGATATATTATTATGTACCCTTTAAAAATATATTCAAATTAATTTACTGTTGAATTTTCAAGTAGGATGGTTATTGAAACAAAAAGTATATGTACAAGCAAAACCTGTGGATACAAATAAAGAGACAAATATCTCTGATAACATTGTTGGAAATTTCAGGGTACTGGTATTAAATACACTGTTTTTTGCATCCCTATCCTTATATCAATATTCATTTAACTTAACTTACAAGGGCTTGACAAGTCAGATAAAGCTCAATTTTGTTTTCTTTTAGTAGTACCCAAATAACTTTATAAACTTATTTATACTAAAAACTAAGTCGCTTTACCTAACTTAAGAGTAGATATGTTGCTTTTGGTTTCTCTGGTCCAGCATGTTTTACTTTATTCTAAATTTGTTGCTTATTTTATAGCATGCTATGTATGTGAGATTCAACTTTGAATTACAGGTTGTTTTATATGTCAAATTAGACTGTTTTTATGTTATGTATATGTTTTTATATTCGGTCAAAAGCTCCTTAGAGCTTGTGTTGTATATTTTAACTTATGCCGAATCAAAATAAAGTTTTCTTATCTTATCTTATTATGTGACAAAATCACACATTTTGTTAATGGATTCCACTCACATTTGTCCCTTTCTTAATTAGATTGTATGATTAATATCCAGTATTTGCCAAAACCAAAACCAATTCTTATTTTTATTTTTTTTTTTATTTGACAGAGGCTGTGGAATTATTATTCAAACCAAATTTTTATTGGTTATAAATAATATGACAGTCATCTGTAATATAGTTTTCTACTGTGAAACTGAATAAAATATTCATTTTTTTTTTCAAGAAATAATATCAAAACATGGGTATATGTCAAAAATGGATTACCAAGCTCAAAAGTTTTAAGGAATCATTATCTTTTGACCTCATATTATATAAAATAAGCCAAGTTTCAAAAACGAAATCTGTAAATGTTCTATCTAAGCAATTTATCTTAATGTCAAATTTAAATTTTATTATTTCAAGACTTCTGTAACACAAGATTGGATAAAATCCTAAATTAAACATTCAGTGCAAATACATTTATAGTTTTAACTTTATGAATATAAAACGGCTTTAGTACTTGACAATCAGTGCACATACATTTATAGTTTTAACTTTATGAATATAAAACAGCTTTAGTACTTAACAAATTATTATTGTTGAATGAAGTATCATACATACTTAATACAATATTTTCTTAATAGAATGGTCAAGTATGACCACCACACAAAATGTTAAGTGGATTTCAATTATTTTAACCTATGAGGCATTTATATGACAATATGCAAGATGGATGCATTTTAAAGACAATTCTATAGTATATACAATATATGATAGATCGTATCTCTAAATACGCAGCACCAAACTGGAATAATTTAGGGTGACAGAGGTGATATGAAGTTATCTACATGTATAAATGATGCACATAAATATTTATAAATTATGCGAAAATATGGTCAAAGTTTAAATGACTTACAACACTGAACTGCAAATGCTATCTAAAAATTTAACATATTTAAAATTCAAGCAATGTTTATCATTATAAATCATTTCAAAATTCTGTATTGGGGTAGTGAAGTCAATTAATTATACATGAAAATGAACACAAATGATGAAAATATCTTAAAAAAACCTTTTCAATGATCATATTTAATATTGGATGTTCAAGAAATTTCATAAGGATGTTAAAATGTACTATTTTTTCATATTCCAATCGTCTGTCTTTCAAAAAAATGAAGATTAATAAGACACAGACAAAAAAGTGGACACCAAAACAAACTGGATGATCAACAGCCATTTGAAAATTACTCATTTTACATAACCGATGCAGGGTACTAAAAAGTATACAAGTACTGCATTGGTTTATTTGTACAATTTTATTGGTATAGTAAAATGGCTGACTACAAGATATATTTTGTATGCACCAATTTCCATGATTTCAGAGAAATGTAAATCTATTTCAAATTGCTAAGAGTACCAAAAATTACTATACAATGTTCAATAAGGAATCAAATGATTGCCAGTTTATTTAAGAGGTGTGAAGCCACCTAGATTTCATGTCGAGAGTTAGATAAAATACCATTTAATATACATTAGGTTTATAGCATTCAGGGAAACCATTCAAACATTAAATCCATAAGTTGGTTCCTACATCTTTTCTCCTAGAAATAAAATTCTTTAAAAAAGTTGTTTCTACAAGGATAAATGAATAGATTTTACCTCCACTCAAAAGTTTTTATTATCGTTATCTGAATGAGTTTGTAATTTTAATAAAAATAAAAATAAGAATTTTGCAGCATCAATTTAATAAAAGGAGAAAATTTAAATGAGTGGCTGATTGATTGTTTCTTGCTTGTCCAGGTTCAATAATCAATGACGATTTTAGTATTAAAGTTCATTTGAATCCATCAAATTATTTTAATCTTTGACAATACCTCGACATTAGATTTGCCATATAAACTGCTACAGAAGTTACTGTGACATATGGACATTCTTTGTCTTAATTAAAAATTGTATTAAAGTATTAAAGAATAAAAGTTAAAAGGGACCTCAATCTATTTGAAAAATTAAAATATCAATTATGAGATACCTGAAAGCTTGATTTCAAGGTTTGAGCAGGGGATAAGTTTTTATTTATAATTTCCCATTAAAAAAATTACAGACGATAAATTATTTTGTTCTAGCTTTTATGAAAAAAAAAACTTTGTTCAAAGTAAACAATGACATGAAGCTAAAATATCAAGCAATCATATTTATTATACTCAAAAATAATCTATTTGTATATTCATAAAAATTCCCCATAATTTACCTGTTCTTCCTTATAGTTACCTAACCTAAGAAAAGACAACAGGACTTGCATTTCAAAAAGATAGAAAACTTCAGCTAGAATCACTGAACTGTATCATTAACAGTAGAAATGAAAAAAAAAAGTTTCATTTACTTTAAAACCATGAAAAACTGGAATTCCTTCTCACCATTAAATTAATTATAAAAAAATTAACTTGGACCAATTAACTTTGAGCACTTGAATAATTGAATATAAATATTGCAAGAACTCCTGAAGTTTTTAACATCAGCATGTTCTTACATGTTTTTCTGTCAAACTTTGTTCTGATTGACAGAGTTATAGTTGAAATAAATTACCTGAAAATGAAAACTGATTTGGTGATAATATGAGGATTATATGCAATAAATGAAACATAGAACAACATAATAAAAATTGGCAAAAACTTTGAATAATATTTACAGTCCACTCTTGTCATTTATGTTCTAAAACAACAAGTAATATTTCTTTCAATTTAATAAATAAATGAAGTAATGGCCACTGAAAAGTTACTGCATTCTAACATATTATGAATTTATACAGAAAACTGACAGTAGTACTCTGAGATTCATCTTTAAGCACTATTCTCCTTTTCTATAGATGGAAATGAATTAGCTGTTTTCAAAAACTAACAAAACCATGGGTTATATCAAAACCAAATATAAAATCTTTGTGACTAGACAATGATGCCCTAAACAACTGATATCAAACTAATGATGTAATGTTATTTTCATTTTGTGTAGGAGCAATGATATCATCCACAATTTTCTAGATTTTGATACAGTCAACACAAAATACGGTCGGAAATTTATTGTGACTCTATGTGTGGTCTGCAGAAATGCATGAAATTATGTAAATCAAATCTAAATTGGGAGTTTGCAAGATTGGATAAAGAATCCCTTCACTTTTGTTAAGTTTGTAAGCAGATTGTTCAGTTAAAACATACTTATATTCATAAAAAAATGTTTGATCCTTATAATTCCTTCACACAAAAACATAGTTAAATATTAAGTTTTTTTACTAAATATCAACTATTGGCTAGTACCTTTCACCTCAGACACTTTCATATAACACATGTACACTAACAAATGAAATTTACATCATAATAAAAATTTAATGAACAGTATCTGAAGTATTTTAAAAATCAACAATAATTTAAAGCAATTAAAACAAAACAGAACAGAACATCAACATAAGTTTTAGATTCTGAGATTTGTGATTGCCAGAGACTGAGAAGATAAATTTTATCCAGACACAAACCACTTTTAGTAAAAATTGTTTAAAAAAATGGTCAAAGAATTAAAAATAATTTTTCAAATGTGCAAATTCTGCATAATGTCAAAATATCTCACAATTCCATTTTTTACTTATAAAAGAAGCTAAATGAATTTTTAATTCCCCAAAAATCAACAGTCATGGTGTGAATCCAATGATGTTCAGCGTTTTAAATAATCAAATTAAATTTTAATTTTGTTTGTTTGTTTTATAAATTCTAATAAAAGTATATCAAAATTATTCAATTTGTTAAGGTTTTTGTTCTGAATACCAATGTTTATAAACAACTAAAATAAATGTTAATGTTTTGGTTTAGTTTCTGTCTTTTATAATCTTAACCTATATATTTTGATCATTTTACCCTAAACAATTTGATTGTGATTAAGGTACTTCATTTCAGTACATAAAATAGTATCTTCATCTTTCCTAGACAAATCCATTAAATTGAGGTATTTATGACATACACAAGCACACTTAGCAAGTTTTTGCTTAGAAGAGCAGATTTAAGGAAGATGTTAAAAAAAAAATATCCTCTTCAGTTCTCCAGTTCCATATGCTAACATATCATACACTGAGATTTTTAACTGAAATTCTGCAGTTCCATTATGCTAACATGATCCATCTCTAGTAGGTACAGAATCAAAGCAATCATTGTTGATAACCAACAACTGGGATTGAATCTATCACATAAAACTATATTTTAGGGTGCTGTTTGAGGCTGCTGTTGTCTCTTTGCATGTGGTGTCCATTTTAAACATGCTGCGTCAATTGTTTTAAAGTCAGTTGGACGTTTCACTTTCTTCTCCAAGTAACTATCAATAAGATCCTGTGAAAGAAAATATAGGTAAAATTCAAATATTATATATGTATTTATTTTATACATTCTCATGACCTTGTTTTTGACCTTCATTTAGTGGAGGAAACCAATATTACTGTACGGTTGTGAAGTATGGGTATTGGAAATAATGACATAATTGAAAGGGTAAAACTTAAATTTTGTAAATTATTATTAGGTCTGAAAACATCAACACCCTCTTACATGATTTATGGGGAGCTTGGAAGATATCCTATAGACTTGGACATTAAAACTAGATTGATCTCATTTTGGGGAAATTAAATTCTGGTAAAGTGACGAAACTATCATAAACTTTATATAATTGTGTTATCACATGTCTATTAATGACAATGTGAATTTTTCATGGTTAAACAGGGTAAAGACTATTTTAAATGAATGTGGTATCCCTAATGTATGGGAAACACAGTCATTTATAATTGCAAATGGTTAGTTTCATTCATCAAGCTCAGACTTAAAGATCAGTTTGTACAAGTCTGGCATTCTCTGCTTGAAAACTCACCAAAAGCACTTAATTATAAACTTTTTAAAGATTTTTATTTTTGGAAAAGAAGATTATTTTGAAATTCTTGGGAACAAACTATCTATTGATTTGTGTAGATTAAAGACCACAAATCACAAGCTCCATATCGAACAGGGTAGATGGAACAATATAGTTAGAAATAATAGACTGTGCCTTCTATGTAATAAAATGACATTGGTGATGAATTTCATTACATATTAGAATGTAAATACTTTGAAGAAAACAGGAAGCACCGTATGTCACATTATTTTAAAAATGCAAATATTGTTAAATACAAGCAGATTATGTCTTCAAAACACAAATCAAAACTAAGATTATCAACACAGGTATATGTGCTCCTGGCTAAAATATACTTCATATATTGTCTTATCAATTGTCTTGTTTGTTCTGTCTTATTGTAAATATTGTTCATAAATGTCTTCTGTACCTATGTATATGGTTTATTGAGAATAAAGATATATAGGAGAGAATAAAATCTACAACACTGTAGCATTGTGAGACTGCAATCAATTTTAACTAGGTTTTCAATGAGTTTAAAACTGTTAAATGTTCTAATTATTGATTACTTCAATCAGTACTGCATTGTAAATCATAGAAGAAAACTGTGTAGTAATATAAATGAAAAAATTCTGTATGTGTAAATGATGGTTAAAATATGAACTAATTACTCACTGGTGCAGTAATGATATCAAGAAATGAAATATTTAGAAGTGACATTTTTGAGTTAATTATTTGAAATATAGTTCCTTTACATTTCTGAGTTAATAATTTATAATGAAGTGTCAATGGAGAATAAATTTCCAACATTAATGTCCCCATTAATCAATTTAAAAGTAAACTTGGTAGTTATGAATGATGATGCCACGAAAATATAGGCATCAGCTGAGAGAACTAACTCTTGAATAAGAAGTTATGATCATTAAGGAATATGTGATATAGTTATACAGCAATCATAATTAACTTCATCTAATATATTTTTTTTTTTAATCTTTCACCTTGACTCTCTCATTAAATTACCTGAGCTAGGATCTGATATCAAATCAGGATATTCTTTATGAAGACAAACAAAAACATTTTTACCTATACCACACATTTTAATTACCTGTCTTCGTAAGATTAGATGTTTTCCCTTCCAGTATTTCAACATGCCTAAAGCCTGCAGAGTACTGACAATATCATTGGCATTTATGGCTGTTTCTGTGCTTATATCTGTAATTAAAATGTTTAGCAATAATGAAAATATGGTTTTCATTTTGAAGCAAAAATGATAGGATTTCCCAACACAACCAAACATTTCAATTTATACAAAACACAATTATGAGCATTTATTTTCAGTAAACTTACAACAAAGCATATTTCCATTATATGTCAAAGACTTTGGTAAACAAGATCTGTTACTGGTTTAACAAATTTATCATGAGGTGATATTCACCATCTATTATAGTGTTTTGCATCCCAAATCCTACTGAATTACACCATTCATCTTATGAATAATTTATCACAATCTAAAGCCTGCTGATGCTCAGATCAATCTACAGAACCACCATCAAAGAACAACAATCATTTTTATATGTGACAAAATTTATTGCTGTAGATCTCCTTAACTTGCTTGAAATCTTTTAAATGCAAAGAAAAACTTCCATCAAGTAACTTTTTGCATTAAAATTCAAATATTATATATGTATTTATCTTTATACATTCTCATGACCTTGTTTTTGACCTTCATTTAGTGGAGGAAAATAATACTATATCCGGTTGTGAAGTATGGGTATTGGAAATAATGACATAATTGAAAGGGTAAAACTTAAATTGTAAATTATTTTATCTGAAAACATCAACACCCTCTTACATGATTTATCCTTGGAAGATATCCTATAGACTTCATTAAAACTAGATTGATCTCATTTTGGGGAAATTAAATTCTGGTAAAGTGACGAAACTATCATAAATTTATATAATTGTGTTATCACATGTCTATTAATGACAATGTGAATTTTCATGGTTAAACAGGGTAAAGACTATTTTAAATGAATGTGGTATCCCTAATGTATGGGAAACACAGTCATTTATAATTGCAAATGGTTAGTTTTCATCAAGCTCAGACTTAAAGATCAGTTTGTACAAGTCTGGCATTCTCTGCTTGAAAACTCACCAAAAGCATTTATTTATAAACTTTTAAAGATTTTTTGGAAAAGAAGATTATTTTGAAATTTTGGGAACATACTATCTATTGATTTGTGTAGATTTAGGACCACAAATCACAAGCTCCTTATCGAACAGGGTAGATGGAACAATATAGTTAGAAATAATAGACTGTGCCTTCTATGTAATATAATGACATTGGTGACGAATTTATTACACATTAGAATGAAATACTTGAATACTCAGACATCAGATGTTGTTTCAGAATTGCAAATATTGTTAAATTCAAGCAGAAGGAGACAACTCAAAACGATAATATGGATATGACTCCAAAATTTTCGCCTGAAGGGTGTTCTACGATAAGGATTACATTTATTTTAATATGTATATGATTTATATGAATTAAAGATATATAGCAAGAATAAAAACCTACAACACTAGCAGACATACTGCAATCAAAACTAGGTTTTCAATGAGTTATAAATGTTAATTAATCTGAGTATTGAATCCAGAGCAACCATTCAATCTAAAGACCCTTGTGTAGCAATCAAGAAAACTATACGCATGTGCATAATTTCCAAAACTAAACCCTGGTGCAAGAACGATATTAATGTTTATTAAACGACCTAGTTATTTGAAATATAGTTCTCATTTCTTTATGGAATTACAATCTCAAATACCAGTTTCATAACGGTAACATATAATTTAAAATTCCACTTCAGTTCTTATATGATGCCAGAAAGAGATTTATTGAGAATTCAGAGAACTCTCGAATTTATCAAAACTAAGGAATTCCTCTGACGTGTTTCTAAATTTATAAATACACTAAATATAAATACTGCTTTTTTAACCTTTGATACAAATTTCACTGCCTTTATACTTGTGGATATATCCTAATAATGTATCTTTCCAGTAGCTACGGTAACTAAGAAGACCAAGGTCAGATAAAGGTCTTTCAGGTGATCCTACTTTGTTTTCTGTTTTACTTAATAAATAACCTGAAAACAAAAGCATAATAAGTCCAGGAATTGAGCCTTAATCAATTCTGTAATGAAATATCTTTAGTAGTACAAAACTAATATGCAAAATTCGTAAATGAGCATATTGAATATATAGTTTTCTCTATAATACAAAGAAAAAAAATTGTAGATAAGCAACTCATTTAATTGATATTTTATAAAAGGTTTTAACTTTTAAAGACTAAGGCCATGTGATAAATGCTATTCAAAAGTCGTAACAAAAAATGGATACACTTAAGCAAGAAACATATTTAAATAAAACTGAATGAGTTATAAAGAGATGGAAGTTCTTCTTAACCTGATATTTTTTTTTTTGTAATTGCAACATTAAATGTTTTCGCATGTTTTATCTAAGTCAAAGAACTTCATTCAATAACATTTCTTTAATGATATTACTGGAAAACAATAGATCATTTACAAGAATAAATTAAATTAAATCTTCATCATTATGTATAGTTATTTAATAAGTTTCAGTTATTTTGATGCTTAAGGAAATGCAAAAATAATATTTTATATATAAATATTATGTACTTTTAATTTTTTTTTTTTACAGAACTAGAACATATTAAATTTATTAATGTCAATTCAGAAATTATTGCCAGGATTTTATTAATGTGAATAATTCAACGAGGTGCGTAACCCAATAATAAGAACTCGCATTCTGATATCTGATACATATATCTGTTTACAGATTTTCCTGAAATTGCAATAACTAATCTGGCATTTTTGTCCATTCTTCAAAAATCGCAAAATCAAATGCGAACAATAATTTCTGAATTTACAGTAATTGATGTCTGTTTAATGTTCAACAGCAAATATAACATGCATATTCAGGATAGCAACATGTCAATGGGATGTTAACACATCATAATCTATACTAAACTGACACAATGAATCAGATTTTTATGGTGCTAGCTCAAAAGGTAACATCTACCCTACTCTGGAACCTTATTCAGATGTGGAGTCAACCAGTCTTTGATCCTACTACTAAATGTCCTATGCTTGGTGAAGAGGCATACGCATTTTGTTTTAACTGAGTGTCATAGCAAGCATGCTACCAGGAGACATCAATGGTGGTATTACTATTATCATTAATATATTATAATGAATTGGATGCCATACTTACTAAAATCTATTAACATTTTTCCAAATCCTTGTCTCATGTATTGTGGTAAGGTTAATATACAGGACACATTGTAGTTAAGAAAGGAATTCTTCTCCTGAAAAAGCAAAAGAAGTAAACTAGTTTTAAAAAACAGGAGTTTGTGGTTTCATCAATTATTCTATGAACAAAACCCTTCTCTGTAATAATCTAAGTTTTAAGAAAATTGCTTTTTTTTTAAAACTGATTTATAACATTTGCATTCCTGCAAGTGTGACCAATAGAAAATATTTTTATAATGTTTATAATGAACACAGTCATGTTTTTCATAATCCTAGAATTTCTTTTGTATGTGTGCCCTATAGCTAAGACACATTACCAAAAGAAAAACGAGAAAGCTGGCTACATTTAATCAGCTACCAAAAAAATCATACTGACGGATGTTGAAAGTCTGTCTACAAAAATAAACAAAAATTATTCCCAACCAAATGTTGTTGACTATATTTTGCTGAAAATATCTGCATAGGTCCGATTTTTCAAGACATTTGACACAGGAAGCAGAATATAGAAGGAACTGAAAATGTGCTACATGGCATGGCAACACCTGGTGAATTCTGGTGCTACATTCAAAGAAGCAATGACTTCTAAGAAATATGTGACAAAAAAATTCATGTATTTTGCTTGAAAATTTAGACACACAAGTTTTCTACGAATAGGTAGTAGGATATCAAGGAATTGATTAAAAATTTCACATGAAAAGGCCTAACCAGATGAAGCTTGGTGCCATTTAATGTTTTCTTTATTCTTACATGTATTTAGAAGCTTTGAATTGTACTTGGTGATAAAAATGTGACAGAAATGTGTGACAGACATACAGACAGATGGACAAGTATACCCACTCCACCAGAGCTGGGGTAAAATAACATATATCTAAAGCATGAAGAAATTTACAAAACACACAGGAGACTTGACAAAAATTCAAGTCCAATTTAAGGCAAACAATATAACTTTAACACCAGAACAAACAAAGAAAATTCGGGTTTACACAAAATTTTTATTTACATCAATTTAAGATCTGTGTATGATATATATCACATAAAGGAAAATACTCTCATATCAAATGCTAGTTTACTTACCTTAGAAAAATACCCAACAATGTGACAGCCATGTGAATCATTTTCTGTCATTACATAAAACAAGAATGGTTCTACATCAAAATATAATGTTTTATGGTCTAAAAACAGCTTTGCTAATAAACACAAATTCTGACAATACACCTGAAAGAAAGAAATGTATACTAGAAAGGATACATATGACTTCATTCATTTATAGGAATAAGAGTTTTGATATCAACCACAATGTCTACAAGTTTATTTTCTATTTAATTTAAACTGCATTAGTAATTTTGAACATTGAGTTTTAAGCTTTAACCAATATGACATGAACCATAAATATAAATAGGGTTACTGCATGAATACTGTCGGTGAATATTTTTCTAAGTAGATTTATATATTGCACAACCTTACAAGTATATTCTCCAAGGAATATTTTTCAACATTTTTCATGCAATAACCCTTTTATCATAAAGCAAAGCTTGAAAACTGTTTTAAACATATTTTGTCAATGATGACATCACTAATTTGTAGCTCTTTTTTGCACTAGTGCAATACAATATATTATTGCATGATACTTTTTGGTTACATTGTGCAAAATATGCTATTGTTAATATACAATAAAACAAGAATGTGTCCATAGTACACGGATGCCCCACTCACACTATCATTTTCTATGTTCAGTGGACCATGTAATTGGGGTCAAAACTCTAATTTGGCATTAAAATTAGAAAGATCATATCATAGGGAACATATGTACTAAGTTTCAAGTTGATAGGACTTCAACTTCATCAAAAATTACCTTGACCAAAAACTTTAACCTGAAGCGGGACAGGCGGACGAATGGACACACAGACCGAAAAACATAATGCCCCTCTACTATCGTAGGTGGGGCATAAAAAATTATGTTCAAATATGAATTTATTCTAATAAATACATAATAAGGATATGTATGTTTTTAATATTGTCCTGTTTATCTTTTTTTGACATGCTATTTTTGTTATTAATTAACTTTAACATGTTATGAGTATTGTTTTTAGTTACCTTATTCCTTTTACCATCAACTTCAAACATAGACATATTGTTTTTACGATAAATCTCATCTCCTGGCGGATGTCTCCATACACATTTAGCCTGCAAAACAAACAGTTAAATATTATCTTTCCAAAAAGCTTTATGATCATATTTCACACCATTTTACATCTTAAACTTAGTTTTAAGATAGGATGTAAGATCCATTTACAAAATTTTATCACTAAATGATTGATTAATTAAAACTCAGATGAGTGTGGACAAACTATTTTCAGATAGGAAAATTTAGATTCTTGAATTAGAAATCACCACACTTTTTGCATGGCTCACTGAATAAAATTTCTACAAAAATCTTTGAAAAGTTTGTTAATGTTACATTTAACTTAAAAAACATAAAAAATCACGACAATATTCAAAGATACTATAAATTGACTCTGATCAAATCAGTCTTTGCTTTTACTCCAGCGTGTTTAGTGCAATAGCAGCAAATATCAATTTGAAAGTCTTTGGATTGTCAGACACTGCTAGGGTATGCCAAGATAGACCCAATGACTCCCAAACTTAAGCATAAAAAATCAGTCATTTCCATTTCCTCATAATTTAAGGTCAAACAAAAGTAAATATAAATGTTAATTTCTGTGTCATTTTGGTCTCTTGTGGACAGTTGTCTCATCATACCACATCTTCTTTTTTATATAAAGATAAAAAAAAAAACTTTATACGTATGCTAAAACATTAACAGTTACTTTATCACTAAACTAACACTTATATAAGGTAGAAGGTAATATTAAAGCATAAAAGCATGTTCTTATAGTAACAAGTGTAGATTTGAAACAAGACTATTTTTACTTACCATATGTCGCCTTAGAATTGTGGCAGTTTTCATATATTTGAGACAAAATTCACACAGATATATTTTAGGCAGTCGAGCATATTCCTCTGGGTAAGGACTAGCATACCATGTTGTCATTTCAAACCTTCCAATCTCTAACTTCTTTATTCTGTATTCTGAGAGATCACTTTTAGTATAGTGTTGTGTTATTTCATGTTCCTAAAAAGTAAAAATATAGAAATTAAAGTCTTTAAAATATAAATTCATACATATGCATTCCAATGTTACAATTCTGTTTTTTATCATTTTAACTTGATTTAAAACAAATGTTCTAAGATGAAGATTCATCAAATGACTTCTTTAATGGCAAGTTCATATTGTAAAAAAATAATTAAAAATCTTATTTGAGTATTGTCAAGCAGCAAATATTACACGCATTTCAAGATGATAACATGCCATAAATATGAAAGTACTCTTATTTGTAAAAGATGGGCATGGTTAGCTGTTTTTTTTTAATATTTAAGCTCTTAAAGTTACAATATGCAGAAGAATATGTCACCCACCAACAACATCCCCAAACTCCAAGTCAAGCACATTACCAAGTCTTATCACACGGATTTACTATTTTTAAAATAAGTGTTAACATCAGTTTTATTACATATCAAAATTGAGTATCCCATAACAAGGAAAACCCTAAAACTTTTAAACTATATGCCATTATAAAATAAGGGAGAAACTAGTATCTACTGTTTTAACCTATCACAATGTCATGAATGTTTTATTTCGATTGGATTTTCAATTTTTTAAACCTGTTTTTTTCAATTTTATTTTGATCCTTATTTGATGGGAATTTCCCTGTACTGTGGTCATTCTATCAATCCAAATCTGAGCAATAAAAACATCAGTCACATGGTCCCTTTATAAAACATCAGCACTTTGGTAATGTTTTACCGTGTACAGTGTTTTCTACAAAACTTCCCATAATCAGAATGCTGCAATCATGTTGTCAACTTGAATGTAAGGATGCAATACCATTTGCTTGACAATGCAAGCTGGGCTGCATACTTGGGTCAAGGAAAATGTATCAAACCATGGCCCTTGTATTGAGTTTAAACAATGTCATTAGATAAATGTATTTTTTCAGCCTCAATAGAAAATAACTTCTTTTATGAAAAGAAAAATTGTATAACTACCAGTACTTCACAGGCCTTTGCCTGAGCTTCCCTAAACAACTTGAGATCAAACTCTGATGCTAGGCCCTGCAGCAATGGTTCTCTAGCTCTCTCATATGTGTCCTTGTATTTTCTGTGTTCAACTTTGATATCTTCTGGTATATCTCTAAACTTTTGTCTCATCCCTCGAATTTTGATCACTTTGACTTTCTGTTCATCTGTTTGAACCTTTAGGTAAAAATATATGTGTAATATGGTAAATAAGCATATTTTGTATAAATGATACCTTTTATTTGAACAGAAAAATCTTCATCACCTATAGCCACACGAATTAACGCCACATCATTTTAAGTACTTTTATTTACTAATAGAAAACAGTTAATTTAATATGTCTTCAGAAATGTTTCTCTATGCAAGTGTCTTTTCAATAAAAAGTAAATACCATATGAATAAATCAAATTAAAGACAGTCAAAACCAATATTATATGTCATCTTTAATTTAATAAACTGTTGACACAGACATGACAGAGATATGTCTCGCCTGTCAGCATAAATTTAAGAAAAAGACAATCTGATGGACAGCAATATTGCTTATTAATTTAGTGTCGCTGGACCATGATGTAGTGGACAGGGTCTGAAAATGGTCCACAAACTGAGATGTAATGTAACTTTATAGAAAATATTGTTGTCTATTGAAAGTAGTTCCTATCAAAATAACTTAAGCAGAAAACTTGACATTGAAAATTGCTAATTAATTCAAAGTCACTGAACCATGTCACTAGGGGGCAGGGCCTCAAAATAGTCGTCAAACTGATATGAACTGATAGTAATGGAATTTAATACAAATATATCCTATCAAACTAACTTAAGCAGAAAATTTAACAATTGTTGATGCTGTCATTGCCATCGCCAGAAAAGCAATCCCTATATCTCACTTTCCGTGACTTTTGTCACAGATGAGACAAAAATGAAATAATACTAACCTTCCTTCTAAAATCTCGTTTATCTTGTAATGATTCCACAATTTTAACCCTGTCTAAAATATTCTTCTGTCTTTCTTCATATCGAGACTAGTTGTTAGTAAAAGTAATATTTGTTTATACATGTAGTATATAAATAGCACCAATAGAATAAAATTCATTCATGTGTCTTAATACTTGTTAAATTATGTATGTTATATCTTTTGTGTAACCTGTTCTCCTCAATTTCTTTCTTTCATATATTTTTTTAACATAACATATAACATTTCAGTGTTTTCCACAGAAATTTCAAATAAAATCCTGGAACAGGACTAACACTACCTAAGAATCTGGCAGACAGAAATGGTATAACTTCATAGAGGATTGCTCATGAATTTGCAGAGCTACCATGATCTGACAATTGCCAAAAATTTTCTATTTTTCTATTTTATCAAGTCAGGGTCAAGTGGACCTTGTGTTGTTCGTTCTTGTCTTTATTAGTTCATTATTTTTTTTTTAAAAACAGTTGGAAGTAGGTGTTGTCTGTTGTACTCTTCATGGTTTTTTTATAATTCCTGTTATCTTTTTTATATATTAATGTACTATCATTTAAATAGATAACACTATAAAAAATTTAAAGAAAAAAGACTTAACACTTTAATATATATATATATATATCTTGGTAAAGTAAAATACTGCATACAAATGCTAAATTTTAAATAAATATTAAAAATTAAGAATACACATGTACTTACTTTACATTCATCTGCTGTTGTGTTGTGGTAAAGCGGACAGGAGGCTAATGTTCTGTGCCTATCATGCCTTCCTGTCAAGTGACCTAACAAAAAGAAATTGAATGATAAAGTAAAGACCATTTTCTAAGTTAACTATAACAAATATCTTAATGTGCAACAAAACTGGAGTGCTTAGTACAGCTTTACTTCATTATGTATCATCATAAAACACAAAAAATAATTAATACTCACTACACCACCTTAATTTACTTGATTTTTTTATGTCAAACTAAAGTCATTAATTCATCTGCTTCTTATAAAAGTGATGTACTATATTTTTTGCACTAGAATTGCATAGTAGTAAATATTAACAAACAAACATCTTTAATAATCCATGTGACTGTTATAAAATACAGCAAATTAGGGTACTGCTAGGAAATCATGCATGTACACAAATTCATTGTAAACCAAGATGTATTTTCAGGTTGTACTTGAACAATAGATACTACAGTACACTCATGATGTCTCAGTTACTTATCACTCTTGCTGATAATTTTCAATAGAGAATGCTAGTGATGGTGTACCAGTTTATTAAACAGATAATAAATAGTATCAATCAGAGTGTTACCTCAGAGTACTAGTCTTATCACCATGAATCACAAGTTACGCAGTATTTCACTCAACACAAGCAAGAGTGATTGTTGACTTATTTAACATGTGTGTTAATTGTGTATAAGAAATCATGTATTAAGTTGTGTGTTTACCTGCAGAGTCACAGCCAGGTAATGGACATTTTGCATTACTTTCATTGTAATCTAATGATGGAGTAGGTCGTTTCTCAGTCCATATTGACAAGAATCCATCTTCTGCTGTCATTTCAATGGTACGTTTTTTATCTCCATGTTTACCAGTCTGTTTCCCTTTACTGGATTTAGAGTGGTGTTTCCCTTTACCACCACGTTCAGATTTACCCACATTGTTTTTATTTTGTTTCCCACTTTTGTTCACTTTTTCTACCTTCACATCACAGTCAAGTGTTTGTTTAGCAGATTTTATTTCTTTTTCTGGGCTTTGAGATTTTTGTTTTCCTTTCACTTTCTTTCTTTTCGGTGACAAAGTTTGTACTTCTGATTCTGATTCAGATGTTGAGGTATCAAGCCTCTTTCTTTTCTTGACTGGTGTCAACTCTGTGAATGTCTTCAAATCTGTAAATACAATGTATCATTAATCACATGTAATGTTTATCTAATATCTATACATAATATGTATTACATATCAAACAAAATATTTACTTCAACTGCATACATCATTTGTACATGCACTTAATCCAAAAGCCCAAGTATCTTAACATTATGAATATTGAAATCATAAACTCAATATCATTATGAAACAACTTTGATGCTCAGCTTACATGTACTTCTGAGACCTTCTTGAATTATGATTTCATAGTCAATATTATTTCAGATCCATCCTGTCCATGTGATACTAAGTGTGAATATTCATATATCACCTCTTTTTTTAATGTCCTAATTATGCTTATATAAGAAGTATACTTTTTAACAATCTGGACTGGTTACCACAGAACTGTCTTCTAATAATTTGATCATAACCTTTGGCCATATAATATTAATTAGTGCAGACTTTAAACATCTATATGTTTAATTAACTAGTGTCTCATCCCTTTTGCATATTTAAGCAAATAAAATATGTTTAAATTGCATGTCCTAAATAAAATATAAATCACTATACCTGGTGCTGATCTTCGTGTAACTCTTGATGTTGGTTCTGAATGCTCACTCTCAGAATCACTTGGTTCACTTTCAGCTTCTTCTGTCACCTCTTTTGAATGCTAAAATCAAATTATTTCAACAAAAATAATATATCAACCCAAACATTGTCAAATTTACCTCGTCCAAAAATTGGCTCAAATAAACTTATCTATACTACTAAAATAACGAGGTGCAATTTGTTAGCCAGCATGATATAAAAACGAGAATCAAAGAATTCAACTTTATATATAACTAATATAGAACAATGGTTTTCTTTGAAAATTACACCATTCCAGGCCCTTTTGTTTTCCACATAATTAATATTACCAATAATTAACAAGTTCCGGGTCCAATCCGATACCAATAGTATGTGTCACATGTAGTTTCCGGTTGTAACCTGTTACCTTCTGTAAATCTCTCCTCTATCAGGAGAACCTGGAATTCTTCCAGTAGTTGTTTTATATCTATGTTACACTATAGTACACTATTTAACAGTAATAGCAAGTCTGTTTTCTTCCACCTCAATACCACTATTAATTTTGGTTAATTAGTTAAAAAATAAAATTTAGTTTATAGTAAGTTTTTTGTAGTTAGAAAACCAGGACGGGTTCAAACAGAAATATTTTGAAAGCAGAGAAAATTGTGCACCTAACAATCAGCATGACTATATCAGATGACAATACGAATACTAAAAATCCAGGCTAAAATAAGGCATAGGTACTTTCAGTCACACACCCGCGATGTCGCAGGTGTGTTCTAGTAGCACGAGTAGTATTATAAATTAATTAAACCAGTTCTGGAAATGAAATTTTAGTAAAAAAAGAAGCAAATGTTTTCAATAAGCACCTTAGAAATGATCTTGAACATTAAATGCAGAAGCATATAATAGTCAACAGTAATTTACTTTTTACACCTTAACAGAAACGATATGGCTATGGATCACTGATTTTCACAAACACTTTTATAAATTATACTCTTGTCAACTGTGTGTCATCTGGTATGGCATGTAATATCTTTAGTTACAACCAATAAACAGAATAATCTGACTGCATGCTCCAATTCCATTTGATTATGTCTAGCTTTTTAATTAAAATGCAAATAATGTAATTTATAAGAGTTTAGAAACACACTTTTCGTTATTTTGTGTTGTATCAATGCATGTCATATACTGATATTTAGTATTGAAGAATAATTACTCAAACATACAGATGTATAAATGCAGTCAGAGTACAGTTAAAATGTATATCAATTGATTTTCCTTATGAACTTGGGAGAGGACGTCACTAATGTTGTTGTAACTTGTGTCCTATCCCTTTGCTACTTTTTCAAATTAAATATGTTTAAAACTAAAATTGAGAATGGAAATGGGGAATGTGTCAAAGAGACAACAACCTGACCAAACAGCCGAAAACGGCGTAAGGCCACCAATGGGTCTTCAACACAGCGAGAAAATCCCACACCGGAGGCGGGCTTCAGCTGGCCCCTACACAAAAATGTGTACTAGTTCAGTGAAAATGGACGTCACACTAAACTCCGAAACATATAAATGAACTAAAATTAGAAAAACATATAAGACTAACAAAGGCCAGAGGCTCCTGACTTGGAAAAGGCGCAAAATGTGGTGGGGTTAAACATGTTTACTGAGATCTCAACCCTCCCCCTATACCTCTAGCCAATGTACTACATGAACTTATTTTCCATTTTTTTTTATAATTTAACACAGGTTCATAATTACTCATTAAAAATAAAACATTCTGCTGGCTTGCTGAATTATCTAAAGATTTGCAACGATCATATCTCCTTGACTCTTCTGGACTTAAATAAGTAACTCAAATAAGGAAACATGTACTTAGATGAAACTTTTCCTTGTTTATATATGAATATATATAGATATAAGAATTTCTTTAAATTTCCCAAAGAATACTATACATACTGTACATGTATACATGTATCAACTTCTGTAGACAGTATACATTTTTATGATTGAAGTTACATTTTCTGTAGGCAAAAAGAATCATTTTGGGTTTTTGGGCAAAGAAATGCATGGAATTATAGGGTACATACATGCAGGGTAGGGTTGTTTTGTTTCTTTTTTTGTTTTTTAAGGGGATGGGTCAAAAGGCAACATTTTGTGTCTTCACTGAGTTCAGTTCTATGATATATGAAACATTTTGTGTCTTCACCGAGTTCAGTTCTATGATATATTGTTTCACCAGCATTTACCGTTTGTATCTGTCAGTAAACAAAGTGCATGTAACAATGATAAAAAAGTTTTTGATCAATGCTGTATTTTGATGGAACAAGTTACAGGGGTATTAGCCGTCTAATTCATGTTCACCGATTTGATTCAAATTCTAATATTTGATTTATAACATACTAAAAGGTATATCCAAATTACAAAAAGTCTTATTTAAACACTGTAACAATGCTTGGACTCGATGATATGTATCAGCATTTCTTTGTATTTTAGTCTAAACGCCATCTAATTAACCATTGAGCTGACCTCTGAAGACTGCCAATGGTCATATAACTAGATATAAACACTTCGGTACTCCTAACAACAAAATTATTATATTTAAATTTACCTGTGTACGTTGTTTTATTTAATGCCATTTTGTCCTAGGTAAAGAGTTGTCTTTTTGACACTCTCCCTACATCTTTTTTATTACTACCTGTAACGTCTATGTTATATAGGCACCTATGTTTTAATATTTTATTTATATTGTGTCATAGATCAAACTTATTCGTTCAGTGTATGTTTACTTGTTTTTGTTTAAATGTCTTTTTGATCGAGTTAACTTAAGCCATTTCAATTGATATTTTACAGTGTGTCTTTTTATGTTGTAATGTTACACTACTGTCTCAGGTTAGGTTGAAGGTTGGCGAATGTTTAAACGTTTAAACCCACTGCATTTTTATGCACCTGTCCTAAGTAAGGAGCCTGTTGTTCAGTGGTTGTCATTTGTTGGTGTGGTTCATAGATGTTTCTCGTTTTTTATATAGACTAGACCGTTGGTTTTCCTGTTTAAATTGTTTTACACTAGTCATTTTGGGGTCCTTTATAGCTTGCTGTTCGGTGTTAACCAAGGCTCCCTGTTGAAGGCCGTACTTTGACCTATAATTGTTAACCTTTTATACATTGTGACTTCGATGGAGTGTTGTCTCATTGGCACTCAAACCACATCTTCTTATAATTTATTTATATAAATATAAATAGATGGCGAGCATGTGCAATTGGATTTTTCTAGGTCTATTGGATTTCATATGATAGGTTAAATAAACTGTTAACACAGAGATATGTCGCGCCTATTTGTTATTTTTGTAATGCAAATGTTGAAATTAAAATACATGTAGCAATAGTTTAACATGTAAGTAAAGCAAATATTCAAAGTCAATGTATTATGACTGAAGGTACAGGGCTAAACAATCTCCATGGAAATGAGATGTGCTAATGCTAATACAACTGCATACCAAATACCATTGACTTTTCATAAGTCGTTCCCTTTAAACAAACCTAAACACAAACATTAACTTGTAAACTATGTAAAAGTTTCAAAGTCAATGAACCATAATGAGGTGGTGGAGTTATATAATCTCCATGGAAATGAATATATATCATTCACTTAACTTTAGTGGTTCATCGTAAACTGACCTAATCACAAACTTATACAAGGAAAACTAAGCAAAAGTTTCAAAGTCAATAGACCATGACTGAGGGGCAGGGCCAAATATTCTCAATGGAAATGAGATGTGCTAATGCTTATACAACTGCATATGAATTAGCATTGACCTACAACTATCAGTTTCCCATAAACTGACCTAATCACAAACTAATACATGACAACTAAGCAAAAGTTTCAAAGTCAATAAACCATGACTGAGGTGGCGGGGCCAAATAATCTCCATGGAAATGAGATATCCCAATGCTTATACAACTGCATACCAAATATGACCTACCACTAGTGGTTCCCCATAAACTGACCTAATCACAAACTAATACATGTAAACTAAGCAAAGTTTTAAAGTCAATAGACCAAGACTGAGGGGGCAGGGCCAAATAATCTCCATGATAAAGAGATGTGCCAATGCTAATACAACTGCATACCAAATATCATTGACTTACCACTAGCGGTTCACCATAAACAAGACCTAATCACAAACTAATATACTGTTGACGCCGCTGCCGGAAACAGCATACCTATGTCTCGCTTTTTGACTCCATCAAGGCGAGACAAAAAGTATGTTTAACCTCATTTTTACCTGTATAAGAATGTTTTTTGTGGATAGAATCAGTCAACAAAATGGTTCCCCCTTGTTTCACTTTCAATGTTGACATTTTTTTCCTTTTAAAAGCTGAACATGCTTAGTACATGCATAACTTATCTCCAGCTAAAGGGTTAGATGGAAGGTCACATGAATATGAATTCAATGAGGTTGAATTATTAACTTGCTAGTCAATAATACATCAGCGATGTTTTTGGGATTATTTTGACAATTTTAGGCCACACTGACAGCTTTGAACAAGATAATACAATGTATTTCTAAATTCTACTTTTATATGATATATGTAAAAATGGATAATAACATAGATAGATCTCAGTTATGGTTATAGGATAACAGTCTAGTACCCAGGAATGAAGTCCTTTAATAAATCTACCATCTATTCAATTGGATATTATACTGGGATAAAAATTATGTAAAGGTGCTTTAATTTGTAGTACATGTATATTCAAAGAGTATTCATAAAACTGTCAATTTCTATTAAAATTTGAATGATTATTAAATTTATATAGTAGATGACTGTCAAATACTGAACTCCAAGGAAAATTCAAAACAAAAGTCCCTTATCAAATGGCAAAATTAAAAGCTCAAACACTTTATATATATACAAATGAAAAACAACTGTCATATTCCTGATGGTCCAAATTTTTTTTCTCTTTTAAGTTGGAAGTGAATTATATGATGACCCTTATACTCATTACAGAATTGCTCTCTCAAACATGTTAAATGGTAGTCATGACCCTTCAAGAATTCTTCCAGAAACCATGAAGGGGACTACAAGTATGAGAAAGTAATTGAAATTTGCAGTCAAATATAATACAGAATGAAAAATCTGCCCTTTAATTATGAAATGGCATTGAAATAATGGGGGAAATAATTGGGACCGCCTTCCATATGCTGTTGGAACACCCCTTTTAAAAATGGCTGGATCCACCCTTGCTGTGTTGTTTTGTTTTGGGGTTTGTTTTTTTTTTTTTTTTTGGGGGGTCTTTTTCTCTCCTTTCATTTCTTTTAAATGTTTTACAAAGTTATATGTATGTATATATACTTATTGGAAGAATGAATTAGTTCCATTATCCACTTCTAAATATAAAATTTGTCACTGAAAACACACTTGAGATTAAAGGATCCAAGCTGCGAAATAAATTCCCTTCCATGTATTAATATTAATTTTAACTTGTTCCAAGCTGAAATGTTATTTTCATTACTAAACCACTGAAGACAATATGAAATCAATGATATGAAAGACATCAAAATCATACCTCATTAGCATTACAATCAATAGTCATACAAACTGAATTCAATATAAAGAAAATCAGTAACAGTGTAACAATGAAGCCAATCATTGCTCGAAAAACAAGCAATTAATTTTTCAATATTTTCATGTTTTCTTTATGAAATTTAAGATAAAGTATTTTCTTTAAAATTGATAAAAAAAATATCAGCAAAGATATATAAAAACCTTAAAACCATTTAATTTTTGTTATGATTTCTTTTGAAATACTCAGGGACCACGCTGTGCGTCGCCAATGTCGCAATTTGCGATATTTTATTTCATCTGGCGACAAAATACGGCTGCTGGCGATATTTCTGGCGCCAACATTTTCCTATGTCAAAATTTTCATTTCTTGACAATGTCGATCTTCATTTAAATTAGTAAAATAAATTGAACGAAATTATACCTGGCGACAAGTTTATGACTTTGTTTATGATCCCAAGCTAATCAACGGTTACAACAGGTGTCATAATCTGTTGTTACAGGTAATCCGTTTATCGGATGGGTCATTAATGATCATTAACATTAATTCATTCAAATAGAATCGGTCAGTCTTTTCATTTGAATAAATGTTCATACGACAACACAATTTGCAATGTTTACCGTAGTTTAATGAAGAAAACGTAATTGACAGGAAGTCGAAAACCATAATCAACTTATACAAAGACAAAGTTTTTTCTTGTTTTCCGTAAAAAAATAGCAAATTCAGACATAATTTGTCTTTGCATGCCCTCAGTTAAGATACGAAAATAACAAAACCGGCCGCCATATTGTTGATCATATTTACCTCTTCTACGTACTATGTATAATCCTCCAAAGAAGGAGCACACCCGAATAAAGAAAGATAACTCAATTTTATTTTTTCCTACCATTGGGAGACCTACATTAGATATGTCTAAGATATGTCTACATACTTCTGACTGAAGAATTCGTATGTTTCTGTATTTTGAGATATGGGTAGAGTTAAAGAGGGTCTTAGTAGCAGGATGGGTAATGTTTGAAGAGTGCCTTGGTCATCTTTTTCTGTACTCTTTATTTTTAATACAAATTTTCACTATTCTGTAAATCTAAACACCCATTATTATGTTTTCTTCATTCAATTACCAATTTTTTTCTCTTGATTTTTTTTTTATTTAAAAACAATTTTTCTATTCTGTAGCATATACAGACCATAACTAAGCTAATTATATTCTTATACATATGAAATACTGACAAAGAAAATAAAAGTACACATGTTTTTTGTATGTATATAAACCCTATGCTATAACTTACTTAAGTGTAACATGTTAAATGATGTAAAGTGCAGGCTGAGTGCATAAGAAATTTAAATTAAACATAGTTTGAATTTTTTTTAGAAGAAATCAAGACTCTAGCTGGCCCAAAGTTTTCAAAACTGGCGACAAAAATTTAGGAGCTGGCGATTTTGCTGGCTCCAACTTTTGGGAGCCAGAGCAGCCTGAATACTGCAAATAGACCTAGGGCAAACAGACTCTTTAAGCGAACAAACTAAAGGAGAACATGTAATTAGGGGAACTGACCCAATACCCATTATTTCGGTGATTGCAATTCTGAAACACGATTAGGTTCCGACTTTGTATCAGTCCCAAAATCATTTCCATGAAATGGTGTGTCAAGACAGATAATTGTGTGTCTATAACATGTGTTAATGAGAATCCTGTTTAAGTAACCTAGGGATTTGTTCCACCTTACCATATGTTCCACTTACATTTTACAGATTAAAAACTAGCTTCCGACGAGAAGCCTATTTAAGTATCTTGGATTTTAAACCCCGTAATATTATAACCAAATTTAGATTAAGTGTCTACAAACTTCGTATAGAAACTGGGCGATACGAAAAAAAAGAAAATAAATGAACAATCAGTGCTGCTGAAAAGAGAAGATAGATTATGCACTCATTGTACATCATCCGAAGTTGAGAATGAACAACATTTTATGCTTGAATGTCCACTCTATGCCAATGAACGTCAACAAATGACAAATAAAATTGTTCAATTAAGTCAAAACTATTTATTAACAATTCGCAAAAATTTTATTGGCTCTTCAATAATGAAGACAAAACCATTTCATGTATACTTACAAATTTCATGCAAACTAATTATGAAATAAGAAACAAGGACATTCTTTAAATATTATGTTTACTTATTATTTCTGTAAACATTTTGTATAGACCTTATCGCTATTTGGAAATTTGCGCCGCTTGAACTATAGACGTCATACAATAATCACTTTTTCATTGTGGCGTCAGATATTATCTATTATGAACTAAAAATTTTACGGGAACCTTTGTGATGTCCAGTAATGGAGGACATATAGAGAAAAGGTGTATTATGACATCCTACAAAAGATTTAAACTGTACTTAAATCTTTTAATAGAACTACTAAAATAACATCATGTCAGAACATAGTTTATATTATAGCTATCTCTATTTGGACCATTCTTTTCTCATAACATGTATGTATCTGTATGCCACACAAGGGCTCCGAAAATTATGGGAAATAAAATGTTTAATGTTTTAATGTTTAATATTCCCAACCTGTTGAACAGAAATTATTCTTCATACTAGAAGTTCAAAGATAATTCTAAATTTTACAGTTCAACGAAATTACTTTCCTGATGACTATAGTAGTAAACTAACTGATTCTGCACTTCCATTATTACACATTTTGCTGAGATATCAATTTTTCATTGATCGATCGATCAAAACTCACCATTCTATTGCGTTTTACATGAATAAATTTATGAAATAAGGAAACAGTTAGATGTAGCTTCTATTTCCTTGTTTCTTGTGACCTTTACCTTTCGCTTTGGCATTTTATTTTTGGGGAAAACATCGAATGTTTCAAAACATAAACAATCCAAAACTGTTCGGCCGCTAAAATTTGCTTCCGGTTCTGTATAATCTATCTTAAAACCAAAAAAAATATTTGGAGTTGCTGTACTGATATATGAACCGGTAAATAAAATTCGATACTACATTTGATAAGAATAAGATTTTAGTTTCAAAATTGAATAAGAATTCTGTACAGATATTATCATTATTAAAGTGTAAAAATCAATGGAATGGTACATTGTGATTTTTGATTGGGAATTAGATGATTCATTGCTTCTTAATCTATTGAGGGTTTGACAGCGAGGATAAAAGATGTTATGCGCTAAATTGACATCGATTATAAATAAATCCTAACTTGCATAAGACAAAATATATAGTTATATAAACTGTCTGCAGTCTTGAGCGAAAATGATGAATAGTTGCCTCCAAAAAAACTTGATAAAAGGTTTTGTTCATGGGAAAAATCATTCGGTAAGTGTAAAAGTCTACACATGGAAATTTATTTTAACCATTCACATTCACAAAATCATTGGAAATAAATTACAAAATCATTTCAACTGTTATGCGCCAAGATGTGTCCATGAGGCATAATTTTTGTAAAATCTCAGACACAAGTTTTTTGTTTTAATTGTACGTCCTATGATGTCTACATATATTTTTTCTTAGACAAGTAGAGTAAAATTATTCTTAATAATTATATATGACATGGTATCCTTGGGCTGTTTTCTCCTCTTTGGTCGGGTTGTTGTCTCTTTAACACATTCCCCATTTCCATGCTCAATTTTATGATCTATTTCAAAGTTGTCACTATCAGAAAGTAGACATATATTTCCCCAAAATTACAAGACAGTAATAGAACAACAACAGAAACCACTATCAGTAAGTCTGACGAAGCCAAGAAGACAGATTTGAAGGACAATGATGAATTCCTACATTTGCTAGCTTTTCAAATGCCAAATATCTATTTTTATGTAACTTATGCACATGGAATTATATTTAACAATAATTCTCTGTATCTGTGATAAAATAAAGTTAAACATGTGAAAGTGTTGAACGAACTTAGAAATATACACTACATATGAAGGAGTCAACAAAATTTCACTATTTGATCAAGGAAAGGAAAAAAGATTCGTCTTGTTTATCATAAATAAAGGTATATTACATTAACATTGGGAAATTGAAATTCCAAGGCTTATAACAGGACAACTGTCTCTATTAATGTTTTATTTTGTAAGAATTAGTCCAGGTGGATAAATTTCATTTGTCTATTTGGAAAAAAAAGCTCTTTTTATATGTTTGCAAAACTAGAATGAAATTGGCACTTATTCACTTTCTTTTACTTTGCGATTGCTTGGCCAGTGTAAACCCAACTGTGCAGGGATTTTGTATGCAAGGTTCTTAATAATTATATATGACATGTATGAATTCTGTCCAATGGAAAACAATTCCCAAAGCCATCATTTTCAATCCCTAGTTATGGGCTTGAATATATCTTACTGTAAAAAGAATTTTAATTGGTTATTGGCATGTGTTCTTTTCACTACACTGTATCTCATTTACATAGATTGGTATCCAAAATGTTGTTTTTCCTTTTAAAGTTACTTTTAAATGAAGGCTAAATGATTTTGCTGAACTACTTCCTTTATTTTTTCAGACAATACTACAACTTTGTACCAGACAGTTAAGAACATGCAGAAATCCATATCAAATACTGAACAAAGGAAAAAAGTTAACATCTAAAGTATGTAAATAGACAGATGTAAATAGATGCATAATTTTTATACACCCGTTTACGGGACGTATTATCGTATACCATTGTCCGTCTGTCTGTCTGTCCATCATCAACATGTCGGACAATAACTCAAAAACACTTTAACCAATCTGCATGAAACTTTGGTGAATTGTTTATATCTATAAACGTGAGCTCCCTGTTGTTTTTTATAAATTTTAGATTTTAAGTTTCCAAGTTATGGGGTTTTATTCATTAAAAAAGGGGGATTTTCCAGTTTTCGGATAATAACTCAAAAAAACCTTCACCAACTTGCAAGAAACTTTGGTGAATTGTTTATATCTATTGACATGAGCTCCGTTTCGATTTTTATTAATTTTAGATTTTATATGTGTTTCTGAGTTATGGGGTTTTATTCATTAAAAAAAGGGGGATTTTCCAGTTTTCGGAAAATAACTTAAAATGCTTTGAACAGTTTTCATGAAAGTTTGGTAAATTGTTTATATCTATTGACATAAGCTCCCTTTCGATTTTTATAAATTTTAGATTTTACGTTCCAAGTTATGGGATTTTATTCATAAAAAGGGGGTGGTTTTCCAGTTTTCGGACAATATCTTTTAAGTGCTTTGAGCAGTTTTCTTGAAACTTTGTTGACTGGTTTATATCTATTAACATGATTAAGCTTACCTCCCTTTAGTTTTTCATAAATTTCTGAAATGACATCGAGAAGTTATTGAACTTTATTCTTTAAAAAAGCAACGGGCGTATCATGCACTCATGGCGCAGCTGTTTATTTTATCAGTTGTTATTGGCTTTGAACTAGCTGTCAGTAACTGTGAGTACTCTCAGATCTGTACTTAGTTTCTTTTTTGTTGTAGGGATGTATATTAAAGTACCCTGTCACGATGTCCGGTCTGTGTTTTTGTTAGATGTATTTCTGTTTTGTATCGATCTGATGAGTTGAGCCATTTTCAACTGATTTTTATACGACCGCAAAAAAATTTTGCGGTCGTATATTAGTATGACGTTGGCGTCGTCGTCGTCGTCCGAAGACACATTGGTTTTCGCACTCTAACTTTAGTTTAAGTGAATGGATCTCTTTGAAATTTTACCATAAGGTTCAATACCACAAAAGGAAGGTTGGGATTGAATTTGGGGGTTATGGTACCAACAGTTAAGGAATTAGGGGCCAAAAAGGGGCCAAAAATAAGCATTTTTGTAACTTCCAGACATAACTTGTGTGTTAGTGTATGGATCTCTCTGACATTGTACTACAAGGTTCCATATCACAAAGGGAATGCTGGGATTGATTTTGGGGGTAATTACTTCCAAATTTTAGGAGCCAAAAAAGGGGTAAAAAACAAGCATATTTCTAGTTTCATGACAATAACTTGTGTGAAAGTGTATGGATCTTTCTGAAATTGTACTACAAGGTTCCATATCACAAAGGGAAAGCTGGAATTGAGTTTGGGGGTAATTGCCCAAAACGTTTAGGAATAAGGGCCCAAAAAAGGGGCCAAAAATAAGCATTTTTCTAGTTTCCAGACAATAACTTGTGTTCAATTGTATGGATCTCTCTGAAATTGTACTGCAAGGTACCATACCACAAAGGGAAGGCTGGGATTGAGTTTGGGGGTGATGGATCATAAGGGGGTTCAAAAAATTTGGGGGGGGGGATTTTTTTTCCATTTTAAGTTGGTTATTTCTGATTTATATTTAAAAGCAAATAATAATGATATGGTAGGAGATACACACCAAACAGGATGTGTAAATTATTATATAATAAGTATTGTGCAATAGCAAGAAGTTTTCAATTGCACAGTATTGCACAATAGCAAGAAATCTTCAATTGCACAGTATTGCGCAATAGCAAGAAATCTTCAATTGCACAGTATTGCGCAATAGCAAGAAATATCAAATAGCACAATATTGCGCAATAGCAAAAAATTGTCAGTTATACAGTATTGCGCAATAGCAAGAAATATTCAATTGCACAGTATTGTGCAAAAGAAGATACTTCGTATAAATTGCTTATTTCTTGACCAATTTCAATGGGGTTTTATACATGAATTCTTGGGGTTCTTTAATATGCTGTATCTAACCGTGTATTAAGTTTTTGGATATTGGGCCCGGTTTTTAAATTGGTCCACATTAAGGTCCAAAGGATCCAAAATTAAACTTTGTTTGATTTCATCAAAAATTGAATTATTGGGGTTTTTGATATGCCGAATCTAACCGTGTATTTAGATTCTTAATTTGGTCTACATTAAGGTCCAAAGGGTCCGTTTTTAACAAATTGGTCCAAATCGGGTCCAAAATTAAACTTTTTGATTTCAACAAAAATTGAATATATGGGGTTCTTTGATATGCTGAATCTAACCATGTATTTAGATTTTTGATTTTGGGCCCTCTTATCAACTTTGTCCACATTGAGGTCAAAAGGGTCCAAAATTAAACTTTGTTTGATTTCATCAAAATTGAATTCTTGGGGTTCTTTGATATGCTGAATCTAACCATGTATTTAGATTTTGGATATTGGACCATAATAGGTGAATGTCCAATTTAAAATTTTTAAGTTCTTAGACCACATTCATTCTGTGTCAGAAATCTATACTGTGTCAAATATTTAATCACAATCCAAATTCAGTGCTGTATCAAGCTTGAATGTTGTGTCCATACTTGCCCCAACTGTTCAGGGTTCGACCTCTGCGGTCGTATCAAGCTGCGCCCAGCGGAGCATTTTATTATACACCTGTTTACTGGACGTATTTTGGTATATATACTGTTGTCCGTCCGTCCGTTCGTCCGTCATCAACATGTAGTACACTAGCTCAAAAACGCTTTAACCAATTTGCATGAAACTTTGGTGAATTGTTTATATCTATTGACGTGAGCTCCCTTTCGATTTTTATAACTTTTAGATTTGACGTTTCCGAGTTATGGGGTTTTATTCATTAAAAAGGGTTTTTTTTCCAGTTTTCGGACAATAACTTAAAAATTCTTTGAGCATTTTTTGTGAAACTATGGTGAATTGTTTATATCTATTGAGGTAAGCTCCCTTTCAATTTTTATAAATTTAAGGTTTTACGTTTCCGAGTTATGGGATTAATCATTTTATTCATAAAAGATTTTCCAGTTTGCGGACAATAACTCAAAAGTGCTTTGAACAGTTTTCATTAAACTTTGGTGACAGTTTTGTATCTATTAAAATAACTCCGTTTAGTTTTTTATAAATTTCTGATATGACATTGAGGAGTTATGGAACTTTATTCTTTGAAAAAGCGACTGGAGTATCATGCACTCATGGCGCAGCTCTTTATTATAGTTTGTTCTTATGTTGTACTGTTACACCACTGTCCCAGGTTAGGGGGAGGGTTGGCGCCTTCAAACTAGCACCTACCACCTTCCGTATGTGCCTGTCCCAAGTTAGGAGCCTGTAATTCAGTGGTTGTCGTTTGTTCCTGTATATCATATTTGTTTTTAGTTCATAATTTTGTACTTAAATCAAGCTGTTAGTTTTCTCGTTTGAATTGTTTTACATTTGTCAATTCGGGTCCTTTTATAGCTGACTATGCAGCATGGGTTTTGCTCATTGTTGAAGAACGTATGTGACCTATAGCTGTTAACTTCTATGTCATTTGGTCTCTGGTGGAGATTTGTCTCGTAGGCAATTATACCACATCTTTTTATTTATATAGGCAGTTAATTACCTTTGTTAGATATGCAGTTAGTACATGTACAATGAATTATTTATATAGAGATGTACAAGTAAACATGCCAATGAAGAAAAAGGTACAATGTATGATATCCCTCTAACCTTGCTCACCTATCCTCTTCATGCTGGTCAACATTTAAGGTCTGGATACATTCTTTCCATTTCACACATCTTTTACCTTGCTGTAGCCCAGCTGGTTCATCTTTCGTGTCGTTCTTTTCGTCTCGACAGTCCATCTCCTAGTGGTTTTGGAAGTCCAACCTTCCCTTTTTCCTCTGGTTTCCATTTCAATGCCACTGCACATATACTGTTGGTATTCATTCTTAGTACATGGCCAATTTAGCTCCAATGCCATTCCATAATATCATCACTTAATTTCTTTGTTCCAGCTCTGATGTGAAGGTTTTCATTTGATATGGTGTTGGGCCATCTTATTCTCAGAATTTGTCTCAGACATCTATTATGAAAGGTGTTTAATTTCTTTTTATCTTGTTTTGTTGTTTTCCAGGTTTCAAATCCATACAGTAGTACTGATAATCAATCTGTTCAATAACTTGACCTTTGTTTTGAATGACAATACTGGTGATCTCAATATTTTCCTTAACCTACTAAATTGGCCTTTGGCTTTTTTGAACCTGTTTTCTATATCATTCTCACCATTCCTTTTGTTGTTACTATTTCTCCCAGGTAAGTGAAGGTATCAACATCCTCTAGGTCTTTTTCATTTAAAGTCTGCAGGTTGTTTTAGTGGTGTTCATCCTCATTACTGTTGTCTTGTAAGAATTTATCTTCAATCCTTTCTTGCTGGAATTTTCTTGAAGTTTGTTTGTTTTCAGCTGAATATGTTGGAATTTGGAAGATAGTAGTGCAAGGTTATCTGCGAAATCAAGGTCCTCTAATTTGGTGGTAAATATCCATCCTATTCCTGTTTCATTTTCTTTTGTTGTTTGTTTCATGGTCAATGGCTAATAGAAATAAAAAGTAATTTGTCAAAATTGATTGTTTATGACAACACCTTTGTTTTTTTTTATGTGACTCCAAAAGTGTAGGCACATGTAGCAACTGTATGGTGCTTTGGTTTGTCTTAAAACTACAATAGTTTTATGTAATAAGTGGGTTTCCAGTTGATCAATTAGACAGAAATTTAAATTTATGATCATTGCCACTAAATGCTAAGGTAGGTTGGTGGTCTACATAAAAAAAAATAATAGAATTTTTTCATACTTTGCCAAAATATTAAGATGAAACACATAATTTTCTTCATTTAGATAAAAAAAAATCTTACTAATGAATTGTATTCTTTTGTGAAAATTGGCATATTTTATTAAACATCTAGACCAATTGTGTTTTGCTTTTTACCATCCAAGATGGCAGAAGACACCTGATGTACCTTAAGAAGGTAATTACAAGGACAAAAGCAAAGGAGCTTAATATAATGTTTTTGATTATTATACGACCGCAAAAATTAAAAAATTTTTGGTCATATATTGGTATCACGTTGTCATCATCGTCGTCAGCGTCGTCCGAAGACAGATGGTTTCCAGATAATAACTTTAGTATAAGTAAATAGAAATCAATAAAATTTTAACACAAGGTTTATAACCACTACAGGAAGGTTGGGATTGATTTTGGGGGTTATGGTCCCAAAGGTTTAGGAATTAGGGGCCAAAAAAGGGGCCCAAATAAGCATTTTTGCAGTTTCCAGACAATAACTTGTGTTTAAGTGTATGAATCTCTGAAATTATACCACAAGTTTCCATACAACAAAGGGATGGTTATGGGGAGTTATGGCTCAAACCAATAGCAATTAGGGTAAAAAAAAGGGGAAAAACAAGGGTTTTTATGGTTAAAGGACAATTTAGACAATTTAAAAGCAGTGAAAGGGAGGTAATCCAATCCATTTAAAGAATACTATTGTATATATGTTTGATTACCTCCCTTACACTGCTTGTAAATTATGTATTAAGAAATGATGATTGTCTTGAGATGATTAGCTGTAAATTTATTTTTAGAAGTTACAATTAATTAATATTAATTTTAACCATGACTGTATGTCATTTTATATTTTAATATTTTATGATGTATTTAAATGAGTAGTTATGGTTGCAAACTCCATTAGAAATTTGAATTGAGATTATTTTTGGAATAAGTGAAAGGGGGAGTTGAAAAAAATTTTTGGGGGAAGAGGGGGTAAATAAGAATTTGTGGGGGGGGGGGGGTTACAATCTTTTTTAAATGGAGCATGTACATATTTAACTTATTTGATCCAAATTCTGTTTTAGATAAAAAGTGCATATACCAGATGGCTGTTTTGACTTCTGAAATAATGAGTTCAAAAGAAGTCAAATTCTTATATTTTGAATTATAATAAATTGATTTAGATTTTGACTTTATTCTTAAGATGAATACCTTATGAAATTCCCTGCCTGAGTTTCTTCAATCAGATTTGACCTAGCTCTTATGGGATCTGGCATGAAAGGCATGAAAAGGCTTAAAAGTGGCTAATGTGAAGTTAATAGCAAAAGTGGCTAATGTGAAGTTAATAGCAAAAGTGGCTAATGTGAAGTTAATAGCCTTTTCTAATGATTTAAGGCAGGTTTGGATGCTTTTATGTGATTGAATTTCTCAGAGGGAATATATCTTAGACTTGTCTGGAACAAAAATGTATCTATGTTTCAGGCATGGGGTAATGCAAATTTGTAATTCTAAATGAATAACACAACACTGTATATCAGATTGAGTTCTTTTTTTATTTCATTTTATTGCATACATTTTCCTGCATAAAAAGATTGATATTTGAAAAGCATTACTGTATTGCATTGTTGTCAAAAGATCGATGTATACCTTGTCATGATTAAATAACAGATAATTGAACATTGTCATAAAACACTAATTAGTTTGTTTTACAATCAATATTTTCACCATTTTGACACTTGGTCATTAATTAAGCTTTATGTTTATTATATAATTAGGAAAGAAATTCTCAGTAAATATTTTGATTGAAATAAAAAAAACAATTGTATATTTATGAAAGTAAATTTAACAGTAAGTTAATATAAGTATTAAGCTTCATCTATGTAATTTCTTATTAGAAAAAAACACAGAGATGTATATATACAAGTACCTTGAAACAAAGAATGCCAAAGAACGATAAAACCTTTGAAACCCTTATGATGTTAATTATTAGACTAGACATTTTACATAGATATAAATAGATGTGGTATGAGTGCCAATGAGACAACTCTCCATCCAAGTTACAGTTTGTAAAAATAAACCATTATAGGTCAAAGTATGGCCTTCAGGCCTACATGTATACTTAAATTTAATAAATGGAACAGTTACTGCATATATATGCTAGAATATTTTGTGACTTCATGTTGTTTTTCAAAATGTTTGAGTTTTCTTTTCACTTGATTATAAAATTTACAAATGTAATGTGTAATTCAATGCATTACTTTGCAAAAGTAATTGTAATATAATGCATTACTTTGATAAATGCATGTAATTGCAATTTAATGCATGGTTTTGTCAAAGTATGCATTACATTGCAATGTAATTCGCCCCATGCCTGCTATGTTTTAAAAATTTAATTGTAATGGATTTGAACTTATGAAACACCATGCATGAAATCAGATGTATAAACAAATGTAATGTTCAAAAGCTAATATTTTTTTTAATTCAACAGTTTAGTATACCAATATCAAGAATTTGGCAACCATTAAGACAAACCACCACAGTAGCTATGCAAAACCCGGAAATTCCATTACATGCTCAAAAGATAGTTGGAGGATGGTTGATTGGCTGTGCTGGCATGTGTTTTGGCGCTGTTATATTGGGTGGTGTAACACGGTTTGTTCCTTTATTTCTTCATCGGATTAAAATTTCTTTTCTGATGCATCAACATTTTATTTTAATGATCAATATTTTTACCCATGCACTATTATTTTCCAGAGAATTTGTGAAATATCTTATTGGCAAAAAAGAACTCCAAGATTTCATTTCTTTTATTTTGAAGGCTTGATTACATATGCTTAATGCCTCAAAATATGTAGAAACTTAGCCTTGTTTGGTAGCACTTTCTCCTTGGTGGCTAATCTATATGTAGCATAATAATATATTTTCAATGTTAAGTTATATTCTCTTTAACTTAATACTGGATCTGGATCTGTATATGTAACATATATATACAAGTCTAAATTGAAAACAACATTCAAACCTATGATTGCATTGGATAAAAACCACAATTTTTATACAGGTTCATGTAAAACAAATTTCTTGGTAGAAATGTCTAAATACAGCACAAACAACATTTTCCAAAAGACCAAAAAGTGAAAAATATACTTTGACAAAACACATTAGACTAACAGGTTGAATAACTGATGTTCTTAAACCCTGCTGACTGCCATTGGCGATTGCCAAACAAATTAATCACCAGATGTAATATGGATCTTAATAATTAATTCAATACCAAACAGAAAACAATAAACTTGCAGAAAAGATGGTATATCGCAAACATGAGGTGCAAAAATTTGTACACCATATCTGGATTTCGACAATGTTTCTTCAGTGATGTAAGGGATCGAAACGGTATTTGGAAGGCCATATAATTTACCTCAATTTAGGATAGACTCTTGAATTTTAAAGAGTCGAAATAGGATGAACGGATCATACAAACCTGAAGAAAAATATAATACAAGCCCAAACGAAAAAATATAAACAAGTCTAAATTGAAAACAACGTTCAAACCTATGATTGCGTTAGATAAAAACTGCAATTTTTATATGTGTGCATGTAAAACAAATTTCTTGGTAGAGGGGTCTAAATACAGCACAAACAACATTTTCCAAAAGACCAAAAAGTGAAAAGTATATTTTAACAAAACTCATTAAACTAATAGGTCAAACAACTGATGTTCTTAAACCCTGCTGACTGCCATTGGCGATTGCCAAATAAATTAATCACCAGATGTAATATGGATCTTAATAATTAATTTAATACCAAACAGTAACATATAAATAGATATACATATATGTAAACTTATGCAAGTACTTAATTTTTCTCAACATCTTGCTTATTACTTTCCCAACAACATTTTTGTATACTGTAAATTCAGAAATTATTGGGAATGTCTCCTTGAGTATCGCAATAATAAGAACTCGCATTCTGATATCTGATATCTATATCTGTATGTAGCTTTTCCTAAAATTGCAATGATTAAACTCACATTTTTGTTCATTCTTCAAAAATTGGAATAATAAATGCACATCATTATTTCTGAATATAAAGTATTTGACATTTTTCAATACATGTATTTGTAGATTAACAGAATCTGGGTTATCAATGGTTGATTGGCGCCTGTTAAAAGACATGAAACCACCACAAAATCTGAAAGAATGGGAGGAAGAATTTGAAAAATATAAACAGTTTCCAGAATATAAATAGTAAGATTCTGATATATGGAGCAACCATACAGTGTCTTGTAATATAAAATCTATTTGTAGGAAGGCTTTGTAACTGCCAGTAGGTTAAGGGTAGCTAATCATTACCATGATTACTATCCTGTTAATGTTAAGGGTTGAATACCAATAAAATTGAAATGCCTTTTTAATATTACATTTATACTGCAATGCTAAAAACTATTTGTTAGTAAATCAATACATACAAAAGTTCTAGTTTTGAATGACAATATAAGTAAAGTGTTCTTATTTGATAACAGGAGAAATTGAAGCATATATCAAATTTTGATTTCTACAAAAAAAACCTGTATCGAATAACTGGCAATCAATTCTTTTCAAGAAAAATTTTGAAGGTACTGTTTCTAAATAAATCCTGTTTTCTATTTTACAGTGTAAATGCACAGCATGAAATGACCTTATCAGATTTTAAGTTCATTTTTTACATGGAATATGGCCATAGAATGTGGGGACGGTTAATAGGAATGGCATTTCTTTTACCGGGTGCATATTTTCTAAAGAAGGGATGGATTTCAAAGGGAATGAAGCCACGTATGATAGCATTAACAGCACTGCTTGGATTTCAGGTATGTTTATTATGTACCAAGGATATGAAAAAAAAATCACACAATTTGTTATTTTAAGAGGACTTTGGTATCTTTCGCCTCTTTTTTTTTCAAGCAGTCAAATTCATACTTGAAGTCACAACATAACTAAACTCGTAAAGGTTTCACAGCTATTATTTCTTGAAATTTCTTACTGTGGAATGGAAGAACACTTGCATGCATGCATATTACATAGATAGTAAAGCACAAGTTAGCTCGTAGAATCTAACCTTTTCTACGTAATTGAATAAAAGCTAAAAATTTTAAATCAGAATAGTCGAAAGTCTTTGCTGAAAAGCTATTTAAAATATAATCAAGTAACTTGTCATCGAATAGAATTTCTTTATAATATTAGTTATGAGCTTTAATCACTTCAATATCCTATCAGGGCTGAATACAGGTAAAAAGTGATAAGTGGTCATTAGCCAAAATCTCCCAGAGCATTTAGATGGTGAATAGACCCAATGGATTATCATATAATACCAGAGTGGCAGTTTTATAACCATAAATTAAGTGAAAAATGGTGTTCTAAATCTGTCATTGATAAAGTCTTGACTAACAAACATCACAACAGTGTATGATAGTTTCCGGATTCTTGTTATGTAATGAAATTTTTGACTTTTGTAAAATAAATATTTTGAAGCTGTAAATAAGTTTGAAATAATTGACATTGAAAATGCATCCATAAAGAATTATGTTGTAACAACTAAAAGGGTATTGATTTTTAGCAATTATGAAATAGCTATGAAAAGTTAATTTTTACATGGAATATGGCCATACTTTGACCTATAATGGTTTACATTTATAAATTTTGACTTGGATGGAGAGTTGTCTCATTGGCACTCATACCACATCTTCTTATATCTATATAGAATGTGTTTGTGCTTTTGATATTGCCATTTGATTAGGGACTTTCCGTTTTGAATTTTCCTCGGAGTTCTGTATTTCTGTATTTTTGTGATTTAACTTTCTACTTGTAATATTTTCAACTTAAATTGATATATGAATATTACTGGTGTATTTACTTCATATCACTAAATTATAATTTGTTTTCAGAAAACACAAATTATGGCTTCTGAGACTGAACCAAGACTAACTTCAATTTTGCACCATTTGACCTAATTATGTTGCAGAACAATCACTTTTGGTTTGTGATGTCAAATGTTTTCTTTTGTAAAACTAACAAAAGTATAAAGGAAAATATTTTATTTCCATCAATGGCTGATAAAATTGAAATTTGTGTATGATATGTGACCAAATGTATCCTAATAACTCTCTTTATTCTACTGTATCAGATGTTACTTGCTTTTTCAAGCAATATTTCAATCCAGGGTTTCTTTTCAGCTGTTGATGCAATCAAGCTCAGCTAAAAAAGTAAAACTTTCTATAAATTTTCCTTTCTTAATTGTAATAAAACATGTATTATAGATAAAAGATAGGGAAAGAAAAAGCCAGTTTATTGTCACCACAGATTCTTTTTTCAGGATATTTTGAACAGTTAAAACTTAAAACAGACAACCTATTTTTGTCTCACCTGCGACGAAAGTCGCGGAAAGCAAGACGTAGGGATTGCTTTTCCAGCAACGGCGTCAACAATTGTTAAGTTTTCTACTTAAGTTAGTTTGATAGGAACTACTTGTGATAGATCATTGATATTTAATATAAAGTTGCATTACTATCAGTTTGACGACTATTTTGAGACCCTGCCCCCTAGGACATGGTCCAGTGACTTTGAATTAATTAGCAATTTTCAATGTTAAGTTGTCTGCTTTAGTTAGTTTGATAGGATCTACTTGTGATAGATCAATGATATTTTGTATGAAGTTGCATTACTATCAGTTCATATCAGTTGATGACTATTTTGAGGCCCTGCCCCCAAGGTCATGGTCCAGTGACTTTGAATTAATTAGCAATTTTCAATGTTTAGATTTTCTGCTTAAGTTATATTGATAGGAACTAATTACAATAAACAATGATATTTTCTAGCAGGTTCTATGCATACTAATTTGAGATTAAGGAGAAGTAACTTGTAGGCATCATCCATGTCCTTTGGTCTTTGTATTATAGCTTTCTCATTGGCAATCATGCCATATCTCCAAAATTGTAGTCCTATACTGGTAAAGATGATGAAACTATAGGTTTACATTCTGTTCATCAGTCAGTCTGTCAGTATCTCTGTTGAGGTAGGTTTTCCACACTTATTTTGTATTATCCTGAATTAATTGATTAGATATTTGCTATTTGGTCATATCATATGAATTTACAGATTGAGTTGATTGTAAATATCTTGACTTATTTAATGATATTTAAAGATGTAAACTCATCCAATGTTAAAGTTACAGCCGGTAGGGAACATTGCTTGTTATACTAATTATATACTGATAAATGTGAGGTATAAAAATCTCATTATATAATCTAGGGATTTCTTGGATGGTACATGGTGAAAAGTGGTTTAGAAGAAAAGCAAAAAGAAACAGATATTCCAAGAGTTAGCCAATATAGATTAGCATCTCATCTTGGTTCTGCGTTTATTTTATATACATTATTTCTGTGGTCTGGATTAACTCATATTCTTCCTTATAATAAAGTAAGTTGAATGTATATCATTTTTTATACGACCGCAAAATTTTTTGCAGTTGTATATTGGTATGACGTTGGCGTCGTTGTCGTCGTCCAAAGACACATTGATTTTTGCACAATAACTTTAGTTTAAGTGAATGGATCTCTATGAAATTTTACAAGAAGGTTCAATACCACAAAAGGAAGGTTGGGATTGATTTTGGGGGTTATGGTACCAACAGTTAAGGAATTAGGGGCCAAAAATAAGCATTTTTGTAACTTCCAGACAATAACTTGTGTGTTAGTGTGTGTATCTCTCTGACATTGTACCACAAGGTTTCATATCATAAAGGGAATGCTGGGATTGATTTTAGGGGTAATTGCCTCAAAATTTTAGGAATTAGGGGCCAAAAAAGGGACAAAAAAACAAGCATTTTTCAAGTTTCATGACAATAACTTGTGTGTAAGTGTATGGATCTTTCTGAAATTGTACTACAAGGTTCCATATCACAAAGGGAAAAATGAAAATTGAGTTTGGGGGTAATTGCACAAAATGTTTAGGAATAAGGGACCAAAAATTGGGGGATTTTTTTCCTTTTTTCTTTTTTTTTTCTTTAAAATTTTCGCAATCAATTCTTTTCAAGAAAAATTTTGAAGGTACTGTTTCTAAATAAATCCTGTTTTCTATTTTACAGTGTAAATGCACAGCATGAAATGACCTTATCAGATTTTAAGTTCATTTTTTACATGGAATATGGCCATAGAATGTGGGGAAGGTTAATAGGAATGGCATTTCTTTTACCGGGTGCATATTTTCTAAAGAAGGGATGGATTTCAAAGGGAATGAAGCCACGTATGATAGCATTAACAGCACTGCTTGGATTTCAGGTATGTTTATTATGTACCAAGGATATGAAAAAAAAATCACCCAATTGTTATTTTAAGAGGACTTTGGTATCTTTCGCCTCTTTTTTTTTCAAGCAGTCAAATTCATACTTGAAGTCACAACATAACTAAACTCGTAAAGGTTTCACAGCTATTATTTCATGAAATTTCTTACTGTGGAATGGAAGAACACTTGCATGCATGCATATTACATAGATAGTAAAGCACAAGTTAGCTCGTAGAATCTAACCTTTTCTACGTAATTGAATAAAAGCTAAAAATTTTAAATCAGAATAGTCGAAAGTCTTTGCTGAAAAGCTATTTAAAATATAATCAAGTAACTTGTCATCGAATAGAATTTCTTTATAATATTAGTTATGAGCTTTAATCACTTCAATATCCTATCAGGGCTGAATACAGGTAAAAAGTGATAAGTGGTCATTAGCCAAAATCTCCCAGAGCATTTAGATGGTGAATAGACCCAATGGATTATCATATAATACCAGAGTGGCAGTTTTATAACCATAAATTAAGTGAAAAATGGTGTTCTAAATCTGTCATTGATAAGGTCTTGACTAACAAACATCACAACAGTGTATGATTGTTTCCGGATTCTTGTTATGTAATGAAATTTTTTGACTTTTGTAAAATAAATATTTTGAAGCTGTAAATAAGTTTGAAATAATTGACATTGAAAATGCATCCATAAAGAATTATGTTGTAACAACTAAAAGGGGTATTGATTTTTAGCAATTATGAAATAGCTATGAAAAGTTAATTTTTTACATGGAATATGGCCATACTTTGACCTATAATGGTTTACATTTATAAATTTTGACTTGGATGGAGAGTTGTCTCATTGGCACTCATACCACATCTTCTTATATCTATATAGAATGTGTTTGTGCTTTTGATATTGCCATTTGATTAGGGACTTTCCGTTTTGAATTTTCCTCGGAGTTCTGTATTTCTGTATTTTTGTGATTTAACTTTCTACTTGTGATATTTTCAACTTAAATTGATATATGAATATTACTGGTGTATTTACTTCATATCACTAAATTATAATTTGTTTTCAGAAAACACAAATTATGGCTTCTGAGACTGAACCAAGACTAACTTCAATTTTGCACCATTTGACCTAATTATGTTGCAGAACAATCACTTTTGGTTTGTGATGTCAAATGTTTTCTTTTGTAAAACTAACAAAAGTATAAAGGAAAATATTTTATTTCCATCAATGGCTGATAAAATTGAAATTTGTGTATGATATGTGACCAAATGTATCCTAATAACTCTCTTTATTCTACTGTATCAGATGTTACTTGCTTTTTCAAGCAATATTTCAATCCAGGGTTTCTTTTCAGCTGTTGATGCAATCAAGCTCAGCTAAAAAAGTAAAACTTTCTATAAATTTTCCTTTCTTAATTGTAATAAAACATGTATTATAGATAAAAGATAGGGAAAGAAAAAGCCAGTTTATTGTCACCACAGATTCTTTTTTCAGGATATTTTGAACAGTTAAAACTTAAAACAGACAACCTATTTTTGTCTCACCTGCGACGAAAGTCGTGGAAAGCAAGACGTAGGGATTGCTTTTCCAGCAACGGCGTCAACAATTGTTAAGTTTTCTGCTTAAGTTAGTTTGATAGGAACTTCTTGTGATAGATCATTGATATTTAATATAAAGTTGCATTACTATCAGTTTGACGACTATTTTGAGACCCTGCCCCTAGGACATGGTCCAGTGACTTTGAATTAATAAGCAATTTTCAATGTTAAGTTTTCTGCCTTAGTTAGTTTGATAGGATCTACTTGTGATAGATCAATAATATTTTGTATGAAGTTGCATTACTATCAGTTCATATCAGTTGATGACTATTTTGAGGCCCTGCCCCCAAGGTCATGGTCCAGTGACTTTGAATTAATTAGCAATTTTCAATGTTTAGATTTTCTGCTTAAGTTATATTGATAGGAACTAATTACAATAAACAATGATATTTTCTAGCAGGTTCTATGCATACTAATTTGAGATTAAGGAGAAGTAACTTGTAGGCATCATCCATGTCCTTTGGTCTTTGTATTATAGCTTTCTCATTGGCAATCATGCCATATCTCCAAAATTGTAGTCCTATACTGGTAAAGATGATGAAACTATAGGTTTACATTCTGTTCATCAGTCAGTCTGTCAGTATCTCTGTTGAGGTAGGTTTTCCACACTTATTTTGTATTATCCTGAATTAATTGATTAGTTTGGGGTAATTGCACAAAATGTTTAGGAATAAGGGACCAAAATTGGGGATTTTTTCCCTTTTTTTTTCTTTAAAATTTTCCGTTTTAAGTTGGTTATTTCTGATTTATATATAGATTTCATCAAAAATTGAATTCTTTGGATTCTTTGATATGCTGAATCTAACCATGTATTTAGATTTTGGATATTTGACCATAATAGGTAAATAAAATTTTTTTAAGTTCTTAGACCACATTCATTCTGTGTCAGAAACCTATGCTGCGTCAAATATTTAATCACAATCCAAATTCAGAGCTGTATCAAGCTTGAATGTTGTGTCCATACTTGCCCCAACTGTTCAGGGTTCGACCTCTGCGGTCGTATCAAGCTGTTCCCAGCGGAGCATTTAATTATAAGGTTGATTTTGATATATATTATGGAAGAAATAACTTCCTATAGACCATTAAAAAAGCAGTACCGGTACATCATTTTGTGGCAGTGCAAGAATTAAAATTTTAATTGAAATTTTATAGACTTTGGTATATTAAAATAAGGGCATTGAGCATGGAACACATGGGATAAAATGCAAATAAGGCCATTGAACAAAGATCACATCTTATATGACACATTACATTGAAGGTATGAAAAAAGAACACATATGACACATTACATTAAAGGTATGAAAAAAGAACACATCTTATATGACCATCACATTTAAGGTATGATCCTTAATAAAGGCATTGAACATTTAACACTTGGAATTTTTAGTATAGATCATAGAACACATGTTTACTATGGCATTTATAACATGAAATACTTGAACATATAACACATTGAATATGACATTAAAGTAAAGGCATAGGTATAATGACAGTATGATATTAAAATAAAAGCATTGATCAGTTTTGACTTTGAATGCATGTAAGATAATGGCAAAGCAGACATGACACATTGAGTACTGGTATTACATTAATATAGAAATATTGTACATTTGTTACATTGAATATTAAAGGAAAATTAGCGATTTTCACTTATCATCTTATTATGTTCATAATACCATTTAAAACATATTCACCAAATTTTATTTTGATATGAAAAGTAATAAAGAAGAAAATTGGAATTATTAATTTTATTTATCCAAACTTCCTGACTTATGTGACGTAGTTTAAGTCTTTTTGCATGTCGGGAGTGAAATTAATCTCATTTAAGTCTTGTTCGTTAACCATGTAATAACGCGATTTAAAGCGCATCGACGACTTTCGTGTAGCTATTAACCAACTAAAAATAGGTGATAGCCATGCAACTTTTAAAATTAGATTGTAGGATTTATGTTTTAACGAATTTTGATACAATTTTAGTAATAAAAGTAAATCATACAATAAAACATTTTATGATTTTTTCCGACAAATACTTTAAACAAACATAGGAAACTGACATGATCGATAGTGTATTAAACATACTTGTTTGTATTGACCTTTTGCTTCAGTCCAGCAAATATTACTTGTACTGTGGAAATAGAATGTGTATTGTTATGTGACACTTAGTGAATGTTGAATTCATGGTTAAACTCAAGGTAATTAAAAGATTAGCATTCTGTAATTGTAATCTTTGATCTTCATTCAGTGAATTGTAGCCGTCACGGTTTACCGTTCCAGGTGTGAACAACATTTCGTATGAATGATAAACGGAGTGCTGGTTTTAGACACAGAGAATATAAAAAAGAATTAAAATTAATTTAGTGGAGTAATTAAGTCGCACAATAACTGGATAGTCGTTGTATATTTTATATTTTGTGTAAGCCAGGAACATATATATTGATATACTGTTCCCAGCGTAAGCTCACTTTTAAATGAATTATGACCGCCGATATTTTTGTAACGATGAAATACTGAATTAATTTAATTGAATAAATTTATAAATAATAATAGCCTTCTGAACACGAGTGTATGAACTAAAATTGTGCTATTTTGAATTAGAATCGGTAACCTTGAATATTTGAAACAGATCATTACCAATTGCAATTATAGAATTTAGTCCATCCAAAACGATCTTTATTTACATATTCAGGAATTAATGTTCTCATCAAAATATTTTAAATCTCACAACGCATAAATACTTCAGCTATTTGAAAAAAATTGACAAAAATTTAAGGATCTTCTTGGAATGGAATCGAAAAATTACGAACAAATATTCTTTTCAGGTGTGAAAAACATCAACAAAATTTATACATAATCGGAATGTCCCTATTAAAATAGTCTTCGTCTCTAACGTATAATACTTTAGCTATTTGACCAACGATGTTTAAAAAAAGACAGAACCAATTTGATGTCATCTTTCCTATTTTTGTATTTAATTATAAGTCTGTTTTAACTGGCAAGAATACCCTAAAGCGGACATGCAGTTTATTCTTTAAATTTCTGTTATTGAATACCAAGAAAGAAAATAAATCCGAAATTAATTTGAAACTTTGATACTCATTAGTTTTCCTGGGAAAAAATCACATCCCTTGGGGATAATCAGTTTACGTCCAGTGACATATATGTAACGTACATGTCGGAACAGGAAATTTGGCATAAAACACTTTCAGAACCATGTTCACATTATTATCCATTATACCCAACAATTGTGATGATGACAATTTCTTCCTTTGTTCCGAGAACAATCTAATTGAAATTTAAATCTGTGATTTTACTATGTCCATAACTTTGATGAACCAAAGCAAGTTAGATATCGACCTGTATTTAAATCAAATTGGTTCTCTTCTTCTTCTTCTTTGGTATACAACAGTCCATCGACATCCGATGATTACATACTGTTGGCATCGTGGACTAGTCTATTTACAAAGCTTTTACCCCAATTTAAACAAAATGTATGTTTCTTTCTTATGTTCAATGTATACATGTATATTTTAAATTGCGACTATCTATAGTTCCGTAACTTTCTATCCAGGTGTGTAAGCGAATGATCGACAAGTGTGTACATTTTTGTTAAATCAATACTTCTTGTATGTTTCAAACTGTCCTTCACTATTGACAGCAAGTATATACTTACATTTTCCCAAATTTACCCGTGGAAAAATATGTAAATAGATTTTTATTTTAATCTTTTTTTTGGAATTATTAAGATTTTTGTAAATAATATTCTTTACACCAGAAATGTTATTTATAAGCAAGCGTATGAGTTAAGTAATGACTAGTATATCACTATCGGACACGCAAGACAGAGATGTATATTATACACCTGATAGTTCAAAATAGAAAGTTACAGTTATCGGCCGTGTACACTGATCAATACCCTCAGAAGTGAAACGATGCATGAACTTGCAAGCCCAACAGGAAATCGCTTGAATACCTGGGGTCACCTCACAATACCTTTTGAGTGAACTTAAAACAATTTAAACACTTTTGCTAACTTTTATTTTTAAGAAATGTCACATTTGTGAAATACTGAAGGAAGTACTAATTTATGTAAACACTAACCTTTTTTGTAAGTTTTCATGATTTTAGTGATTTTTGATGAGAGTTGGACTTCATTTTAGATTGAGTTTACTAAGGAGATGAGAAGAATTAAAGGAATGGCTCATGGAATGAAAGCTATGATATTTATAACAGCTATTTCAGGTAAACTGTCAGTTCTTAAATATGTATGGAAAGCATGTAATTTCCTTCTTCAGTATTAACTATTAAAGTTAACTTCAGTTTTTGTCTAATTGAATATAGCAAATATTTTTCCATCTTTAGATGCAAAATAGACTGTTGTTCAATTGATAAAAGCTAAAAAGAATTATGAACTAACAAAAAAAGACCCTAAAAAAATGGTTCAAAAATTTTGATGTACAGCATTTAAATTTTATCAGATTTGTTGGATTTTGTTTCTTTGGTTTTTAACCGGATTTTTGAAGGAAAAAACGGTTATTGATTTGGGGATGTACGGCAGGCGGACGGCTGCCAATAGTGTCCGTTCATTAACATGAAAACGCTTTGACAAAATTTTTTCAAATTTAGATATTTTGTTTCCTGTCACTAAAGGAAGGTCAATTTCAATTTTCACAATTGTAACTTTTCTTGTTGTTGAGTTATAGCCCTTTCCCAAGAATTCATTTTTATGCCTCTGTCGTAGTGGAGGGGGCATTAAGTTTTACCCTTGTCTGTAAGTACGTCTGTACGTCCCAAAATTGGTTTCCGTTCTCTAACTTGAGTTTGCCTCAACCAAATGTTATGAAATTTATACACAATGCTTATTACCACAAAACACAGATCAAGTTTGAATTTTGGTGGCGTCACTTTAACCTTTCTAGAGTTTTGCCCCTTTATAAATGGAAAAATTTTTAGTTTCCGTTCTCCAACTTAAGTTTGCCTCAACCAAATGTTATGAAACTTATACACAATGCTTATTACCAAAAACACAGATCAAGTTTGAATTTGGTGGCATCACTTTAACTGTTCTAGAGTTATGCCCCTTTATAAATGGAAAAATTGCAAAATTTTTAGTTTCTATCTAACTTAATTTTGCCTCAACCAAATGTTATGAAACTTATACACAATGCTTATTTCCACAAAAAGTTTGAATTTTGGTGGGGTCACTTTAACCATTCACGAGTTATGCCCCTTTATAAATGGAAAACAATGCAAAATTTTTAGTTTCCATTCTTTAACTTAAGTTGCCACAACCAAATGTTATGAAACTTATACACAATGCTTTTTACCACAAAATACAGATCAAGTTGAATTTTGGTGGCGTCACTTTAATCATTATCATGTTATATCCCATTAAAATTCGAAAAAATTTCAAAATTTTTAGTTTCCGATCTGTAACTTAAGTTTGTCCCAACCAAACATTATGATACCTATACACAATACTTATTACCACAAAACTCAGATCAAGTACAAATTTGGGTAGCGTCACTTTTATCGTTCTTGAGTTATGTCCCTTTATAATGTTGTATGCAAGCGGGGGCATCATCTGTGTCCCTGGGGACACATTCTCCATTTATATTTTTTGATGAATTATCCCATTTCTGTACAAAGGGAAATAACTCATTTTTTAAAAGGTTTTTAAAAGACATTGTATTAATGATAAATGACATTTTGGATTTTTTTTCTTTTCTTTGGTAAATTGTTTGAAGAATTTTGTGGTAGGTTTGTTTGTTATTCTGTATAAACTAATTTTCTGAATGCTATATATATAATTTTTCTTGATGAAGTGAACTCCTTTAATTAGATAATAATCTATTTTTAGCCGTAGCGGAGGGGCATTAAGTTTTACCCTTGTCCGTCTGTACGTAGGTCTGTACGTCCCAAATTTGGTTTCCGTTCTCTAACTTTAGTTTGCCTCAACCAAATGTTATGAAACTTATACGCAATGCTTATTACCACAAAACACAGACCAAGTTTGAATTTTGGTGGTGTCACTATAACTGTTCTAGAGTTATGCCCCTTTACAAATGGAAAAATTGCTGAATTTTTCGTTTCCATTCTCTAACTTTAGTTTGCCTTTAACAAATGTTATGAAACTTATACACAATGCTTATAACCATAAAATAGGGATCAAGTTCGAATTTTGGTGGCGTCATCGTAACTGTTCTATAGTTAAGCCCCTTTACAAATGGAAAAATTGCTGAATTTTTCATTTCCGTTCTCTAACTTAAGTTCGCCTCAACCAAATTTTATAAAAATTATACACAATACTTATTACCACAAAATACAGATCAAGTTTGAATTTTTGGTGGTGTCACTTTTACTGTTCTAGAGTTATGCCCCTTTACAAATGGAAAAAAATGCTGAATTTTTCGTTTCGTTTCTCTTTCTTTAGTTTGCCTCAACCAAATGTTATGAAACTTTTACACAATACTCATGACCACAAAACTCAAATCAAGTACACATATGGTTAGTGTCACTTTTACCGTTCTTCAGTTATGTCCGTTTATAACTTTATATTTATTAAATGATATATTTTATTACATTACATTGTGAAGATAAAGTTGTTGACATTGATAGATAAGTTGCAGATCTCTATTAGTTTGTGACAAATGAAAGAAAAAATATTTGGAACTATTAATTATATTTGATTATAATTTGAAAATAGATATACATTGTGTAATATTATATCAAATTTTAGAGTGTTAAATCATATCTAATTTTTGCTTCGCATCACGGTGCGGAGCTATTAGTTTCATTCGAAATACACGCCATCTTGAATAAATTACTTTTCACGTATAGATTCTGATTGGATGCGGCTGAGATACAGCAACAGCTATTGGCTTAAATGAGATAAAGAATTACAGACTTTTCTCGGCCAGGATAAGACATTAAATGCCGGAAAATTGACTATGTGTATTTCAGTTCCGATCAACTGTCATTAATTCATGTTCGTTTCATTATGCATACATTTCACAGATGAATTCAATATTGAAATATCAATTATTAATACGTGTTTATTTGCTTTGTTACTCTGCAATTTGCACGATTTGCTTTGCTAAACAATGTTCATTTACAATGTTTACAAAAATGCATTATCTGTAGTTTATAACTTCTGACAATCTAGGCACACCTCCAGAGTCGTGTCTATTTATAATTGTTTTAATTTTCAACAAGAAATTTAGATTTTTTAAAAGCATAGGTATATAACGCATACAGACACTCTTAAAGAACATCAATTTTTTATCAATCAATATCTAAAAATACCACATTTCCAATACTAATTAACAACCACATGCACACATATTACCTTAAATTAGGGTAGAGCGAAGCAGTCCATAGCTTTTTAGAAAGCTAAAACTTGTAGAGAACTATGTTTGCTTTATTAGTTAAACCATATTTCTGTTCAAAGGGAAATAACTCAAACTTATTCCATGAACCAGTAATGATAAATTAAATATATGGATTCTGTTCAATTAATTTTAGTCATTAGTTGTCAAAATTTCTTTATAACTATTTTCTTTAAGTCATGTGTGTTATGAAGATAGATGTCACAGTTGGTATGTGGTATTTTATTTTTGTTGTGTGTGTTAATGTTTAATTTTAACATGATCCTGTTTGGGGTTCAGATTTTCAAATATCATTTTCATTATTAATTATATAATAATGTATTTTAAATATTCAATCACAATCCAAATTCAGAGCTGTTTTAAGCTTTAATGTTGTGTCCATACTTGCTCAACTATTCAGGGTTTGACCTCTGCAGGAAAATCTGGTTTGCTGTCACTCGACAGCCTCTTGTTTTAAAAATTACTTATGATAGGTATATTAAGAAAGAAACAAAGCTTATCTACACATTTGATTGTTAGATTTGTGATAATTTCTTATATATGTACTTCCTAAGTTATTAATAAGTGTCCAAAGAGTTGAATTGTTTGTTTCCATTTCACAAAGCTTTTTTCACTCAATTTAGATAAATTTTCTTATCTTGAGTTCCTCTTGATGAGAGCTTTAATATTTTCCAAGTTAACAGGTGCTAAAAAGTCAGAACTTTGCACTTTTTTCAAATTTATAATGTGCACAACATTGTTCAACACCTTTGATTTGTCTAGAAAAATACTGTGTCATACCACTGTCAAATTGTTGCAGTCATATGGTGCTCTTGTCTGTTTAGCCCATTTTATAAATGTGTTGATCATAGCATAGTTAGCAAAATCACTATCAAATGACGCTTTACTGACTTGAAGATTAAAGGAAAACAAATGTATTGTTTTAAAGTAGTTTCAACCGTATTAAACCAAAAGTCAAAATTGTTAAAAGATCTGAAAATATGCATTTCAATTTCATGATCATCTTTTATTCAGGATCCGTTTTGTCATGCAATATTTCATTTTGATAAGCTGCTAAGATGGCAGAAGCATGCAGAATGAACTTTTTTTTACAGATTATTGATTTTTTTTTTTTTAGATTGATGCTATTAAAGCACAAGAATATCACATATTTAGATATGCCAATGAAAAGCTAAATATCAGCATTTTCTATTTTGACAATATATTGATACCTACATCAATAATTATTTACACAATTATAATTATCTTTTTACAGGAGCCTTTGTAGCTGGGTTGGATGCTGGTTTAACATACAATTCATGGCCTAAAATGGCAGACAGATGGATTCCAACTGATATGTGGACAATTGATCCAAAATGGAAAAATATTTTTGAGAATCCAACCTTTGTGCAATTCAACCACAGACACCTGGTATGAATACTTAAAGATAGTTTCCAGTTTGATAGATTTTTACGGCAATAAATTATTTGGTATTCAAAATGTATACAGTTACCACAGGATTTCATTGTTTAGTGTAAACAATATTTCATTATGAAATTAAATACATATACATCTTATACAATATGAATTCACATTATGGCAAATAGGATTCAGAAACAAGCAATAAGTGCTTATATTAATCTGTCTCCTTATTTAGAAAAATGTCAATTTAGAAAATCATCTTTTGAGTATTGAATACTGTAAATTCAGAAATTATTGCGATGTTTTTATTATTGCGAAAAATGCGACAGGATTATAATCGCAATAATTTAAACACGCATTTTGAAATTTTTTATATGAATTAAACAGGATTTTTCTCAATATCGCATTTTAGTCTAAAATGACAAAATCGCAATAATAAATGCACGCATAATTTCTGAATTTACAGTAAACAAAAATATAATATTATTCACATTTTAGTATTTGATACCTGTATCAATAATTGCCTTTTGCATAAGATTATTAGGTTATTATATAGAAATATTGTAAAATATCAATATTATAAATAGCAGATGATATTACTATATCTATCTATTAAGAAAAATGTGATTATTGAATTGATTGTATTTTATTTATGTAGTTTTCAAGTCTTCAATATTAGTTTTCCTTGGTTCTCAAGCTTATCAGAAGTTTACTAACTGCTATGTAACATGAATGATGACAAGTCCTGGACAAAGTTAATAAGGCCACACCAAACAAATTTGATGTCAGTAATCCTTGTCGTGGAATTTGATGTCAGTAATCCTTGTCGTGGAATTTGATGTCAATAATCCTTGTCGTGGAATTTGATGTCAGTAATCCTTGTGGAATTTGATGTCAGTAATCCTTGTTGTGGAATTTTGTTTAGAGCTAAGAAGAGTGATAGTCATATGAAAACTTGATAATGTGCATCTTACTGTACCTTAAAATAATCTCAAGCTGATCTTTTTTTTTTTTTTGGTTTTCGTTTGTCATAAAAATTTGGACTGACCTCTGATTTTAGTAAACAAGGCATGTAAATATGGTTAAAGTTTTAATTTACCCCTATAGTTCATTGTCCTCCTGAAATCTTGAGTTCAAATTTGAATGTTATAACACATTTATTAGATGCTTATACATGTATATTTGTAATTTATTCTGTCTGTAGGCAGAGAGTACTGTGCTGTTGATAGCCGGATTTTGGTGGATGTGTCGGAAAGCTCCCCTTCCACCCAGAGCAAGAATGGCAGTCAATGCATTACTTGCTATGAGTATTATACAGGTTAGTTATTGTATAGATTGTTGTACATTTCAATATATTGTGTTGTCTTTGTAGATTTATCTGAAGTTTATACATTTTTCAAAATTAAAACAAATAGATGACACATATCATACAATTAAGAATCAATCATTGACTTTTAATGGCCAGTTCACCTCAAGGATGACTATGGTATGAATTATGGTCACATGGTTGTAAGTGCAGAGCTGAGAAATGAATGTATTGCTGTGAAGGATGTTTCAATGTCTGATTGAAATAGGAATGCTAAATCGGACAACAAGAGTTTGAAGAGTGTTGTATACACATTACAAATGCTTGCAACAACGCTTTGATCGACCATGTTATACTTAAAACATTTTATTAGTTTATACTAATCCATTGGCCATTTAAAAAAAAACTAATGTCAACACGTGGTTATGTACAGAGGGATATTTATTGGACTATTAACAGGAATTTTTCAGAAAATATTTATATGTTAATTTGAAGGAGGATGTAAATTCAAATTAAAATGATCAGCACTAGATTTTTATTTTACTAAAAAATGCTGAAACTGTAGAACATCCATATTTTCTCAACATAACACATGCAAAATTTACCCTTTCTCTATTTTGTGTAATTGGGAGCATTTAATATCATTTATGCCTGGCTATGTCACTGTATGTATAACTGATACCCTGTCTTTAGCTGCCCTTGACTCTCACTGGATGTATCAATAACAGTAGCTTTGACTTCTTACTACTTAAAATACATTTTACTGTTACAAAATAACATGCTTTAATTATTTTGAAGGCATCTTTGGGAATAACAACATTATTAACATATGTACCTACACCAGTGGCTGCTACACATCAATCTGGATCACTGGTCCTACTGAGTATCGCTGTGTGGTTGACACACGAATTACGGAGATTACCAAAGTAATTTAGGGTACCAAGAAGTCAGATCTTGAGAATTGGAAGGAAAAAAACCAGCTGAGAATCTCCCCAAGTGAACATTCTATGTTTGAATGAAAGATAATAAGGAAACATAAATGTAGGCTTTGCTTTTATAATATTGTGCAGAAAGTTTGTCATAAAAAGCTTTATTGTTAAAAAAACCTCATACAACACTGCTCTGAGGAAATATGTTCCTGTTAATGTGTATAGGTTATCCTTGATAGTACAGCCTGGAATAGTTTTATGATTTTGATTTCATTGTTATATTTTTTATACTTATATTTATTGTTGTTTTGCACATGTTTATTTTAATTTTCTAAGCTTACCAGACCAAATTGGACCAAATTGACAATGCTTGACCTAAAAATAAGGAATTATTTGAATCTGGAATAATTTTTAGTTCTGGAAAAATGGTCAAAAATGTATGATGAAAACTAACCAAACTAAAGAGGGTTAGCCATGTGCGCATGGCTAAGGTAAATTTGACTTTCACTGATATTTCAGTATGAACTAACTAACCCCCCCTAAGCCATGCATGCATGGCTAACCCTCCTAAATTAGGTTAGTTTTCATCATACATTTCTTATCAATTTTCCAGAATTCAAAATTATTCCAGATTCAAATAATTCCTTGTTTAAATCAAAATATAGATCCACAAGCTTTAGGCCACCATAATAGGAAAGAAAGGATGTATGCTTTTACACTCAAGCTTAACGATAATTTTCTTTGCTTACAAGTGCTATTTTGTTCTAATGTTGACACCTTTGATATCTTAATTATATCATATTAAAGTTTGTTTGTTAAATGAAAGTTTAATTACAAATGTATTAGCATCTGTGATATCTCTTGCTATATAGCCCTGTCCCTGACCTTAATTATCAGCATTTCAGACGATGTAGGAAGGAGAGCATTGGGTGTTAATTTTCGCTAACAGGGTGAAACAACTCATTTCAGAAGATAGATGTATACTTGTTTCAAGGATGATGATGGAATGAAATTTCTTTTGAGTCCAAAGTCAACTGCAATACTATGTTTTTAAAATAATGTAGTGGTTTCAAAAAAAGCTGATGTAAACTGTATTCAGAATGTTCAATTGGTGGCACATGTTATTATATACTGTAAATTCAGAAATCATTGCGAGGTTTTTATAAAAAAGGTGAACGGGTGAGTCTCGCAATAATAACTCGAATTATGATATCTGATGCATATATCTGTATGAATGCTTTTTCTGAAACGCATTAATTAATCTCATAATTTTGTTCAATCTTCAAACAGTGCAATAATAAGTGCATGCACTAATATCTGAATTTACAGTACTTATATTTTATATAGGTTAAATAATGTGACTTTATAGAGTTTGATTTAGATATGTTCATTGAAGTCATTCATAAAATTTGTAGCTTAATATTTTTCTGTCTATGAAGAAATAACATCAAAATGTGGTGCACTTTTATGCCAATAAATTCATTGAAGTCATTCTATTCTTACTAAATGTACATTTCTTTTTATACAGAACTGATTTTATGAAGACATGCTTTATTAGTAGTTTGGTATTTTAGAATGTTTTGAATAATAAGTGAATGAGAAGCAAATGCAATATTTTCACTAACTAATAACTATGTTATTTCTTTTAGTATGAATTTCATATTTTAAGTTCTAGAACCATATTACTAAACAAATACCATGTTAATTTATTTGTTATGTGTAAAATCTAAAATCATAAATTGAATATCTATTCAATAAATTTTTTCACAAAATATTAAAATTGAATTCCACAAATTAAAAGAATTTTCAGTTCTGTGAAACTTATATGAAAGTAATTTATTTTGAAATAAACAAGTTGGATTAATAGATTTCTTGTTTTATGTTAGCCTGTAATTCACATAAGGAATTGCCTGTACCAAGTCAGGAATATAACAGTTGTTTTTCATTGGTTTGATGTGTTTGAGCTTTTGAATTTGCCATTTGATAAGGGTCATGGACAATATCAGGCCCCATAGTTGAAGGTTGTACAATTTTTGAGATTATAAGACATTCTATTTCCCTTTCAGTAATCTTTGAGACAGTTTTTCATTAGCAATATCACCACAGCTACTTTTTTTTTAATATTTTGTATACTATTTATATGGTGCACTGTATGTCTGCTTATATCTTCTTATATTTCTTGACTTGCCTCGACAAGCAACATTGTCACAGAAGCATGGGTTCAAATCCCACTGAGCCATGTTTTTTCTAATAAGTTAAGTAAGAAGCTGAATTAATACCTTCTGTTCATCATTCCAGCCTTGTAAATACTAATTTCAGATTTGCTCAAAAGTTGTAAAAAAGGCCCATGTATGCTGTAGTCCAACTGCATCTAACCACCTAGGTGGTTTCCTGTGAGCATACTTGCCTTGAATGTTGAAGCTTGTGGGTACAATAACTCGGAATGGTATATGGAATTGTGAATATAAAAAAAAAAGATGAATGGTGGATATGCATTTAGCATCCAGTGACAAATATGACATGCCTATCAGGATTAGAACATGATGATGTGATATGAATATGAACCCTGCTTTGTACTAGGCCAATCAGCTGGATTTTTCATGTGCAATATTTATGTTAACAACTGACAAGTCTTCTCTTACTCTAAATGCTGCAAATAACAATTTTAAAAGCCTTTGGTTCGAGCTGGACAAGGATCAAACCCGAGTCCCCTCACACTTAAGGTCATGAATGTTGCCACAAGACCACTGAAGTGGTTATGAACAAAATATAACTCACATTTTAAAACATACAATCAAACAAAAGAAATTTTTGCAAATTTCAATAGCATTCTCAGGCCTAGAACAACTGAAATAAAATACCAGGGTTTTTGTCTTGCCTGCGACAAAGGTTGCAGTATGCGAGACATAGTTATTACTATCCGGCAGCATAAACTATTTGTATAAAGCTTTATATTTTAGAAGGTAGAAGACCTGGATGCTTCATGTCTTGTATGCAGATACCTTATGTTATGAAGTTGTCCATTGTCCTTGACCTCATTTTTATGGTTCAGCGACTGTTTGTAAAAAAATTAGAGTTTTTTGTTATGTGAATTTCTTACTTATTATGAGTAATAGGATAACTATATTTGGTATATGGGTTCCTTGCAATGTCTACATGTCTGTCAGACAGAGTTTACCAGACCTCGACCTCATTTAATGGATCAGTGATCAAGGTTAAAAAAAGCTACATGATTAGGTCTGTTTCTCAAATACTAAAGTAGTAGGTCAGCTATATTTGGTGTATGGAATGATTGTAATGGGTACATGTCAGTCTGGCAGGTTATATCCAACCTTGACCTCATTTTCATGGTTCATTGGTCAATGTTAAGTTTTTGTGTTTTGGTCTGTTTTTCAAGTACAGTAAGCAATAGGTCAACTATATTTGGTGTATGGAATGATTGTAAGGTGTACAAGCCTGTCTTGCAGGTATGATCTGACCTTGACCTCATTTTCATGGTTCATTGGTCAATGTTAAGTTTTTGTGTTTTGGTCTGTTTTCCAAATACTAATAGCAATAGGTCAGCTATATTTGGTGTATGAAATAATTGTAAGGTGCACATGTCTGTCTGTCAGGTATCATCTGACCTTGACCTCATATTTATGGTTCATTGGTCAATGTTAAGTTTTTGTGTTTTGGTCTGTTTTAGCTCACCTGGCCCGAAGGGCCAAGTGAGCTTTTCTCATCACTTGGCGTCCGGCGTCGTCAGTCGTTAACTTTTACAAAAATCTTCTCCTCTGAAACTACTGGGCCAAATTTAACCAAACTTGACCACAATCATCATTAGGGTATCTAGTTTAAAAATTGTGTCCGGTGACCTGCCAAACCAACCAAGATGGCCGCCATGGCTAAAAATAGAACATAGGGGTAAAATGTATATTTTGGCTTATAACTCTGAAACCAAAGCATTTAGAGCAAATCTGACATGGGGTAAAATTGTTGATCAAGTGAAGATCTATCTGCCCTGAAATTTTCAGATGAATCGGACAATGGGTTGTTGGGTTGCTGCCCCAGAATTAGTAATTTTAAGGATTTTTTTCCGTTTTCGGTTATTATCTTGAAAATTATTATAGATAGAGATAAACTGTAAACAGCAATAATGTTCAGCAAAGTAAGATCTACAAATAAGTCAACATGATCAAAATGGTCAGTTGACCCCTTAAGGAGTTATTGCCCTTTAAAGTAATTTTTACCAATTTTTGTAAATTTTGTCATCTTTACAAAATCTTCTCCTCTGAAACTACTGGACCAAATTCAACCAAACTTAGCCACAATCATTATTAGGGTATTTAGTTTAAAAATGTGTGCGGTGACCCAGCCAACCAACCAAGATGGCTGCCATGGCTAAAAATAGAACATAGGGTAAAATGTAGATTTTGGCTTGTAACTCTGAAACCAAAGCATTTAAAGCAAATCTTACAGGGATTAACTTGTTTATCAAGTAAATATCTATCTGCCCTCAAATTTTCAGATGAATTGGACAACTGGTTGTTGGGTTGCTGCCCTGAATTGGTAATTTTAAGGAAATTTTGCTGTTTTGGTTATTATCTTGAAAATTATTACAGATAGAGATAAACTGTAAACAGCAATAATGTTCAGCAAAGTAAGATCTTCAAATAAGTCAACATGATCAAAATGGTCAGTTGACCCTTAAGGAGTTATTGCCCTTTAAAGTAATTTTTACCAATTTTTGTAAATTTTTGTCATCTTTTACAAAATCTTCTCCTCTGAAACTACTGGACCAAATACAACCAAACTTAGCCACAATCATTATTAGGGTATTTAGTTTAAAAATGTGTGCGGTGACCCAGCCAACCAACCAAGATGGCTGCCATGGCTAAAAATAGAACATAGGGGTAAAATGTAGATTTTGGCTTGTAACTCTGAAACCAAAGCATTTAAAGCAAATCTTACAGGGATTAACTTGTTTATCAAGTAAATATCTATCTGCCCTCAAATTTTCAGATGAATTGGACAACTGGTTGTTGGGTTGCTGCCCCTGAATTGGTAATTTTTAAGGAAATTTTGCCGTTTTTGGTTATTATCTTGAAAATTATTACAGATAGAGATAAACTGTAAACAGCAATAATGTTCAGCAAAGTAAGATCTTCAAATAAGTCAACTTGACCAAAATGGTCAGTTGACCCCTTAAGGAGTTATTGCCCTTTATAGTCAATTTTTAACAATTTACATTAATTTGGTAAATTTTGGTAAGTTTTTATACCACCGCAAAAAAATTTTGTGGTCGTATATTGGTATGACGTTGGCCTCGTCGTTGTCGTCCGGCGTCATCGTCGTCGTCGTCATCCGAAGACACATTGGTTTTCGCACTCTAACTTTAGTTTAAGTGAATGGATCTCTATGAAATTTTACCATAAGGTTCAATACCACAAAAGGAAGGTTGGGATTGATTTTGGGGGTTATGGTACCAACAGTTAAGGAATTAGGGGCCAAAAAGGGGCCAAAAATAAGCATTTTGGTAACTTCCAGACATAACTTGTGTGTTAGTGTATGGATCTCTCTGACATTGTACCACAAGGTTCCATATCACAAAGGGAATACTGGGATTGATTTTGGGGGTAATTGCCTCAAAATTTTGGGAATTAGGGGCCAAAAAGGGGGCAAAAAACAAGCATTTTTCTAGTTTCATGACAATAACTTGTGTGTAAGTGTATGGATCTTTCTGAAATTGTACTACAAGGTTCCATATCACAAAGGAAAAGCTGGAATTGAGTTTGGGGGTAATTGCCCAAAACGTTTAGGAATAAGGGGCCAAAAGGGCCAAATATAAGTATTTTCTAGTTTCCAGACAATTACTTGTGTTCAAGTGTATGGATCTCTCTGAAATTGTACTGCAAGGTACCATACCACAAAGGGAAAGCTGGGTTTTAGTTTGGGGGTAATTGCATTAAACGTTTAGGAATATGGGGCCAAAAAGGAGTTTTGGTCCCAACAGTTTAGGAATTAGGGGCCAAAAGGGTCCAAAATTAAACTTTGTTTGATTTCATCGAAAATTGAACTATAGGGGTTCTTTGATATGCCGAATCTAACTGCGTATTTAGATTCTTAATTTTTGGTCCGTTTTCAAATTGGTCTACATTAAGGTCCAAAGGGTCCAAAATTAAACTTAGTTTGATTTTAACAAAAATTGAATTCTTGGGGTTCTTTGATATGCTGAATCTAAACATGTACTTAGTTTTTTGATTATGGGCCCAGTTTTCAAGTTGGTCCAAATTGGGGTCCAAAATAAAACTTTGTTTGATTTCAACGAAAATTGAATATATGGGGTTCTTCGATATGCTGAATCTAACCATGTATTTAGATTTTTGATATTCGGGCCCGGTTATCAAATTGGTCCACATTGAGGTTTAGAGGGTCCAAAATTGAACTTTATTTGATTTCATCAAAAATTGAATTCTTGGGGTTCTTTGATACGCTGAATCTAACCATGTATTTAGATTTTGGATATTGGAATACCACAAAGGGATGGTAAGAATTGTCTTTGGGAGTTATGGCTCAAAGTGTTAAGGAATAAGGTGCAAAAAAGGGGTGAAAAGGGTTTGCAGGTTAATGGACAATTACTTAAGTACAAAACATAATTTAAAAGGCAGTGTAAGGTTGGTAATTGAAACTCATTTGAATATCTCACCTAAACTGCTTTTAAATTATTTATATTGGAAATTTGCCAAAACTTTATTATTAATAAATTCCATTGGAAATTTGCCAATAACTTTAGTTTAATGAACTTCATTGGAAATTTGCCAATATAAAATATTGCTGATGAAGCTTTTTGTTTATCTCACCTAAACTGCTTTTAAATTATGTATATTGAAATTTGCCAAAACTTTATTATTAAATTTCTGATTTATATATAAAAGCAAATAATAATGATAAGGCAAGAGATACACACCAAACAGGATGTGTAAATTAATATATTAAGTATTGTGCAATAGCAAGAAATTTTCAATTGCACAGTATTGCGCAATAGCAAGAAATCTTCAATTGCACAGTATTGCGCAATAGCAAGAAATATCCAATAGCACAATATTGCGCAATAGCAAGAAATTGTCATTTGTACAGTATTGCGTAATAGCAAGAAATATTCAATTGCACAATATTGCGCAATTGCAAGAAATATTCAATTGCACAGTATTGTGCAAAAGAAGATACTTTGTATAAATTGCTTATTTATAAATTGCTTATTTCTTGACCAATTTCAATGGGGTTTTATTCTTGAATTCTTGGGGTTCTTTAATATGCTGAATCTAACTGTGTATTAAGTTTTTGGATTTTGGTCCCGTTTTAAATTGGTCCACATTGAGGTCCAAAGGGTCCAAAATTAAACTTTGTTTAATTTCATCAAAATTGAATAATTGGGGTTCTTTGACATGCCGAATCTAACCGTGTATTTAGATTCTTAATTTTTGGTCCCGTTTTCAAATTGGTCTACATTAAGGTCCAAAGGGTCCAAAATTAAACTTAGTTTGATTTTAACAAAATTGAATTCTTAGGGTTTTTGATATGCTGAATCTAAACATGTATTTAGATTTTTGATTATGGGCCCAGTTTTCAAGTTGGTCCAAATCGGGTCCAAAATTAAACTTTGTTTGATTTCAACAAAAATTGAATATATGGGGTTCTTTGATATGCTGAATCTAACCATGTATTTAGATTTTTGATTTTGGGACCTGTTATCAACTTTGTCCACATTGAGGTCACAAGGGTCCAAAATTAAACTTTGTTTGATTTCATCAAAATTGAATTATTGGGGTTCTTTGATATGCCGAATCTAACCGTGTATTTAGATTCTTAATTTTAGGTCCCGTTTTCAAATTGGTCTACATTAAGGTCCAAAGGGTCCAAAATTAGACTTAGTTTGATTTTAACAAAATTGAATTCTTAGGGTTCTTTGATATGCTGAATCTAAACATGTATTTAGATTTTTGATTATGGGCCCAGTTTTCAAGTTGGTCCAAATCGGGTCCAAAATTAAACTTTGTTTGATTTCAACAAAATTGAATATATGGGGTTCTTTGATATGCTGAATCTAAACATGTATTTAGATTTTGATTATGGGCCCAGTTTTCAAGTTGGTCCAAATTGGGGTCCAAAATAAAACTTTGTTTGATTTCAACAAAATTGAATATATGGGGTTCTTTGATATGCTGAATCTAACCATGTATTTAGATTTTTGATTTTGGGCCCTGTTATCAACTTTGTCCACATTGAGGTCAAAAGGGTCCAAAATTAAACTTTGTTTGATTTCATCAAAATTGAATTATTGGGGTTCTTTGATATGCGAATCTAACCGTGTATTTGGATTCTTAATTTTGGTCCCGTTTTCAAATTGGTCTACATTAAGGTCCAAAGGGTCAAAATTAAACTTAGTTTGATTTTACAAAATTGAATTCTTAGGGTTCTTTGATATGCTGAATCTAAACATGTATTTAGATTTTGATTATGGGCCCAGTTTTCAAGTTGGTCCAAATCGGGTCCAAAATTAAACTTTGTTTGATTTCAACAAAAATTGAATATATGGGGTTCTTTGATATGCTGAATCTAACCATGTATTTAGATTTTTGATTTTTGGGCCCCGTTATGAACTTTGTCCACATTGAGGTCAAAAGGCTCCAAAATTAAACTTTGTTTGATTTCATCAAAAATTGAACTCTTGGGGTTCTTTGATATGCTGAATCTAACCATGTATTTAGATTTTGGATGTTGGACCATTATAGGTGAATGTCCAATTTAAAATTTTTAAGTTCTTAGACCACATTCATTCTGTGTCAGAAACCTATGCTGTGTCAAATATTTAATCACAATCCAAATTCAGAGCTGTATCAAGCTTGAATGTTGTGTCCATACTTGCCCCAACTGTTCAGGGTTCAAACTCTGCGGTCGTATCAAGCTGCGCCCTGCAGAGCATTTTATTACAAAATGTTTTCCTTTTGTAATCTTCTTTTCTGAAACTGCAGTAGAAAATCAATATAGAAAACAATCTACTAATGAACTGGCAATAAAAATAATTGATAATTCTATAACATGAAAAAAAAAACCACATTAATACCTGATGATGGTGTTTCGTTCTTTACATTGAAAATGATGTCACAACTATAATCCCGAACAATAGGTCGAATGTCAGATATGTTTCAGTACTTTGGCTTCATTTTCTACAGATTCAAATGATGCAATTCCTACACTAATTTATACAGACTTCATCCCTTTCACAGAATGCCTGCCTATATTATATTTAAAACTTTAATAGAATATCAGAAATTTTGACAATCAACCATGACTAAAACTCAAATTATCAATTAACTATTAAAAAAAATTCTTTCATTTTATATTTTATCAGGTTGAATTTAATTGCCTGCCATTTCATAAATCTATTATATTGGTAAAAATATTAATATTTCAAACCTATTTTCTTCAGAAATATTTTCAGTGTCATGAGTAACAGTCATCATATTTGTTGTACTTAAAAGTTGAATACAAAAAGATCAAGATCTAAAACTTAATTTTGCAACAACAAATGATTGTTCAACCTCAGCTGGCTATACAACCCTTGCACAATCAACTGAATTTTGCAGAAATCATTAATAGGAAAGATTGCCCTTAAATGATTATTTTTATTACCTTTTGTTTTTTTTTTTTTTTGGGGGTGTTGCACAACAAAACTTCACAACAAACTTTCTCATCACTTCGCATTTCTCGTTAGATAAATTTTACAAAATTCTCCCTGAAACTACTGTCAAATTAAACCAAACTTGGTTTAAATCACCACTAGGATATCCAGAGACTACTGTGTATGATGACCCTGCCTGCCAACATGGCACACATGGCTGAAATAAAACATAGGTTTCAAACGCACTTTTTAGTCTTATATCTCTGAAACTAAACGACAGTACAACAGTTGCATTTATCATGCATCAATTGTAAATAAAAATATCAGGTGAGCGACACAGGGTCCTTGGAGCCTCTAGTTTAATTAGCATACGCAATTGGTCAACTATAAAAAAAAATTAAGGTGTAAATGTCTGTCTGACACAATTTATCTGACCTTGACCTCATTGTCATAGATTTTAAATAAAAATGTTAAGTTTCTGTAATGCTTTTAGTAAAACCTTTATCTTTAAGACTTTCAACATAAAATCAATGTTCAGTAAAGCAGGTGAGACATTTCAGCGTGTGCACTCTTGTTAAAAATTTTCAGGGTAGGGTTGGAACATTTCAAAATGGGTCCAAGTCTCAAATGGCCTGGTTGCAATATTTGTCACTAATCAATGTAGAATGTTAACAATGTCTTTGCAATTTCATGAAGGTTGTACATTTTGCTGGAAAATAACTAAGTTCCCAAGTCAGGAAAAATTCCATAATAGCAGGTGCACAACTTCATTATGTATAGAATCATTCTGTGAAGTCTTAGGGATCTTGGTTGAAAACTGTACAAGTTTCATAAATTTTACTGAAAAATGACCAAGTTCCAAAGTGTGGAAAAATGTGATAAAAACTCTTCAAACAATTCCATAATAGCATGTGCACAACTTCAACATATGTGCAGTCTTCTTGTGAAGTTTCAGGAATCTGGGTTGAAAACTGTCGGAGTTGATTAAACAAACCTTGTACCCCTTTCATAAATTTTGCTTAAAAATGACCTTCCAAAGTCTGGAAAAATGAGAAAAAATTTACAACTTTAACATAGTGCAATCTTCCTGTAAAGTTTCAGGTATCTGGGTTGAACACAAAGAGGAGATGATTACACAAATAAGGTATCAACTTTTCTCCTACAACCAATCCCCCATCCACCTGACATCACCATACAACATGTATAAGCAGGGTTTGGGACTTATACATCAACTTAACAAAATCAAGCACCATGTAGTGAACTCAATTGGAAATACTCTCCCAGCAATGACAGTCTAAGCAAATTAAGATGGGGCAATTATAACAAAGTTTCATGCATCTCCCTGTAGAAGAAATATTTTTTTACAATATATACTAGCAAAAGTAAGCTGATAGTATTATTTATTTAATGGTCCATCTATGTGGAATTCATAGCAATAATAAGAATTTTGCAACTGTGATACTTTGTCATAATAACTTATTACAAATAAATCTTGCAATAAAATTTGTCTGATGTACATGTTTGTATTTCCTGGTGTCCAGGGGTACAGGTTTGGTGAAATAACCAGAAAAAAAAGATCTCCTGTATCCTTACACACACTATCTCATTTAACAAATTGCTTAACTGAACTGACAAATTTGTAATGAAGGATCCCAACTGGAATTGTATTACAATGTATTAAAACAATAAACTGTTAACAGAGATATGTCTCGCCTTTTTGTAATTTCCATAATGCAAATGTTGAAATTAAAATAGCAACACTTTAACATAGAAATATGAAGATGTGGTATGAGTGCCAATGAGACAACTCTTAATCCAAGTCACAATTTGTAAAGAAAAACCATTATAGGTCAAAGTACAGTCTTATGTCTTGCAAATATAAAGTCAATGAAAAATGACTGAAGGTACATGGCTAAACAATCTCCATGGAAATGAGATGTGCCAATGCTAATACAACTGCATACCAAATACCATTGACTTGTCACAAGTAGTTCCCTTTAAAAAAACCTCAACACAAACTAATACATGTAAACTAAGCAAAATTTCAAAGTCAATTAACCATAACTGAGGAGGCAGGGACAAATAATCTCCATGGTAATGAGATGTGCCAATGCTAATACAACTGCATACCAAATATCATTGACCTACGTAATAGTTATCCCATGAGGACATGGTGTGTCAGTGTAAGATCACCCCGATGGCCGGAGCCAGAGGGTGATCTAACATTGACACACCAAGTCCGAATGGGATAACTATTTTACGTCCCAGCTGTTTTAGATTAGACGAAAAACCATTTAAAATTCATAAAATCTAGTTTAGAATGCCACACAATCATTATAATATACGATATATATTACTATATAATATATACCCTTTATGACCCCCGAACATGATGTTTAAACATGAAACCATGTCAACTCGCCCCAATGGCCAATCGGCCCACACTAAATCGCCACTTTCTAAAAAATTGCCCCACTCTTGTTTACCAACTCGCCCCACTTATGAAAAAGGGTAACATCCCATTGAACAATCAGTCTGACAACTCGCCTTATTTAAGAAAAGGGTTAAAATCCCACTGAATAAAGGTCTGCCAACTTGCCCCACCTACGAAAATATCTTGCTTCCTTTAAATATGTTAAATTACTGAGAGTAGGTATCCAGTCGTCCTGGTGTATGTGTCATGGGTTGATATGCTAAAGGTCTTTAGTTCAAATCCCAGCATAGATAATGGATTTTTTCTACATAATTTTGAAAGTGTGTCTTTTCTCAATAAATAATTCTAAGTTTTATTGTGGATTAGGCATTCCTGCCAAAATGTTTCAAAACAAAGGAAAGCATGCAAAACAAAGAAACTCAAGCTGGGGTGATCTTGTAGGGATGATCCGGCTCAGATCACCCCTGGTAGAACAAAGGAGCTGGGATGTAACACTAGTGGTTCCCCATAAACTGACCTAATCACAAACTAATACATGATAACTAAGCAAAAATTTCAAAGTCAATAGACCATGACTGAGGGGGCTGGGCCAAATAATCTCTATGGAAATGAAATATGCCAATGCTTATACAACTGCATACCAGTTAACATTAACTTACCACTAGTGGTTCCCCATAAACTGACCTAATCACAAACTAATACATGAAAACTAAGCAAGTTTCAAAGTCAATAGACCATGACTGAGGGGACGGGGCCAAATAATCTCCATGGAAATGAGATATGCCAATGCTTATACAACTGCATACCAATTATCATCAACTTACCACTAGTGGTTCCCCATAAACTGACCAAATCAAAAATTAATACATGAAAACTAAGCAAAGTTTCAATGTCAATAGACTAATACATTGTTGACGCCACCGCTGATGACGACGCCGCTTAAGCCGGAAACAGTATACCTATGTCTCGCTTTTTTACTCTGTCAAGGCGCGACAAAAATGGTTACTAGTACACTCAACTGAATGCAGAAGGCCCAGAAAGTTAATTATCCAGTTATAGCTTATCCAACAGTAACATAGGTATTCCTGCCTTAAAACAGGAAGTTGAATGTGTTGTCCACTTGTTTTCACTGTCAAGCTGCATACCAAATATAAAGTAATTCTGTTCAGTAATACAGGAGAATTTTAAAAGTGACAAAATTATTTAGTTTATTTAAATTCCAGGAGATTTTAATTTTCTGAAACATTGAATGCATTCAAATTTTATTTACCTAGTTCTTGCTATGCCTTAAAGCTTTTCCATATGCACAGATTTGTCTGTTCTCAGAGTAAGTTTTGTGGTGTTAACACGGCCATATCAGACGAACCTTTAGAGATTGACCATATCACATAGAGATGTAATATGATTATATGAATGGATTTTGAATATAGGTCAATATTGTTTTTACTTGTACTGTATATGAGTGCCAAAAGGGAAGATTTTTTATTTAAGTTATTGTTACCTGCTGTTTTTACCCATTTGTGATGAAGACTTTTTTTATTATGGATAATTTTCTTAGATAAATGAGATACCATGTAGATTGTAGTGGTGACAAATATAATACAACTATTTTATCAGGCACATATTTTAATATACAGTTCAACTCTGGAAAATATCACTAACAACAATTAGCATTTTGTCATTTTTTCACTCCTTCTACTGCTTTCTTCTTCTTTCCTCCCATAAGATATAATCCTAGAAGTCCATAACAACCAAGTGTTAAAACTGAAAGCTGAAAACAGAATGATAGGTTTATTACAAATAAAGATTGATTTGATTTGATTTTTTGGTGTTTTATTGCCACTTTTAAGCACCACTTTTGGGCTATTTCGTGGCGGCCAGTTTTTATTGGTGGAGGAAGCCGGAGTTCCCGGAGAAAACCACTGACCTTTGATAGGAAAACTGACAATCCTAGTCAATTAAGATTGGAGTCGAGTGCACCCGCACGAGCGAGGTTCGAACTCACAACCTCAGTGTTGACTGGCTAGTGATTACAGTAGTAACTACTTGGACCACTCGGCCACTGAGGCCCCTTACAAAAAAAAAAAGAAAATGAATACATATATAGTATATTATTAATAACAACCGTTGATATTTTAGTCTTTGATGCAAGGTCTTTTATTATTGATATTAGTTTTGAAATAAGTTTTCAGCCACTGTGAGTACTCTCAGATCTGTACTTCGTATCTTTTGTGTTTTTGTAAAGGTTTTTATGAGCTTTGTATCCATCTGATGAGTTAAGCCCTTTTAACTGATTTTTATAGTTTGTTCTTAGGTATGGGTTTTGATCATTGTTGAAGACCGTACGACCTATAGTTGTTAACTTCAATGTCATCTGGTTTGTGGTGGAGAGTTGTCTCATTGGCAATCATGCCACATCTTGTTTTTACGAGTTATAAAAAAAATAAAAGAAATAATGTGTCTGATGACACAAATGCCCCGCTAAGGCTTTGCAATTTTCCAAGTTAAACAGGGGGATAACTCTATAGGTGTAAATGACTCACTGCCCAAATTCGATGTGTGTTGTGATTCTTAACAATAAGTTTCATAAAATTTGCCCAAGGCAAACTTAAGAGTGCGGATACGAAAAAATTTGCAATTTTCCAAATTATAAAGGGCATAACTCGAACGGTGAATGACTCACTGCCCAAATCTGAGCTCTGTCTGCAAGCGTTGTGTGTGAGTTTCATAAAATTTGCATGACACAAATTTAAGTTAGAGTGTCGAAACGAAAAAAATTGCAATCTTCCAAGTCATAAAGGGGCATACTCTAGAACAGTAAGTGACTCACTGCGTAAATTGAAACTTTGTCTGCAAGTTTTTGTTCTTAGCGTTGTGTATGAGTAAAACTTAAGTGCGGAAACGAGAAATGAGACGGACAGAAAAGGGTAACACTTAATGCCCCCTTCGTCTAGCGATGGGGGCATAAAAAGAAAAACATATTTTGTGTGACATGCATGGTGTACTCACATTGAATTTGCCTCTTAAGGTAAATGTATTGAAGTGATATTTCCATCCTTGACCTTTGAATGTTGAATCCGGTAATCCATCTAAACTCATTTTAAATTACCTACAAAAGTAAAAAAGTGATAATTTCAATGCCTCTTTTTTTTTTAAATCATAAGGAGTATGACATCACCAAATGTTATGTTAATAAATTGTGGAAATTAAAGTTACAAAAAAACTTATCCTTTCCAATTATTTAACGGATTATCCAGTGGTTGTCCAGAATAAAAACAAATCTTACAAAACCAGAGTTTGATTAAAGGCAGCAGTTTTTGAATTTCTAGACAAAATCTTTCAAGATGTCTGGTTTCAAATTCATTTGGGATACATGTGCTAAAATTAAGGTTCATTATAACCTTTTGGCAAATATGGCAATATTTACACCACAAATTTTATTCTGAGTACAAAAACCTGTGCACCTGTTTTACAGGATGGCAGGAACTAGATATTTGATATTTATATGCATTGTATATTTCAGAAAATTATAAACTTCTACAGATTCTGAGATTCCTTTTTTTATTGTTCCCACAGAAGGTGCCAAAATAAACTAAGTTTGGAAAAATGTTTGACATATTCCCTATTTAATAATATGAGTGAGCTATTTAAATTGATATGGACAATAGACACTTGCCAACAATAGGTGATTTAAACAGTGTAAATAGAGTGGACCATATCAAATTTTGAAAAGTTTTAAGGCCTAGCATTCACTAGATATATAAAAGTTAAATGCAATTTGTGTTTCAGAAAGAAAAGAGGCTTTCGATTTTGATGAGCATTTTTTTCATTCCTGCAGAAGGTGTAGTTCAAATAATTATGACCTCTTGAAAGGCTATTTTATATTTTTGTTGTGAAGCCTTCCTACAATGTCATAATGCTGAAGCGACTTTGAGAGAAGAGTTTTCGGTGCAACTTTGAGACTCAATTATTCCATGAAATCTTCATTGAGGGGTAGAAATGTTTGCACATATACAAATTCTTACCTTTTGTGTGCTTGTTTGTGCAAAATGTTTCAAGAAATATCCAAAAGTAATGATAAAATAATTTATAATTCTATTTCAGATGCGCAAATGACCTACTTCGTTTTTTAAAATGCCTTGATTTCAAAAGATCCTTCACTTTTGGAGAGTATAAAGTACTAAACTCAGTAAAATGATATATGGATAATATAATATCCGATAATATAAATCAAACGTTATGGAAACATATATAAAGACAGAGTTGTGAAGTCACAACTGGATATTTAAAATTTTCAGCTGCAGTTTGGGCCTCTTAACTGGAGATTTTTTTATCGATATTTTTATCGACGTTTTCTGAGTAAGATTTGAAGATAAAGATGTACATATTCCCCTTTTTTAGTGTAATATTATAACTATCAAAGTATTCTCTTAACAAGATAAATGTAGAACTCAATTTTGCATTTGTCTTGTTAAAAATTGCTTGGAACTCCTTTTGACTTAATGAAGAAATAAATGGGGAATGTGTCCATGGGATACAGATGATGCCCCCGCTTGCACATCATATAAAGTTATAAAGGGACAAAACTGAAGAACGGTAAAAGTGAAGCCATCCAAATTTGTACTTGATCTGAGTTTTGTGGTAATAACAATTGTCTATAAGTAAAGTCTCATAACATTTGGTTGAGGCAACTTAAGTAAGAGAACAGAAACGAATAACTCAGCAATTTTTCCATTTGTAGAGGGGCTTAACTCTAGAACAGTTAAAGCAACATCACCAAAATTCATACTTGATCTGTATTTTGTTGTAATAAGCATTTTGTATAAGTTTCATAGCATTTGGTTGAGGCAAACTAAAGTAAAGAAGGAAATGAAAAATTTAGCAATTTGTCCAATTGTAAAGGGGCATAACTCTAGAACAATAAAAGTGACACCACCAAAATTCAAACTTGATCTGTATTTTGTGGTTATATGCATTGTTTATAAGTTTATATACCATTTGGTTGAGGCAAACTAAAGTTAGAACGGAAACCAACTTTGGGACGAACAGACGTACGTACAGACGGACAAGGGTAAAACTTAATGCCCCCTCCACTACAGCAGGGGCATAAAAAATGAGTTTTCCGGCATATTTTCTATAATTTATGTATACTAGGTAGATTTAACTGTCTTGTCACCTACATAATAAGCTTTACTGATCTATTTATACTTGATTTTTATCCATCCTTTCTTAATGTTTTCCTCAACTATTCAAGTCTCATCCCACTCCAAGTAATGTAAATGTTTTCAAAAGTTTTCATTCTATAGTGCTTGCCCCATTTTGGATTGTAGCCAGGTGTTGCCTGGTTTACAGCTCAAAACTTTCGCAGAAATAAATGTCTTCTAAATATCAATTTCAGAATTGGAAAGAAGTATAGATTTTTTCGATTAATTTTCAAACTATGAGTTTTTTTTTGTATGTTCTTAGAGAGATAACATTATTAAATAATATTTTAATATAATGCTTCGTTTAATTTGTTATTCATTTATATTTTTTACACCCTTACACTATTTGAAGGTGGGTAATTTGAGAAACATGGTAAAACAGGGAAGTAACTCAAAATTTCTATCGAGTGTCTTCAAATGCACAGATCATTAGTTATATAACGGCAGTTAGCCTGAAGGTAATAAACATTAATTAATAGCAGGTTTGATACCCTAGCTGTCAAGTGAAGCCATATAATTATCCAAGTTTTTTTTACATGTAAAAATTACCTTCATTAGTGACACAAAACGATATAAGACATGTAAGAGATTGACATCAATGGTTATAAAATATGGGGACTGAATATTTTTTGGGGGTAGCAAGGCGTCACAGAAAAAAAATAAAATAGCCTTGCAAGACGTCATAATTATTTGGACTTTTATCAAATGTAAAACAATGCCCATCAAAATCCATAAAAGATTTGTCGTTCTAAATAAAAAGAAATGTATGTAGCTTCTTAATATCTATAATGGATGCTAGGCTTGAAACTTTTCCACCTTCACAGGTTTGTGTTCGAGTAATTTTTTGGGTGTAAAAACATCAATTTTTTGTCCTTTTGTTATGGTGAACCTTAAAATTATGATTTTTTTGTGGGTTAACAGTTTCAACAACAAATATTATAACTACTTCAGGTTTAACTTATCTAATCCGTGTTTATGAAACTGAAAACTACCTCTCTGATGACTTCAAACAGTCCTGCAAATCAAAATCGTGACCTTGGGGTAAGGGAGACGACTGTGAGTGCAGCCGGGATAAAAAACGAAGAAGCTCCGAACCCGGTACCATTTTTACCTTTATACAGTGCATGGCCGTAAGTATATGTCATATGAAAATACTTTTTTTGCAAAAACTATTGTGGGATCATTTTTGTTAGATTTTAATAAACTCTGTGTCAATAGATGCGGTATTCATGGTATTGTCACATGTTTCGATTTGGTTATATCAGAGACATATACTACAATTGTATTATATGTCTCTGGTTATATTTTAGTTGCGAGGCGTTCTTATTTTCGGATGATATAAGTCATATAAACACAAGTATTTTGTTTTCCAGAAATTTGTTCAAAATAATTATACATGATCTGTATGTTCACATCAGGAAAAAAAACCAACAGACGACAAATAGTATGACCAAATCATGAAACAAAAAATCTTCAGACATTTCTGCTACTTTCAATGCTAGTTTGTGAAAAATCCTACCATATATATAATCAGGGATTTTGTTAACTCCCTGAAATCATTATTGATTTTGTAAAATCACTATCATTTTCAGTGATTGTTTTTAAATCGATGAAGTTGCTAGGGATTTGATAAAATCACTGAAAATATTGTTTGGGATTTTGTAAAATCCCTAATTACAAGTTTAAACTTAAATTATTGACCAATTCACTCACAAACAAATAAAAGTCCGAACTCGACCAATTCACTCACAAACAAATAAAGTCCGAACTGAACAATTCACTCACAAACATATGTTCAGTATTTTTTAAAAGTGATTTTACTTTCTCTCTATCACCTATTGTGTCTGTAAGTTAATTGTATATTTGTGTCATTGAATGGGCCTGGCGCATGAATATATTTGTTGGTTAACGCAAAATATATGTACTCCATGAAATTTGCTATCTGATAAAAATAAACTACAAAACTCTTTTTATCATTCAAACGAATGTTTTTGTGTATTTTATTAAATTAAACGATTAACGTACAGTGAAAATAAATTTTGTCAACCCTCTTGCTGCCGAGTTTATTTCTTGCTTTGTCGCGCCAAAAGCAACTGCACGTTTCTTATTTGTGACGTTGCAAAACTTGTGCCTCTCTGTGGAACAGCGCTTTCCGTCGTCCATAATTTTTCCAGCGTCAATTTAGCCGTAATTAGAAAAGCGATGTAAAAGTAATTTTTAAAATTATTGCTCTTAGATTGTTATAAACCATGTTTATAATACAATATTATTTAAAATACAAATTTTAACTTGAAATACAGTTTTTTTTTGTATATTCTTATCGTTAAAAATATATATGATATATTGCTAACAATTTTACAAGCGCTTTTGTTTTACCTTTGTCAAGTGAAATGCATTCTGATTCTTAACCACCTCTGAAATACTAGAATATATTTATCCTTGTTATCTGATTAGCTTAGTTAACCTTGCTATAATTGATAAATACCGTAAAGAATCTCTCAATTAATTGTATAATCAAAACAATGGCACCAAATAAAAATAAAAATAAAAACAAGGCATATACGAATAAAAGTAAAAACAAGGCATATACAAATAAAAATAAATAAAACTCCGAGCAGCCGCGTTTATGAACTACTTTGATCGTGTTGTAAAGTATTATATGTATCAGATTACATTTTTCATTCCAAGTCTTGTTTCGGTAGGCGAGAAAAGAATTTTTAACCGTTATTATCCATATTCATTTTGTTTATTTCTTAATCATGTTTATTATTATTCTGTTGTCCAATTATAATAGCACAAAATTTAAGAGAAATGTTTGAAATGTGAATTTGAAAAACAGAAAAACGAGGGTAGAAATTCTAAAATTAATTTCCGTTGTCTACACGTGTCCCTGACTATCATTATTCATGACTTGAAAATATTATATTTTTATTTCCATTTTCTATGATGAAATACACATTGTAATTGGCGTACATGAAATATCTTTTAAAATTCGTTCATTGATAAATTGTTCTTTGCTAAACGTTCAGTGGCAGGTATTTCATGCAGTATTAAGGACGACTGATATTTAATGAACAATAAATCTGGTGCTCAGTAGGTCCTATAAAGTAAAAGATCTTAGATGAATGGCTGGAAATTGCCACTGGATGATATGTTGGATAGGAAGAGATATCATTGGGTCACCTACTAATTTAACATCCCCATTTCGAATGAAAGAATAATTATTTTTAGATTACTGCTTCCAGTGATGAAACAGGTATGAAATGCATTGAAATGTCATATAGCAATACAAGTATATCGTGTTATATTTGTGTACCTTTACAAAAAATACTTAAGAAGTAAATCGCGGCATATGAGCCCAACAAATATTTTCCAGTTCTCTTAAATAAAGTGTGTATTGTGAATATTTATTTTTCGCGTAATCAAGTATAACAGTTACCTTTACTGTGATTATTTATAAGGAATGCGATTATATTATTAAAATAATAATATTAATTGCGATATTCTGATGAAAAGATATATGAAAAAAGGTTTTAACAAATTTCTCGAAAGTATGCGACATTTTGCATGAAAATGACGAATTACATAATTAGTATACACTTTGAATAAGTTGGTTTAATAGTACTAACAAGCTTATGATCCTGTATCATTGTTGACATCCGTTTTAAGTATAAAAATAATGCATTAAATTCAGTTTGCTTCATTTGTAGATAAATCAATTTAGATTTACGACATAACAAGTTTTAGATGGGTTGACAACCGAGAAATCGGCATATAACGGAATTTCGCGACCGTCTGACATTTTTTAAAAAATGCGAGTTAAGTACCTTGTGTTATATTAAGGTATATAGGACATTTTTTTTCTGAGACAAGTGCCTGTGTATAAAGAGTAGACCACAATTTACTTGTTTTTGGCATGATAAATTGGATGACAGTTGTTACACGATGGCACTGCTTTTGGACAGGAGCCGAACACCTATGGCAAGCCGTTCTCGTCAAAACTATGTTTAAACCATTTTTTCGAAAAAATTACGCACTGAGATTTAAGAACCTTAAATAACACACTGAGAAATTGAAATTACACACTGAGAAATCGAAATTACACACTGAGATTTTATAATTACACACTGAGATTTAAAATTATGAAAAACACACACTGAGAATTTAAAATTACACCGTGACTGAGATTTTAAAAAGACACACTGAGATGAAATAAATTAAAAAACACACACTGAGAATTGTTAATTACACACTGAGATTAATATGCAAATTACTAATGAATATTCATGAGATGAATAATTCAACAGATTAATATCTTGGTCTCCCGAACTCTTGTCATTATAATGAAATGCGGTTCCTACAACCATGGAAGTAATATTAAATATTACTTCCATGCTACAACCAACATTCGTAATAAATTTCAAGACTTAACAAATTTTTTTGCTAACTCGTATTCATAAGTTTTTTTTGCCTATAATTCAGATTATTACTAACAGTATATCGGGATTTTTGCTTAAAACTGTTTAAGCATTGTGACGAATGGCTTTAGGACGACTATGCATTAAAAAGGGCGAAGTCAGTAGTTACTGTTATTTGAAACTCAAACAGATAAACATTGGAATTAAAAGCTACAGTGACAATTTCGATCTGATTTAATAACTTCATGGTATTTATAAGTTACATTTTATTAAAGTTACAGTGAGGTTAATCATTTGATAACTTGAAATCCCTTGTTACTATGATATGCTCTATATGGCACAGTCCAATACCGGTGGACTCGTCCAGGGTTGAAACACCCTTGTTACTAGGCAATACAGGGTAATGGTATTGTCCCATAGTGGTATATCCCAATCATCCAGGGGTATATAAACAGCCGTCAGCAGTCAGTCAGGGTCGGTATTACGATCAGAACACACGTATAAGTGATAAGATAAATACCTGCTTATTGTTTCAAACATTTGATTCACTGCTCAAGTCTTTCCAATAACTCAAACTTAGCAGAAGAATTATCTTAAGCTATAAGTGAGCTGCATCGAGAGAAACGGAAGAGCTAGAAAGCTAAGAGAGCTTCTTTGATTAAGATAGACATAGCGGAAAGAGCAACAATATTGCTAGCCGGTTGAGCTATCTATTTTATATAAAAGTATTGTGAGCCAGTTGAGCTACAGCGCTAGTGAGTCTGTTGATCTAAGAGCTACAGAGCTAGTGAGCAAGTAGATCTTGCTATTTAATTGACCTATAGAGTCAGTAAGCCAGTTGGGCTGAATGATAATTGAGCTACAGGAGCTTTAATGAACAGAGAGAGTTAAAAAGGAATTATAAACAAAAAGAAAATATATACACAAATCTCAGATCTCGGGAATCAACTCGGGTACGGACACCCGGCACGATACATAAATTGGTGGCAGCGGTGGGATCTGCGAAAACTTATTAAATCTGAGATAATTGATACGATTCAGATAAGCCAGTAAGGAGTTAAAAGAGATTTATGAGTCAATCATTCGCTCAATTATATTTAAGATAATAAAATATTTAAAATACTGTTGTTGTTATTTCTTGAGAAGTCATAATGGCAAAACTATTTCCAGATGAAATGGATGAGTTCATGAGCAAAATGAACGTAACAGAAAATCCCAGTCAGTCTACACCTAGACTACCTTCGCATCGCTTATCTTATGATTTTATTGAAGAGTCCGGGTATGCTAATGGTCGACCATCGACAGAATCTGAACTAATAGATTGTGATATAAGGAAATTGAAAGAGCAATTGGAGCAATTAGAATCCTTTAAGGAACCAACTGAGGACAGATTGTATCCACATTTACTTGATGATAATAAAAATGATGTACCATCCGGGGTAACTGTAAGATCAAAATATCGCTCTACAGATACTAAGAGAAATAAGGAACCCATTATGAAGACAGATAATAAAAACTCGAGACAAAACAATTCTACATCAGTGCGAGTTAAACCTGCAACATATGAAGGTACTTCATCATGGTTAGATTTTAAGTCCCATTTTGAGGCTTGCTTAAGTATTAATAACTGGTCTGAACAGGATAAAGAACTGTATTTAGCAGTCGCATTAAGAGGGCACGCTCAAGGCATTTTGGGGGATTTACCGATTGATAAACAACAAAGTTATAAAGCGTTGGTAAATGCTCTGGAGCAAAGGTTTGCTCCACCGAATCAAACAGAGCTTTATCGAGTACAGCTTACAGAGAGGAGACAAAAAGCATCAGAGAGCCTGCCAGAGTTAGGACAATCAATAAGACGATTAATAAATCAAGCTTATCCAACGGTACCAGAGGATGTACGAGATACCCTTGCAAAACAATATTTTATTGAGGCTTTGGTAGACTCAGAAATGAGAATCCGTATTAAACAGTCCAGGCCTCATGTTTTAAATGATGCACTAAGAGTAGCAGTTGAACTCGAAACGTATAACAGGGCAGAAAAACAATTTATAAACGGCCGTTCCTATTTAAGACAAACATCACAGACTGATGAAAATGGAGAGTCATATTGACAGAAATGAAAATTCTGATCACATTGCATTAACCGAGTTAATGTCAAAGATGGAACAAAACCTTAAAGAGCTGCAAAATGACATCCGTGAGCTTAAGAATGACAGTAATAGTCGTCAGACAGAAGAACCTAGAACACAAAATAATAACGGACGTGGACGATTTAACAGAGGTGGATTTCGACAAAGAGGAGGACGTTATAATAACAATGGACGTGGATTTTCAGGTAACACAAATTGGCAAAGAGACAATTCTTATAACGGACAAAGTAATTATAATTTTTTAAATAATAGTAGAGGTAGAGGTACAACACGCATGATAAAAAGTTCACAGAACCAGAAAAATGGCTTGCATGGTAACATAGGTGTCTCGACAGCAGCTCATGAAGCTGGCATGTATGTTGGCACTGACCTATATGGATTATCCGCTTGTTTGCTGGTAGATACAGGAGCCACGGTAACTATTATTTCCGAGAAAACATATAATAGGATACCTAGGGCAAGACAACCAGATTTGATGAGTTCAAATCAGCAAGTGTTCACTGCCAGTGGTGATCAACTTAATATTGTAGGTAAAGGTAGTTTTCATCTTGTTTTCCAACACGGAAAATCTGTTGTTGTCGAGGCTATTGTGGCTCACATCACAATTGATGGTATCCTTGGTCTTGATTTTATGAAGACAATCAAAGGTAAGATTGATCTTGAGAAGAATAGTTTTGAAATTGATGGTACTCAGGCTGTGTTGAAATATGAAGGAATGTTCGGATGTTTCAGAGTTATTGCAAAAGAGAAAGTGGTCGTGCCCACTAAAAGCGAGATGATTATCACGGGAGCTGTGAGTATTCCAAAGAAGGAATCTATTCTCGATTCAGACCTCATGGTTAAAGCTTCAGATAAGTTTTTGCAAAGTGGAAAAGGTTTAGTGGGACGCTCATTAGCTAAATCAGGTGGAGAAGTTTTAGTTCGTTTGATGAATACATCTACAGATTCGCAGATCATATATCCTGGAACTGCTATTGCTCAGGTAAGTCCTGTGCAAGAAGTAAAATTGAACGAACAGAATGAATTTGACAAGACATATCTAAGATCAGATTTGAAGAATTTATTAAGTAGGTCACAAAAACACTTGAATTCAAAAGAAGATGCTGTAGTTGAAAATTTATTAAAAGAATACGAAACGCTGTTTTCCGCTTCAGATTCAGACTTGGGTAAAACGAATGTAGTAAAACATAAAATAAATACAGGTACAGCTTCGCCGATTAAACAAGCGCCACGAAGACTCCCAAATACTCTAGCGAAAGAGGTGGATGATCAAGTTGACGGAATGTTGAAAAATGGATTGATCACTCCATCAATGAGTCCTTGGTCAGCTCCAGTTATTCTTGTGCGAAAGAAGGACGGGACAATGCGCTTTTGTGTAGATTACAGGAAATTGAACGCAGTCACGGTTAATGACGCATATCCTTTACCCCGAATAGATGACTCGTTTGATCACTTGTCTGGATTCACCTGGTATTCAACATTAGATCTTTAGTCTGGATATTGGCAGGTAGAATGTGAGCCTAAAGATCAATCGAAAACAGCCTTTTCAACCAGATCTGGACTATACGAGTTTAAAGTAATGCCTTTTGGATTAAAGGATGCTCCAGCAACGTTTGAAGGGTTAATGGAGACGGTTTTACTTGGTTTGCAATGGGACATTTGTCTCATATACCTCGATGACATAATAGTTCTTGGGAGATCATTCGATGACATGGTAACAAACCTTCGAAAGTTATTTGATCGACTTTATGCAGCTGGACTAAAATTGAAGGCGAAAAAGTGTGAACTGTTCTCAAAACAAGTAACCTATTTAGGACATGTTATCTCTCCAGCAGGGATCGCTACTGATCCAGCGAAAACAGAAACAATCGAAACATGGCCTGTACCGAAACATGTTAAGGAGCTGCGCTCATTCTTAGGGTTTTGTGGCTATTACAGAAAATTTATACGGAACTTTTCAGGTATTGCAAAACCCTTGCATAGATTGACAGAAAAAGGCAGAAAATATGAATGGAATGAACAGTGTCAAGAAGCCTTTGAATGTTTGAAAACACAGTTAGTCTCTTCTCCAGTATTGGCTCACCCTGACTTTACTCAAACCTTTATACTTGATACAGATGCAAGTAACGAGGCTATGGGAGTGCCTTCACAAGAGAAAAATGGGAAAGAAAGACCAATTGGTTTCGCGAGTCGCACTTTAACAAAACAAGAACGCAGATACTGTGTGACCCGAAAGGAACTACTTGCAGTTGTTCATTTAACAAAACATTTCAAACATTACTTGTATGGTAAACGGTTTATTATCCGTACAGACCACAGTTCTCTTACCTGGCTTCTTAATTTCAAGGAGCCAGAGGGACAAATAGCCAGATGGCTTCAGATTCTAAGTTCATACGATATGAAAATAATACATAGGCCTGGGAAGCAACATACAAACGCGGACGCCTTGAGTCGCATCCCATGTAAACAATGCGGATTTCATACAAGTCCCCAAGAAGATGAAAAGGTTATTGAGCTGGTTAGAACAATTGCTAGTTCAGAGGAGCCTAGTGATACCAGTTTTGTGGAAAAGCAAAAACAAGACGATGATTTAAAGATGGTTCGGGACTGGGTAGAATTGAAAAAGAAACCAGACTTCAGGAAAATAGGTGCTGAGTCAATGACTGTGAAGACACTTTGGGCTCTATTTGAGTCTTTAGTCATACACAATGATATACTTTGTCGTCAAAAGAAAGAACCGAAAACTGTATTACAAGCAGTTGTACCAAAAATTGAGAGAAGAAACGTGTTGACCCAGTATCATGACAATCGCACTTCAGCCCATTTGGGGGTTAGAAAGACCCTAGCAAAATTAGAGATAGATATTATTGGCCAGGAATTCAGACCGATGTGAAGCAATACATCATCGGTTGTTCTCAATGCTCAAAACGAAAGGCTCCAAATCCTAAGAAACAAGCACCTATGCAGATATTGGAGTCAAGTTTTCCGATGGAACGTATTGCAATGGACATTCTTTGTGAGCTACCAATGACCAGGAGTGGAAACAAACATATTTTGGTTATTTCTGATTATTACACGAAATATACTGACGCGTTTCCAATGCCAAACATGGATGCACAAACTGTAGCCAAAATTCTTGTTGAGGAAGTAATTGCTCGATTCGGTACACCATATTCAATACACTCTGATCAAGGAGTACAATTTGAAAGTGCCCTTTTTCAAGAGCTCTGTAAGCTCTTACAAATCAATAAAACACAAACCAACCCTTACCATCCAAAATCGGACGGGATGGTTGAAAGATTTAACAAAACGTTAGTTACTATGCTCAGCTCATATGTCAACAAATATCAAAATGATTGGGATGAACATTTGCCTTATGTTCTCATGGCGTACAGATCTTCAGAACATGAGACTACAGGCAATACCCCAAATTATCTTATGTTAGGCAGGGAGGTGACAACGCCCTTATATATTCAGTATGCAATGCCAAGAAATATTGCAACTATTCCCCAGAACAAATGGGCGTGGGAGATAAAAGGGAGAATGGAAGAGGCACATTTGGAAGTAAGAGAAAATATCAAAGGGAATATGATGAGACAAAAGAATTATCATGATCAAAAGTTATCATGGCAAACCTTTAAACAAGGGGATCAAGTTTTCGTATTTTTCCCAAATGTAAAAACTGGCACAACGCCAAAATTAACTAGTTTATGGAGAGGACCGTTTAATATTATCTCAAAAATGTCAGATGTCACATATAAGGTTAATTGTGGGCGACAAAAACGTCCACAAGTTATACATGTGGATCGCATGCGTAAGCAATGAGCACAAGTTTTAACGGGTGAAAAACATGAAGACATCCCAGGTTATAGAAACGTAGGAGTACAAGTAGAAAATTTCACGTTTGAAACTTGTGAGAATGTGAATGACATAGGAGACAATATTGATTCAATAGTGGAAGTATCGAACAAAGAAACAATGAGTAGTAAGTTAAGTAAACCCGAGGAGTCCGAGTTTTCAAATCCTGTACCAAGTTCGGTCTCAGGAAGGCTTAGGAGAAAGCCACAATGGATGAATGATTATGTGAAATAGTAGACGAGCTACTATACCTTTCAGAGTTACAGAGAGAACATAGCTTGATTTTGTAGTATAATGTATATTGCTGTAAATATGTTATATTAAAAGTTTATATGTAGTTTTAAGTAGTTATATTTTTATATGTTTTTGAAAGAAAAAGAAAATATACCAAAACATATATTAACTTTGTTTAATAAATATGTATGTGTCCGGTCGGATTGGGGACGTTAACTCCAAGGCTGGTGTACATTGAATGTCACACTTTGCGCACCTTAAAGATCCCTTTGTAGCAGCAATGTCTGTTGGCATCGTGTTCGATAAGAGTAGGCTTCTTGTGAGCCGCTACATAGGCAAAATCATTTCATACCGGTTATTTGGTTAGATCAGTAGTTCCTGTGGCAGACAAAATTATTGTGTCTTTGTATCATCATTTGATCATTATCCCTTAGTTTATCGGGCAATGAATGTGTCGCAAACAATTAAAGTTGGAAAATGTATTTCTACGAGTTCAGAAGGTAATTCCTGTTAAAGGAATGATTCTGTCTTTGCAAGAAAAATCTTTTCGACTGACATAAAAATGCGAGGACGCATTTCTCGGAGGCGTGGGTAATGTGACGAATGGCTTTGGGACGACTATGCATTAAAAAGGGCGAAATCAGTAGTTACTGTCCCCTTTCGTATTTGAAACTCAAACAGATAAACATTGGAATTAAAAGCAACAGTAACAATTTCTATCTGATTTAATAACTTTATGGTATTTATAAGTTACATTTTATTAAAGTTACAGTGAGGTTAATCATTTGATAACTTGAAATCCCTTGTTACTATGATATGCTCTATATGGCACAGTCCAATAACGGTGGACTCGTCCAGGGTTGAAACACCCTTGTTACTAGGCAATACAAGGTAATGGTACTGTCCCATAGTGGTATATCCCAATCATCCAGGGGTATATAAACAGCCGTCAGCAGTCAGTCAGGGTCGGTATTACGATCAGATCACACGTATAAGTGATAAGATAAATACCTGCTTATTGTTCCAAACATTGGATTCACTGCTCAAGTCTTTCCAATACCTCAAACTTAGCAGAAGAATTATCTTAAGCTATAAGTGAGCTGCATCGAGAGAAACGGAAGAGCTAGAGAGCTAAGAGAGCTTCGTTAATTAAGATAGACATAGCGGAAAGAGCAACAATATTGCGAGGCGGGTTGAGCTATCTTTTTTATATAGAAGTATTGTGAGCCAGTTGAGCTACAGCGCTAGTGAGTCTCTTGAGCTAAGAGCTACAGAGCTAGTGAGCAAGTAGATCTTGCTATTTAATTGACCTATAGAGTCAGTAAGCCAGTTGGGCTGAATAATAATTGAGCTACAGGAGCTTTAATGAACAGAGAGAGTTAAAAAGGAATTATAAACAAAAAGAAAATATATACACAAGTCTCAGATCTCGGGAATCAACTCGGGTACGGACCCCAGACACGTTACAGCATGGTCCCTTTTCAAAAGTCTTTCAACTGTTACCCTGATTTCGCAAGGTAATCTTTTATATTTTTGTTACGTATATATGCTATAATAGGCACTTGGGAAAAAAAATTCACTGCATTGTTTGTATTTTTGCAGATTGTTCCATTGTTTTCTTATAATTTTAATAAAGTTTTTCACCATTTGGTTATATTTTGTAATGAGAGTTAGTGGGTATTTTTCTTGTTCTATTGGTCTTTAATAACGTTGGTTTTCTATTAGTTGTATTTTTAATGTTTTTTATAAAACATTTAGCGCCAAATTGAAGGACTAACGAGTTCTGTCCCCTAGTTGTTTTAAGCTTGTAATAGATTCAGATTAATTATGCTAATTAGATATGTGCGCATAAAAAGTGTGCACAAATCTCAGTGTGTAGTTTTAAATTCTCAGTGTGTAATTTCAAATTCTCAGTGTGTGTTTTTCAGTTTATTTCATCTCAGTGTGTCTTTTTGAAATCTCATTGTGTAATTTTCAATTCTCAGTGTGTAATTTTCAATTCTCAATGTGTGTTTTTCATTTTCAGTGCGTTTTTATGAAATCTCAGCGTGTAATTTTTAATTCTCAGTGTGTGTTTTTAGGTTTTTTAATCTCAGTGTATTTTTTTTTTTTTAATTCTCAGTGTGTAAATTTTTCGAAAAATGGTTTAAACATAGTTTTGACGAGAACGGCTTGCCATACACACCTATTTTACATTCCAGTCATAAATTTTTAAGCTCACTAATGATGTTCGAAGTGAATTCTACACCATTGGCACTTTAAAGATTGTTTGGAGCACCAAAATAAAGGAAGATATCAAGTATTTGCATTATAACTTCATATGCACGCTTTGATGACAGCTAGTGGGCGTAAAACTACATTTTTTTAAATGGTAGAAATCTATGGTCATTATATTTTAATGATTGCATCATATTAACCTGTACTCGGGAATTGAACTCTTTGCTTATTATAAACTTAACAACAATGCCTTTACTTGCAGTTCTACTTTTTGAGTTGGCATTCCTCGCAAAGTTTCTTGTAAAGTTTAAAAGCTTCCGATAAAACATTTGAAAACTTTCCTCCTTTACCCTACTGCATGACCTATTGAAATATGATTATAAATCAAATGTGATAGCATACATATACAAAACAGTATCTGAGGTATGACCAAAGTAAGTGAAGCATGAACAAATCATTGTCAAGAATCAGTCCGGTCAATATTGCGCATGCGTGAATTCAGATACCCTACATGGATAAAATCGTTATATAGAAGTTATATGGAAAATAATCTTTACAAGACGATATTCAAGTTTCTTCTCAGTTGTTTTCTTAGCTGCTGCGATCCCCAGAATCCTTAATGTGTCTTCTTTTAATGATATAGATTATTTTAAAATAAAGTTTGAACTTCTTGCAACAAATTTGGATTTTTACAGTGATGTCAAATGGCTAACTTTTGCCGTTATTCTTACAGGAAACTGTCATTATTCGGAAGAGTGGTCAGCTTTGAAAAATAAATAAAATATTTTTACTTATGATATACCTTAGCTGCTGCGACCAAGAAAAGATGAAAAGTTAAAGCTTAACGTGGTGTAGTTTATTTTCAAATTGGTTATTTTCTTCTTGCTCCAAATTTGATTTAAAAGTAGGCGATTTTTGTTTTTTTCTTTCAATTTTTTTGACAACAGGACACATCGTGTGCGTAAACAGATAACAAATTGTTATACAATCGTGTTTATACAGTCATGCTGAGACATAATATATTCCCAGAGTCATGTAATATAGTGTAAACGACATTTTGCATAAACTTGATTTAGGATTGACGGAATAGCAAAACACCATATAATTATAATTAACGTTTTTTTTATAATTAAAGACAAGGATTTGTATATCTCACTATACAAATCCTTGTTGAAGATGATTAGATTTCAAGTTATTTTTTGTTTCTGTTTTCACGTGGTTATAACCGAAAATTAAGAAATATATCATTAGAATGCAATCAAAATCTAAAACGCATTATTTTAAATAAATGCTTGTTCATGTGAATGTTTTATCAATACACAATCGGATTTTTTTTTTCAATGGCATTAAATGGTTTCTATTCACATTTATTAAAAAAAAAAGAAGATGTTGTATGATTGTCAATCAGACAACTGGCTCGTTTTCTTGACAATCCCTAGATAATCATTTTTTGAGGCAATTTTAACACGATTTGAATACACAATCATATAGGAGAACAATTCCATTTCGTCGCACTTTAAAGAGTGCATAAAAAAAAAACATTTAGAATACTTTACGAATTCGACCACTTGATACGGCAAGATGAAATCTAATAATATATTTTACATCAAACCGAGTTTCTGTTATTTAATTTCTTGAAACTAAATACACGAATAATAATATGTGCGCACAATAAATTGGAAAGTTTGCACCTTTCAAGACCCGTTAAATAGTTTTGAAATTCATTCATTACTTAAATTGTACATTCACTGTCAAAAAGAAACTTGTTGATGACAAAAATAATCAAAACGAAAAGTGTATAAAATGATAATAAACCAACAAAAAACTACTTTTTATTAAATTCCCTTTGTCAATTTTTTATTACTAGCTTTTCATCTCAATTAAAATTTATTGAATCGAAACAATAATAAATAAAAAATCAATAATTTCTTCACAAAACGGTAAAGATTGTTAGCTTTGAACAGGTACTTGTACATGTATGACAATTAACATGTCAGCTTCAGGGTATATACCTGTGGTACAGAGATTAATTCAATTACACAAATAAAATTATAGATTGCCTAACAATGTAATTTTAACACACTATTTAGTATGTAAATATAAGAATGTTTAAAATATTTACAAAATGATGAAAATAAACGCAATATTTCGCTAGACTAACTAGATTTATATTTTACAAAATTGGTAGTTGAAGTTAGCAACGTCCATTGGCCAATATTACAGGATAAAAGGACGATGCTGTGTATGGTTGAAACCGAATATTAAATTTGTCCATTGATGTCACATGTTAATATATAAATTGAGTTCTCCGTTTTATAGTTGGAATTTGAGTAGATGGTATAATTTTGTTTAGTAACGGAGCTGATGAAAGAACTGCTTGTATTGGCAGCTTTACAACACAAGCAGTTCCTTCGACCACATTGTTTGTAGCAACCGGGAGATGGAGTAGGCTGCTTTGCTAATACAGATGTCACTAATTTGTCACGGATGTTTTTAGGTCTTCTGAAGGCCATAATTGGTGGTGAGGAAAATACTTTTTTAAGATTTGAATCATTTTCTATAATTTTCCAATGCTTCTGAACAATGGAAGACACATTTTAAAATCAGGATGGTAAGTGAGTACAAGGGTGTTCTGTTAGCTGCTTTATTCTTATCTTTGTACTCTAGAAGTTCTTGGCGACTAGTTTTGTTTGCTCTTTCGAAAGCGCTATCAATGATGTTGTTATTGTATCCTCGAACAACTAGATGTTTACGTAGTTGTCCAAGTCTAGCATTTTGCGTATTTTCAGTAGAGCATATTCTCTTGATTCGCAATGCCTGGCTGAATGGGAAAACTGTAAAACGGAGAACTCAATTTATATATTAACATGTGACACTTGTGGCATTCAGTATGTGGGAGAAACAATGGACAAATTTAATATTCGGCTCAATAACCATCGTTCATGGTACAAAACCAACAAAACTGTCCTCTCACAAGACATCTTCGTTCAACGAAACATTCTTTTGATAATGTTACTTTCCAAATCATAGAAGTCAACACCGAGTGGGACACCACGGCGAGAAGGAGAGGAGAAAATTTTGGATCCACCAACTCCACACTTTAGAACCTGATGGTCTTAACGAAAAGATGAGAAAAATACAGGAAAGATAAAGAATAATTTAGTACACAGCATCGTCCTTTTTATCCTGTAATATTGGCCAATGGACGTTGCTAACTTCAACTACCAATTTTGTAAAAATCTTGAACTTCATCCAAATTATGTATTATTTTCAAGGCAGCTTAATTCAAGTGCAACATATACATTGAGCTGCAAAAGTTTCTTATCATCTACATCCGATTTCACCTGGATAGATGCACGCTTGATAAAGCTAGTTAGTCTAGCGAAATATTGCGTTTATTTTCATCATTTTGTAAATATTTTAAACATTCTTATATTTACATACTAAATAGTGTGTTAAAATTACATTGTTAGGCAATCTATAATTTTATTTGTGTAATTGAATTAATCTCTGTACTGATTAATCCACACTCCCATAGATTTGTATGTCATGTGCTGCTATTTATAGGCACTTATATTATTATCTTCAGTAGCACGCATTTCACAAATGTTTGTGTAATCCATTCAAATCTATCGCTATCTTTACAACATGGATAGCGCACTGCATTTCAAGAAATTAAGATCTTTAACTAAAAGAAACTACAAACTGAACATCATTTATCAAACTTAAAAAATATATTCAAAGTAGAGCTGTACCGAAAGGTTTAAACATCAAATTGAGTCCCCAGGTACCGGGACATAAATCCAAAAGATTCATGAGCTGGAAGCTTGTATGTTTTCTGTTTCTTGTTTAACTTCTATTGTTTGCGTCGTAGATGTTTATATAATCTGAGATATTAGGTAAATATCCACGAGATAACCTATTGGCCTCCACCCACAAAATTCACAAGATAAAAGAGGTATTATGTAAGGCAGCTTTAACTGAATAAATTGGCTATCATAATGTTTCACCTGAAAAGCTTCAAACCCCCGTTCCTTCATAAATAATGGTTTAACCATTTTGTAAATATATATATATATATATATATATATATATATATATGGTCAAATGCGTTTTGTTAAAATATACTTTTTCACTTATTTGGTCTTTGGAAAATATTGTTTGTGCTGTATTTAGACCCTCTACCAATAAATTTGTTATGCATGCACACGTATAAAATTGCGGTTTTATCCAACGCAATCATAGGTTTGAACGTTGTTTTCAATTTAGACTTGTTTATATTTTTCGTTTGGGCTTGTATTACCGGTATATTTGCCTTTGGGTTTATATGATCCGTTCATCCTATTTTGACTCTTTCAAAATTCAAGAGTCTATCCTAAATTGAGGTAAATTTTATGGCCTTCCAAATACCGTTTCGATTCCTAACATCACTGAAGAGACATTAATTGTCGAAATCCGGATATGGTGTACAAATTTTGCACCTCATGTTTGCGGTATACCATCTTATCCGCAAGTTTATTGTTTTCTGTTTGGTAATAAATTAATAATTAGATCTATTTTGTTACATCTTGTGATCCGTTTATTTGGCAAACGCCAATGGCAGTCAGCAGGGTTTAAGAACATCAGTTCAATGTTCGACCTGCTAGTCAAATGCGTGTTGTTAAAATATACTTTTTCACTCATTTGGTCTTTGGAAAATGTTGTTTGTGATGTATTTAGACCCCTCTACCAAGAAATTTGTTTTGCATGCACACGTATAAAAATCGCGGTTTTTATCCAACGCAATCATAGGTTTGAACGTTGTTTCAATTTAGACTTGTATATATATATATTGTAATTTAGCTCTATATATATATACATATATTATATATAATATATATATATATATGAACTTAGAAGTAAATACAATAATTTACAAAATAAGACGATGTGGTAAAATTGGCAATGAGACAACTTGTCACCATAGACCAAAGGACGTGGTTGAAAGCAACTATATCGTATAGTAAGCTTTGTAGGATAGAATTGAGAATGGAAACGGGAAATGTGTTAAAAGAGACAACAACTCGACCAAAGAGCAGAAAACAGCCTAAAACCACCAATGGGTCTTCAACGCAGCGCGAGAATATCCTGCACTCGCAGGCGGGCTTCAGCTGGCCCCTACAATACACAATAATGTATACTAGTTCGGCGAAAAGAACGCCACACCAAACTCCGAAACATATAAATGAACCAAAATTTAAAAAAAAAACACACACAAAGGCTAGAGGTTCCTGACCTGGGACAGTCGCAAAAAATGCGGCGGGGTTAACATGTTTTGACAGATCTCATGTTAATTGTCGAAACAATTAAAACGGGAAAAAACCAACGAACTAGTTTATGCTAAAACAATAACAACTAGAAAATAAATATTTCAGACAGCAAGAAACGACAACCACATAATCACAAGTAATTTATTCTTGATTTAAAACAGAACTATAAACCGTGGCATGCGGCGGGGTTAAACATGCTTGTGAGTGCTCAAATCTATCTTAATCCCACTGAACCTGGGGCAGTGGTATAAAAGCACAACACAAGACCAAACTGTTGAAATTAGTAGGAAAAGGCCTCTTTGTCAGATGGGCACGAAAAACTATCTACAGAAGACAAAAGATCTAAAGTACCGATCTGAAGATAAATTATCTACCAGTACACATCCAACATACATATAAAAATAAAGAGATGTGGTATGATTGCCAATAAGACAACTATCCACCAAAGTTCAAATGAAGTGGACGTAATCAATTATAGGCAACCGTACGGCCTTCAACAATGAGAAAAATGCATACCGTATAGTCGGCTATAAAAGGCCCCAACATGAAAAATATGAAACTATTCAATTAAGAAAACTAACGACCTAATTTATAACAAAACAGTTTACGAAAAACAAATATGACAGACATTAACCAACAACAGTTCATTTCACTCAATGTATACTGTTAAATTCAATAATTACCAATTATATGTGAAATAGTTGAACTAAAATTTCAATTACATTTCAGTCAGTTCGATGCTCAATTCATTTTGAATAAGAATATCTATTTTTATTTATATGCATTTTTCATTTACCAATTTGGGTAAAACATCTCATGCCGTTTCAATGTTTCAACTGGGACTAATACACTAATTCGGTAGTCCCAGGTTTCAACAAAGATCGAATAGGAACTCCGGCCTTCAATTAATTTTACAAACTACACCAAAATACAGAGAACATGATTCAAAATTATTTTATCGATAACATATGGTATTGGTTTTCACTGAAGTTATCTTTACAGACCAGCGGGTGTTTAACCCCTTAATTGTGCGTCTTATCGCATATGTCAAATTGGCAAGTGACCCCATATGGAGCGAGGACGGGTTATCGTCCTTGTCGATACAAATAATTGTTTTCAAATTGGGTTATCTCCCTTAAACCGGACAGATTCTTGGCAATGGGTCAGACTCACGGTGGCCTATACTTATATATAATATTTTACTCAGATTGTTGTCTTTTTTTTTTTTTATTAACATCATATTGTGGATATAAATATCCTTGTATAAGCGACATATTAATAATAGAACAGTTATTTTGTATTTACTTATCCTGTTTCATGTCACATTAACATGTTCTTGTCCTGATATGCATGTAATATTTGCCACTGTATCACATTCCGATATAAAGTTCTAACCCTTTGCATTTATTTGACTCTCCTGTTATGAGTTAGTTTTGTCTTCTTTCTGTGGTTCTTTAGCAATAAATTCCACAGTTTCCTCATATTTATCCCGGTTCCATAGCTATTTGAAATCCCTGATTTTACAAATTCACTGTAACACATGTACGCCTAAAAAGTGAACAAAAAACAAAAAATTTAAAAAGGGAAAAGTAGATACTAGTAAAATTAATCTTATCAATCTTTGCTGATTTTCCTACAACAATCTTGAACGTAATACAAATTAAAATCCAAACCACGCTTGTATAATTCTACAATTTCAAAATTGACGCAGGTCAAGTACCCACAACAGAGACTTTAAGAGAAGCTTTGTATTTAAATTAAACAAACTGGAATTTCATTTGCACCACAAACCATGATTTCATTTGCGCAAATAAAACAGGTAAAAAAAGAAATTGAATTTGCAATCTCATTCAGAATAATAAGATGCATAATATGTATATATAAAAAAACACGTACTTAAAAACGTGATCGCAAATGTAAAAGTGCTTTACCTGGTTCCATCTATTTTACACCAATTTTATTTACGACCGCAAAAAAATTGCGTTCGTATAATGCTATCATGTGACGCGTCGTCGGCGTCGTCGTCTGCGTCGTCGTCGTCGTCGTCCGAAGACACATTTGGTTTCCGGACAATAACTTTAGTTTAAGCGAATGGATCTCTATGAAATTTTTCCAGAAGATTCAATACCACGAAAGGAAGGTTGGGATTGATTTTGGGGGTTATGGTACCAACAGTTTGGGAATTAGGGGCCAAAAAAATTTTTTTTGTAGTTTCCGGACAATAACTTGTGTGTAACTGTATGGATCTCTCTGAAATTGTACAAGGTTCCATATCTCAAAGGAAAGGGGGAGACAAATTTTTTGGGGGATTTTTTTTTCATATTTTTTTGTTTTTTTTCCACAAAATTTTCCATTTTTCCATTGATTATTTCTGATTTATATATAAAAGCAACAAATACTGATATGGCAGGAGATACACACCAAACAGGGTGTGTAAATTATTATATATAACAGATTAACTAAATATTGCGCAATAGCACAGTATTGCACAATAGCAAGAAATCTTCAATTGAAAATAAATACAAATCTTTTAACCAATTTCAATGGGATTAAATGAAGTCTTTAATTTTTGGGGGTTCTAACCTTTTATTACTATTTTGGATATTGGGCCCCATTTTTAAATTGGTCTACATTGAGGTCCAAAGGGTCCAAAATTAAACTTTGTTTGATTTCATCAAAAACTGAATTATTAGCTCTTTGATATGCTGAATCTTATTGTGCATTTAGATTTTTTATTTTGGGCCCAGTGATTTCAACTAAAATTTAATTTTTGGTGTTTTTTTTATATGCTGAATCTAACCATGTTGTTAGATTTTGGATATCAGACCATACTAGGTAAATTAAATGTCCCATTTCAAATTTTTAAGATCTTTGACCACATTTATTTTGTGTCAGAAACCTATATTATGTAAAAAATTTGATCACAATTTAAATTCAGACAGTATCAAGCTTGAATATTATGTCCAAATTTGCCCCAACTGTTCAGGGTTCGACCTCTGCGGTCGTATCAGGCTGCGCTCTGCGAAGCATTTTATTGTATTAAGCTTTACATTTCAGGGTAAAAGAGCTTAGTGTTTCATACCTTGTATACAGATACCTTATGCTACGAAGTTTCTGTCTGTCATAAAGCGTCCTTGACCTCATTTTCATGGTTCAGTGACTGCTTGATAAAAAAAGTTTAGTTTTTTGTCATGTGGATTTCTCACTTATGAGTAATAGGATAAATAAATTTGGTATATGGGTGTCTGACAGGGTTCACCTGACCTCGACCTCATTTTATGGATAAGTGATCAAGGTGTTGCGTGGTTAGTAGATATAAGAAGATGTGGTGTGAGTGCCAATGAGACAACTCTCCATCCAAGTCAAAATTTATAAAAGTAAACCATTATAGGTCAAAGTACGGTCTTCAACACGGAGCCTTGGCTCACAACGAACAACAAGCTATAAAGGGCCCCAAAAATTACTAGTGTAAAACCATTCAAACGGGAAAACCAACGGTCTAATCTATATAAAAAACGAGAAACGAGAAACACTTATGAACCACACCAACAAACGACAACTACTGAACATCAGATTCCTGACTTAGGACAGGTGCAAACAATTGCAGCGGGTTTAAACGTTTTAATGGTACCAAACCTTCACCCTTATCTGAAACAATAGTGTAACATCACAACATTGAAAGACACACTATAAAATATCAATTGAAATGGCTTAACTCAATCAAAAGACATATTAATACCAGTGAACATACAATGAACAAATAAATTCGATCTATGATACAATGTAAATACAAAATAAATAAACTGGTCCGTTTCTCAAATACTGTAAGCACAACGGCAATTTTAATTGGTGTATGGAATGATTGTGAGTTGTACATGTCAGTCTGGCAGGTCTCACCTGACCCTGACCTCATTTTCATGGTTCATTGGTCAATGTTTAGTTTCATTTGTTGGGTCTGTTTTTTTCTAATATAAGTTGGGTCTGTTTTTTGACAAACCACGTCTGTTTCTTATTATTATAAGCAATGAGGTCAGCTTGATGCATGTCTATCCGGAAGAGTTCATCTGACCGTGAATTTTCATGAAAGTTTGCATGGTTTGATTTTATCCAAATCTTCAAAACCTCATTTTCATGGATCACCGCTATTGGATTATTGTCAGGCGAGACATTCCTGTTTAAGTGACTGCTTACTAGTTTGTTTTGTCATTGTGGACAACTTTTTCATCTGTATTGACCTTAACAGGATTAGGTCTGTTTCTCATATACTTATAGACATCTCTTCGTTAGTTTAAATTTCAGTTATTTGTATTTTGGTTTGTTTTTCAGATACTATAAGCTAAAGTCGGACTATATTTTGTTTGTGGAATGATTGTAAGGTGAACATGCGCAAGTGGGTTTAAGGTTTTCGTAAATTTTCTCAGATACCGTTATGCAAGATAATTGACCTCATTTTCGTGGTTAAATGCAAACGACCTTCAACATAAAATCAATCACGGTAAAGCAAAGAATATATTTGTTTGTACATCAATCGATTCTGCACTTTGCCTCAGTATTACAATAAACACGGACACTTTTTATGAATAATTTAATTTAGGCACTTTATCATACACCTTGACAAATTTGGTTTGATAAATCTAATTTATAAAAAGCTAACTATGTCCCAAAATGCTGAAATATGAAGTGTCTAAAACTGCAAAGTCAGTGGCGGATCCAGAAGTTTTTATAAGGGGGGCCCACTGACTGTCATAAGAGGGGACCCGTTACAGTCATGCTTCAGCGATTCCCTATATAATCAACCAAATTTTTCCCACGACTACTCGTGCAGACAAATTATACGGCAACCGTCGTTACCAGAACACTTGCTCACACTTTTAGTTCATCTGGCCATATTAAAGGTGTTATTCCCTTGAATGAAGATTGTTGACTTATTTTAGTGTTTGCCTATTATCTTGAAAACGGTAGATAAAACTTAATACAACTCTGTACACTCATTTTCACGTGTTCCATGATTCTGTGTTGATTGTTTATCAAGGTCACCAATCAAATTTTGATTAATTTATGTAAACTCCATTATCTTACTCATTTTCACGTGTTCCATGATTCCAAGGTCATTTTGAAAGAAAGTTAATTATCAGCCTGACAAAGTTTTCGCTCAATCTACGAAAGAAATATTTGTTTGTCGATTAAACGTTACGGAACGTATACAAAGGACTTCTGTTAGTATATATGCATGGTTTGGTTCAATAATTTCCATAACATTATAATCGATTTTTGACTGACTTTCATGTCCGTCGCATACTTTTTTAATGATCTTTAAATCTGAAACGTGATATGTAGGGTATTTAGTATAAATTTTGTGTTTTTATTCCAGGTCGGTCAACAATCATGACCGCCATGGATTAAACTAGAACATAAGGGTAAACTGCATCAATCCTTATATTCTTTCAAATATACAAATAACTCGCCACAATGATTCTTTAAATGGTCATATGTGATCCGTGTAAACTCATCGAACCTTTAAACAAACTTATTAGTAAAGGTTACCTTGTTAATGATGTAAAAAGATCTTTGAATATTGTTTACATTGGCACAAATATCGATTTGTCATCAACAAACTGAAACATAACTAAATTTGTATTCTTTTCGAATGTTTTTTTTTCTTTGGGATGTACAAATACACATCTACGTTTATTTTCTATATAGAGATTGCTTTATCTATATATAACATGATACATATTTATCATAAGGTGAAATCCTAACTATCCTACTGCCTGTTGATACTTTTATTTTGGCATTGCACAAATCGTGTCTTCTTTGGATGTGTTTTAACTGATTTTAATCTCTGATGCATGATTTTTATTATTTATTGGTTTTGGCTTTTAACTAGCTTTCAGTAACTGCGAGTACTCTCAAATCGTACTTTCGTGTTAATTTAATCTGTTGACACAATTTGTATGCATTTTAGTTATTCAAATTTTACTTATTTTGTGTTATATCTTGTACCACCTTTGAACAGTATTTAGCATGACGATAAATTTTCACTTCTGTGTTCGTACTATGAAGAACAAATTTATTTATTTTGTAAAAAATATTTCCGTACTCCTAACAACAACATTATTATATCTAAATTTACCTGTGTACGTTATTTTATTTAACGCCATTTTGTCCCAGGTTATAGTTGTCTTTTTGACATTGTTTTACATCCCCTTTTTTATTAATATTGTATTCATATTGTGTCATAGATCAAATTTATTCGTTCAGTGTATGTTTATTGTTTTTGTTGATATGTCTTTTTGATCGAGTTAAGCCATTTCAATTGATATTTTATAGTGTGCCTTTCATTGTTGTAATGTTACACAACTGTTTCAGGTTAGGGCGAAGGTTGGCGCCTGTTAAAACGTTGAAACCCGCTGCATCTGTTTGCACCTGTCCTAAGTCATTTTGGGGCCCTTTATAGCTTGCAGTTCGGTGTGAACCAAGGCTCCGTGTTGAAGGCCGTACTTTGACCTATAATTGTTAACTTTTTACACATTGTGACTTGGGTGGAGTGTTGTCTCATTGGCACTCACACCACATCTTCTTATTTCTATATATGTTCATATTTTCATATTTGTGCCTAGATTGAGTCAAGGGGCATTAAGAATGGAGTTTCCAAAACGAAAAATTTGGCTGTGCATAACTCTTTTTGACTGAATGTGTTACTTATACAGACACACATAAAAAATTCAACCGCTGTCCCCCTTTCAGAGATTCATATAACTAAAGAGGGTGCATATTATGCAGTACGACCATGATCGTGGCCTGTATGGCGGTTAAGACTACTTTAAATAAATAAGTATAAAACATAGTTATAATGGTACATTTTATATTAAATAATGTAGGTGTTATTTCATTAAAGTACGACAATGTTTTTAATATCAATTAGTTTCTTCATACGAGGTAACGGTCCCGGCATAGTTTCATATTAGTTCGCGGCATATGGTATGGCAAGCCGTTCTCGTCAAAACTATGTTTAAACCATTTTGGATTTTTTGGGCTATTTGTTAACTAAAAGTATTTATCACACCCCTCTATGCAATTACGATCGCATGTTGATTTTAAATTGATTTCAATATGGGTCCAGCTTTGTACTAGACCGACACGTGCTAGTTCGTAAGGTAACAGGAAGATAGACACTGTTCTCACTCCGAGCCAACCAGTCTTTGCTCTTAATCCTAAATGCCACGTGCTTAGCAGTGAAGCAGCAAATACCAATTGTCAAGTCTATGGTTAGACCTGGTCGAAGATCTTATCTGCGACCCCCCGCACTCGAGACTAGTACGCGACCACAGAGGTACTTAATTTGGCATTGACCAAGTGATGTGTAAGGTGATGCAAATATGAACAAGAATTATAAGTGAAAAAAACTTTGTTGTGTCATAACAGAAGACACGTTTAATTAAAAATCATTATTTAATAAGACAGCAACCCAACAACACGATAAACAAACCGATTTAGAGGTCAACATTTAGGATTCGTCAATCTTCGAAAGCACAGAAGGGGGTTTGAAGCTTATTCATACGCTTGGTATTGCTTTGTTACCTGCGTCGCCGAAGGCGAGAGTCGGCCTAGAAACCACTTGACTCCATCCGTCTGTCTGTGCTTCTGTCAGTCCGAAGCCCTTAGGTAGGAAACTTTCGTTAGATTTTTCTTGGCTTCTATGAAAGGGAATGATTTTATATTTGGTCTGCAGCTTCGTATTGCTGTGTTGTAACGAGTAAGCAATTTTTAAATCTGCCGTGATACCACCTCCTGTTTGCCGATAGTTTGAAATTTTAGAACACTCGTTGTTGTACAATGAAAGGGAATGATCATTTATGCTTTATTGATCTTGTTTTGTTTAAGGTATGCTGTTGAAATGATATATATCCCACACCTCTTTGTTCATATTTACAGAAAGTCGTAATTTGTATTTTGTATTTTGTATTTGGCAAATTGCATTAATTTTTCGAGTCTATTTTTGGAAATAAATTGCAGCATTTCTTTATTATTCTTGTTATTCTTCCTCCATTCCAGTATTTACATCTATCATAGCTAAGTTGCCTGTGTCTACAAAGATATTTACAAATTAAATATATCTTTTCTAGAATTTCATTATGTTTTAAAGATTAATATCATATGGTGAACTTTTACACTGAATTATGACTTGCAAGTCAATTTTGATTGTGCATTCATTATTTAGTATAGAAATTAGAATTTTTTCATATAAAAGCTAAACTTTTTTTGACTAAAACACATTTATCCCCTCACCTCTATAAGGGTATACCCTCTTCTGATCAATGGAAAATATAAGTTATATTAGACTTATAATTATTGATTTGCATGATATGATGATGTCATTAAATATCAACTGCATGGAGACTAATAGGAGCTGGTAAAGAATGCAGCATTAAGGTTTTTTTAATGAGTGGATGACAGCTATCGTCACACACACTATAGTATGATTATGGTCAGGTTTGATCCATATCTATTCAGAAAATGTTTTTAAACATTGTAGAGTCGTTCAAAGACAATAATGAGTCCTCACTTTATTTTCTAGTAGATCTTGCATTGCTGATCATTTTACTGTGTACTGTTTCTATGTATTATAGTTTGCAAGGTAATAGTCAAAAAGAAAAGAAAAGGCAAACATAGTCAATATCTCCTATGAGGAGTCAACTGACTTACTTGTAGATCATAGTCGATATCTCCTGTCAGGAGTCAACTGACTTACTGAGATCTAGTCGATATCTCCTGTCAGATCAACTAGTCATAGTCGATATCTCCTGTCAGACTTACTTGTAGATCAACTGACTTACTTGTAGAACATAGTCGATATCTCCTGTCAGGAGTCAACTGACTTACTTGTAGATCATAGTCGATATCTCCCGTGAGGAGTCAACTGACTTACTTGTAGAACATAGTCGATATCTCCTGTCAGGAGTCAACTGACTTACTTGTAGAACATAGTCGATATCTCCTGTCAGGAGTCAACTGACTTACTTGTAGATCATAGTCGATATCTCCTGTCAGGAGTCAACTGACTTACTTGTAGAACATAGTCGATATCTCCTGTCAGGAGTCAACTGAGTCAACTGACTTACTTGTAGATCATAGTCCATATCTCCTGTCAGGAGTCAACTGACTTACTTGTAGAACATAGTCGATATCTCCTGTCAGGAGTCAACTGACTTACTTGTAGATCATAGTCGATATCTCCTGTCAGGAGTCAACTGACTTACTTGTAGATCATAGTCAATATCTCCTGTCAGGAGTCAACTGACTTACTTGTAGATCATAGTCATATCTCCTGTCAGGAGTTAACTGACTTACTTGTAGATCTTAGTCAATATCTCCTGTCAGGAGTCAACTGACTTACTTGTAGATCTTAGTCAATATCTCCTGTGAGGAGTCAACTGACTTACTTGTAGATCATAGTCAATATCTCCTGTGAATATCTCCTGTCAGGAGTCAACTGACTTACTTGTAGATCATAGTCAATATCTCCTGTGAGGAGTCAACTGACTTACTTGTAGATCTTAGTCAATATCTCCTGTGAGGAGTCAACTGACTTACTTGTAGATCTTAGTCAATATCTCCTGTGAGGAGTCAACTGACTTACTTGTAGATCATAGTCAATATCTCCTGTCAGGAGTCAACTGACTTACTTGTAGATCATAGTCGATATCTCCTGTGAGGAGTCAACTGACTTACTTGTAGATCTTAGTCGATATCTACTGTGAGGAGTCAACTGACTTACTTGTAGATCATAGTCGATATCTCCTGTGAGGAGTCAACTGACTTACTTGTAGATCATAGTCCATATCTCCTGTGAGGAGTCAACTGACTTACTTGTAGATCATAGTCAATATCTCCTGTGAGGAGTCAACTGACTTACTTGTAGATCATAGTCAATATCTCCTGTGAGGAGTCATCTGACTTACTTGTAGATCATAGTCAATATCTCCTGTCAGGAGTCAACTGACTTACTTGTAGATCATATTTTGCTGATCGTGTGTGCTGTTTAATATATAGTGTATGTATCTAAGTATTTGAATTTAAAATCAGATAATTGTAAAAAAAAACAAGAGTGCATCCGCTGAAATATCTCCATGTTTTACTAATCATTGAATTCATGTTGAAAGTCTGTAATATGATGATTTTACTACAAGTATCACATAAACTTAACGTTATCAATGTTCTATGAAAATGAGGAGAGATGAACCGTACCAGACAGACATGTACACCTTACAATCATTACATACACCAAATATAGTTGACCTATTGCTTATGGTATCTGATAACTGACGAAATAACAAAACTTATCACTGACCAATGAACCATGAAAATGTGGTCAAGGTCAATTGAGCCCTGCCAGACAGACATGTACACCTTACAATCGTTCCATACCCCTGATACAATTAACCTATCGCTTATAATATCTGAGAAATAGACCAAACCACAAAAACTAAACATTGTCCAATGAACCATGAAACAGAGGTCAAGGTCAGATAAAACCTGCCAGTCGGACATGTACACCTTACAACCATTCCATATGCCAAATATTGTTGACCTAATGATAATAGTATCTTAGATACAGACTTGACCACGTAACTTTCACATTGATCATTAATCTATGAAATGAGGTCAAGGTCAGGTGAATCCTACCTGAAGGACATGTAGACATTACAAGGAACCCATATACAAAATAAAGCTATCCCATTGCTCATAATAATTGAGTATTTCTCTTGACAAAAAACTCTATTTTTTCTCAAGCAGTCACTGAACCATGAAAATGAGGTCAAGGACATTGGACATATGACAGATGGAAACTTCGTAACGTAAGGTATCTGTATACAAGGTATGAAGCATACATGTCTTCTACCTTTTGAAATATAAAACTTTATACAAATAGTTTATGCCGCCGCCGCCGACGACGACGAATTGTAATCCTTATGTATCAAATTCTGCGAGACAAAAACATAAAAAAAATGGATCAAAATTTTCAATTGATGGAAATTACCCTTTGTTAACACCCTAATAACACTTTCGACTTTGTTGAAATAATGTTTGATATTGACTTGATGATTATTTTTTGATATAAAGAAAATGTCCTTTATATTATAATTTGCAAAATTTAGTTTATTTAGACTAAAACACAAGAAGGGTATGAAAAATATCATTGAAAGGCAGCAACCCCTATACGGAGTAGATTGACACGGTTATGTCAACTTTCTTGTAATTCCTATCTTGCTGGTATATTTTCTGCTTGATTTTTTTTTTTTCTGCTATCATAGTTTGTCAGATAATAGCAAAAAAACACGCAGAACTGTGCATCAAACATAGCAAAAGACAGCACCTTTGACCACTGGTATAGCCTCTTCTTAGTAGTCAGTGATTTCGGCAGTGGCCATGGTTTATCAATCTCATATGTTAATTAAACACAAACTCCCTCGGGTCCAGGTACAGACGTCTTCAGGGAAGAACATCTGATATTCTAGGAGGGGAAACGACAGGATGATTTTGAGAATGAATGGTAAGAACCTAAGATAAACAACCTTACCCAAATCAGAATGAAAATGCATACTTTACCCAACAAAATGCAGTATATAAATGTGTAAAAAAGTGGAAGTAAATTTATCGTGCGGCAAAGCCGGTAAATATCATATTTTACTTGCAAGCCATAAAGGCAATTGTTTTCAAATCCTTGCAGTGTATTTCTATTTGTGTTTATTTATTCTGAAAAGCAATTGTGTCAAGAAATTATTTTGGTAGATATAGAAAAAGTGGATTATTTGGAGAAAATTTCACTAACCAGAATAAGATTGTCAAAATGTATTTATCAGAAGCTCATTTTCTAATGCCAATTGTAGCACTAATATTCCTTCAGAATTGGCTGTAGGTGACATTAACGAAAAACAATTTGAAATAACGCAACAGTAAGTGAGCTTCCAATAAATACATTTGGAACTGAACGAGAAACTCCCTGATAAATATGATGAGTTTAATTTTCAATTTTCAAATTGAGACATTATCCGGTCGGAACAACCTAAAGTCAATGTGTTCGTTAGCTTCGCATCATGTACTTTTAAAAACATATCATTCCTATAAAAGTAGAATATAATTACGTTCCAATGTTACAGCGACAACGTCTGATAAATTACATTCCTTGTTTACAAACCTACCATATTTAAGGCTTCTTCAAATCCAACATCCATAAAATCTACACTCTCTGCTACAATATGTAAATAAAAGGGAAACATTTTTTTTCCCCAAAATTTAAGTTTCTAACAGGAAGTGACTGTAATGGTACATGTCCTGTTTCTTTGTCTATAGTGCAGAATGAAATTGATATATCATGCCATATACATACATCCTTAAGTGGAACGCTCAAAATTATTAGAAATTCAATTCTGAGGACGAATATTATTAATTTATATGGCTAACAAACAAAAGCTTTATTTAAGGACTCTATTGTAAATGCACTCACAAACATTTCAATCATGTACCAAAACCAATTAATTCGAATAACATCGGTGTGGTTAGCTTTTTAAACGAAGAAAGTACAATTTTAAATCATCTTTCTGGTTTTCATAATTCATATTCAAACTGCAGATTATTGCTATTTTTACCTCAAAAAGAAGAATGTTTATTTCTTTGATGGGTCAAACTTCAAGAGGAAAAATTTGTATACTTAAAAAGTCTGGCATTTTTATTTTCAAATATTTATAAAAGTTTTTTTTATTGCTGAAGACCCAATGAATAATTGGACATATTTTCTGTATTTGTGTTGTTGGGTAGCTTTGTCATCGGCTTATACCAAAGACCTCTTATTCTTATAACCACATTATTTGTATATACTAGAGATATTAAATGTAATGTTTAACTTATCACAAACAACAACTGACACTTCTTTGTTAGCTTTCCCTAAAAACTTAGCAAGTTTGACATTTTACTGTAAGAATACCGTCTTACCTTGTTCATCACACCCGACTATAATCTTTTCCGATTCTACAGTGCCATTCCTGTTCATCTGGTTTCCTTGTAACCGGTTTTTACACCCTTCATCAACAGGAACACTCCCTAAATAAAACGATAATCATCGTGAACAAAAGATTAAGGCATTATTCAAATAGAGAAAAAAGTAAAATCGTCGCAGTTTTCACTTGAGAATCACACTTGTCAATGTCTTGGTAACAATGCCGCTGCACGCTTTTTGATAGACGAAAAAGAAAACTCATTGAAGACCCATTGGTGGCCTTAGGCTTTTTTCTGCTCTTTGGTCGGGTTGTTGTCTCTTTGACACATTCCCCATTTCCATTCTCAATTTTATCAGTCCGCAATTATTCCCGGCGTCAGCCTGCATGGTCATAGCGTTTAACTTATGCAGATGACTGTTCTCCGGACAGACGGGATTTTCAAGCACAGACGGTTAATGGAACAAAGATTTGTTTTTATTTGGGTACACTAAGACCTCATGGAATGTATGTTAAGAAACTATAGGTGTCAGACCACCAATTACTCCCTCCAATTTAGAACGTATGTAAAAGTAGCCCTACTCTGACACAAAATAGTGTTTTTGCAAAATATGCAGAAATGAAACTTTTGGTGAAAGAGAAATATATTTAGACCATTTTGAGCCAAAATTTACTTGTCTATGTGTTTGCATTAAAAATTGAGGATTAATGCGCTCCATAGTATACTAATTTAAGATTTCCAGAAAACCGGGGGTTATTTTTGGAGTACTTCTGTTCGAAGGTCAGTTTTTTTCTTAGAAGGCTTTAAAGGTATGTTGAAAATTGGCATGTAGAAAGCTGATACATGTACAATTCAGGATATACATGGTTTCTATGAAGTTAAACTGAAGGTTAACATATTTAGAAAGCTGTGAAAATTGCAAAATTTGGTTGAACAGATAGGGATTTTTAATTGGTGGTCTGACACCTATAGTACGAATCTTGTACTGTTTATGATGTAGATTGATCAAGATAGATAAATAAATTTATTACATTGGTAGCAATGAATTACATTGATTTCCCAGTCAAATAAAAACCGATAATTTCACATGTGAAATAAACGTGGTTATTTCACTCTCTGACGTCATACAACAATAGGCGTTATCAAGACGTCGATAACGTCGGATCAAAACAAATTGTGAATGCGTAGAAAAAGATATAGTTCCTTACATTTTCTACATTAATTTCATTAAAAAGCCCTTTGCCAATGTAATAAAGAATAACTAATCAAAGATTCAAATATCGAAAAATTCAACTCGTGACCGAACAACACTGATAATTAACTCATGCGCTACGCGCATTCGTGATTTGTGTTGTTCGGTCACTCGTTGAATCTTTTTCTCTATTTGAATTCTTCGATTACTAAAGTAGTTATTCTATAATTCTCACTTTAAAACAACAAATACACATGTACCATCGTTAGATAACATATGTATTGTTATCAACAAATGATTAAATTGCCATTACTTTTTTGTCACTTCTGTATTCCATATTATCTCTTTTAACCGCTGATTGGAATTCTAACAATATTTCAATTCCATACGGTATTCATCAGGGTATTCGTTTTGCTTATTGCTGAATACCGTACGGGTGACGGTGACGTCAATAATTGTGAAATGATCAACTACTATTCCTATTCACGTCATCAAATATAACCTGGACTGTAATTATTACGGATGTGCTTATAAGCAAACTCACATATATGCCTCATATATATTAGGTTACTTATTAGCACACAAGTAAATATATTCATTTGAAAGTGAACATTTAATTCACTCGTTCATGATAGTTTCCATTGGCTCTGAAAATGAAAGAAAACCTATACTATTTGTCGAAAGATCACATGTATTATTAAACCGGCAATTATTCTTCAACCCGTGATCAACCCAATCCTTCTTCGCGTAACCTATCAAAAAGTAAAATCACAAAAATACTGAACTCCGAGGAAAATTCAAAAAGGAAAGTCCCCATCAAATGGCAAAATAAAAAAAAAAAAAAAAACACATCAAACGAATGGATAACAACTGTCAAATTCCTGACTTGGTACAGGCATTTTCTTATGTAGAAAATGGTGGATTGAACCTGGTTTTATAGCTAGCTAAACCTCTCACTTGTATGACAGTCGTATCAAATTCCATTATATTGACAACGATGCGTGAACAAAACAAACAGACACAATAGGTAAAATGTCAAAATAGGGTACAGCAGTCAACATTGTGTTATCATCTTAATCACTATAAAAACAAACAAATGTAACGAAGAAGCACAAAAAGGCATACATCAAATTTAACATCCTCATTTTGCTTATATTTTACGATTTTATTTATCTATGTAAAATCCACCCATAAAGGATGGAAGGTTTTAAGTAGTGGCGTAAAATCAAAACATCCATTGGATTTAAAGTTGATGAAATTGTCGACACATCCTAAGCCAATGATGACTTCTTTTGACAATTTATTAAGACTGGAAAATTATCGTTTACGGTGAGAATATGGATTTGCGTGTTTTCTACGAAATTACAAAAATGTAACTACAGATTCCCCAAAATTTGATAAACTAACGTTTTTACTGAAATCGCATGTTACTGTTACTGCTTGTAATTGATGTGTATTATAATTAGACTATTTAAAAAAAAGGTATAGAAAATTTCTTATTTACATTTTATTTTAAAATAATTAAATTTCTATCAGAGCCAAGTGTAAATATGAATAAGCAAAGCTGCAATGATCGAAAACAGCCTTTAAAAATCTATGGCGAAATATGAAAAGAGATAGAAAATAAAAATAACATCTAAATTAAACCTTTTAAGTGTTAATAATTGATTCCAAATTAATTCCATTACACGCCAAGATTACGATTTAGGACAATAATATAACTATAACAATGTCAATAAATTACTTCCATTACACGCCAAGATTACGATTTAAGACAATAGTATAACTATAACAATGTCAATAACTTTTTGCAAAACGAGATATCCATAAAATAATTTTAAAATTACATTCCTTGTTAACGACAGTACCACAAGATACTGAAAGGAGAAACGCCTTTTTTCCATTCCCGCAACTGTATTAAGAAGTCCATTAAAATAAAATTAAGTCACACTTTGACCGACTTACTTTTGTGATATCGAAATCCTTGATGCAATTGATTTTTCTTTGTTATAAAATATTACGTTACTAAAAATCTTAGACGCTGCAGTTAACATGTACATAGCGAAGTGCTGATGAAGATAGTACCCACTGAACATCAAAATTAAGGAAAGGAAAGTTAACAAAAGGAAAGAACAATCAAAATACATGTTATGATTAAATACAATGTATATAGATAAATAAAATTTACATTTTTCATTCACTTTTTAATCTGTTTTTTAATCAAGTGCATCAAATATTATAATTCTGAATAAAAATACACAAGATAAAAATAATCGAGACCTTAGATGTGCATATATATATTAAGACTTACCTTCTACAAAAGCCGATGTAATGACGAGGATAACAATGAGCGCACACAATCGCATTTTATCAACCTAAAACAAAAATCCAAATTAATATTCCTGTGTGCATATCTTGGAAATTATTTAAAAATTACTGATTATTAAGTCTTAAAATTAAAATTGAATTAACGAAAAGCTGTTTTTTTTTAAATATCAAAATTATTATCATATATAAACTTGAGTAACCTGTATTCAGAAATGGTAGTAGAAAGCGCTATGTGCGAGACCGTGATGAGTTTGATATATAACTAGCAGCTGTGACCAAATTGACATATATAGTCTATTCTTTTATATTATTATTTATAGTTGTATAGCATCTACCCATGACGTCTACTATAACATTAGATCAATACAAATGATTGCTATTCAAGATACCCACCACCAGTTGATCTTTTTATTATATTTTCCTTCAAATATCATATTCTTCAGGTCGTTCAAAATATTTGTTTCTTTAAAAAAAAAGTTCAATTTTGGAAAAATATTTATGTGACATTGTATTCATCTATGCAGACTGTGCTTTAGATCAAATTCAAATTCATTTTATTTTTTATTTTTCAGTAAAATAAAATATTTCATCTTTTTTCTATTTAAAAAAAAAAACCTTTGTTTATTTGCGTGACATAATAAATTATTTGATTTCATATGTCCTACTCATACATGTTGACAAATTTCAATGATCTCTGCTAAACATTCTTAAGATGTGAAAGAATCAGATTACAATTGGATCAATATGCCAATCAAAACTATTATGTCTATTATGTACATGACTATATAGATATGAAAGATTTTTCTATCCTGCTTATCCTATAAAGATTTTTTTATAAAAATAAATCTACAATTGAAGGCTTTACTTTGTTGTACTCTGAACTTTGATATTTTCAGTTGACACAGTGGTCATATTTGAGATGTGAATTCCAACAATTTTAATAAAGACATAATTTTGATATACTTATACATTACAAATATGACAAACTTGCAGATATAATTTTGTAAGATGTCATGATTTTCCATACCAATCGACCTGAGTACTTCGAGCTGTGTGTTTTAGAAACTACAAGCATTTATAAACAGTATATATATTATTAAGAATTGCTTAAGTTTTTACTTTATTTCCGTCGGTTGTAATACCTACAATTTTGATTTTTTTTTTAACTAATTCTTCTTTGTTCCTTTTGATATCTTACTGATAAATTAAAAAGGGGCATTGAGTTATCACAAAATATTTTAATCTGAAAACATGCGGATAACATGTCTCTCAAAACAGGAACCCTCGTCAGTACTTGTCGTTTTTTTTATATTTGATTTACAGCTGAAATACCCGGTAAATAAGTATATGTATGTCCTGTATAAATTGAGGATTGCATGCTTGTTTGTTAAAAAAACATGATTTCTTTGTAGGCAATCATAAACGTAGAACATGACTTGTAGTCAAACGTTAAATTCCGGTTCTATAAATTGATTGGTTAGGCATGGACCATTTGACTTTCTAGGGCGGGGTGGGGGCTGTTTTTTTTTTAAAAAAAAAATAATTTGGCCTCTATTTTGACAAAAAAAAAAGTAATCTGGCCTATTCAGTTGCTAAAAAAAATATTCTGGCTTCATGTCCTATTCCTTTGTCTTTACAAATGTTGAAAAAAAAAATATTCTTGCTTTGGATTGACATTGACTGAAAAAAATTATTCTTGCTCGGTTTGCATGAAAGTCAAATGGTCCATGCCTTAGTACTAACAATTGGTACTCTTTCATTATGTAGTGAACACAGGTTTGATTGACTTTATGGTCAACCTAGCAAAGAACTACCGGTAAATTATACTTCAATTCTAATGTCAAGTATAAAAAGGAAAGCAGTCTCTCTTATGTTGGATGTACATATAGTTAGAGAAGTTAGGTTTAGAAGGATAAATTTCGTTTGTTTATCCTATCGAGTTTAACGAAGTTGAACCATAAACTGCGATTCATAGCAGCAAAGGGAAAATTTGCGATAAGAGGGAAAGGAAACATTCAGTTTGTATACTCCAAAGTAAATAAACTGTAAATAAATGATTGTCGTTAATTCGTTTTGTTTTGAAAAAAGCTGATTGATTTGGAGTTTGTCATTTGGCTGAACATCTGTCAATTGTTTGTATTTTTTTCTCACTTTTATGTAGTTGTGTTATTGGATTGATGTCTCATTGACGTACGTACCACGTAATTAATGCATAGTATTGATTTTCTGCACCAGCAGTCAGGTTATGATCCAAACTATGATCGTTTGGATTCAGAAATATATAGTTAAAGACGGTTTCGTTGCTGCCGCTGATCGAACTCAGAACGTCCAGCTTATAGTTAGCAAACATCTTGAAGGCTAAACCAATGTACTACATAGCTGATACTTGGTGACAATGGATAGATAATATCAGTTGAATGTCTGGGGGAACTAAAAAAAAGAGAAATGTGTAGCCATACAATTTGAATAAAATGCACAAGCTATATGAGCGATTTTAATCAACAAGCTGATTTCAAATTAAATAAATTTGATTTATCCATACGGTATATAAATTAAAAAGTCATTCATTGAGGTCTGGAGCTGGCATGTCAGTTAACTGCTAGTAGTGGATCATTCAAATTGCGTATTTGATATATTGGCTCTCAATAATGACGACTTCAGTATGTATACTAAAGAAATTTATCCTGTTGAACTTACTTTAAATAAAGCTAATACTAACAATGACCACTGCCCTTTCCTCGATCTTGATATCTATATCATTAACGGAAAGCTTAATACAAAATTTATGATAAAAGAGATGATTTTCATTTCCTATCGTTAATTATCCATTTTAGATGGTGACGTTCCTTGTCACCATCTTACGGTGTTTATATATCTCAACTTGTACGATTCGCTCGTGTATGTAACAACGTTTCAGATTTTAACGAAAGAAATTTATGTATTACTGAAAATTATTACACCAGGGTTTTCGATATCACAAACTAGTCAAAACATTTACTAAATTTTATCATCGGTACAAGGACATCATTCGTAAATATAGCTCAACATGCAGACTTCTTATACGTTCAGGTATTTCACATCCAATCTTTTATGGTAATATTCCTTATAAAGCACAAAATGTCAGTATTCACCTCAGAAGCTAACATTTAATTGAGGTATTTCATCTTGGTCAAAGTCCTATGGTAGCTATTGCGTATTGTTATGCGTTTACTTTTCTACATTGGCTACCACCTTTTGACCTTCAACTTTAACATTTTCATTTCCTGAAACTATTAGACATTCACAGACATTTGTCTCTGATTTTTTTTACCTATATAACTTTACATAACATATTGATCCATTGAGGACTACGCCAGAGCATGGGCTAAACGAGAAGAAGTTGAACTGGACACTTTGTCAGAATGGGTCAAAGCAATCAGGTTTCTGATAAAACGTCGAATCCAAAAGTTTGAAAACTGCGTGAATGATTCGTATATTCAGAGACAAAGGAGCTGTGAAATGTCTATCATCTCTTTGCGATAAATACGTTGTTGTTCCTGCGGACAAAGCTTCAAATAATATTGTTTTTGTATGTAAATCGTACTACTACGAGTGTATTGTAATAGAATTAAGAATAAATAAGCACTCATAAAATCCAGCATACAAAAACATATCATTTGACAAGGATGAGATTTTGGCAAATCTTAAGTCCTTCATGGCTTCAATGAACATTATATTGAACAGCAAATCTGAGGACTTACCTTGTTTGTATTGGATACCTAAGCTTCACAAAATTCCGTACAAACAACGGTACATTGCCGGTACATCTACATGCTCTACAAAGAAATTGTCCATTAAATTGTGTCCGCAGTGAAAGAAGGTCTTCAGAAATACTGTGAAACTCGCGAAGTGGTATTAACCATATGTGGATCTAAAAACTTTTGAGAACGTCTGGATAATTTTAAATCTCGGTCTTTTTCTGAAATTAATTCTATCAAAACCTTTGATTTTTCAACAACCCTTTATACCACCATTCCCCATGTGAAATTGAAATATCGTCTAAAAGAAATAATTCACAATGCTTTTCAATATAAAAATGGTAGCATATGGTATAAATTTATTGCTTTAGGATAACATACGGCATATTTTGTTAATAATGAACAAAAAGGTAAAACATTCTTCACCGAGGAACAAATAATCAGTATGCTGGAGTTTCTTATTGACAACTTATTTGTTAAATTTGGAGGTAAACTTTCTCACCAAATTGTCGGCATTCCTGTGCGCCTCTCCTTGCCGACCTCTTCTTATTTTCATATGTGTCGGAGTTCCTTCAGACACTTCTCAAAAACAAGAAGATCAAAGGAGCCAAATCATTTAATTTCACATTTAGATACATTGATGATGATATTTCCATTAACAATCCAAACTTTTCAGATTGGGTTCCATTGATATATCCTCCAGAACTAGAAATTAAAGAAACAACAGACACGGCTTCCTCCGCCTCATTTAAGACTTAAACTTCGAATTTAGCATAAGCGGTCATCTCAGTACCAGAATCTATAACAAACGAGAGACGATTTTAATTTTGAAATTATGAATTTCCCCCACCTTAGCAGCAATATACCAACTTCACCTGCACACGGGATATACATTTCCCAAATCATTCGGTATTCAAGGGCTTGCAACGTCACCAGTGTCTGAGCAGAAATTTGACGAACCAGGGTTATGTCAAAGAAGTCTCGTCCTTTTTCTAAAAAAGTTCATCGGAAGATACCAAGACCTTGTTAATAAATATTCCGTATCAACTTCACAAATAATACATGATGGTCTTTTGAAGTATATATTCTAGGTACTGACGTTGTTTATCATCTTAATTACGTGTTATAGTGTTCTTTTTATTTGTCTTTTTATATTTTCAACCTTCACTGTTTACTTCATTTTTGGTAATATCCTTTTGGCGTTACTCGGTATTTATAGATCCCGCCATTGTGTTATTGTGCTATGGTAATTTTTTTGTATTCTTGTCTCATTTTTGCTTATGTGCTTTGTCGATAAAGTGTCTTTATGCCATTTTGTTTTTGTTTTTCTTTGTTGACATAGTTGTTTGTTTTTATAGTGATTAAGATTATAACACAATGTTGACTGTTGTATCCCAATTTTTGACAGTTTTACCTATTATGTCTGTTTGTTTTGCTCACACATTATTGTCAATATAATGAAATTCTATGCGACTGTCATCCAAATGAGAAGTTTAGCTAGCTATAACCAGGTTAAATCCACCATTTTCTACATAAGGAAATGCCTGTACCAAGTCAGGAATGTGACAGTTGTTTTCCATTCGTTTGATGTGTAAGAGCTTTTGATTTTGTCATTTGATAAGGGACTTTCCGTTTTTAATTTTCCTTGGAGTTCGGTATTTTTGTTGTTTTACTTTTCATAATGGTATAAAATGAATTAATAAAAGGAATACATTCAGAGACCATTGCATGTGGCAATAGACCTTGGCATAATTCGTGAATAATTCTTTATGTTAATTAGTGAGTTTGCTTATTTACTATCAGAAAATACAAGACCAGACTACATTGCAGTTTCATATGTGTACTTTTGTGTCCTGATAACGTCATATCACATGTCCGACATGATGTCGAAATAGCTAATCAAATTCCCAATATGTTACCGGGTAAATGATTTTTTAAATTAATCAGAAAAATTCAATAAAAAGAATGTTCGAAATCAGAACTTAAGTCGTGGATCAAATTTGATTATCCATATAATCTATGTGGAAAATTATTCTCGAATTCTTTCATAAGACAATCAGATTCTTACACTTTATCCAATTTATAATATGGTATGTATCGGTATACCTCGCATTTTCAATCAAAATTATTATTTTTAGAGTTAATGAATATAAAATTAAAATTGAGAATGGAAATGGGGAATGTGTCAAAGAGAAACAACCCGACCACAGAACAGACAACAACAGAAGGTCACCAATAGGTCTTCAATGCAGCGAGAAATTCCCGCACCCGGAAGCGTCCTTAAGCTGGCCCCTAAACAAATATATATACTAGTTCAGTGATAATGGACGTCATACTAAACTCCAAATTATACACAAGAAACTAAAAGTAAAAATAATACAAGACTAACAAAGGCCAGAGGCTCCTGACTTGGGACAGGCGCAAAATGCGGCGGGTTAAACATGTTTATGAGATCTCAACCTCCCCTATACCTCTAGCCAATGTAGAAAAGTAAACGCATAACACTACGCACATTAAAAGTCAGTTAAAGAGAAGTCCGAGTCCGATGTCAGAAGATGTAACAAAAGAAAATAAACAAAATGACAACAATACATAAATAACAACAGACTACTAGCAGTTAACTGACATGCCAGCTCCAGACCTCAATTAAACTGATTGAAAGATTATGTCTTCATCATATGAATATCAGGCACAATCCCTCCCGTTAGGGTTTAGTATCATACCATCATAAAATATATGAGAAGAGCATAACCCGTGTCATGCCAACAACTGGTTTTAAATAAATGTGTTTAGTTCCGATGCAAAGACCCTATAAGTGAATCAATATTAAAGCCAAAATATGCAATCTTTAATGACCTGACAACAGTATCGTAACTATATCCCTTCTTAATAAGTCTATTTAAAGGTTTTGTTAGCTTCTGAGGTGAATACTGACATTTTTGTGCTTTATAAAGAATATTACCATAAAAGATTGGATGTGAAATACCTGAACGTATAAGAAGTCTGCATGTTGAGCTATATTTACGAATGATGTCCTTGTACCGATGATAAAATTTAGTAAATGTTTTGACTAGTTTGTGATATCGAAAACCCTGGTGTAATAATTTTTCAGTAATACATAAATTTCTTTCGTTAAAATCTGAAACGTTGTTACATACACGAGCGAATCGTACAAGTTGAGATATATAAACACCGTAAGATGGTGACAAGGAACGTCACCATCTAAAATGGATAATTAACGATAGGAAATGAAAATCATCTCTTTATCATATATTTTTAGAGTTAATGAATATGTATCGGTGTATTGTTGTAAGAGGAATATATATATAACTTATCTAGGCTACTTGTATCCTTGATGATTTTTTTGTTATTAATGAAATATTACGTTTTTGAAATATTAGACGTCGTAACTGAAAACACGAGCAAATCGAAACAACTAGAATGTACACTACTTAAAAACTTAGGAACTAAGAAAGAGACAACGGAACGTTATACCGAGGAAGAGACAACGGAACGTTATACCGAGGAAGAGACAACGGAACGTTATACCGAGGAAGCAAAAATTAACAATAAAATGGAAAGAAAGTCGTTCCGTTTTTCACAAATTTTACTTTCATCAAAAGTGCATATGCTTAATAATAGAATTTCTCATATCGGTAATTCTACCCGGAAAATTCTAATGTCATGTTTGAAAAAGGGATAGCGATTTCTCTTAATGTTGGACGTACATGTAGTTAGCGAACTTCGGTTCAAAAGGATAGATCTCGTTGGTATATTCAGAAATACTTTAATAATTTTTAGAGAACCTATCGTCTAAAACTCTGCAGGTGTTGTTGAAAATACCTATCAAGTTGAACGAATTTCCGATCCATAGTGCTCAATAAAGTAACATTCTGTGATAAGAAGGAAAGAAAACAGCTATTTTCGCAGGAATACATATATTGTACTTGACCAAACGAACATAAATACTATGATGCAAACATTTAGGCTTAATGCAAAGAATTGGGCAACATTTTGATTTTTAAAAATTTTGAATGCATTTAGAACTTGCTGAAATGCGTCTAAGTATAAAAAATTTAGCATTTTATGTACATTTTTTAGTGTACATAAAAAGCGACTATATTTATGAAATGCGTCTAAGTATAAAAAGAATGAAGCATCTATGCTTCCAGATGTACACAAAATGTAGTTTTTTATACGACCGCAACATTTTTTGCGTTCGTAATATGTTATGGCGATATCTGCGTCTGCGTCTGAAGACATTTTGGTTCGTAGACAATAACTTGAGTATAAGTGTATGGATCTCTATGAAATTTTGGCACAAGATTCCATACCACTAAAGGATGGTTGGGATTGTTTTTAGGGGGTATTGTCCTAGTGGTTTTATAATTAGGGGCCCAAAAATGTCAGTTTTACTGGTTCATAGAAAATAAATTGGTTCGCAGACAATAACTTTAGTATAAGTGTATGGATCTCTATGAAATTTTAGCACAAGGTTCCATACCTCAATAGGAGGGTTGGGATTGATTTTTGGGGTTATTGTTTTACCTGTTTTGTAAATAGGGGCCAGAAAGGGCAAAAAAAATTTGTCTGGTTTTAAGACAATAACTTGAGTTATTAAATTAAAGCACAAAGTTCCACACCACAATAGGAAGGTTGGTTAATTTTGGGAGTTATTGTCATAGCTGTTTAGGAATTAGGGGCCAAAAAGGGACTTACAAAACAATTATTTGTCTGGTTCACAGACAATAACTTGAGTATAAGTGTATTGATCTCTATTAAATGTTAGCACAAGGTTCCATACCACAATATGAAGGTTGTGATTTATTTTGGGGGTTATTGTCGGAGCTGTTTAGTAAATAGGGACCAAAAACAAGCATTTTTCATGTTTGAGGACAATAATTTGTGTATAAGAGTAAAGATTTCTATGAAATTTTACTACAAGGTTCCATACTTCAAAAGGAAAGTTGGGAATGATTTTTGGGGGTCATGGCCCAAACCGTTTAATAATTAGGGATCGAAAAGGGGCCAAAAACAACTATTTTTCTGGATAGCAGGCAATAACTTGAGTAAAAGTGTATGGATCTTTATCAAATTTTAGCACAAGTTTTCATACCACAAAGGGAAGGTTTGGGTTTATTTTGGGGGTTATTATAGTAGCTGTTAAGTAATCAGGAGCAAAAAAGGGGCTATCAAAAACAATTATTTTCTGGTTCACAGACAATAACTTGAGTATAAGTGCATGGATCTCTATAAGATTTCAGCACAAGGTTTCATACCACAATAGGAAGGTTAGGATTTATTATGAGAGTTATTGTCGTAGCTGATTAGGAATTAGGGGCCAAAAAAGAAGCATTTTTCATATTTCAGGACAATAATTTGTGTATTACACTATGGACCTATATTTAATTTAACCACAAGGTTCAATACTTCAAAAGTTTGATTGGGATTGATTTTGGGGGTCATGGCCCAAACCGTTTAATAATTAGGGGCCAAAAAACTAAGATTTTCTGGTTTCTGAACAATAACTTGAGTATAAGCCTATGGATTGCTATGTAACTGTGCCACAAGGTGTTATACCATAAAATAAAGCTTGGGATTGATTTTAGGGGTTATGACCCCAACGGTTTAGTTAAAAGGGGCCAAAAACAATATTTACATTTTGTATAAATTGCTAATGGGGTTTATTTCAAAGTCTTGAATTCTTGGGGTTCTTTAATATGCTGAATCTAATTGGGTATTCAGAATTTGGATTTTGGGTCCTGTTTTTTTAATTTATTCATATTAAGGTCCAAAGGGCCCAACATTAAACTTTGTTTGATTTCTTCAAAAAAATAGATTATTGGTGTTCTTTCATATGCTGAATCTAATTGTGTATTTAGATTTTTAATTTTTGGGTCTGTTATCAAATTGGTCTACATTGAGGTCCAAAGGGTCCAAAATTAAACTTGGTTTGATTTCATCAAAAAGTTAAAATTCTTGGGGTTCTATGATATGCTGAATCTAATCGTGTATTTAGATTTTGGATATTGTACCATAATACGTAAAAATTCCAATTTCCAAATTTTTAGTTCTTTGACCACATTTATTCTGTGTCAGAAACCTTTGATGTGTCAATATTTAATCACAATCCAAATTCAGAGCTGCATCAAGTTTGAATGTAGTGTCCATACTTGCACCAACTGTTCAGGGTTCGACTTCTGCGGTCGTATCAAGCTGCGCCCCGCGGAGCATTTTATTACAAGATGAAGAAAGGAAGACAAGGAGAAAAAAATATAAAAAGCAATACATTTTTAATATTTAGTTTAAATTGTTGACTTGGTAGCCTCTTCCGTTCGCTAGCGGTGGGGCAGGGGTGGAAGAAATTCGAGCAGCCGAGGTTCTGTTTTAAGCTGCCCTAAATCCTGGTTGTGATCATTCAATGTTTTGCAATAACTTTGCTATCACTGTCTGTTGTAATTCATGCTTTGCATTTTCGGTACATCTGCTTGACTTGTCTTCATTCTTAAATACATTAGATTATATAAATTACGTATTTCATCTGCTTGTCTCAGATTGATTTATGTCCATTTTTTTTACCTCAAATATGTGAGCACTACACAATTGTATACCAAAGTGACTTTCAGTTTGGTATAAGAAATTAATATACATGTAAACTCATTAAATATTCAGGGTATATATACTCAACAAATTTTATGTTACCTGATAAATTGTGAAAAATGAGTTTTTCATTTCCTGACGCATCTGAAATATAACCTTGTGGCGCAAATGAAAAACTATATGTTTAAAAAAAAATTGGGACCCTAAAAAAGTTTCGAATCATGCAGATATACCTTTACCTAAACCCAAAAATGTTCAGACTTTTAACAGATTGCCCAGCAGGAGTGTTTAAACGCTGAATAGACGTGCACCAAAAAATCAGCACGAGTTCTAAATTTTGAATAGATAGAGCATACTCTTAGAAGACAGTGAACTGATCGCTAAATATTAATAAAGGAGGTATGGGATATACGTGAATTGAAAAAGTCATATATAGAGCACCACGCCTGGTAAACCATCAAATCCCAACCAAGTGGTTAAGGCAGAAAAATCTTTCTTGAGTCTTCTGTTGCACTTTTCTGGTATAAAATGTCGACTTTTCAATTTATTTAATGAAAATCTGAGATTTTTTTTATCAATTAGAACGTAAACGAGGACTTGTCACGTTTATTACACGGACCAAAATAATTTAAAATGACAGTATATATAGAGGTCAACATACAGTCTTCAACAAAAGACAGGAGTTTATACAATATGCCAAGATCTAATCGTGTACAGTCTATAAAAGTTGTGAATCAATTTAACAGAAACAATCAAAGAGGCTTGTTTATGGGGGTATCAATATCCCATATCCCATTAAGTTTTTGTCCCAATATCCCATATCCCTATAATGTTTAGCCCTAATATTCCAATTAATATTTTTTATAGATATCCTCTATCCCTAAAACTATTTTGAAATATCCCAAAAAATCATTAATTCATTCCCAAACCCATTTTTGTATACAACATTCGTAAATACATGTTGTATGCGTTGTAGTAAGGATGTGGGCTTTTTCACAGAGAAAAGTTAATCTATATGTCTCTGAAATAACCAATATATTATTAAGCGTTTGTAACGTCAGTGGATAAATAGAAAGTTACTGTAGAGATAAGCATGTTATTTAACAGCAATTATCACTAAATCAGTAAAACATGAAGTCAGTGTCAGATCAAGGTTTTCGCTTCCTCTTTCCTCTCGTGGGTAAACGGGCAACATTGGTTGCAGATTCCTCCTCTAAATCCATCTCCACCTCTTCTTGTAATGTGACATCATTCATATATGATCCTGTACACACTTTTGTCATGCATGCATAATAGGATTCTTTAGAAATTACTATTACATCGTATTCAGCTTGAAAGTCATCTAATAGTAAAATTTCGATAACACTCTCTACTATAAATATTTCTGATGTTTCTGTAGTACTCTCAACGAAATCAAGAGGGTGGATTTTGTCCTGAGCAAACCACTTTCCCGAAACAAATTTGGCATCATCAGGCATTTTAAAGCAATCTGATGTGATGACAATATAAAAAGGAATGGTAGACCTTTGATATCAAGTTTAAAAATACATACTGTTGATCCCTTGCTATAGATTACATTTCTGATTTCCTGGATATCAAATGCAGTACCTACATTTCTTGTACATCCACTTTTAATTTTGAAAAATCTAGCTCATGAACATCTGGAGGTTTCCTTAAATAAACGACCATAAACTAAATGAAAATCAACAAAGCACTAAAATGACCTTTTCTAGTAAACTATTTTTAGAAATTTTATCAAGTGAGATGTAAATATTTCTGTTCTTATGTTCAAAATTCAATATCCCTAAAACGCATCAATATCCCATACCCCATTTATTTTTAGGACAAATATCCCATATTCCTAAAATTAAAATGGCAAATATCCCCGTATCCCAATATACCCAATACAAGCCTCATCAAAGATCTGCATTGACACCCTATTCTCCAAATAACAGAAACATTCAGGTATAAAGATATGTTTGAACATTTTTATCCAAAGAAATTTGATAGCCGTTTCAAAAATAAAAAATAAGTATAAAAAGTAAAGGTGTAACTTTATTCATGGAATGTTCATAAATAGACTATACAGGAATAAAAGCCCTGTTCATTGATAATTTTCTATGTTTTCTATGTATTGTGTGCGATTTTGTCCCATGTACATTTACTCCATATCCTTTCATTTTCTATAAAAAATCCTTTTCAAAAGAGGATTCATGACTGGTAAATCGGTATCTCCTGTTTTGGTGGTCTGCTTAGCTAAATGCAATCAAACTCAAAATAACTTTACTGTGGTCAACAAACTGAATTTAATTCAATTGTCTGCCTTAACAAGTGGTAAACATAGAAATGAATCTTCAATTGTATTTTTTAGGTTAATTGCACTAGACTAAATCAAGGATTTGTCCTCTTACTATACAAATCTTTGACTAAATCAATGTTTTTCTTTTGTTTCATTCATATGTGTCTATTTATGAATGATTCATATAGTCGTACACTTTCAACATACTGTGCAAAATATGTTTTTGCTTGGTCTCGTGCTTAATTAGTTCGATGCAATATGTGTATTCTGCTGTACATTTTGAACATTTATTTTCTTTCTTTGCTGTTTACAAAGAGGAATTTGTGTGCCTGGAAACTTGTTAACCAAATATTTTTTCGCGTGAACCCCCATGTTTTGAGACGGTCCCTGTACGCTGTGTGTGTTTAGTATTTCAACGTACTATTGTGCATTATGACAATAAACCTGGGAATAGTGTATTAATATATAATGTCACAGAATGAACTGATTATTTTTGAACGTTTACCACGTGATATTTTGTATTTCAATCATATCTTGGGAAAATGTCGGAAAGCATAAAAAATTAATAAAACGATGTTTCTGTTATAAATATTTATCTTAGATCGGAAAGACAGTGGTCGGAAAGCAGAAAGAAAGTTAAACAAAAGGATTTTCCTGTCAAAAATATTTAAATTTCATTAATAGATACTACCAGACCAAGAGAATATTCATTAAAATCATCAAATTTAAACTGAAACTAATTTTATTCTTAAAATATAATCTGGGACATAATATATTAGTATAATAGTCCCAGATAAAATCTAATTAAAAATGGTATGCATGTATTATGTCCCACAGGTTTGAACAGTGAATAAATTTATGAAAGTCATATGAAACAAAAAAGAACCATCGGAATGTCTGTCATTTTATTTTCAAGTTCAAACACCATTTTACAGTTGATCATGAATTATTGAACAGTATACATCGACTGACATTTTTCTTCAGGTTAAGTGAACTATATATTTGCATGTTGGATGTGTACAGAAAAATAATTTATCTTCAGATCTGTACTTTACATCTTTTGTATTTTTGTAAATAGTTTTTTGTGTGACGTGCCCATCTGACAAGCCCTTTCCAACTTATTTTAACAGGTTTTTTTCGGTCCAACGATTTACAGAAAAGAGCGCTAGGCTGAAGCTAGCAGCCACTCCGCTAGCAGCCAGTTTTCAGATATGTCTATAAACCCAAAAGTTGCATCAGACTCAAATGTTTTTTTTTTATACTATATATAACGTTTTTTAATTTAACAATCGAAGACACCATGCATGAGTTTTAGGGGTGGATCCAGGATTTTTGAAGGGAAAAAAGGGGGGTTAATTGCCAAAAACATATACTAGTATACCTCTGATCGGAGGATTGCAAAAAATTGTTGAACGATTTTATATGCCGAAAAAAAAGAAGATATTTTTCCGTTTAAAGGGAGGGTGGCGTACACCTACCACGCTTTATCTGAATCCTCCACTGAATTTTACATTTTCATTTTTGATCAAGTATTAAAAGACATTTGTATATTTTATTAGCACACTGCGCTGCACGTTGAAAGGGTGAGAAATAAAGTAAAAAAATATAGAACACTACAAGAGTGGAGAAATAAGGAATTTCTTTTCTAAAACACAATGTTAAATAGCATTTTTTTTCTTTAACAATTCAACCCTAAAAAGCATGGAAATGTGGAATAAAATTAATCTTTAAAAAATATGATTTACCTCCCTTTAAAAATTATTACAATTGAAATATCAAGTCTTCTTTGATGCGTAAAACAACTAGTACTTGTATCATAAGGTGTCAAGCATTTATTTATTGACAATTAATGATCATGTAACAAACAGTTGCAGAAATTATATATAATTAAGCTATTTTCAGTTTCATTTTATGCCCATTTCATGAGATTCATTATGAATATTCATGAACTTCGAATAACATTAATTTCGCGGAATATTTATCGACAGAAAGAAATCTTTACAGAGATAAAAATATAAAAAGAATAAAAATAAAACGAGATTATAGATACTGAAAACTAATCTTACAGAAAAAACATAAATATATCCCATTAAGCTTTAACATTGACAAATATGATCTGAAAAAAAGGAAGGGACTACTATTTAATTTTAATTCGGTTGGGGAATTTTAACTAGTTAAAACTGATAATAAGTAATGGAATGAATAAGCTGGCCTAGACGAAGTGAGAACTGAACATAACCTATCTTGTCGAAAACAGGATGAAATGTATATTCTACCCAAAATAAAGAATTATTATGTACGAAATCGAAAGTAAATTTTCGCGCGGTTTTGCCGGTCCCCAAAAATGAGCCTGCATAGAAACCGTTAAACAAGAATGACTATTGTGAAGCTTACACGCGATAACAGTCGGCCGCTTACTATTCATGAGGCCAACCTGCAATAATATTCATGAGCCTGTGAAAATATTCATGAGATGACCTGGGTTCGATGAAGTGTTGTAACAAAATATCGATTATAAGGATAAATAAAATAAGTTTGCTGATTATATTTGATATTTCTATAAATAACAATCAAATCTAAACTCAATGGGTGTCTTCTTCGAGGTCTGCGTTTACTTAATCAAGTATAAAAATCTACAGATGCTTCTTAGTAAAGACACATTCCATATAAAATTAAAAACCAATTGTTCAGAGAACAATTGAAGGTCTTTCAACCCATAAAGATCTATTTTGATATAGAACTATTAAAATTCGGTTTAAAATATCATATCCAGCGTCAAATGATAGCTAATTGTACACTGATTCCAAAAATATATGGTTTCTATACATTTTTTTTCTAAATAAGGGAGATAAATTGTTACTTCCGGTTTGAAAAATGTCACTTCCGGGTTTTATTTTATAGTTTACTTGATACTGATTCAAAAAATATATGGTTCAATATACTTTTACATTAATTAAGTACAAAAAATAGCTACTTCCGGTTTACACATGGTCACTTCCGGTTGGCTTTTCCATGGTCAAGTGGCTTGCAACGTAATGCAAAAAGTCCCATGGCTTTATCATGTATACATATGAGGTCAATATCTAGAACGTCAAATTTACCTATGACCTTGAGCTCAATTTCAAGGTCATAAACCAAGGGCTTCAAATCAAAAGACCATAGGTCTTAATGAGTTATATCACTATATGCCTAATTTTTAATATAAGAGGGGAGAAAACTCCAATTTAATGTTAGTTTACCCTTTCAACCAAAATTTATGTGTTACGACATGTCGCAATTTACAATTAAGTAAAAATATGTTGTCTATATCTTAAACGGTTTTTGAAAAAAATTGAAAATAAGCCAAAATCAAAATTTAAAATATGACCTTGACCTCTGACCTTGACCTTATTTTCTTTTTTTTGGACCAAGGACTTCAAATCAAAAGATCCTAGGTCTCTATCACTTATGGTTTACAAGATAGAAATGCATATCACTTATATCAAATGCATAAGGGGAAATAACTCTCATATGGAGTGTTCGTATGGCTTCGGTCAAATTGGACAAATCATGCAAAGGATATAACGAGCAATTTTATAAAATAAATTTGTCGCTTTCTTATACGGTTACGGAGGAGATGCAGTCACAAGGAAAACAGTGTTCGGGGAGATAACTTCTACAAAGAAAAGTATTCGGTTACGCAGGGTGAATTCCAAAGGCGCATAAACTGTTCGATATCATATACCGAACATCTAAGCGACATCTTGCGAAACAAAATTTATACGCAATAAAAGTGGCGGAAGAAGAAGAAAAAAAAAATAATAATCAGAACAAATACAATAGGTCTTTCCACCGGCAATAGTTAAGTTGGACAATAAGACATAACAGGTCCCCTAACTCTATAGTTCCCCCCTTTTCAACCTATGCTGACAAATTCATACCGGTCTAGTGGATTGTTGAGTGTTTTCGTGGATATTTGAGCCATTTAAAATGTCTGCAATATCTACCTCTACCTCTGGTACCATGGCCACCGTGGAGAATCTCTTATTTTGGCCAGGCAGCAATAGTTAAGTCAGAATATGTGACAAACCAGGTACAACCCCAACCCTTCACCCAATGCTGATAAGTTCGTATGGGTCAAGGGCATAAGTGATAAGAGCCCTTATAGAGGCAATATCTTCTTCTTCCTCTTGTATCATGGCCAACGTGGAGAATCTCTTAGTATGGCCAGCCGGCAACAGTTAAGTCGGACTATGTGACATGCCAGGATCCCAAACCCTTTGCTTCAAACTCATACGGGTGTAGAGCATAAGTACTATAGACCATCTTAGAAGTAATGTCTCCCTCTTCCTCTGGTAGTATTGGTTTAAAGAGAATAAAGTATTGTATGGGACCATGAATAATGTGGAGAATCTTTCAATTATGCAATCCGGCAATAGTTAAGTCGGACTTTGTGACATACCAAGTTCCCCCATCACACTCTTCCACCTGATGCTGACAAATTCGTAGGGGTCTAGGGCATAAGTGGTATGAGCCAAAGTTGGGGTCCGACACCCTAACTTTCAAAGTTAATAAAAAAAATTCTGAGGCAATACTTTTTTCCACACTAGGTGCAAATGAAAGTTGGGACCCTAAGGCATTCTTGACTGAAAAATCCAGGTGGGGTATAGCACGGATTTAAAAAAAAAAATGTTAATATAGCTAATTATTCATAAGTTCATAAGTGTTTCTCGTTTCTCGTTTTTATATAGATTAGACCGTTGGTTTTCCCGTTTGAATGGTTTTACACTAGTAATTTTTGGGGCCCTTTATAGCTTACTGTTCGGTGTGAGCCTAGGCTCCTTGTTGAAGACCGTACTTTGACCTATAATGGTTTACATTTATAAATTTTGACTTGGATGGAGAGTTGTCTCATTGACACTCATACCATCTTCTTATATCTAATTAGTTATGTCCTTGCACATACTTTGATTACTAAAATAAACCCTGCGTTTCATCAAAACTAAGCCGGCAATACTGTTACAGAAATGATTCAATTAAACAGATTTGTTTGACGTAAAGTATAGAGTACGAACGCAACTTTGCATTCTTGTCTAGGCCATTTTTTCTTTAAGAACTATTTAGAGGATGCCGAGAATAAAAGCTATTTCCTATCGCACAAAATGTTTTGATGGAAAACTCGATACCATGTAAATTTAAATAATGTATTTTTTAGTGTTGACAGTTGAAGTGAAGTCTTAAAGCGTGCAGCACCTGCACGATGTAAAAGCACATACTTTTGTTTTAAAATATTGAACAGGAAATGAAATTTCAAAATTCATTGAATAGTGTTTTCGACTAAATTGAAGTTTAAACAGATACTGTAGTGGTAATATAAAATAAAAACGTTTTAGTAAGTTTGAATCTTATGCAACTTTTGGGTTTATAGACATATCTGAAAACTGGCTGCTAGCGAGTGGCTACTAGCTTGAGTCTAGGGAAAAGAGCGACGATTTACAGAAAAGAACAAAATCTAAAAGACACTAAGGCACCGCTTGACTACAATATTTATTTCATATTTATATAGCACGAAATTTTGATATTGTTAACAATTCCTCGTAATAAATGAACGCATAACTCTAACTTCGATTGTACATTTTATAGGGATATGTAGACAAAAAAAAAAAAAAAAAAAGACAGTCTAACTTGGTTTTTAGTTAAACAATTTTTTTTATATATGTACAAGTAATCATTTGCACACTGTACAATATAAATCACTCCTGTTATAAACCATAAAACAAAATGTGTCTTTTGATTAACACATCCGCATAGTATCGAAATACAATAAGCATTTTAATAGAATAATGATTTTGTTTTTAAATAAAACTTTCAATTAGTCTTTGAATGTAAAAAGAAATGAAGGAATAAACAACCTGTGACGAAGAGAATGTATTATTCATGTAAGTCCCAGATGCGACAAATTGTCATGAAATAAATAAACTGTAAACATTGTTTTTTGACTATTGAAAAGTATTATAGATTTGAAGAAAATGTTAGCTGAAATAGATCAGCCATATACGACCAACAAATATGTCAAGATAACTTATCCTTAACATTTATTGTTATTAGATAATAATTTTTCTCCCTTTCTGCGTTTTTGCTTTTATTTTAAAACTATACAAGTGTGGACACAGATCAGTGTGGATAGTATAGTTGGATGTTTGACAGTGTTTTCTGACAAAGTTCTCTGTTTTTCCCCATAGGGTTCTATGTTAAACTGTGTCGCACAGTGACAGCCAACCTGTACCAAACACTAAAAATTAGCAGTGTCGTTTATTTGATATTTAGTTTTAATGTTCAAGACTCTCATGGAGGAGACACTAATTGCATGGAATACCAATGATTCTGATAAAATATGTTCCACAACTTTGATTTTGGATAGCAGCAAAACTCAAAATTAGGAGAGGAACACATTAGGTCATTTCTGCAAGATGTGATTTTAATATGCGAGATGGCATGTAATATTTGTATGATTCTATTTTAATATGCGAGATGGCATGTAATATTTGTATGATTCTATTTTAATATGCGAGATGGCATGTAATATTTGTATGATTCTATTTTAATATGCGAGATGGCATGTAATATTTGTATGATTCTATTTTAATATGGGCATGTAATATTTGTATGATTCTATTTACTTGGGTTTGTCCACAAAAACTGTAAATTAGTCAAGGATCTTCCCAGTATCATTAGTAAAGGATTTCTTTTAAATGTCGAAATTGTTTCTTAGAAGATATCTAATTTTTTTTTTATCCAATGGTTTTAAGTTATGACAATACTTGGCATGACGCTTAAGGCTAGATGAGCTAGAAAGTAAACTTCTGTGTTATTTTAGTTCTTTCTTCGAAAATGTCTTCTTCAAGGCCTGGTCGAAGTTAAAAAATAAAAATTGGACCAGAACGATAAATTATCATTTATATTTTTTATCAAGGATTTTAATCTTATTGTTAAAATATTTGTTCATATGCATACCGGTTCCAACTATATGTCCCCATTCATACATTTCGTCAAATAGCAATATCTTGATAGATTTTGCAATATCTTGATAAAAAAAGGCTTAATTATGTTCCCAGATTATATCAACAAAAATAAATAAAAAGCAAATGTTATCGTACTATTAATGTTTATCCTAACATTTAAGTTTTTAGTTTCTTGATATAAAGATGTCAGCATATTGCCCGGTGGCATTGGGTGTGGTAATATACAAAATATACAAGTCCATGGAAGCGTATAAGGGCCGTGCACTTGATAAATATGTCGAGATAAATCACAAATTTAAATCGATTTGTTTACATATATTGCAACAAATGGATATAATTTAGAACGATATAACGCATTATTGCTCAATAAAGCTATTAATATATATCGACTTATTTAAAAATATTTAAATCGATAATAATTTAACTCGATGTATGTTAAGTGAATATATTTTTTATCAATTTGTCGTAATAATGTCGACAACTCTATTTCATTTATATTGATGTACGAACAAAAATTGCAACATATCGAACAAAAATATGTCGATAAAAAATTTTCATATGTTAAGTGAATATATTTTTTATCAATTTGTCGTAATAATGTCAACAACTCTATTTTATTTATTTTGATTTGCGAAGAAAAATTGCAACATATCGAACAAAAATATGTCGATAAAAATTTTAAACACGAAGCCTTGTCATTCGGACAATTGGTGGGAGATTCACTCAGACAGTGCCAGCAGTAAGGGTATAAAAGTTTTACTGCTGTCCGTACGTACACAATGTATATATGTGCACGCACGTGTATCCTTCAAATTTTCATCAGCTTATAACCCTTCAAGTGAATGATTTGAAACTTTGTATGCAACCTTTACACGATGGGGTTTACTGTTTCTGCGATTTTCATATAAAATGATTTCATTTAATTGATCAGCCACTGCAGCTTTGACGTTGCTATTATTAAATATTAACAATACAAACAGGAAGATCTTAACACGAAGCACAGAAATCCACGAGACAATTCGGTTATAATTGGATTTTTTTTCTTCTATAATTTTCAGCTTATCTAAACAATTCTTTATTGGTGTTTAAAAAATTGATAATCTTACTGTCTAGTAACTCACATTTCGGACATAGATTGGTCGAAATTCATTGTTATATTGTGTGAATCTCAGAGAATGCATAAAAAATATTATGACATATAAATATGATTTTGTTTATAAAAAATAGCTATAAAACGTTTTAATTGAAGATTGTAAGATAGAAACCCTATCTTACAAAATTACTAATGTATTATCGGATTTCCAAATCATGATCATAAATTGCAAACTTTTTCGAACTTTTTTTCTTCTTTAGATTCGGTAATTTAACTATCATGCACAATGGAGAAACCCGAGTGTAAGAGGCTCGATGTAAGCTTATTATTTGTCTTTGGCAGATGACCCTGAAACGAAGTAAATTATAGTTGTATCCCCTAAAAGAGAAAACTTGAATGACAACAACGCGTCCAAATACAAATAGGCGTAGCACAACAACAAAAAATGTTGCTTAAAAAACGTGAACCTTATTGGCTTTTTGGTTTGATCAGCGAATTCAGTTATATATTATAGATACATGATTAAACCTCATTCCTTATATGAAATTTAGAAAGCCGACATGAATTCTTGATACAACTGTCTTTTATGTTCATGATTAGAACACAGTGGCTTATTGCCCCCGCCCGATAACAAAACGTCGTCCCCTTACGCCGGTATGAAAACAATTTGTAATGTGTACTCTTCTTTGTTAATCAAACTTTACGTTTCAAAACTACACTTTGGGGATTTAGTAAAAGGATAACATATGAGTTGTTAAACACTCGTCAGAAGTAAGCAGGAGTTACAGAGCCACTTCAGTATGGCCTTTATAAACATAACATGTCACGAGTATGGTTTCAAACGATTCAACTATCCACCAAAGACCAAATACTGCAGATGTAAACAAATACAGAACACCGTACGGCCTTCAATAATGAACAAAATAAATATTGTAACGTAAGCCATGAAAGGCCTCTATACAAGAAAAAAAAAACAATTTAAAAGAGAAAGCCAATGTTCCGATTAATAATTAAAAAAAAACAATAAAATAAAAACAAAGCAGAAAGTATTGAAAGGCAGTCACTGAATAACAAGCTGTTGACTTGAGATATAGGAATCTTAGAATGTTGTGGGGTTTAACATATTTGCGAGCGCTCAATACCATCAAGAGCAGTGTTGTACTAGTACAACATGTCTATCAAAAATCTTATTTATTTTTACATCGCCTGCATGTTAGAATTTAAAGTTGTTAATATATACTTGAATAATGCTTTCATGACAGAGCTAGGACTTTTTCACAATTTTCTATTTTGTAGACCACTCTAATATTAAATATTAGTTGAAAAGTTTAGAAAATCCGTAGGCATTTACTTAGAGAAACACTTTTGCCTTCTAAGAGCTTACAGCAAAAAATGCCACATCTTCCTGTCAATGCATAGTTGTGTCATTAAAATTTTGGAGATGCTGAATTAATGCCCGTAATTCTTCAATTTTCTTCATCTACTAGATATGACTTTGTATCGAACATTACGAGCATAAAAAAATAAGTCTAAATATTGTTATATGAGCTCGTATAACTTTCTTTTCAAAAGAAAAGCTTATTAAAGTCTTAACTTAAATAATGGATTTAAATGATAATTCTAAATATCTCTATATATTCAAAAATTGCAGCATTGTGAAAGTTTACTTTGCAAATGTTACTTTCAACGGACCAATCAACGGACCGAGTTTTTAGTATGTTTTATGTTACTCATTACGTCACCCTTTTGGTATCGCTTGCGACTTCTGTCTCAGAAAGCGAGACTAAGGGGATAGTGATCCGGCGGCGGCGATGGCGGCGTCGTTAGCTCTTAACTAAAAACCTTAATATTTCAGAAGGTGGAAGACCTGGACGATTCATACTTTGTATATAGATGCCTTATGTTACGAACTTTCTGTTTGTCATATGACCGTTGTCCTTGACCTCATTTTCATTGTTCACTAACTACTTTAAAAAATGTTAATTTCTCACTTATTATAAGTAATAGAATAACTATATTTGGTATGTGCATACCTTGTAAGGTCCTCATGCCTGTCAGACAGTTTTCACTTGACATCGACCTCATTTCATGGTTCAGTGAACAAGGTTGTTTTCAGGGTTAAGTCCATATCTCAGAAACTATAAGAAATAGGTTTTCTATATTTGGTGTATGGAATGATTGTAAGGTGTACATGTCCAACTGGCAGGTGTCATCTGACCTTGGCCCCATTTTCATGGTTCAGTGGTCAAAGTTAAGTTTTTGTGTTTTGGTCTATTTCTCAGATACTATAAGTCAATTACATTTGGTGTATGGGATATTTGTAAGGTGTACATGTCTGTCTGGCAATAATCATCTGACCTTGACCTCATTTTCATAGTTCATCGGTCAATGTAAATTTTTCCTTGTTTGTTCTGTTTTTCAGATCCTATAAGGTATAGGTGAACTATATTTGGTTTGTGGACTGATTGTAAGGTGTATATATTGGTCTGGCAGGTTTCACCTGACCTTGACCTTTTTTCATATTTCATTAGTTAATTTTAATTTCTCTGATTTGGTCTTTTTTCAGATTCTATAGGGATAGTAGAACTATATTTGGTGTATGGAACAATTGGAAGGTGTGTATGTCTGTCTTGCAGGTGTCAGTTAACCGTGACCTAATTTTCATGGTTCATTGGTCAAGGTTAAGGATTTTTATGAGGTTGTTTGAGATACTTTTTTCGATATGTTAACCAGACTTGTTGTATGGAATGATTGTATGGCCTACATGTCATTCTGAAAGGGTTTATCTCACCTTGACCTCATGTACATTGATCATTTAAATGTTTATTTAATGTAATGCTTGTGGTATAAACTTCTTTTTTTATACTTTCAACATGAATTATATTATGAACACTAGAACAGGCGAGACATTTCAGTGTGTCCACTCGTGTTTAATTAAAGTATAATTTCTCTAAATCTACACACGGGATAAGTTTGATAATTTTAATGTAACTGTAAGAAGTCAGTGTTTTGAATTTGGTAAAAAGTTTACTAACAGCATAGTTAAGCTTTTCCAATTAAAAATAATCATCTATCTGCTGTTGGTTTTAGGTGCAGGGACTTTGTAAACTAACATTGCTTTGTATAAATCATCATTTCAAGGACCCTTACTCCAACAAAGATCGAAAGATTCTTCTGAGAATTGCACCATCTTGTCTCATTGATCTTTCTGCAATTTGCTATATCAAGATAGCAGTCAAAACTGCAAAAATTGTCACGAAATAATCGGTCAAGGGACCACAACTCCTAAACGAGTTTTTGTATTTTTCTAAATTTTTTACTTTACATATTTATTGTTATGTTGATGATTAAACAGTCATATTTTTATTCTAGCTGCTATGGTTTTCAAATGAATAGTAAAAAACTGCCAACAGTATCGGTAAAAAATGACATACAAAGGGCAATATCTCTATTTTGGGTCGATAGATCGACTTGAATTTTCATGGAAACAGATCTTGTCATGCTGAACAAGAGATTTTGCCTCCAATTTTTTTCTATCTAAAACCGTTTCTGATATATAAACCACATGTTTTATTACAAAACAAACATTTTGGCTAAATTTGGTATAGCCGTTTCAGAGAAGAAGGATTTTAAAGAAACGGGATACAGACGATGGCCGGTTGACTCAAATTGATGGCACTTGACCCTGCGTGTCAGATGAGCTTAAAATGACATGTAAAGGCCAATTACTTAATGACAAGTCGATTGATCAACTTGAATTTTTCGGTTGAGATAGAATTTGTAGTGCTAAACAAGGTTTATCGTTTCAGTTTTCTTCTTCTTTCCGCTACGGGTATATAAGCCATGTAAAGCATTTTTACCATGGCGACCGAAATTGTTGATGGATTAAAATCCAAACATGTTTTTTTTCTGTGCTGGAACCCTAAGGAACAATCCTATCAACATTTGAACCTGTCCAGTGATTTTCTTTAAAATCGATCGGACGAATGGATGGTGGACACCAAGTGATGGCAATAGCTCACAGGCCTTCATCCTGATGAGCTAAAAACTTGAACTAAATAATAGGTGCGATTATATTTCTATTAGGTTGAGTATTATTGAATAGTAAATATACTTAATTTTATCTAATAACCAACTTTACACACAAATGAAGATTAGCGAAACGATGTTTTTTATGTGGTGTTGTTATACCAGTCCACCGTCCCAGGTCGTAATTCAATGTAATTATATTTATATATATGTAAATAGTTCATCTAAATATTGATAAGTTGAATGAGAAAGGGCATCAGGTAGTAAGATGCATGAAGTAGAAAGATAAATTAAACAAGAGATCTTAGGATAATGTAAAATGAGGAAATGCACACGAAGCTTGAAACTTGAATAAATCTACAAGTTGGAGAGGCCAAAATCTACCAGATTGGGAAAGGGAAGAGAAAGCGGATGAAAGATGCAGTCAATATTGTTAAATACTTAAAATAAATACAACACATAAATTAATGTATGAGCTTTTTCAAAATTCATTTGAATAGTCCCTACAGGCATCCGACCCTACCTGTAATTATAAGAGGGTAATTTTTCACACGTAAGTTAGTCATGTCGCAGTATAAGGTTTCAAAACCTAATAAGAAACTTTGTGGAAATTATCTTTTCATTTATAGACTTTAAAGATTTTGCAACTTGCTAGTCTCCTTCGATTACAAAAAAAATCTATTTTCTTTTCGGTTCTTTTCGGTCCTTTGGGGTTCTTTTTGGTCCTTTAAATCATTAAAATCGATAAATGAAAGATAGTTTCCAAAAAATTTCTTATTAGGTTTTGAAACCTTATATTGCGACTGGACTAACTCACATGCGAAAAATTATCCTCTTATAATTACAGGTAGGGTCGGATGCCTATCTTATATACTACAAGTAGGGGCTATTCAAATGAATTTTGAAAAAGCTCATTCATTAATTTATGGTTATATTTATTTAAGTATTTAACAACATCGACTGGATCTTTCATCCGCTTTCTCTTCCCTTTCCCAATCTGGTAGATTTTTTGTTTCTGAGATCCAATCTGTAGATTTAATCAATTTTCTATCTCCGAGTGCATTTCCTCACTTTTTCATTCTCCTAAGATCTCTTGTTTAATTTCTCTTTCTACTTCATGCGTCTTACTATCTCTCTGGCACCCTTTCTCATTCAACTTATAAATAGATAGACGAACTATTTACATATATATAGATATAAGGAGATGTGGTATGAGTGCCAATGAGACAACTCTCCATCCAAGTCAAAATTTATAAAAGTAAACCATTATAGGTCAAAGTACGGTCTTCAACACGGAGCCTTGGCTCACACCGAACAGCAAGCTATAAAGGGCCCCAAAAATTACTAGTGTAAAACCATTTAAACGGGAATACATATAATTACATTAAATTGAGCACAGGTTTTTAATTTGTTAATAATCCCCATGCACAAGATATTGCTATCTAAAAAATATAATATGCATATGAACAAATATTTTAATAATAAGATCAAAATCCTTGATAAAAAATATAAATGATAATTGACCATACTGGTCCAATTTTTATTTTTTAACTTCGACTAGGCCTTGGAGAAGACATTTTCGAAGAAAGAACTAAATAACATAGAAGCGTACTTTCTAGCTCATCTAGCCTTAAGCGTAATGCCAAGTATTGTCATTACTTAAAACCATTGGATTTCAAAAAACCATTAGATATCTTCTAAGAAACAATTTCGACATTTAGACGAAATCTTTAACTAATGATACTGGGAAGATCCTTAACTAATTTACAGTTTTTGTGGTCAAACCCAAGTAAGAAATGACCACCAGTACATGCATGCAGGTTCTCATATACCATCTCGCATATTAAAATCACATCATGCAGAAATGCCCTAATGTGTTCCTCTCCTTTGAATTTTGCTGCAGTATCCAAAATCAAAGTTGTGGAACATATTGTATCCGAATCATTGGTAATCCATGCAATTAGTGTCTTCTTCATGAGAGGTTGGCTGTCACTGTGCAACACAGTTTAACATAGAACCCTATGGGAAAAAAAAGAGAACTATTTTTGTCAGAAAACAGTCAAACATCCAAATATACTACTCGGATGGAGAGTTGTCTCATTGGCACTCATACCACATCTTCTTATATCTATCCACACTGATCCGTGTCCACACTTGTATAGTTTTAAAATAAAACCAAAAACACAGAAAGGGAGAAAAATCATTATTTAAGGACAATTTATGTTAAGGAGTTGATTTCCAATTAAGTTATCTTAACATATTTGTTGGTCGTATATGGCTGATCTATTTCCGCTAACATTTTCTTCAAATCTATAATACTTTTCAGTAGCCAAAAAACAATGTTTACAGTTATTTATTTATTGACAATTTGTCGCATCTGGAACTTACATGAATAATACAGTCTCTTGGTCACAGGTTGTTTATTCCTTAATTTTTTTTTAATTCAGACTAATTGCTACTTTTATAAAAAACAATAACATTATTTTATTAAAATGCTTATTGTATTTCCATACTATGCGAATAAAAGTCTTTGGTATTAAATGTTCATCAAAAGACACATTTTGTTTTATGGTGTACAACAGGAGTGATTTATATTAGTGTAAACAATATTTTATTTTGAAAATAATAACGTAAACATTACAATAAGACAGTTTTATTAGGATTGGAAAACAAGTGAATTTTCACTTTTACAAATTCATCTCCCAATTTATATTTATATTGTACAGTGTGCAAATGATTAGTTGTACATATATATTTTTTTTTTACTCAAAACCAAGTTATACTGTCTTTTTTTTTTTGTGTGTCCACATATCCCTATAAAATGTACAATCTAAGTTAGAGTTATGCGTTCATTTATTACGAGGAATTGTTAACAATATCAAAATTTCGTGTGTATATAAATATGAAATAAATATATGTATGCTCTTTTCGGTTCCTTTTCGGTTCTTTTCGGTCCTTTTCGGTCCTTTCCGGTCCTTTTTTTTTCATTTCTGTAAATCGTCGCTCTTTTCTGTAAATCGTTGGACCGGTCTGTTTACTATATAAAAAGATTTGATTGGACAATGGATATCATATTGTTTCCAGTCAGGCACTTAAAGGGTATACAGAAAAAAGAATAGCTAAATGTGAACCAATTTTTAAAACTTATTAATAATAATACAATTTTTACTATAAAGCAAGATTTGATGGTTTGATTGTTTTATTTGATATGATAATGAAAGTTTTCTGCACACAATTGCTATATTCTTAATATTGGAAGGTGAAACATGATCATTTATCATCATCATGTTTAATATAAATACTTTTAGTTTTTTATTATCAATACAATTTACACGAAAAGATAAAAGAGAGATTACTGCATGAGATATATTTTTTTCTTTTTTTTTGTAGAATCATAAAAAATAAATTCGAATTGTTCCCTGTTTCTCCTTCATCTTTCTATTCATAAAATGTTACTCGGCTCACCACCCAAAAAGTATAAACTGCTGTCGGCAAATAATTTTGAAAGTTTTGACTGGTTTCGGATTTCGCGCTTCTTTTTGGATCGTAATGACGAAATAATATAGATTTCATTTCTCGCCAAAATATTTAAAGAACTAGATCGTCATAAAAATTGAAATGGGAATTGGGAACCATTAATTTTCTAGATGGAAACTTGTATATCAAATAATTAATAATGTGGCAAGAATATGGTTTCATTTCTTATTGCATTATTGTCAAATTTTAATGCACTAAGCAAATAAGAGTATGAGTTTTAAAAATTGTGTTACTATTTTTATTTTAAATGAAAGTTAGTAAATATGCAGTTATTGTAATTGTCGAAGAGTGCCTTTATAATATTGATGGTCATATTCCCTTTATAACGACAACTGCAATGACCCTTAGAGCATTGCGAGCCACTGATTTCTCAAACAGTTTTCAACAAAGTGATCTGACGTTATTTGTGTCTTGTAGAATATATACAGTAGTTGAGAGTGCAAAATTTCACGTAATTAGCAGAGACATATGTATTATATGTCTCTGTAATAAGTAACAAGAAATAATATTTCATTAAATTAAAATATGACATTAAAACTGCTCATGCTTTACGTTTTTTAATCCATCTCAAAATTGGTTACTTTACCTTTCCTGTACCCCCTTTAGCCGATGCTTCTTTTTATCTTTCAAGTGCCTAACTGGAAACAATTTTGATATTCATTGACCAATCAAATCTTTGTATATAGTAAACACACTGTTACTACGCCTACCAATCAATTCTTTATTTATTAATCATTGAATTTAGGTGTCAATCTTAATTACAATGTCTGAGCACACAACCAAACAAAGTTTACAAGCAAAGCATTTAAACTCTTGATTAACATGCTATATCATTTCAACTCTAAAGCTTTTCATACATTGTGATAGCCAGTTCAATCAGTTGAAGCTTACAGAGCCCTCTACTATCTTGTGAAATTTTGGGGTGGAGGGTCGTTTTATCTCGTGGATATTAAACCCCATATTTCACATTATATTATCATCTACAACGCATTCAATAGACAAGTTTAACAAGAAACAGAAAAGCGTCCAGCGTCGTTTCTAACATATATCCACAGGTACATACATGTATATACACTCTAAAATTTTAAAAAGTGGGACAATCAGGAATAAACCTCCCCAGTATGACAATTAACATGTCGGCTTCAGTGTATATAAAAATAAGAAGATGTGGTATAATTGCCAATGAGACAACTCTCCACAAGAGACCAAATGACACAGAAATTAACAATTATAGGTCACCATACGGCCTTCAACAATGAGCAAATCCCATACCGTCACAACATACTTGGTTGAAAACGATATGCAGCTATGGAACCAATACCTTTACAAAGGACGACTAACCACCTCCAAGGATGGCACAGCAGCTTGAAGAAGATGATCTAAGTACCACACCCAAAAATATAAACTCTACTCAACTATATTAAGGAAGAGCAAGCCTACAGGAACTGAAAGAACGTCTTCAGAATTGTGAAGTTAGTGTGTTTCATTATGCTAGCATTCCCTCTTATCTGTTACACTTGGACTGATGTGTTGTGATGTTTATGTTATGTTTTATGTGTGCTTTACTGTTGGTTGTGCTAATGTATTACTATTGTTGTACCTTCTGTGTGCTTAACAGTAACTTTTTATAATTCATGAAATATGTGTGCTTTATTGTATTAAGCTGTCTATTATGTGTGCTTTATTGTATGAGGGTCTGGATGGGAAAAAGGGGGTTGATAGGCCTTCATTTCTCTATTCTTTAAGTTTTAGCCATTGTATTTCAGCACCCATTATTCTCTATTATTTAATCTCTTTTTGCCTATTTTTCTCTATTCTTAATTTGTTTACCCATATTTCTGTAGTAATGGCTTATTATTCTCTATTCTGTAAACCCCATCCAGAAACCTCTTGTATTAAGCTGTTTATTATATGTGCTTTGATGATACTTCAATTACACATTATATGTGCAAAATAAAATATGTCAATATTTATGTCAATATTGTTATTTGTTTATGTTTATTTTATATTCTATAAGTTACATTGATTAAATAAATACCTTTAATTACCTGTTGTACTATTTCTTAACAAATTAATCTCTGTCAAAACAATTCCCGATTGTCCCACATTTAAACTTCCCAATTATCCCACAAACATCTTCCCGATTGTCCCACAAAATTTCATTACTTTTTTACTTGTAATTTCAAAAAGTGGGACAATCGGGAAGACACAACTGGGGAAGTACCTGAACCTAACATTCGTTATCGTTTTTTGATGCAATCGAAATTATTGACTCTTTGTATTGTTTCGGTTAAAAGAATTTCAATTTAGGTGAAAAGCTTGAAATGAAAAATTTCAATTAAAATTAGTTTTTCAATTTATAAAAGAATATTCTTGAATTTAGCTGTATATTATTTTTGCCAATAACAAGTTTCTTTTTGACGGCGACAGTAAATTTAAGTCATGCAAATATTAAACGGCTGGTACATGAAAGGTGCAAACTTTCCAATTTATTGTGCGCAACTATTTTTTGTGTATTCGATTTCAAGAAATTAATTAACAGAAACTCGGTTTGATGTAGAATATATTATTTAATTTCATCTTGCCGAATCATGTGGTCTAATTCAGTATAATTCTTATATGATTTGCATATCTATGAATACTTGTATTGGATTGGTCAATTAGAATTTTTCTCTTGGTTTACACTTCGATAAACCATGTTTCCGAAACTACTTCCGTAACCTTCACTGTGATTTATTCATGCGCGATACACATGCATGCAGGGATCCAGGGATTTTCAGCAAATTCAAATTAAAAAACAAATACATAGCAATTGTTTCTCTTCTAATGCATATATAACAAAAAAAAAAAGAAATAATGCATTAAAGCTTTGAAAATGTATAAAAAAAATTAAAATTTGAATAAAATTCCGGGAAATTTCATGAATGATTTAGCGAATTAACGTTATGGCAAAACACGACGTCATACGAATGAAAAATTTTCAAGGGAACGGTTATTTCGTTACTTGTTCGCTTCAAATTCGGATAATATCTCATTAAAATGAACTTTTTGAGGTAGGTGCTATTTCATTTTAGATTTTGTTGCATTTATCGAACATTTATGGATTTTGGAAAGTCAGTGATGGCGGCCAACTTTTTTATTTTTATCTTTTTTTTTTATAAAAAGTTATGGATTTATTTTTCATATGTTTTTGCATAAATCCGCGCAAATGTAGTAACTTTTCAACAGGTAAATTTCGCGCAAACGAGGTGCGTTTTGTCGCGCAAACGTGGATTTTTTTCGCGCAAACGTAACGCGCCGGATAAAAGACCGACAAAATGGAATTATTCTTCTATATGATTGTGTATTAAAATCCCGTTAAAATTACCTCAAAATAGATTATCTATAATATTGTCAAGAAACAGAATTTTTTAAAAATTTAAACAACTTGTGACTGTCTCTGGTACCCGGAGAGTTGTCTCATCGGCAATCAAACCATATCTTCTTATTCTATTAAATGTTAATAGAATAAATTTAATTTTATTGCAAAAATCAAACATATTTATGATTATGATTACTAGTATGTATTGACATGATTGATGAAACATCCAGATCAACATACATATATTTATAATAATGCGTCTTAGATTTTGATTGCATTCTCATGATATATTGAACAGATATATCATGTTAAGGAGAGTATTTGCGAAAAATACCAGTCGAGAGAATATTAAATTTCGCGAGCCGTAAGGCGAGGAAATTCATTCTCAAGACTGGTATTTTCGCAAATACCCTCAAGAACATGCTATATCTGTTTAATTGCACCGAATGTTAACGTTCAAAACGCATTGATGATCGTGACGTTACAAGCGTCCAGTCAGATAGAGTATTTTTTGGCAAATACCACGGCAGAGAGGGTAAAAAAGGCATATCCTTTTTGCATATACCCCAGCGGCGTTTAAAAATGAACGATATTCATTTGATAACAGTAAATTGGTGAAAAATACACTGGCTATCAACCAATCAAAACCCAGGATTCTTACGTAAGGTGTAATTAATTTTTCAACGTGATGATAGATACAAAAATACCTTAGAATCTTATCATATTCGATTATGAAAATGTTGATTTCATATTAAAGTGTTTTGCTTCTCTATTTATTCAACCCTAAATTAATTTAATACTAAATATTACATTACTCTGGAAATGGTCTAACACTATATTATGTCCCATCATGACCGTATAAACACGATTGTATAAAATGTTACTGTCTGTTTACACACACGATGTATCTCGTTGTCACATAGAAATTTAGAGATAAACAAAAAAATCGCCTACTTTTAAATCAAATTTGTAGCAAGAAGATTATAATCAATTTGGAAATAAACTACATCATGGTAAACTTTAATTTTTCCTCTTCTTCATGGTAGACGCTGCTAATGTATATCATCAGTAAAAGTATTTTATTGATTTTTTTAAAGCTGACCACTCTTTCGAAAAATGACATTGTCCTATAAGAATAACGGCAAATGTAAGCCATTTGACATCACTGTAAAAATCCAAATTTGTAGCAAGAAGTTCAAATTTTATTTCAAAATAATTTCTATCTTTAAAAAAATAAATATTAAGGATTCTGGTGATAGAAGTACCTAAGAAAACCACTGAAAAGAAAATTGAATATCGTCTTGTAAAGATTTTTTCCCTATAACTTCTATACAACGATTTTATCCATGTAGGGTATCTAAATTCACGCATGCGCAGTATCGACCGGACTGATTATTGATGAATTTCAACTTTTTTACATTTCTTACTTGTATGGCAAGCCGTTTTACTATTTATTCTAACTTCAAGATATCTCATATAATATATAAGATATCTTATATAATCTAGTTTTATAAGATATTTTGTAAACTTTATAAGATATCTTATATACTTTATAAGATATCTTCTAAAATTATGAGATATCTTCTAAAATATATAAGATATCTTATAAAGTTAAGAAGATATCTTCTAAAATATATAAGATATCTTATAAAGTTTAGAAGATATCTAATAAGTATTTTTATATAAAATATCTTATAGACTTTATAAGATATCTCATATATTTTATAATATATATCTTATATAGTTTATAAGATAACTCATATAATTTATAAGATATCTTATAAAGAATATTATATGAGATATCTTTTAAACTATATAAAATATCTCATAAACTATTTAAGATATCTTATAAATTATATAAGATATCTTATAAAATATATAAGATATCTTATAAACTATATAAGATTTCTTATACAGTTTATTAAATATCTTGAAGTTAGAATAAATAGTAAAACGGCTTGCCATAAACTTGCCCTTGTTTAACTGATATAAGATATGTTGCGCGACATTTCAGTAAACAAGAGCAATTGAGAAATTTAATTTTTATACGATTATGAAAAAATATCGACAAATTTGTAAACAAAAATCAAACACAGTTATGGCATGGTATTGGTTGCAAAAATTTGATATTTTTCACTTAAATGCAATATTTTTAATTTAATTGGTATATTTCTTCATTTAAATGCAATATTTTTATTCAAATGGTATAATTTGTCATTCAAATGCAATATTTTTATTTGAATGGTATATTTGTTCATTTAAATGCAATATTTTTTATTCAAATGGTATAATTTGTCACTCAAATGCAATATTTTTTATTCAATTGATATAGTAGTTTTTTATTTATATGCAATAATTGCATTATGGGAAATTCTTTGACGTCATAATGTCAAATATGCAACAATGTTTGTGATTGGTCGGTAATTGTTTGGATTTCTCCCCTTTCTTTCTAAACATGAGTGATCAAGAATTAAAAAACGCGTCAGAATATCGCCCCTCTAACTAAATCTGGCGTTCGTGCGAGTTCAGCACTGGCTGTTAAAATCTTCTGGTCCTAACTATTATTTCTATTGCAAAATTTCGATGGTCAAAACGTTCTGACCACAACTTTTCAAAAACTTTCATTATTTATGGACCTATATGCAAGTATAACGTTTTTTGGAATAGATTAGACACCGTTGGTTTTCCCGTTTGAATGGTTTTAAACTAGTCATTTTTTGGGGCCCTTTATATCTTGTTGTTCGGTGTGAGCAAAGACTACGTGTTGAAAACCGTACTTTGACCTATATAATGGTTTACATTTACAAATTATGACTTGGATGAAGATTTGTCTCATTGGCACTCATACCACATCTTCTTATATCTGTATACAACGTAAACCAGACGTTTCTTAGATTGTTTTCTTTTTTTTTAATAAATCCTTTGCCGCCTGTTGTGTACTGATTGATACTTCAGTCTGGGAGAACAAGATTTATTTCAGTACTAGTTGTAATTAGCTTTGAGCAAACTTCCAGTAATTGCAAATACTCTTATGTCGGTGCTTTGTGTCTATTGTCTTAATGTTAGTTTTTTTTTGTGTGTCTCGTACCGATCTTTTGAGTTAATCTAAATGCAACTGATAAGTGTAGGTTGTTCTTTTATTGTACTGTTACACCACTGTCCCAGCTTCGGGATGGGTTGAGTGCTCACAAACATATTGTTGTACTGTTACTGTCCCAAGATAGGGGGAGGATTGGGATACCACTAACATGTTTAACCCCGCCACATTCTGTATGTATATGCTTGTCCCAAGTCAGGAGCCTGTAATTCAGTGGTTGCCGTTTGTTGCTGTGTTATACATATTTGTGTTTCGTTCATTTTATTGTACATTAATTCGGCCGTTAGTTTTCTCGTTTGAATTGTTTTACATTTGTGATTTCGGGGCCTTTTATAGCTGACTATGCGGTGTAGGCTTTGCTTATTGTCGAAGGCTGTACGGTGACTTATAGCTGTTGATTTCTGTGTAATTTGTAGAGTTGTCTCATTTGCAATCATACCACATCTTCGTTTTTATATTAACCCTGCCATCTTCTTTATTTGCCTGTCCCAGGTCAGGAGCCTGTAGTTTAGTTGTCGTTGGTTCATGTCTCGACTCATATTTGATATTTTGTAAATTGTTTTGTTATGTATAATTAGGCCGTTAGTTTTTCGTTTGAAATGTTCACACTTTTCATGTCGGACCTTTTATAGACGACGTTACAGTAATAGGTTTTTGTCATTGTTGAAGGCCTTACGATTGTCTATAATTGCTTACATCCACTTCATATTTGAAATCCGGTGGATAGTTACCTTATTAGCAATCATATCTCATCTCTTCGTTTTTATATTATATACATGACTTCTGAACTCGTGTTTTCCTGAACAAGCATGAAATATTTGTCACTGGGCGTTAAAAAGCAACAAACAATCAATCAATTTAAACTTGTGTTAAATAAGAGGAAAACCATTTGATATTTATTTATTTGTTGGGGTGGGGGACAGAAGGATTTAATATATGAATATGGTTGCCTGGTAAAAGAGCTGAAAATAGGCATGATTAGCGACAGATTAAAATGAATAATAATGCCCCCTCTTCCCTTCCCCATCCTTCATCTATAAATTAAACTGACCACCACGGAATAGCCCAATAGTGTTGAAAGTAGTGTTAAACACCAATCAATCAAAATCCCTTCCCTAGAATATCAAATAATCGTCCCTTAACTGTTATTGTTCATGTAGTTCTTATGGAAAAACTGGGCTGTTATATTTGTGACTGTTTTGAATTAAGGAGATCAGGTATGCATATTGACACTAAGTCAAGTAAATGATTTGAGAATGAATGCATATAATGTAATTTTATTCTTTTATTCACAATATATATGTGGTTTTTGGCTCTGATTCTGACCAATGCTAATATACTAAATATATATTTTCAAGTGACTATTATTGTTGTTGTTACCAATTATGTAAATCAATTGTATCTGATTTTATGCCCTTTGTGGGCCCTGTAATTTGGGAAATACAAATATTCTATTCTATTCTATATTCTATTCTATATTCTATTCTATATTCTATTCTATATTTATCCAGCTTATCGTCCTATAGGGATACCCTACTAAGGCTGGCATACCATAAAAATGTTTATAACACAGCTCACATTCTAATATATCAGCATTCATAAATTTATTAACGTCATTTAGACTAAACGACGCCATGTTTGTTATGTGCCTCTGCCGTCTAAACAACCTATCAAAAAAGAAGAGATGGAAGAGAGCCAGAACATCTTCCCAATGCAAATCAAAGTACTGAAGTATTGAACATCGGATGACTGCAAGTTCGTGTGGATGGACAAAAGCACTTGTCACAGAAAAAGATCACATCTCTATACCTGAAACTGAGGTAAATGTACAGAGATATATTTTTTTCTGAGACAAGTTCGTGCGTGGATGATGAATAAATGACATGAAATTCAACCGCACAGTAATAACTATTATATTGTGGTGATACAAATCAGTATACACTGGTTTGTTTTTATATATCATATTAATATAACAGTTACATGTATATATAATTTTCATCCATTTGTATATCATTCTATTCAACTATTCTAATAATAGTGCAGTGCAAGTGCATGGTGGAAACTCTTCTGTAAAAATTCGTTTTTCTAAAAGATTGGATATGAGTAGGCATTCATATTTTCCCGTAAAAACAATTACAGAGTTACCGGTCCTTGCCGGGATTGTCGCAAAAACGTTCTTGAGATATTCTTCCAAATGCTTTAACACAATTTTTAGGTACGTGTGCATAGATATTATTAATGATTTTTTACTTATATATAATATATATATATATCTAACGACAAAACATTTTCATATTATTTATTTATGTTCTAAACAAAAATGTTTGTATCAGTATTCATTGAAGAGATGTATTTATAACAAACGATAAGGAATGTTAGTTTGCACTAGTTAATTTCCGCGTATTTATCATGTTTATAGATCGGTTACAAACCCAAAACGAAAGTTATGTTTGCAAATCTAGGCGATAGCAATACATCGGAATACCCTCACGGTCATCTCGATGTAAAAAACAGAAATGGACTTCTTCTGGCTCACTACCGAAGAACAAATAAACGCGTCCTATTAATATGTTTTAAAAACGCCTTGCCCCTACCCTTTTTTCCAAAAAATTGGCATTGTTAAATATATATACATATATATAATCATCATTAAAATGCTATTGTATTTTTATAAGACCTACTTTATTACATGATCTGGGACTAATGACATCTATCTATAAGTCCAAGCATACAGTAAATTATTATAAAATGAATATGTTTCTTGTTTTAATAACCGCATTTGATGCTATGCATGAGTCACCATTTATCAGGACAGGAATTGGGTTTACATACAGAAAATAATGTGCAAAAAATAGATAAGGGGCGGGACCAAACCTGTAGATAACATAATAAAAAAATGATGAAATATAAAGAATACGTTGATTGTTTTTTGGTTACCTTATGTCCAGTCGCAAATATTTCACGCATGTTTAAGACAAATATAATAGAGATCAAAGGATAAAGAAAAGAGTGAAATGGTAAAAACTAAAAGATATAGAATTATAGAAACGATCGCATATAAATAAAAAATCTAATATACCAATTGAATAAAAATATTGCATTTGAATGACAAATTATACCATTTGAATAAAAATATTGCATTTAAATGAAAAATATACCATTCAAATAAAAATATTGCATTTGAATGACAAATTATACCATTTGAATAAAAATATTTGCATTTAAATGAAAAAATATACCATTCAAATAAAAAAATATTGCATTTAAATGAAGAAATATACCAATTAAATTAAAAATATTGCATATAAATGAAAAATATCAAATTTTTGCAACCAATACCATGCCATACACAGTGCTATCTTGTAACCCGATATATGATCATTGTTATAAACAGACCTTTTTGTAGAGTTCAAACGCTTCATGCATTCTCCATAAATATCTTTAAAAGGGCAGGATTGAGCGCTTACAAACATGATTAACCCCGCCACATTCTTATGTGCCTGTCCATTACCAGGAGTCTGTAATTCAGTGGTTGTCGTTAGTTGCTGTCTGCCATATTTGTTTCAAGTTCGTTTATTGTTTAGGAATGCAAGAACAGCCTGTACAGTCTTAGACTGGTACCCGGCTGTTATTGACAAGCTAACATTTGTATATTCCGTAGGTATACTGAATATTTTACGGATGGAACCAACCAAATACAATCTAAACTATTATACCCCTTTCAGTTAAAGCCAAGCGTTTTCCTGAAAATTAGTGCCTTCAGTATACAAGATATCTAACTACTTCATATTGGTATACTGAGTAGATACTTTCTCGGTCATTTATTATGTTCGCACATGTATTTAACGTAAATTTACTTTGTTTAAAACTATTTTATTAACATTATTCCCACTGTATTAATCATTTATTCCAACTTAATTATCATAATGTAAATTTTTCACTAAATAAAATTTCAGCTTTGCATCTTCCCATCCCGATAAAGGTTTCAACGCACAAAAAGCAGTATGTTCCCATCACAACTATGCTAGTGACGACATCAAAATAAGACCCTCCATATACGAGATGGTAAGCAACCATTAAAGGGCGAATGATATAAACCGTGACACTTAAGTATACTAAAGTTATTTGTATAGCTTTGTTTTGCATCGAGCATCTGCTGCACAAACCACTAGGTGAGCTGTCAGACAAAAAAGGTACATTCCAGAAACGGAAATCTGAAATGAAAAGACATTCAATTAGTAAAGCTCGACTCTTATGAAAATTGAGATGACGTGATTACTGTTTGCGGTTACTTACTTTCGCGTCAATAAAATAAATATACACAAATGTCAGTGATATGTACAAAATTGTCAGTGATATGTACAAAATTGTCAGTGTTCTGTTCAAAATTGTCAGTGATATGTACACAATTGTCAGTAATATGTACAAAATTGTCAGTGATATGTACAAAATTGTCAATGATAAAGACAAAATTATCAGTGATATGTACAAAATTGTCAGTAGTATGTACAAAATTATCAGTGGTATGTACAAAATTGTCAGTAGTATGTACAAAATTATCTTTATTATATACACATTTCAGATTTGTCTTATACTAAATTTAATAAATCTAGCTTCATTAGTTAAAGTTATAAAAAAGAGAACTACATGTATTTGAAATTTTCACTAACTTTAGAAATAATTATTCTCTAATTGTGATTAGTTTTGTACATTTTAGCGTGATATGGAATTCGTCTGCTACTTCTGAGAGTCACCAGAGACAGATTTTCTCTTCTAAAGGAGTTTTAGTATGCCGACTTTGTATGAAATCTACTCCAAGGAAAACCTGTCGATGTTAGCGTATATGACTCAATGATTTCTACAACAGCTTGTTGGGTAATGTATAAGCTTGCCTTCGGTTACTGCAATCATCCTTCGTTTCCTTATAATGCAGTATCATTATACGCGTTTCGTTTTTTTTTTTTTTGTTGTATGTAAAAATTTCATAGAGTTAAGTGCTTTGTCCTTTTTATTATATTTTGCCTTTTGCTACTCCATTCACCGAGATAAAAAAAAAAGGGGGGGAGGGAGTATGCTTAAACTATTTGTTTTACCCTACTACATGTTCATGTGTATGTCCAGTTAGGAATCTCTTCAGTGCATAGTTATCTTTAGTTATACTTAAATAATTTGTCCTTCAGGGAATTCGTAGTTGATGACAGATCTTTGATAGTCTGTGTTAATTTAGTTCTAGATTAGAGGTCATTGGAGCTAGTTTTTTTTTGCATATAGACTTGTCTAATGACCTATATATGAATAAACAGAAGATGTGTCGGTATGAGTCAATGAGACAGCAACACAACACGTAAACAACAACAACCGGTCTCCTGAATCTCTCTATAGCCCGAGTCTAAAAAAGGTATGTACATATTGAACACACTATAAAAAATTTCCATTTACACCAAATGTTTTTTTGTGCGTGTGTCGTGCCGTTAGTTTGCTGTCTCATTGACATGTACCTCACATCTCCTTTTGTTCATTTAAAAAAAAAAGCAACAAAGCTGTTAGATTACCTTGGGGAAAATACATTATCATGATTCACTGGTTTTGTTTAAAAGGGAAAACAAATTCCTTATTGGGTCAAAAATAAAGTTATCACACTAAACATGAGAGTCATCATTTTTCTTTTTTTCAAATGTGCAAAATAAAGAATAACTGTATATAGTCCGGGTTATGTTTAGTAAGCTTAACAAAGGCCATAGTTGGACGGACCCCCTCTATCTTTGTTTTTGTTGTTTTATTTTGCGTTTAAATTTTCTTAGTAAATAATCTTTCAAATTCTTTTCACTTTTTTAAAGTGTTTGTGCTCTAAACCATGCGATATTACAATAAAAGTAGTTTATATATGGTGCCCCTCTATTCTTGGAAATTGTTAAACAAATCTTAAAAAATTACTTACCTGTACTTGGTTGAAGCCTTCTGATTAAAATGAAAATTATGACCATTGGAATATAAATTAAAAGGTATTCATAAAATAAATAGTAGGGAATAGGCAAGTTAGTTCCACATGACGTCAACCGGAGGTGAAACGTTGGTTGTACGTCAACTTTGAGGTCTTTGTCGCTGTTTTCAGTCAGTTTTCTGCTTGATAAAAACGAAGTTGTGCACAAGACATAAATCCATACGAAGATTCGAAGAAAACACGATTTTGTCAAAACTTTTAGTGCTGACGTCAAAATGGTGCATAAAATATAAGTTGTTACGAGCATCGAAATAATGTGAATATCCACACAATGTACTGCTGGTTGTATCTTTGATTTCAACACCATCAAGATAATAACGCTGTAAAATTCATGTAAGAATCCGAAGAGAATGAGTAACCAGATTGTACAAAAATTCCTTCTTTTGACAGTGGGCAACACAAGAAGCAGGACAAGCCCTCCACAGAGAGACGTTATAATCACCAGAAACTGGAACACATCGAAAATCAAAGCAAAATTCAAAAATATTGAAACCTGTTCCATGGTGAAATCACTATGTAGAGTACGTCATTTAGCTGGACTGAAATATAAATGTGATTATGTCATACTAGTATATTAATTAAATGTGATTATGTCATACTAGTATATTAATTAAATGTGATTATGTCATACTAGTATATTAATTAAATGTGATTATGTCATACTAGTATATTAATTAAATGTGATTATGTCATACTAGTATATTAATTAAATGCGTAAAGCTTTCATTTTTGATATTTATGTATTTGCCTATATATCTTTTTTAAACGTGTTTTTCTGCAGTTTCAAAAATGTCAAATGATTTACCAAGACCGCATGTTTACCCCGAAATATTTTGTTGTTTTTGTGTCATTCGGTTGCTGTCTGAATAGGTTATACCTTATATCTCCATTTTATATCAAATTAGTTGTTATTAAAACATTAGAATAATCATATTTTCTTTTTGACTTTTCCACCTTTACAACTTTATTTTAAACAATTTCAGTCCATTTTGTCCTCATGCATTTTGATTCCTTCCTTGTGACAGAAGAAAACTTTGACAATAAAATCACTTAAATCTCTTTACTTCTTTTATTCTTATTAATGTTATACCAAATATAATTCTTATATGTAGCAATGTTGTTAACTGTAGTTTGTGTTGTTCAATCATCAGTTTTTTGTGTAATGCTTTATGAGCTAATTCAGGGGCGGATCCAGGGTTCGAAGAAAGGGGCGCGTAATCATCGAAATTGTAAATATAGCGGCGATCGTAGCGATGCGATTCTATTTTGGGACGATTTTATGCAATAAAAAAACATTTTCGATCAAATGGAGGGGCAAAGCACTTCGCTCCTCCTCGAATCCACTACTGGCTATTGTTTGGCTTTTCCGTGTTTTTTTTTTTCATTTTGCCGTAGTGTTGTCTGTTATTCGATTGCTTATAATATGACTTGGAGGGCAGCGTGATCTTCATTGATCACTTGCCTGCCAACAATGTGGATGTAAGTTCGCCGGAACTCCACTCGTGACAAGGTTTGTTGGAGTTCGATCTGGATTGTCATTGACTAGGATTGCCAGTTTTCCTGCCGAAGGTCGGTGGTTTTCCCTAGGTACTCCGGTTTCCTCCACCAATTAAAACTGGTCGCCACAATATAGCCAAATGTGCTGAAAGTAGCTTTAAAAACCAACAATCAATCAATCGACTACTTATTTCCCCGTGCCCATCTTCCTAAATTGTTGTATAACTAATTATAACGTATACTTACATACTATGACTATTATATGATTAACATATTTACCTAGATGATCCTAGATATTTAATGCTAGTTCATCTATAACAACATCTTCAGGGCGTTTAAAGAACATAATACTAAAAATATATGTGACATGTCTAAAAAAAATTACATGTACATATTGATTGATCTATGTAAAGTTGGAATAAAAATTTAATAAATCATTATTTCACACGCTATAATGCCATGGGCAAATAATTTTCCAATATGTTATCAATCTTTTAACTCTTAGATTTTTGGATGTCATATTAAGCAATCGCTGATCAGTTTGTTGCAGCCAGTTTCGGTCTTTTTCTATATTATTATTTTGATTGAAATTTGTTTTAAAGATCCCCACCGAGGGTCCGATCCCAACCGAGGGTGCCCGGGATATAGAAATTAGCCTACGTTTCTCCAGAATCTTCTAAAAGAGGTGCAAGTTTGGCTGTACGGGATGAATTAATTTCTCAGTCACGTATATCTCGTGTAGAAAATGTGTCAAGCTCTCTGCACAATAGAGAGCCATAGATTTTGCGTAGTTAACACTTAAAGAGACACTTTCTGTTTCTAACTAAAATGTCCTCATTCTCCTGTTACAGTTCAAATTTCCAACCATGCAACTCTGTCGACCCCTTTGCAGAGCGTCCTATTAGATGTATTTTGAACTGGCTATGTATGCAATATTTGCCACTGAACGTTAAGCAAACAACAATCACAACCATGTTTTGAAAAAGGTGTTCATAAATTTGAAATTAGGGCACTATTAAAAAGATATAATAAAAGGCGTTTTTAGTCACACAGAGGTCACATAATTAGTACAAAATAATTATTGTTTTAATTACCAGTCTGTTATTGAAACAAACATTTTTCATTCACTAGCAATCAGGTTTCTTCTTTACAATAATGAAATCAGTTTTTTTATCTGAAAGCTTTTAATATTTTATTAATGAAATGCACATTTATACCCTGAGGGGTTGAAGGCATATTAACAATACAATAGAAATATTTTTTTTTAATCAAACAACTTAGTTCTGACTTTTTTTTCGGAACCAAGAATATTTTTTTTTAATCATCAAAAAGTGATATAATATTTCACACTACAAGCGTGAAAAGCTGGTCTTTTTAACAGTAAAAATGTACATCATATGTGTTTAAGTTATGTACAACCATTTGACTTTAACCTTTATATAAACCATGATAAGTTGCTGATAGTATAGAGATGGCTGCCAGAGCAAGTAGCGTAATATTCATTAAATAGAAATAACGACAAATTATATATATACATATCAAAACTTACCTTATTTATTAGTGAAGACATTCCAGTCCGAAGTAAACATACATGCAGATAGTGTATATAATAACTAATACATATTCATAAAAAAATGTCAATACTAACAAATGCATATATCATTGTCATATGTATGTAAGGCCCTGAGCAGGATAAGATATCAACAAGACAAATGTTGTCGATTTATATTTTAGCTTTTATAGGAACAGCTGTGTACAAATATATATCTTTCATTTATAGAATCAATAGCAAGACGAAAGATGAAAAAAATATGTTTAATCGAAACTAAATATTAAATTGAAGTGCAATCTGGCGCAGTCCTCTGACATTGGCCGACTGGCTTACTAGAAATCATCAGATTACAAACTGATAGTTCCTTCTTGGAGAAATAGAGTTCTGATTCCTACGTTATTTTGACGGTGCAAGTTAAGAATTGTTTAATTAACAAATTATGAAGTTGTTTGTGAAATCGGCAGTATACCACTTAGGCTTTGACTAAATTGGTTTCAAAACAGGTTTACAAGCTTGGTACCTTGTAAAAGACTAAAGACGTAATTTATCTATTCTCATTCAATTTCATATTAAAAGATTTTTTTTTTCTATTTTGAACTAAAATTAAGTTATTTAGTGATTCTGTTTTATTAGATTAAAGTTTAGACAGGTTGTCAGGTAGATAAGTTAACATGTCGACAGGTAGATAAGTTAACATGTCGACAGGTAGATAAGTTAACATGTCGTCAGGTAGATAAGTTAACATGTTGTCAGGTAGATAAGTTAACAGGTTGTCAGGTAGATAAGTTAACATGTCGACAGGTAGATAAGTTAACATGTCGACAGGTAGATAAGTTAACATGTCGACAGGTAGATAAGTTAACATGTCGACAGGTAGATAAGTTAACATGTCGACAGGTAGATAAGTTAACATGTCGACAGGTAGATAAGTTAACATGTCGACAGGTAGATAAGTTAACATGTCGACAGGTAGATAAGTTAACATGTCGACAGGTGGATAAGTTAACATGTCGACAGGTAGATAAGTTAACATGTCGACAGGTAGATAAGTTAACATGTCGACAGGTAGATAAGTTAACAGGTCGTCAGGTAGATAAGTTAACATGTCGACAGGTAGATAAGTTAACAGGTTGTCAGGTAGATAAGTTAACATGTCGACAGGTAGATAAGTTAACATGTCGACAGGTAGATAAGTTAACAGGTCGTCAGGTAGATAAGTTAACATGTCGACAGGTAGATAAGTTAACATGTCGACAGGTAGATAAGTTAACATGTCGACAGGTAGATAAGTTAACATGTCGACAGGTAGATAAGTTAACATGTCGACAGGTAGATAAGTTAACATGTCGACAGGTATAAGATAAGTTAACATGTCGACAGGTAGATAAGTTAACATGTCGACAGGTAGATAAGTTAACATGTCGACAGGTAGATAAGTTAACATGTCGACAGGTAGATAAGTTAACATGTCGACAGGTAGATAAGTTAACATGTCGACAGGTAGATAAGTTAACATGTCGACAGGTAGATAAGTTAACATGTCGACAGGTAGATAAGTTAACATGTCGACAGGTAGATAAGTTAACATGTCGACAGGTAGATAAGTTAACATGTCGACAGGTAGATAAGTTAACATGTCGACAGGTAGATAAGTTAACATGTCGACAGGTAGATAAGTTAACATGTCGACAGGTAGATAAGTTAACATGTCGACAGGTAGATAAGTTAACATGTCGACAGGTAGATAAGTTAACATGTCGACAGGTAGATAAGTTAACATAACATGTCGACAGGTAGATAAGTTAACATGTCGACAGGTAGATAAGTTAACATGTCGACAGGTAGATAAGTTAACATGTAACATGTCGACAGGTAGATAAGTTAACATGTCGACAGGTAGATAAGTTAACATGTCGTCAGGTAGATAAGTTAACATGTCGACAGGTAGATAAGTTAACATGTCGACAGGTAGATAAGTTAACATGTCGACAGGTAGATAAGTTAACATGTCGACAGGTAGATAAGTTAACACAGGTAGTAAGTTAACGTCGACAGGTAGATAAGTTAACATGTCGACAGGTAGATGGTAGATAAGTTAACATGTCGACAGGTAGATAAGTTAACATGTCGACAGGTAGATAAGTTAACATGTCGACAGGTAGATAAGTTAACATGTCGACAGGTAGATAAGTTAACATGTCGACAGGTAGATAAGTTAACATGTCGACAGGTAGATAAGTTAACATGTCGACAGGTGGATAAGTTAACCTGTCGACAGGTAGATAAGTTAACCTGTCGACAGGTAGATAAGTTAACCTGTCGACAGGTAGATAAGTTAACCTGTCGACAGGTAGATAAGTTAACATGTCGACAGGTAGATAAGTTAACGTAACGTCGACAGGTAGATAAGTTAACATGTCGACAGGTAGATAAGTTAACATGTCGACAGGTAGATAAGTTAACATGTCGACAGGTTAAGTTAACATGTCGACAGGTAGATAAGTTAACCTGTCGACAGGTAGATAAGTTAACATGTCGACAGGTAGATAAGTTAACAGGTCGACAGGTAGATAAGTTAACAGGTCGACAGGTAGATAAGTTAACAGGTCGACAGGTAGATAAGTTAACAGGTCGACAGGTAGATAAGTTAACAGTAGATAAGTTAACAGGTCGACAGGTAGATAAGTTAACCTGTCGACAGGTAGATAAGTTAACCTGTCGACAGGTAGATAAGTTAACATGTCGACAGGTAGATAAGTTAACATGTCGACAGGTAGATAAGTTAACATGTCGACAGGTAGATAAGTTAACAGGTCGTCAGGAGGTCGACAGGTAGATAAGTTAACATGTTGTCAGGTAGATAAGTTAACAGGTCGTCAGGTAGATAAGTTAACATGTCGACAGGTAGATAAGTTAACATGTCGTCAGGTAGATAAGTTAACAGGTCGTCAGGTAGATAAGTTAACATGTCGACAGGTAGATAAGTTAACAGGTTGTCAGGTAGATAAGTTAACAGGTCGTCAGGTAGATAAGTTAACATGTCGACAGGTAGATAAGTTAACAGGTCGTCAGGTAGATAAGTTAACAGGTCGTCAGGTAGATAAGTTAACATGTCGACAGGTAGATGGTAGATAAGTTAACAGGTTGTCAGGTAGATAAGTTAACATGTCGACAGGTAGATAAGTTAACATGTCGACAGGTAGATAAGTTAACAGGTCGACAGGTAGATAAGTTAACATGTCGTCAGGTAGATAAGTTAACATGTCGACAGGTAGATAAGTTAACATGTCGTCAGGTAGATAAGTTAACAGGTCGACAGGTAGATAAGTTAACATGTCGTCAGGTAGATAAGTTAACATGTCGACAGGTAGATAAGTTAACATGTCGACAGGTAGATAAGTTAACATGTCGACAGGTAGATAAGTTAACATGTCGACAGGTAGATAAGTTAACATGTCGTCAGGTAGATAAGTTAACAGGTCGTCAGGTAGATAAGTTAACATGTCGACAGGTAGATAAGTTAACATGTCGACAGGTAGATAAGTTAACAGGTCGACAGGTAGATAAGTTAACAGGTTGTCAGGTAGATAAGTTAACATGTCGACAGGTAGATAAGTTAACATGTCGACAGGTAGATAAGTTAACATGTCGACAGGTAGATAAGTTAACATGTCGACAGGTAGATAAGTTAACAGGTCGACAGGTAGATAAGTTAACAGGTCGACAGGTAGATAAGTTAACATGTCGACAGGTAGATAAGTTAACAGGTTGTCAGGTAGATAAGTTAACATGTCGACAGGTAGATAAGTTAACATGTCGACAGGTAGATAAGTTAACATGTCGACAGGTAGATAAGTTAACAGGTTGTCAGGTAGATAAGTTAACATGTCGACAGGTAGATAAGTTAACATGTCGACAGGTAGATAAGTTAACATGTCGACAGGTAGATAAGTTAACATGTCGACAGGTAGATAACAGGTCGACAGGTAGATAAGTTAACATGTCGACAGGTAGATAAGTTAACATGTCGACAGGTAGATAAGTTAACATGTCGACAGGTAGATAAGTTAACATGTCGTCAGGTAGATAAGTTAACATGTCGACAGGTAGATAAGTTAACATGTCGACAGGTAGATAAGTTAACAGGTTGTCAGGTAGATAAGTTAACATGTCGACAGGTAGATAAGTTAACAGGTCGTCAGGTAGATAAGTTAACATGTCGACAGGTAGATAAGTTAACATGTCGACAGGTAGATAAGTTAACATGTCGACAGGTAGATAAGTTAACATGTCGACAGGTAGATAAGTTAACATGTCGACAGGTAGATAAGTTAACATGTCGACAGGTAGATAAGTTAACATGTCGACAGGTGGATAAGTTAACATGTCGACAGGTGGATAAGTTAACATGTCGACAGGTAGATAACATGTCGACAGGTAGATAAGTTAACATGTCGACAGGTAGATAAGTTAACATGTCGACAGGTAGATAAGTTAACATGTCGACAGGTTAACTGGAATTGGGTAAAGGTTTCGTTTAGAGGCTTGGGATAGGGTTACGTTTAGGGTTTGGGATTTACGTTTAGAAGCTTGGGATAGGGTATTGTTTAGAGGCTTGGGTAAAGGTTTCGTTTAGAGGCTTGGGATAGGGTTACGTTTAGAGGTTTGGGATAGGGTTACGTTTAGAGGCTTGGGATAGGGTTACGTTTAGAGGCTTGGAATAGGTTTACGTTTAGAGGTTTGGGATAGGGTTACATTTAGAAGCTTAGGATAGAGTTACGTTTAGAGGCTTCTAATAGGGTTACGTTTAGAGGCTTGAATAGGGTTACGTTTAGAGGCTTGGGATAGGGTTACTTTACATTTAGAAGCTTAGGATAGAGTTACGTTTAGAGGCTTCTAATAGGGTTACGTTTAGAGGCTTGAATAGGGTTACGTTTAGAGGCTTGGGATAGGGTTACGTTTAGAGGCTTGGGATAGGGTTACGTTTAGAGGTTTGGGATAGAGTTACGTTTAGAGGCTTGGGATAGGGTTAAATTTAGAGGCTTGGGATAGGGTTACGTTTAGAGGCTTGGGATAGGGTTAAGTTTAGAGGCTTGGATAGGGTTACGTTTAGAGGCTTGGGAAAGGGTTACGTTTAGAGGTTTGGGATAGGGTTATGTTTAGAGGCTTGGAATAGGTTTACGTTTAGAGGCTTGGGATAGGGTTACGTTTAGAGGTTTGGGATAGGGTTACGTTTAGAGGCTTGGGATATGGTTAAGTTTAGAGACATGGGATAGGGTTACGTTTAGAGGCTTGGGATAGGGTTACGTTTAGAGGCTAGGGATGGAGTTACGTTTAGAGGCTTCTGATAGGGTTACGTTTAGAGGCTTGGATATGGTTATGTTTAGAGGCTTGGGATGGGGTTACGTTTAAGGTTTGGGATAGGGTTAAGTTTAGAGGCTTGGGATAGGGTTTCGTATATAGGCTTGGGATAGGGTTACGTTTGGAGGCTTGGGATAGAGTTAAGTTTAGAGGCTTGGGATAGGGTTACGTTTAGAGGCTTGGGATAGGGTTACGTTTAGAAACTTGAATAGGGGTTTAAGTTATGGTATGGGATAGGACTTTGGGGTAAGGTAAGGTGTTAGGATTTGAATTATGGTTAGGGTTAAGTATAGGGTTAAGGGTTGGGGTTTATGTAAGGGTTTGGGGTCACGGTTAAGTTTACGGTGAGTATTACGGTTAGGGTAAGTGTAAGGGAAATTACCGTGGTAAGTGCTAGCTTTAGGGTTTGGTTTAGGTTTTAAGCTTTCCTATGTGTAGTAAACCTTGCGGTATGCAATATAATTTTCTGTTTTGAGATGTGCTGTGGTGGAATGTTGTTATGCTTTCCTATGTGTAGTAACCCTTGCGGTATGCAATTCAAATTTCTGTTTTGATATTTGATTATATTTGGTTGACTGTTACGGAGTATCTGTGCAACAGATGTTCCACTTGTTAATTCCAAAAATCCCATTCTCTTTTCTTCGAATGCGTCTTTTTAACGTACAATTAACAACACAGCAAGTGCCATAAGAAGAGAACTGCTTAATACCTTTCCGGCACACTAAATTTCGCTCCCAGTTTTATGTTAGGTTCTTGCATTTAATCGTTAGTTTTCTGTCAACTGATTTTTTTTCTTTTCGTCGTTTTTTTTTTTTTTGACAATTGTGTTGTCTGCTTTAATTCGACATGTTTTTTTAATATAATCCTTTGAGCTGTGTCATTTGAAATACTTATCGTCTTGCATTCATTGTTTATCGAGAACTTGATGATTGTTAGACTAACAAATATTTGAGCGTCTTCCTTGTTATATAACTCGAATAGTATTTCTGTTTTGATATGTGCTGTGGTGGAATGCTGTTATGCTTCCTATGTGTAGTAAACCTTGCGGTATGCAGTGTAATTTTCTGTTTTGAGATGTGCTGTGGTGGAATGCTGTTATGCTTCCTATGTCACCGTTAGTAAACCTTGCGGTATGCAGTGTAATTTTCTGTTTTGAGATGTGCTGTGGTGGAATGCTTTTATGCTTCCTATGTCACCGTTAGTAAACCTTGCGGTATACAGTGTAATTTTCTGTTTTGAAATGTGCTGTGGTGGAATGCTGTTATGCTTCCTATGTCACCGTTGCGGTTTTCTACGTACTGTCGGCCGGGAAAAGACCAAAAGTGACAATACATGTATTTCTGTATAATTCAGTCATCCTTAGTGTATCAAAAAAATATACGCACATAATTTAAAGCTCTTTCCATACACATTTTGTTTCAGTGTGTTACTTGTAATAATACGCATAATAATTCCAAAATCCAACAATTGCCAACAAGTAATGTTTCAAGCATACAGAATGTTCGTGTAAAAGACGGAGATGTCAAATATTAACAATACTGCAGCTTATTGTGGATTTCGGTTCTCTATGATCTAAAAGGTGTTGAGTGTGTAATTTCAAAGTAAGCCTGAAAGCTTACGTCTTAATTTCTAGTGGAAAAGATGTCAGTAATTCGAAACGAGGTTTAGTGGAGTAATTGGCAATTGGAACTTATATCCAGTTTGCACGATGTCCGATTGTGCTTTTTGATAGAATGAATGTTGGTAATGCGGAAAGGGGTTTCGCAGACAAATTGGTAGATCTAGCAATATGACTTTGTTTGAAAGAATGTGTTGGTTCCAATAGAGTTTAGTATAACACAGTTCTTTATCGTACGCTTAAATTTCTCACATTAAATAGTAAAATGCAAAATAATACATTCACAATAATAGTTGTGTCGACGCAGATCATTTCTCCTTCAAAATTTAACTTTGTTTATGGCTCGTTTTGACACTAGTCAAAGGAATAAAAAATGATTAAGCAACAAAAAACCCTACTCCGAGATTGCTCCAGATGCCGTCTGAAGACTTTTTTAGGACTTACTTGGGCCATGGGACGTAAAAGCAGAGTCCATATGGAAATTGGGGAGTCAACTTTTCGTCTCGACCCATTTTCAAGTAGATGAATCATACATCATCCGATTGCTGATTATTTTTATTATATCATTACTTGTATTCTTCTCTTGAAAATGGATCTAGTATGGCCGATTTTGAAACAGGAAATGAAGAAATGTGTGCCGAAAATTCGTTAATTAGAAAAATTCATACAACTCCGAATAGCATCGTGTCCAAATTTAATATGTAGAGATTCTGTTCAGTAGTACCGAAGACACGTCTGGTTCGGTAATTTCCCTTTTTTTATATGGAAAAGTTAGTCTTGCGCTGCTCAATCTTTTTGTATTCGTCAAGTGTCAAAACTAGCCCTAATCGAAAGTTGGAATTTTGAAAGAAAAGAGCAATTTCGAACTACACAAATCCCAGCAAAATTCATTGTTTTCAATAAAGTCACAATTCTAGCGAAGTAAATATTTGTTTTTGTTGCACGGAAACCAAACAAGTCCCAGTCAGACGACAATGACCATAATGATGTTGACAACAGTACAAAAATGCAATGTATACAAAGTTGATTTCTACACACTTAACACTGAGCAAAACAGAACGGACAAAGTCATGACGATGTATTATTATACAATCACAATTATATGCTATTTAAAGAACAAAAGGTGGAAAAACAAGAATAAGCTATTGTTTTGAGTTTTTATTCAATATTTTGTATAAAAATGTAACAGCTGTATATTTTATTAACTTCACAACTTAACATAATCGCAACTTGCATTGATGACTGAATATCCAACGACTGATATTACTGGAAATGAGACGATTGCTTGCCAAAGTATATTAGCATGTTGCACTTTTTTCCAGTCGTTTTCACAGATTTGTTTGTCAAACAAACTCCTCTCCTCATTCTTTCCGTGTATATAATATTCACATCCATTATACTGCCACAGTATGAATGTTAAGTATAAGGATCCACTACTAAAACCTTACAAGACCAAACATGAAGGCTCTCAGCAATTGTTTCATTGTCTGATGATTACTTTCAAGTTTACAATCTATAATTTCATTTTATATCTAATTCTGAAAACACCGAATATAGTCCGTTTAATTTAATTTTTGTTCTGTTGTCGAGACCTCATCCTCAAAGGCTGTAGTCTCCAAGGACAATAAAGCTATAAGACTATCCAATTTAGTTAAGTCTGGTTTGTGGTAATCAAGTTTAAACTGGAGTGGACTGTATCCCTTTTCCTTGAGGCCTCTTACCATCTGACCTTCGCTGTGTTGTGGTAAAAATGACACAAAGACAAGTCTAGCTGGGAATACCTCTTTGAAGTATTTATCAAATAACTCTGCAAACCTGAAAAGACACACATTATAAACATATTCTGACTACAATTTTGTAATATAAGCTATTGTAGTATTTGACACCTTTTTTGTTTGCTTTAATTAAATAATTAAGAATCTACATGCTATTTGCTATTTTAAAATACTTGAAAGTAATCAATGTTATCAAAATTTCAAACATGTTTTAAACCCGTTAATTTGGTGAGATGATTTCATGTTGGTTTATTTTTACACCGGGTGCATTTTAAAGTATACAACCTGTAAATAATTTAAAGTACTAACCAAAATTCCTCACACTGTTCATTTTCTTCTTCATCTGTCACGATGATAAATGTTTTGACAATTTCCTTGTTCTTATAGAATGGATACAGACTAGCAGCTGGTGCTGTTGCATTATCCGCTTTTGTGGACAGTGCTAGATCCAAAACTTGTTCTACATTTTCAGGGAGGTAAGGGGCATCTCTGGAGTGATTGTCGAAGAAAACCAACTTTGCAGAGGTAATTTTTGTTAAAATTCCAGCAATAATAACACTAGTTTTGATAGCCACTTCCATTGACCCTGAAGCATCACCAACTATAACAATCGGCTCTTCAAGTGGTAAACTGAAAACAAACGAGGTAGTTTATTACACATACTTTTAAAAGTATAAAAAGTGGGAATCTCAATATTCAGTGGTGTAGCTTGTATGTTTGCTTGTGTGCAGGAACAGCAGCTCAACGTAAGTCATAAAGAATTGTTCCCCGGTGCATTTTAGTATAATGTGATGCATTGCATTAACTTCCTCTGATGTATGACCAAGCTACATGGCTATTGACAATTAATGATTGTTTCTGTAAATTTACAGCTCATAAAATGAAATAAATTGCTTCGCTGAGCGCAGCTGGATACGACCGCAGATGTCCAACCCTGAAAAGTTGCGGCCAAAATGGACACATTATTCGCGCTTGATACAGGTCTGAATTTGGATTGTAATTAAATATTTGACACATAATAGGTTTCTGACACAGAATAAGTGTAGTCAAAGAACTTAAAATTGGTTATATGATTTGAATTTATATTCAATTTTTTGCTTTTGTGCAATACACTATGCTGTTGAATATTAACCCCCAAAAAAAAATATTTGAAGAAATTTTCTTTTTAATTTATAAAATCTGAAATGAGAAAAATTGTAGCCCCCCACAAATTCTTATTTACCCCCCTCCACTTTTTTTCAACTCCCCTATTCCAAAAAGAATCTCATTCAAATTTCTAATGGAGTTTGCAACCATAACTACTCATTTAAATACATCATAAAATATTAAAATATAAAATGAAATACAGTCATGGTTAAAATTAATATTAATTAATAGTAACTTCTAATAAAATGCTCCGCTGGGCGCAGTTTGATACGACTGCAGAGGTCGAACCCTGAACAGTTGGGGCAAGTATGGACACAACATTCAAGCTTGATACAGCTCTGAATTTGGATTGTGATTCAATATTTGACACAGCATAGGTTTTTGACACAGAATGAATGTGGTCTAAGAACTTAAAATTTACCTATTATGGTCCAATATCCAAAATCTAAATACATACACGGTTAGATTCAGCATATCAAAGAACCCCAAGAATTCAATTTTTGTTAAAATCAATTTAAGTTTAATTTTGGACCTTTGTACCTTAAGGGCATACGATACAGTTTTGATCCCGTAATGAAATTTTGATGAAAATTTGCATATAGGCTATTTTTTACCTGATTAAATCAAATATGCAATAAAAAATATACCATCATGTGCTTCTTTTTGAGTAAATTGGGGTTGAATTTTCAGATATTTCCTCAAAATTCGGATTTGTGGACGTATTTTTCCTTTCGACAGAAATACATAACTTTTCTGTTTTAAAAGATAAACACAAGCTGTTTTTTGTTAAATTATTTGTAATTTCTGTTTTATATGAATGTTCAATAAATTTGTACATTTTATTTTTACAAATAACTCATATTTATCAAATGTTCATGAATGTAGAAAAAAAACGTAATTTTTTGCTGTATATTTATCAAATTTAAAATAATTGCACTATTGACTTTTTCATGAGAATTGGTACACATAATCTTCATACGTAATCAAACCAAATGTCGTTTTAAAAAAGAGGGGTCCATGAACTCGTTTTCAAGTTAAATCAGTTTGAATGATAAAAATCAGTCGAAAACTGCATCTTTTCCCGATAAGTCACAGTTTGACGTCGCGAAAATAACAATTTACGTTAGCAACATCATTAACTCCCCTGTAACTGTATCGTATGCCCTTAAGGTAGACCAATTTGAAAACCGGACCAAAAAACACGGTTGGATTCAGCATATCAAAGAACCCCAATATTTTAAAATTTTTTATGAAATCAAACCATATCATTATTATTTGCTTTTATAAATAAATCAATAAAATGCTCCGCTGGGCGCAGCTTGATACGACCACAGAGGTCGAACCGTGAACAGTTGGGGCAAGTATGGACACAACATTCAAGCTTGATACAGCACTGAATTTGGATTTTGATTAAATATTTGACACAGCATAGGTTTCTGACACAGAATGAATGTGGTCTAAGAACTTAAAAAATTTTAATTTACCTATTCAAACCATACCATTATTATTTGCTTTTATATATAAATCAGAAATAACCAATTTAAAATGGAAAATTTTAAAGAAAAAAAATGAAAAAAATCCCCTCAAATTTTTGAACCCCTTATGTTTCATCACCCCCAAACTCAATCCCAGCCTTCCCTTTGTGGTATGGTACCTTGCAGTACAATTTCAGAGAGATCCGTACACTTGAACACAAGTTATTGTCTGGAAACTAGAAAAATGCTTGTTTTTTGGCCCCAAATTCCTAAACAATTAGGGCAATTACCCCCAAACTCAAACCCAGCTTTCCCTTTGTGATATGGAACCTTGTAGTATAATTTCATAAATATCCATACACTTACACACAAGTTATTGTCCTGAAACAAGAAAAATGCGTGTTTTTTTGCCCCTTTTTCCTAAATTCCTAAAATTTTGAGGCAATTACCCCCAAAATCAATCCCAGCCTTCCCTTTGTGGTATGGTACCTTGCAGTACAATTTCAGAGAGATCCATACACTTGAACACAAGTTATTGTCTGGAAACTAGAAAAATGCTTATTTTTGGCCCCTTTTTGGCCCCTTTTTCCTAAACGTTTTGGGCAATTACCCTCAAACTCAATTTCAGCTTTCCTTTTGTGATATGGAACCTTGTAGTACAATTTCAGAAAGATCCACACATTTACACACAAGTTATTGTCATGAAACTAGAAAAATGTTTGTTTTTTGCCTCTTTTTTGGCCCCTTATTCCTAAAATTTGGAGGCAATTATCCCCAAAATCAATTCCAGCATTCCCTTTGTGATATGGAACCTTATGGTACAATGTCAGAGAGATCCATTCACTAACACACAAGTTATGTCTGGAAGTTACAAAAATGCTTATTTTTGGCCCCTTTTTGGCCCCTAATTCCTTAACTGTTGGTACCATAACCCCCAAAATTAATCCCAACCATTCCTTTTGTGGTATTGAACCTTATGGTAAAATTTCATAGAGATCCATTCACTTAAACTAAAGTTAGAGTGCGAAAACCAATGTGTCTTCGGACGACGACGACGACGACGACAACGTCATACCAATATACGACCGCAAAATTTTTTTGCGGTCGTATAAAAATAAATTTACAGCTAATCATCTCAAGACAATCATCATTTCTTAATACATAATTTACAAGCAGTGTAAGGGAGGTAATCAAACATATATACAACAGTATTCTTTAAATGGATTAGATTACCTCCCTTACACTGCTTTTAAATTGTCTAAATTGTCCTGTAACCATAAAAACCCTTGTTTTCCCCCTTTTTGCCCCTAATTGCTAAATAGTTTGAGCCAAAACCCCCCATAACCATCCCTTTGTTGTATGGAAACTTGTGGTATAATTTCAGAGAGATTCATACACTTTAACACAAGTTATTGTCTGGAAACTGCAAAAAATGCTTATTTGGGCCCCTTTTTTTGCCCCTATTTCCTAAACCTTTTGGACCATAACCCCCAAAATCAATCCCAACCTTCCCTTTGTAGTTATAAACCTTGTGTTAAAATTTTATTGATTTCTATATACTTATACTAAAGTTATTATCCGGAAACCATCGGTCTTCGGACGACGCTGACGACGACAACGTGATACCAATATACGACCAAAAATTTTTAAATTTTGCGGTCGTATAAAAAATCAATTCGAAACACCTTGGAAGAGGATATTATGTCCCAGGAAACAATAAGTTTTCCTACATTTGGGCAAGATGGTCTTAGAAAAATTTGGCACAACTTGTTGCATTTATTCGTTTTCAATGCTCTTCTACTTCGTTATTGGTTTTGATTCGAGCGCCAATGGTGAATCTTATGTTGACAAAACGTGTCACACTTAGGCGTGCTAAGTTATAAGTCTAGTATCTGAAGTTTTCACAACCACTGGGTAGATGCCACTGCTGGAAGACGTATTGTTCCCGAATGCATCACCAGCCCAGTAGTCAGTACCCAAGTGCTGACATGAGATATCATTGATATGGTTATTGTCTGTAAATTTACCTGTTCGAAAAGTGTACAATTTATTTTTCTACCCAGTTCTAGATAGTCTGAGCCAGATTTGACACTACTTTTTGCAATTTTTGGTTTTTAACGCTCTTTAACTTCGTCTTCCTATTGTTTTGATTCTAGTGTCAATGGCGAGTCTTGTGTAAACGAAACGCGAGCCTGGTGTTCTAAATCATAAGCCAGGTATCTTAGATGAGATTTTTCTTTCATATCAAATAGAAGCTCTAATTGATTTGGCTTTTAACATTCCAGTCAATGACGTCATGTACTCTTGCTACTCACCTGATTTTGCTGATATTTTCATCAGCTTGTCCGATCAGATAGTTTAAAAACGGAGCTTTCGATTCATCAATTATATTTTCCTGATTAACTTGGCCTGGTCCATCTGGCTGAGCATCCCAATCCCATGTGTAATATAATTCCTCTGGGTTTGCCTTTATACCCTCTCTGGCCATTTTAAGGATCAATAACCGTTCCATTAGTTTGCCATTTGCCAATGTTACTTTTTCGCCGTCATTTAACCGTTCCATCAAAACTTTATCAAACGATGAACAGGTCAAATTTTCATAATACCTTCAAAATAAAGATTTCAACGTTTACTTAATTGAGTGTTTACTAATTCCATCAATTTTCAAAAACAATACGCATGTATCAATTGTAATCAATAAACTAATTTAGCATTTCCTTCATAACACTTTTGGAAATGACTTAAGTTTCCCCGTTTGGTGACATGAAATTATCTAAATAGCAAATACCTATTTATGAAAGTTTACGCATTTATCGAATGTTTGTCTTCTTCCATAAATACCGGTGCGGATTCAGGAATTGTATAAGGGGATTATATGGCGTTCCATTTATGAAAATAACACTTTCTACATTTTTTGCGTCCAAATCGCGCATTTCTGTATTCACCTTATATAATCAGAAACGCTTATACCCAAAAAAATGCAGTCGTACAAAAATTTAAATATACTTTTTTTTTTGTTTTTTTGTTCAATCCTTAATGAAAGTGAAATAGTGAAATAATAATTCGCTTTTAGCCAATTTGGTTCAATTTTGTCAAAATTAGATAAGAAACACCGCTAATGAATTATTCACTTGCAAGTGAATAATTCGACCTCATTGAATCCGTATTCATGTGACCTTCAATTTAACCCCTTAGTTGGACATGGGTTAGGCATGTCTTCAGTTATTAAAAGGAAAAGAATGTCAACATTGAAATTGAAACAAGGATGAACCATTTGGTTGACTGATTCGATCCACAAAAAATCATTCTTATACAGGTAAAAATGATGATAAACATACTTTTAACCTACAATATGAAATCAAACAGACTAAGAAAAATCCAATTGCACGTGGTCACTATCTGTTTATATCTATATTTATGTTTATATCGGGTTATGTGACCGTCGGCAGTCTTCGGAGGTAATCTCGATGGTTAATTAGATGGCGTCTAGACAAAAATACACACGAAATGTTGATACATATTGTCGAGTTCATGCATTGTTAATTGATTATTTTATACATTTTGTAATTTGGATATACATTTTAGTATGTTATAAATCAAATATGAGAATTTGAGTCAAATCGTTGAATATGAATTTGACAGCTAATGCCCCTTTAAGGCCCATTTTTGTCGAGTTTACGATTTTAAGGAAAAAATGACAAAACGGAGTTTCCAATTCCCAAAATTTGTCCCTACTGCCTACATTTTTTTTAAACTTATTTATATCATATATGTTACCGTGTACAATCTTACCACAATAATGTGTCAACCTTCTTTTCTTTCAAAGCTATGGCTTTCTTACTGTCCTCTGTAAGGTGCTCGTCCAAACTTTTCACGTGAGCATACGGAACTGGATGGGACTGGACCAATTCATTTAGATTATTTTCGTTAATATCTTTACAACTGTGTACAATTGAATCTTCTGGAGCTGTGTTTCCAAAACAAAATCCTAGAAACCATGGTAATGCTGGAAAATCCTGAAAAGCATGACGGAAAAAACAGTGTGGAAAACTGATTATATCGACGGAAAACTATTGATTTGAATTTAGATAGAAGGATTTTCTTATCCAAACATGTTTAATTGCATTTAATTTTTATTAGCTTTACCTAACCCGAATAATCCAGTCGTTATATTACGATCACTACGATCACTCCATTAACCTCTGGAGGACAATGACCGTAAGGGGGCGCTGTAATTATTCGAGTTAAGCTTTACCAGATAATTTATAATCATATTGTTTTACATTACAAGTGTTATCATTTTAAGTGACAGGAACTAACAGATAAAACATATCGAATGTATTCGCTTTCTGTGCTCTATAGGACAATACACGAACGACTTGTAGGATCAAGTACACCGTGTGTGCCCTATAACGATTCGTATGATCAAGGACATCGTGGTCTATTGAACAACTTGTATTTATGGACATCTTGATCTATAACAACTCGTATGACCAAGGACATCTTGATTTATAACAATTCGTATGGCCAAGGATTTCTTAATGCATAACAACTCGTATGATTAGGGACACCGTTGTATATAGGACAATACACGAACGAAACGTCGGATCGCGGACACGGTGCTCTATAACATCTCGTATGGTCAAGGAAACCGTGCTCTTTAACGATTCGTATGATCAAGAACGCCGTGCCCTGTAACAACCCGTAACGTATGATCAAGGACACCGCAATATACGATGATCTTGTGAAATTCTTACGTGATGAAGATCGACAAATATTGATGGCAAATGTCAAACCTTTGACTTGACACTAACTGACTAAGCATCTTATTTGACAGGGATTGTGCCTTTTTAAACAAGCATTCTTAGAGTATTGCATGGCAATACATAGTCCTCTACCGGGTAAAAATTCATTATACTGGAACAAAATGCTAACTTGTTCTATAACTTGTCATGGTGTAAACAAAAAGAAAATATCAAGTCAATATCTTCAAGCATGACTAAAAACAGTGTGGAAAACTGATTATATGAGTGAATTTTTCAAGTCCAAGCCCCATAACTCTGCACAAAATTATCAGACCGAAACAAAAATTTGAACTTGATCTGTAACTTGTCATGATAAAACTATATACCAATTATCAATCAATATCTTCAAACATGATGAAAAAAAAGTGTGGAAAACACTCGAACATTAGATATGATTAATAGTTCTCTAAAATTAGATATGATGTAATACAATGTATATTTATTTTCAAGTTATAATCAAATATAATTAATAGTTCCAAATATTTTTTCTTTCATTTGTCACAAACTAATTTAGATTTGTAACTTATCTATAAAATGTCAACAACTTTTATCTACACACAATGTAATGTAATGAAATATATACCTTAATAAAATAGATTATTATCTTTCACTTCATAATTTTTTATATGTATATAGCATTCAGAAAATTAGTTTATACAAAATAAATAAAATGCTCCGCTGGGCGCAGCTTGATACGACCGCAGAGGTCGAACCCTGAACAGTTGGGACAAGTATGGACACAACATTCAAGCTTGATACAGCTCTGAATTTGGATTGTGATTAAATATTTGACACAGCATAGGTTTCTGACACAGAATGAATGTGGTCTAAGAACTTGAAAATTTTAAATTGGACATTTACCTATTATGGTCCAATATCCAAATATGATAAATACATGGTGAGATTCAGCAAATCAAAGAACCCCAAGAATTCAATTTTTGTGAAAATCAAACTAAGTTTAATTTTGGACCCTTTGGACCTTAATGTAGACCAATTTGAAAACGGGACAATACTGTGCAATTGAATATTTCTTGCTATTGCGCAATACTGTGCAATTAAAAATTTCTTGCTATTGTGCAATACTGTGCAATTGGATATTTTTCTTGCTTTTGCGCAATACTGTGCAATTGAAGATTTCTTGCTATTGCGCAATACTGTGCAATTGAAGATTTCTTGCTATTGCGCAATACTGTGCAATTGAAAATTTCTTGCTATTGCACAATACTTAATACAATAATTTTCAAATCCTGTTTGGTGTGTATCTCCTCCCATATCATTATTATTTGCTTTTAAATATAAATCAGAAATTACCAACTTAAAATGGAAAATTTGAAAGAAAAAAAGGAAAAAGGAAAAATAAAAATCCCCCAATTTTTTAACCCCTTATGATTCATCACCCCCAAACTCATTCCCAGCCTTCCCTTTGTGGTATGGTACCTTGCAGTACAATTTCAGAGAGATCCATACACTTGAACACAAGTTATTGTCTGGAAACTAGAAAAATGCTTGTTTTTTGGCCCCTTTTTGGCCCCAAATTCCTAAACTTTTAAGGCAATAACCCCCAAACTCAAACCCAGCTTTCCCTTTGTGATATGGAACCTTGTAGTACAATTTCATAAAGATCCATACATTTACACGCAAGTTATTGTCCTGAAACAAGAAAAATGCTTGTTTTTTTGCCCCTTTTTGGCCCCTAATTCCTAAACGTTTTGAGCAATTACCCCCAAACTCAATTCCAGCTTTCCCTTTGTGATATGGAACCTTGTAGTATAATTTCAGAAAGATCCGTACACTTTCACACAAGTTATTGTCATGAAACTAGAAAAATGCTTGTTTTTTGCCCCTTTTTTGGCCCCTAATTCCTAAAATTTGGAAGTAATTACCCCCAAAATCAATCCTAGCATTCCCTTTGTGATATGGAACCTTGTAGTACAATGTCAGAGAGATCCATACACTAACACACAAGTTATGTCTGGAAGTTACAAAAATGCTTATTTTTGACCCCTTTTTGGCCCCTAATTCCTTAACTGTTAGTACCATAACCCCCAAAATCAATCCCAACCTTCCTTTTGTGGTATTGAACCTTATGGTAAAATTTCATAGAAATCCATTCGCTTAAACTAAAGTTAGAGTGCGAAAACCAATGTGTCTTCGGATTTTTTTGCGGTCGTATAAAAATGCTTGTTTTTGGCCCCTTTTTTGTCCCTAATTCCTGCATGCTTTTGGCAATTGCCCCCAAACTCAATCTCAGCCTTCCCTTTGTGCTATGGAACCTTGTAGTACAATTTCAGAGAGATACATACACTTACAAACAAGTTATTGTCCGGAAACTACAAGAATGTTTTTTTTTTGGCCCCTTTTTTGGCCCTAATTCCTTCATGTTTTGGGCAATTACCCCCAAACTCAATCCCAGCCTTCACTGCGTGATATGGAACCTTGTGGTACAATTTCAGAGAGATACATACAATTACACACAAGTTTTTGTTTCTATTTATAACGGTTTTCAAAATAATAGACGAAACTTGCATTTTACCCCTGTGTTCTACTTTTAACCATGTCGGCCATTTTGGTTGGTAGGCGTGGTCATCGGACACATTTTTAAAATTAGATACCCCAATGATGATTGTGGACAAGTTTGGTTAAATTTGGCCCAGTAGTTTCAGAGGAGAAGACTTTTGGAAAAGTTAACAGACGACGACGGACGACGACGACGACGACGACGGACGACGGACGCCAAGTGATGAGAAAAGCTCACTTGGTCCTTTGGGCCAGGTGAGCTAAAAATGAAATTGGACATTTACCTATTATGATCCAATATCCCAAATCTAAATACATGGTTAGATTCAGCATATCAAAGTACCCAAAGAATTCAAATTTTTATGAAAAATGCTTATTTTTGGCCCCTTTTTGGCCCCCAATTCTTAAACGTTTCGGGCAATTACCCTCAAACTCAATTCCAGCTTTCCCTCTGTGATATGGAACCTTGTAGTACAATTTCAGAAATATCCAAACACTTACATACAAGTAATTGTCATGAAACTAGAAAAATGCTTGTTTTTTGCCCCTTTTTTGGCCCCTAATTCCTACAATTTTGAGGCAATTACCCCCAAAATCAATTCCAGCCTTCCCTTTGTGATATGGAACCTTGTGGTACAATGTCAGAGAGATCCATACACTTACACACAAGTTATTGGCTGGAAGTTACAAAAATGCTTATTTTTGGCCCCTTTTGGCCCCTAATTCCTTAACTGTTGGTACCATAACCCCCAAAATCAATCCAAACCTTCCTTTTGTGGTATTGAACCTTATGGTAAAATTTCGTAGAGATCCATTGACTTAAACTAAAGTTATAGTGCGAAAACTAATGTGTCTTCGGACGACGACGACGACAACGACGACGACGCCAACGTCATACCAATATACGACCGCAAAATTTTTGCGGTCGTATAAAAAGTACAAGCATAGGCAATGCATTATCAAAACAATATGGGTAGTTCCATTAAAAAGGGTTACAATTACAATATGAAGTCAATAAATACAGGAGTCGAGAATAAAGTTATGTTAACAGTGGAATCGGTAATTTGAAGTCCTGAGGATAATACATGATCGAGAAAACTCCGAACAACAGGCCAACAAAACCAGACGGACATCAACTTTGTAGACTATAAACCCAGTTAACTAGTTAACTAGGTGTGATACCAGGTGCTCTGGGAGGGTGGGCATTATTCAAGAGTACTTACTTTTTCAGGATTGAAGTGGCAAATATCCGCAAGCTTCTTCCAAGGATCTACGGGAAAATGTAAAGCGAAGAACTCTAGTTCGTCTTTTGTAAACGTCTTCACCCATTTTCTCACCTGCTTTACAACGGCACCAGTTGCTGTTCCGGTCTAAATGAAATAAATACAGCTATATTTATTCTGGTATACAGATGAAATAAAATGCTTCGCTGAGCGCAGCCTGATACGACCGCAGAGGTCGAACCCTGAACAGTTGGGGCAAATTTGGACACAATATTCAAGCTTGATACTGTCTGAATTTGGATTGTGATCAAATTTCTGACATAATATAGGTTTCTGACACAAAATAAATGTGGTCAAAGATCTTACAAATCTATTGCGCAATACTGTGCAATTGAAGATTTCTTCTTGAAACTTTTCAAAAATTCGAAATTTGAAAAATTTTGAAAAAAAAAATATGAATCCCCTAAAAAATTTAGAAAAAAAATCCCCCCCCCCACTTTTTGAAACCCCCTTGGAGCAATAACCCTTAAAACTCAATCCAAGCATTGCCTTTGTAGTATAGAACCTTGTAGTACAATTTCAGAGAGACCCAAACACTTATACACAAGTTATTGTTTGGAAACTAGAAAATGCTTGTTTTAGCCCTTTTTGGTTCCTAATTTCTACATGTTTGGGGCAATTAACCCAAACTCAATCCCAGCCTTCCTTTGTGATATGGAACCTTGTGGTACAATGTCAGAGATATCCATACACTTACACACAAGTTATTGTCTGAAACTAGAAGCATGCTTGTTTTTTCCCCTTTTGGCCCCTAATTTCTAAACTGTTGAGCCCCATAACCCTAAAATGAATCCCAACCTTCTACTTGTGGTATTAAACCTTGTGGTACAATGTCAGAGCAATCAAAATACTTAAACACAAGTTATTATCCTGAAACAAGAAAATGCTTGTTTTGGGCCCCTTTGGCCCCTAAATTCTTAACTGTTGAAACCATCATCCCAAAATCAATCCCAACCTTCCTGTTGTGGTATTGAACCTTATTAGAAAATTTCATAGAGATCCATTGACTTAAACTAACGTTATAGTCTGAAAACTAATGTGTCTTCGGACGACGACGACGACAACGACGACGACGCCAACGTTATACGATCGACCAAAAAATTTTTGCGGTCGTATAAAAGTACAAGCATAGGCAATGCATTATCAAAACAATATGGGTAGTTCCATTAAAAGGGTTACAATTACAATATGAAGTCAATAAATACAGGAGTCGAGAATAAAGTTATGTTAACAGTGGAATCGGTAATTTGAAGTCCTGAGGATAATACATGATCGAGAAAACTCCGAACAACAGGCCAACAAAACCAGACGGACATCAACTTTGTAGACTATAAACCCAGTTAACTAGTTAACTAGGTGTGATACCAGGTGCTCTGGGAGGGTGGGCATTATTCAAGAGTACTTACTTTTCAGGATTGAAGTGGCAAATATCCGCAAGCTTCTTCCAAGGATCTACGGAAAATGTAAAGCGAAGAACTCTAGTTCGTCTTTTGTAAACGTCTTCACCCATTTTCTCACCTGCTTTACAACGGCACCAGTTGCTGTTCCGGTCTAAATGAAATAAATACAGCTATATTTATTCTGGTATACAGATGAAATAAAATGCTTCGCTGAGCGCAGCCTGATACGACCGCAGAGGTCGAACCCTGAACAGTTGGGGCAAATTTGGACACAATATTCAAGCTTGATACTGTCTGAATTTGGATTGTGATCAAATTTTTGACATAATATAGGTTTCTGACACAAAATAAATGTGGTCAAAGATCTTACAAATCTATTGCGCAATACTGTGCAATTGAAGATTTCTTCTTGAAACTTTTCAAAAATTCGAAATTTGAAAAATTTTGAAAAAAAATATGAATCCCTAAAAATTTAGAAAAAATCCCCCACTTTTGAAACCCCTTGGAGCAATAACCCTTAAAACTCAATCCAAGCATTGCCTTTGTAGTATAGAACCTTGTAGTACAATTTCAGAGAGACCCAAACACTTATACACAAGTTATTGTTTGGAAACTAGAAAAATGCTTGTTTTTAGCCCTTTTTTGGTTCCTAATTTCTACATGTTTGGGGCAATTAACCCCCAACTCAATCCCAGCCTTCCCTTTGTGATATGGAACCTTGTGGTACGGTGTCAGAGAGATCCATACACTTACACACAAGTTATTGTCTGGAAACTAGAAGCATGCTTGTTTTTGGTCCCTTTTTGGCCCTTAATTTCTAAACTGTTGGCCCCATAACCCCTAAAATGAATCCCAACCTTCTACTTGTGGTATTAAACATTGTGGTACAATTTCAGAGCAATCAAAATACTTAAACACAAGTTATTATCCTGAAACAAGAAAAATGCTTGTTTTGGGCCCCTTTCGGGCCCCTAAATTCTTAACGGTTGAAACCATCATCCCCAAAATCAATCCCAACCTTCCTGTTGTGGTATTGAACCTTCTTAGAAAATTTCATAGAGATCCATTCCCTTAAACTAACGTTATTGTCTGGAAACCAATGTGTCTTCGGACGACGACGACGACATCATACCATTATACGATCCCAAAAATTTTTTTGCGGTCGTATAATGAAGTGAAACAGACTTATTTTATTTCAATACTTAATTCATTCGCAATAATAATCTTTTTTTGGGGGAATTTATTTTTCACTGAAAAGTGAAGTGTTTATAAAGAAAGAAACATACGATAGAAACGCCCTCAAAAATACACTTACGTTGGGTTTAAGAGCTAACAAATTGTCATGCTCTGATTTTAGTTTCCCGAGCTTCTTGGGTGATACTTTTGTTTTCTGACATTGTAGCCTTTTGATTTTTTTCTCAACAACACGTGCCGACCTTCCAGCGTCCAAGATAGTTAATGCTTTCAAGACTTCTACAAATGTGTATTGATTGCGGACAGAAATCAAAGCACTGGCTAACTCCTGATCCTTTCTTGCCCAACTTGCTGCTAACGCACGAACTCTTGCATCTGTAAATAAATTTAAATAATTAAGATTCAATAAAAATCCCCGTGTACGTGTTGTAAGTCTTCGACAAGGTTATAATATATATTCATGTAAGACTAGATATATTGAATAGTAAAAATAATACAAAGCATGCAAGAAAAGGTGTAATTTATAATGTAAAGCGGTTATATTCCGTCTATTGTTAATTTATTTGTAAAAAGCATCAATATCAATAAATGAAGGGATAATTAGAATGAAAATAAATACCAAATGCTTGTTTAAATTTGTAAATATGGTTATATACCATTTTCTTAATTACTGTTGATCGGTTTGCCATACTGATTTGTTCATGTCTCATACCCCCCTCCCCCCGGTCATTTTATTGCATTTCTCCTAACCAGAAATATTGTTTTAATAACAGTAGTTGTAGGTAAAACATGATCATTAGGAGGGACAGACCCTTTTCATACCCCTTTTTACTTTTTTCGGATACTTGTGTTTTTTTTTTAAGAATTATTTTTTTCGGAATGCGTACTCAAGAATTTCAACTAAAAATTTTAGATAAAGAAATTTTAAAAAAAGCTTGTAAAAATCAAAAGTAAGTCAGGTAATATAACATGTATAAGTCATCAATATGATTAATATCATAAAAATATTAATGAGAAATAGTTAAAAATATATGTTTACTCACTTTGTACAACATCTACACCACTGTTCATCATTGTAGATATTGCAGCAGCATATTTATCTCTGTTTTCTTCTTGTCCTTTATAGTGCTGCTCAAAAGAAACTTTCCCCATGAAAAACGACTTCACATCATCCATCGAAGGCTCTGCCACTTCTGTAGTAGTGTCAGGTGATGGCGATCGCGACCTACAATTCTGTGATCTTGAACCTCGGCTGCGACCAAATCCTCCACGACCCCCTCTACCTCCTCGGCCACGACTTGATCCTCGGCCACGACTTGATCTTCCTCTACCACGACCTCTTCCTCTTCCAGACATTTTAGAATTTGTAAGAACACTTTTATATAAAATTTCTAACAATATAAGATCCAAACAGCTTATATTTCGTGTGGATAATCTCGCTTTAAATGTGGTTGAAGTTAAACAAATTCTTTATAAGATTATTGATGGAGGTGTGTACTTTCACTTTAGCATGTTTAGGGGATTGCACAACAAAATGTAACTAGGTAAATAGAAGTAAACATTCGACCAAAAATAATCCTCAAATATGTGAAATGAAAAAGACAAAAAAAAAAAAAAAGGTATTTACCTACTAACATCGATCAATACTTGTATACAATTATATTGTAAATAATGATAATAAATTCAGTCCTGACATAATTATAGTTAAAGGTCAAATTGTTAAATATAAATCGGCGCAGTAATATGTTAGTCTATAAATAATCATTATATTTTGATTGCAATATTTTGCATCATTCAGCTTTTCTATTTTTATCTCTTATCTACATGCAAAAAGGTCAGAAAGAACATCATGGCTTTTCGGGGACACATATATAAAACTTTAACATTTGTTAAAGAGAGGAATCGGTTATATCTTTTTCTTTCTACATTTCAATAGAAACAATCTATTTTCCTCTTCAGTTCCGAAACAATTTTTTTTGAAGAAATATTTTGAATGAAACACTTTATTTAGAACATAATCCCATCCAAACATACATACACACACACACAGACACGATGAAAAGTTGAATTCAGTTATAATTCAGTTTTTGGTACTCTACAGTCTTTCGCCCGAGTTGCATCATGCCAAGAAATCCTCGCTCAAAACTCCGGTCGACCTCCAACGGCACCCATGAGTATTTAAAGATTTGATTTCATTCAACAAATGAATTTATGACCTGCAAGTACGTGTCGCTTGGAACACAGCCATATACCAAATGGTCAATATTAATCATCCGTGTAATTTGCTCTATGGGATGTTTGCAAAATTTCAACGGAGGCAATTTCTTGGCATGGGAGAAAGGAAGAAAGACCATTCACAATTTGTCTAACTTTTTTTTTTCTCTTTTAATTAAATAAAACAAAAATTAAACCTTACAAATGTAGAGTTTATAAGATAAAAATATTCCCCGTGGAACACCCCCTTTTTTTAATTTTTTATTCACTCTCCATTTTCAAACCTCGAATTAAGCTTTCTAATCTAATTAAAATTAAAACCTTGCTTTCTAACCGATCTATTCATGTACAGGACCGGCAACTCTCTTTATTTAAAAAGAAAATATATACAGTTCCGTTATACACATGCATGTTGTCTGCTTGAAGTCCCCGCCCGAAAAGAAAGATTTAGCCCAACTCCAAGATAATATATTCCTCCATCACGTGATTTTTACCACGTGAAGCTTACATTCGAATAAATATTGAATATGGAAAGTGAAACTACAATTCAAAACTAAAAGTGCTGAGTCACATAGAAGAAAAAGGAGGGTTTTTTTGGCAAAGGGTGCCGGGGTAACCCTCTCTGTGTCCAAAATATCCATGAAATATTTGCCACTGCACCTTGTCTGTTCAGTAAATTCTAACCCTGATTTTTCTATCTGTAACTTGGCTAGTTAATTATGTTCTTTAATTACTATTGACATTCATAATACGGATAACCAAAATTTTGACCATAGAAACCAAACAAAACACTGAAGGAAGACACAAACTAAGGCATCGCCATTGCCACTGTTTATGTGGGAAGGGGGAACGTGTTTTTTTTTTTTCTCGGAACAAACATTTTATCGTCCTTAAATTACTTTATCTGAGAAATTAATTTAAGCATTTCTACATTTATTTTGAGAACTATTTTAGTAGGACATAAACTTCAAACAGCAATATGGATCTATAACAATTAATGGGATATATTTTGTAAATATTTTAACTGTCCTAATTTTTATATCCGCATTGACATAGCACAGTTTACTATATGAGCATTTTATACTAACTGGGGTCTGAAGTCATATCTCCCAATTTATAATTAGATTTTTTAAAGATTCTGTTTCCTGTCACTATTTCCTTGACAGAGATTACTGTTTACAAGCAACTGAACCTACGGTAATGATAAAGTTGAAGTCATTTCTTTGAAAGTTTCCTTGGTTTACAGTTATAGAGAACTACAGTACTTTTCCATTTGTCAAAAACACACTTAATTCTTCTTTTCAATTGTTTAGATTTAAAACCATTATTTTTACCACAATGAATTTTAAATTGTCATTTGCAATATAATGGATGCCATCATTTGAGAATTAATCTGAACGAAATCTGATAGGAAAAAGTCACAAATTGGGTAAATTTACTGTCAGGTAGTGAAAAAGTCACAGATCTGGTAGGAAATAAAATCGCAGAAAAGATCATTTGAAATATAATCTCTTGTTTGGTTTAAGTAAAAGCAATCATCTTATGTCTTTTATACAAATAGTAAATGAAACATATCATCTACTTTGGATAAACTTTATCTCTAGAATCCATGGGGTATAGGGGTTGACTATATGGTCAATGTTTTGTTTTATATCAATGATTGTTTTTATTGCAAATGTTTAACCTTTCCTGATTATTATAATACAAATAAAATTTGGTCAAAGTAGACGTCTCAAATACAAAAAAAAAAAAAAAAAAAAAAAATATATTAGACAATAATTTGCTTCATTTTGGGTCTTTCATTTCATGTTAAATGACTACATAGAAATAAGAAGATGTGGTGTGAGTGCCAATGAGACAACTCTCCATCCAAGTGACAATGTGTAAAAAGTAAATAATTATAGGTCAAAGTACGGCCTTCAACACGGAGCCTTGGCTCACACCGAACAGCAAGCTATAAAGAGCCCCAAAATGACTAGTGTAAAACAATTTAAACAGGAAAACCAAAGGTCTAATCTATAAAAAAAAAAAGAGAAACGAGAAACACTTATGAACCACATCAACAAACAACAACCACTGAACAACAGGTTCCTGGCTTAGGACAGGTGCAAACAAATGCAGCGGGTTTAAACGTTTTAAAAAGCGCCAACCTTCACTCTAACATGAAACAGTAGTGTAACATTACAACATGTATAGATACTGGAAGACTTTGAACGAACATGCTGATCTTAACAATTTTCTTTTTAATATTATGTCAATTATTTACTAATAAAAGTTCAACATAAAGTTTAAGAAAGGGAAAACAAAATGAATACCTCACCGAATTCCTAAAGCTTAAGAAAGAGAAAACAAAATGAATACTTCACCAAATTCCTAATGAATACACTTAAAAAAAATTGAGAAATTAACTATTTCATTTTCATTACCTGTGGCGTCTTTTATCCTACATTCGAACGCGCTTCACCTTGCAGAATACTTGTGCTTTATGTTGGGTTGGTGTTTTTCAATCTTTAGTTTTATGTGTGGTATTTGTAATCCTTTGTTTTTCTTTGCCCCCTTTAGTTTCTTCTTTCTCTATTTTTGACATTATCGGAGGTAATCAAAAAATTCAAGTCAAATAATTGCCACGGACTTAAAAACAGTTGGGAGCTTTTAAGACCGAGTCTGTCGTATATTTTGTATCTTGTTTCTATTACTGAGGTTCTATAAATTAGCTGTCAGTTCTTGCTTGCATTTTAATTATTTTTCTTTGACCAAATTCTATTTACTTCTTGTATGCAATGTTTTGTTGGAATTGAGTACAATAGAAGTTTCAGAGGTTTCTGTGATTGTGCAGACACCAATCTATACAAATCACCTCAGCACCACTGCGACAGGTCTAAGTATAAATGTATTCAACAATTAACAAGTGTCTTTAGTAATTGCCAAGAGTACCCTAATTCTAAAGAAAGTGTGAATAGATTAAACGTAGACCGTTACTTTCAGAAATACGATGTCGTAAGTAAATCATAATACAAAAAAAAGGATTACAGGAATTACCCAAAATATCTGACAGTACAACAAACAGATAGCACCAAACTCCCCAAAACAATAAACTTACAAAGAAAAACAACAACGAACTACACGTGCAGGTTAAAATTGTATGTGGTTAAACCAAGTTTGCGTTGTCTAATGTTGGAAAACACACGTTCAATTGTATTACAAGAAAAGTATAGTATCTATTTTATCTTTTTCTGAATATATGCATATTGAAAAAAACAAAAAAAAACACGTAACGCCTATTAATAGAATAAGAAACCTTCAAGAATGATTCCCCAATCTTTACACTCTTAAATATTACAGTGTACGCGTATTCAGCTACCTTATTATGTTTTAAAAGAAAATGCAGTTGTGAATTGCTGCTGTCACAAGATTGAACATGTTCTTTTTTATTACATCCCCCACTTTTATAAAGCATTTACCTTGTTCTTCAGTCCTATCCGTTCGTCCAAAACACATTTTCTCTTCACTTTTTTTTGTTCAGATACTACTGAGCAGAATAATTTTATATTTGGTTAACAGCTTTGCAGTGATGAGTTTTAACGTGTGAGCATATTCTTGGATCAGTCGGACATCTATTTTCTGTTATCCGATAGTTTGAATTACGAGTGGGGGTATGTTTAGTACGACAACGCGTGCATTCTTGTCTAAAACTAGTTCAATGGGGAGACAAATGGAAATTATGGCCTATTTTGCATGCTCCCAAATGCCTAAGTTTTCTGCATGGTGTGACCATCTACTCATTTTGTAAGCTTATATGTCCTTTACATTTTCTATTTTGGGTTGTATTTGTTCTAAAGCTGTTTTTTTTTTTATAGATATGCATAAACACTATAAAACAAACAGACATTTTAATAGAAAAATAAAAATATAGATATGTTAACGAAAGGAATTAATGTCGCAACAAATCAAGAAAACACTTTTTCACTTTCTTCGGCATTCTTGCTACAGCAGCAGCAAAGTCGTTTAAACCATTTTCTAAAGCGCCGAAATCTACCAGACTTTAGAGAGTTTACAATGGTAGATTCACTGTGTTTTTGATCTGGTTTTTCAATCTGAACTGATTTGGTTGGTTCAGTTTTATCAGTTGATTCAGCTAACAATCTTTTTATGGGTTCATGTGTACATGAGTTTCCATGTTCAAGTGAACTTGTACTGGTTAAATCGAGTAGAAGTGGATTGACAGATTCAGTGGAGTTTGGTTTTGTGGGTCCCGATAGATGTACAGTTGTTGTTTCATGTCTTTCTTCTAATGGAGTGAAAATTGGCTCTAGCCTTGGTCTAGGTGGGTCTTTTAATTCACTAAATGTGTACCATACACTGTTTGATGATCTTGGCGTATCTGGATTGTCTAAACAAAAGAGAAATTATGAGAGTAAAATATTGTTTCAATTTTATTGTATTTGAATACAAAGTTATGGTACCGATCCTGAACCACATGGCACATGTTTTTGGAATAACAAGTACTTAGTTGAATAATTGCCAAATACGAATTTCCTTTTGATCTTTCTATTTTACTCAATGAACTTATTAGAAAAGGTCGTAGTTATGCCACTGCTGTTGTTGATAAAACTATGTCTGTTTAATAAATAGTCTTGGAGGATTAATAATAAATCGCTACGTGTTGTCGTTTCATCTATATTTGTTCAGTGTGTGCACCTATAAATGGCACCGAACAATACAATATACAATACAAAGTTTTTTATTGTCAATTATGACGCCCAATAATTTGAGCAGTACAATTAAGTTCAATTTCATACAAGTGATTACATATTGATTACATTGATTATTTAACAATTAAACAAAAGTCTTTTTCAGCAGAATAATTTCTAAAGGAATAATATATATAGTTTTACAATATAATATAGATGGACAAACTACCGGTGACTAAACTGTATCTAGAATTAAGTTTCTCTCTTTAAATAAAGTACATAATAATAAACTTACTTTTTTAATTATAACATTATCCTCAGATGACATTAACCACATTAATTTTGATTTATTTGGGAGGCTTTTAAAGTTTTTGTTAACCTTATTTAAGTAATTTATATATTCAGATCTTTTATTTTCTAAAACAGGACACTGAAGCAGAAAATGAATTTCATCCTCAACTTCAGTGTTGCATAATTTACATATTCTATCCTCCACTCGAAGTCCCACATATCTGCCTCTTTCAATTTCTAGTTTATGTGCACTGACTCTGAACTTAGTGAGCAGTCGCCTTTCATCCTCATTTAAAATTAATAAGTATTTTTCCATACAAATATTTTCTTTAAATAATCTGTAAGTTCTTAGTTTATTTCCATACTGTTTATTTTGTCTATCTTTGTAAAGTTCAGATTTCCAAATACAAGAATATTTCTGTTTTAATTTCCGGTAAATTAGTGATTTTAAATCCATGTTTGAATTCTTAACAAGTTTAAGATCTATATCAAGATATTTCATAAGAATAACAATACAACTATACCAACTATTTTTGTTTAGACTATTTAGTGATTTAGAGACATGCAGAGCTTCAGAGAGAAGGATATCATCAGACTTTAATATATATTTATAATATCTAAGCATATTTAAAATTACTTCAAGAAATAAGGGATATCTTCCCATTTCACCCAATACAGCTATATTTGTAGATTTTTACCTAAACCCATTGAAAATTTACAGAATTTGACATGAATACTTTCTTGTTTCATGTCCTTGCATAGTTTAAATAGATTATGTTCATTTTTATTTAGTTTATTTATTACTGAAGCTCCCCATATTTCACTCCCATATAACAACACAGGTTTCACAGTATGATCAAATATATGTGAAAGTGTATTAATTTTAGGTTTATACAAGTTAAAACTTTTTTTATATTTAAATAAAGCTTTCAATCCCCTTTCATATAAATCTTCTTTAGCCTCTGTAAAGCTTCCACTTGCACAAGTTTACGTAAATTCCTAAATATTTATAACCCCTAGCCCTTTCAATAGGTACATTATTAACATTAAATGTTTTTTCATACAATTTTCCTGTTTTATTAAATACTATTGATTTAGTTTTCTTTATATTTATTTGGAGACCCCATTTATCACAGTAATTATACAGTTTATCAATACACTTCTGTAAACCATCAGCTGTTTCTGACATCAATACTAAGTCATCTGCATACAATAAGCAATTAAGCTGTAAGGAATTTAAAATAGCAGGTTTACAGGTCTCATCAAATGAGTCAAGAATATCATTTATAAAAATTTTAAATAAAGTGGGACTTAAATTATCCCCTTGTTTGACTCCTATGTTAGATGTAAAGTTTTCAGTCATAGAATATTTGTCTACCTTTACACAAAGTTCAATATTATTATACATATCTTTTAGAGTGTTATAAAATAAATCACTGACTCCAATATTTCTCAGTTTATAAAAAAGTCCATCATGACTAACAGTGTCAAAGGCTCTTCGTAGGTCAACAAAGCATGTAAAGAATTTTTTATCGCCTTGTTGAGTATACTTTTCTATAAGAGTTCTCAAAACTAAATGATGATCACTGGTGCGCTTGCCTTTACAGAAACCAATTTGTTCCGGTTTAACAATATTTCTACTTGCCAAAAACTTCTCTAAACGAATATTTAAAATTTTCACAAATAACTTGCCTAAACAACTGCCAATGGTAATTCCTCTATAATTTGAAGGGTCATCTTTTGAACCACTTTTAAATAAAAGAAACTATATATCCTTTTGCCCAAATTTTAAGAAAATTTCCTGAGTTTAAGATACTATTAAACAATTTTTGAAAACAAGGAACTAAATATATTTGACTAGACTTTAACATTTCATTTAAAATTGAGTCAAAACCACTGGCTTTTTTATTTTTTAGTGTACTAATCGCCTTTTCTATTTCTGTTTTTGAAATCAAATTATCAAGTTCAGTAAATATTTTTTCTCTTTCCATATCTTTTAGCTTATCTTTTAAATAATCACAGGACGCATTAGTCTCTTTTTCATTTAAATTTTTAAAATAAGAAAACCAAGCATCTGTTGACACATCAGATGTGGAATTCTCCCTATTCGAACAAGATTTTTATTTTTCACCCTTCACTATGTTTCTATTAAGAAGTGCATTCTCTCACTTTGAAATGTAAAATGCATGATTTTGATATCAAATGAATTTTAAAAAATGAAACATAGTTTCGATATCGATACTTTTATTTTGGCATTGCACAAGTCATGTCTTCTTTGACTGTCCATGGCGTTAAAACACTGAATCCCTGGCATGTGTTTTAATTGATTTTAGTCCCTGATGCATGCTTTTTTTTTATTGTTAATTGTTTTTGGCTTTTAACTAGCTTTTAGTAACTGCGAGTACTCTCAAGTCGTACTTTCGTGTTAAGTTGACCTGTTGACACAATTAGTAATGCATTTCTGTAATTCAATGTTTACTTATTTTGTGTTATATCTCGTTTCACTATCTTTAATATTTACCACCTTTGATAAGTATTTAGTATGACGATAAATTTTCACTTCCGTACTCGTACTCTGAACAACAAATTTATCAATTTTGTAAAATAATTTCCGTACTCCTAACAAATTTACCTAAGTACGTTGTTTTATTTAACTTTTTATACATTGTTACTTGGATGGAGAGTTGTCTCATTGGCACTCATACCACATCTTCTTATTTATATAGTAAATTGTTTTGTTATAAATTATGCCGTAGTTTTCTCAATTGATTTGTTTCATATTTTTCATGTCGGGGCCTTTTATAGCAGACTATACGGTATGGGATTCTCTCATTGTTGAAGGCCGTTCGATAGCTTATAATTATTTATATCCAGTTAATGTGTATAGTTGTCTCATTGGCAATCATATCACATCTCCTTATTTTTATATAGAGACTTATCTTTTTATCCCATTTTGACAAACCCAAAATATATCATTAGATTATTTGCTGAAATTATTAAAGAGAAAACTTTGTTCTTTCGATGTATTAATGTTGGTATCTGTGCAAAAGAGTGACTTGTTAAGACTGGTCAAACACTCATACAGCATTGTACGATAAAACAAAAACAACGAAAACAACACCAACAAACGAAAAGATGGATTTTCTTGACCAGTTGTAAATCAATATGTTTCTAGTATGACGGAGGAGAAGTTTTAATTACCTTCTTTGTCTTTGTTATCACCCAATAATGTCAAATCTAGCTTCACTTCTTCTATGTCTACCTGCTTAGTCCTTAAATCAGTTGTGGATTTGCTTCTCTGGAAATTTAAAAAAAAAAACACCTTTGATTTGAATACTATTTCAATTTAAAAATGATATATCAATTGTATTTTAATTTTTAGAAAATTGTAAGTAGTCGAAGTCAAGATGACGAGACTAAATCGATATGAATAAAATGAGAAACGTGATATACATGTATACGACAACGAAATGAGATACAGGATATATACGGCATCGAAATGAGACAAAGGATATATATGGCAACGAAATGAGATACGGGATATATACGGCAACGAAATGATATACAGGATATATATGGCAACGAAATGAGATAAAGGATATATACGACAACGAAATGAGATACAGGATATATACGGCAACGAAATGAGATACAGGATATATACGGCAACGAAATGAGATAAAGGATATATACGGCAACGAAATAAGAAACAGGATTTATACGACAACGAAATGAGACAAAGGTTATATACGACAACGAAATGAGATAAAGGATAAGGTTTGCAACGAAATGAGATACGGGATATATGTATATGGCAACGAAATAACGTACAGGATATATACGGCAAACGTTTCTTTTTATTTGTAAATAAAAATGGCAAAATACTAGCATTATCTACCTGATGGTAATTGTCATTTCGTGGATCTGGCGCTTGCTCAGGTGAAGAATATGAAGCCGACAATACACTTACAGCTGGTGTGTGAAACTCATTAAACATTGTCTTTATCTTTTCCTGTCTTCTTCTCATTCGTCTCTTCTCTTTTTCTTCTTTCCAAATTGTATCTCGTTCGAAAGCATTAAGAAGCTTTTTTCGTTCAGCGTCTCTTACAGACTGGAAGAAGGCTAAACGATTTTCTTTGCTTGCTGTTTCTTCTGTTTCTAATGCCTCTGTTTCATCCAGATTTTGCGACCCCTCTTTATTCAAAACATTTGGTTCAAATTTGTCGTACTGGTTCCCTGCTTCGTTGCTTTGTTTGTTCATTGTTCCCGCGCTAAGCCTGTCAATCTCTTTTTTAAAGAAAGCAGCAGCTCTCTCTTCTTCATTCGCGGTTTCTTTATCCTTCTCTGTATTCATTCCTTTGTTTGTTTGGTCATCCTTATTATATGTTGTTTGCTCATATCTGGTTTTGTTTATCGCTTTGGTAAGTCTGTCAAGTTCTGTATTTCTAAGCCTTTTAAAGGTAGCAGCTCTCTCGTCGTAACTTGCTGTTTCTACTCTTTCTTTATTAGTTTCCAGTGTTGTCTTATATGTGTCCTTCTCGGTTTGTCGGTCGGACAATGCATCTGCGTCCAATTCGCTACAGGCAGCGTACAATACAGAAAGTGTAAACCCTTTTAGGTTACGTTCAAAATTCGCATTATCTTCATCCATAGCTGAAAATGGCACAAAAACACATTGATATCCCTACATCAAATACATAACACATTAATACAACATAATAAAAACATAAGAATATCGTGTGATTTACAAGATAAAAGTTGCGTACACGGCCGAGGGAAAAACGGGGAAAGGGTGTTCAGTCATATGATCAAAACATATTTTACCTCTGCTCTCCTCCTACCGTATGCGCCTGCAGGCCACACACACACATCTTACATTAAGAATTAATCGTTATGACTTACGAATATCTTTCTAGTAAGATATTGTGTGAAGACATTCGCAATCATTATCAGTTATAAATTTCAGAAATAATTAAAATGAGAATGAATAACACGATATACTTACTAAGTACTCAACTCTTTAATGCCCTGATTTATCTTCCGGATTATACGAAATTCTATTTTTTCTCTGTGGTCCTCTTTGCATAAAAAAAGTATAAACTGCTTCGCTCAACAACAACGTTGCTACTGAGGATATTATGACGTCCGACGTCTATCAAAGTCGTCACTGATTTCCTCCTTACTTCGAGACGAAAAGAATGCTTTGTACATAGAATAAGTAATCGCTGGCGATGTATGTTTTCCATGAATCGTATGCAGTCTTGAAAACTTCACAATACAATGTAAACAATATATAATAAAAGAACAGAGTTCCAATGTCCCTCGCGTTGCACATATTTTATCTATCCAGGGGAAATAACTAAAAAAAAAAAAACTTTGTTTTTGTTGTTCTTTAAAACAATTTTTAAAAAGCGTGCGCGGGGACAAAAAGTTTTTTTTTTTTTATTGTATACTAAATATTTCAGACCTTCAAGGGCATTACTTATAGTATTCTATAAGTTTTAAAAAATTGTACCCGTGAGAGCGCTAACGAGGCCATTTTCCATAAATTTAATATTTCCAAGGGTCATAACTCTTTTAAGTAAAGGCGATCGTCCACCATTACAGAATTTTTTTGTCCGAGATATTGCTGATATTAACCTATAGTATAAGTTTTATAAAAATCTGGCAAGAATTGTACCCGTGAGAGTGCTAACGAGGCCATTTTCCATAAATCTAATATTTCCAAGGGTCGTAACTCTTTTAAAAAAAGTCGATCGTCCACCATTATAAAACTTGTTCGAGATATTGCTGATATTAACCTATAGTATAAGTTTGATAAAAATCTGGCAAGAATTGTACCTGTGAGAGCGTTAACAAAACCGGACGGACGGACGGCCGGTATTTCCATGGATGCTTGTATGGAGTTTTTATACTGTATCCCCTATATTATTTTATAAACGCCTGTTACTAGAACTAGTAGTATTTAATGAATTACACTGATTAGGTAGGTTTGGCGTCAAGTGGCAAATATTACGTTAGCTATGATTCCAATGAAGTCCCAAGTTACGGGATGGACAATTTCTAAACGAACATATATCTCATAAAGATTCCAGAAATAATTCTAATAATAAAATTTGTTATCGTATATTTTTGGGGTTGGGGGTCTGAGGTAAGAAAATGTACACGAGAATAAACTAAGAGTCAAAATTGAATGAAGTTGTTGCATTTTTCGATTATTCCCAGATATTATGTTCGTCCAATAAACTTATTTTAAGAGTAGTAAATAAAGAAAGAAAATCACTACACTTTTATGTCACATGACAATGCATAAAATCATACTTATCATATGTCGAGAATTTCTCACCATTTTCATTTTTTAAAGATTGTCCTGCGACTGAAGTAGCATGCAACATAACCTTAATAGCCTTATGTGTTCAACTTCTATTTAAAGATAATTAAAAATAGTTAAACTAACCAACAACAAGGGCAGTCATCTATCTTGGTGTCATGCCTTTAAAATTTTCAAACATTAAGAAGAAACATGAGATATAATCATCTTCTATGAAATACATTCGCTTACAGAGTCTTCTTTTATTCATGAAAAAAACACCTTTTAATTCAGGTGAGCTAATAAAATCAAAGTGATGGAAATCACTCATGGAAAGATTGGAAGAGTAGTTTTAATAATTTCAAATCACATTTAGGTAATTATGGTGTGGACAAAAAGAACATTAATAAAGCACTATTGCTGACAATTGCATTAACTGCAGGTCTTTAGAAGGATAAGCACTTTTCCAGTAGATAAATGAGCTAAATGTGAATCAAATTGAATGACAGTGGGTCCCTCAATTTGCACAAGTTCATTTAAACTGCAGTTTATATCTTAACCAAATAATGTTCCTGTTAATGTTTCAAACAAAAACAAAAAATTGCAAATCAAAGATTCTTCTAGTAAAGTTTAACAATTATCCTTGTAAGACACAGGACCAACAGATAGACTTGGAAGTTAAGAACTTTATTGTGTCAAAAAGTAATATAAAAGGTTGTTTTGGGGCATTTTGCATGTTTTGTAAGTTGAAACATAAATATACTATTTTCTCCTGTGAGAATTGCTTATTGATTTTGAAATCAATTATCATGATTATATGACACTGAAGATTAAAAGTTGTAGAGTGTATTTAAATCAATTTATAATTTAAATATTTTTCAGCAAAGAGCATTGAAAATGTACTTTTCAACATAAACAAATTAAAAACTTATTCTATTGAAATGTGGATTCTTTCTTAATTGCAAAAAATATAGACACTTCTTATATTCAAATGATGGGGAATAAACTTACAAAAATTGGTTTGTTCTAATTAAAAGTTTTAAAATTTTACTAACTGTTCATAAAAATAAGTGAACTAACCTAAATTGTTGATTAATTACAGATGATTATTGCAGATTTATCAAGTAAATCATAGGCCTTACTTGAATACCTTTTATATATTTATATTTAGTATTTAGATTTTTATTTTTTTTTAAAGATCTAGTTAATCCTTAATTAATCATTTATCTTTCAGACATAATTTACAGAATCACTTTATGTAGTGTAGATCAAAAGAAATAGACAATGAATAAATCTATCATCTCTATATATCAAACATCTAATATATACATTTGTGTATTCAATTATAAGGTCAAATATTTGTGTATTGAGATGTATATTGAAGGGTCTGTATAATTATGTAAGACTGAGGTTGATTAGTAATGTGGTCATTTGATTGGCATTTAAGGAGGTGGAGCATTGTAATTAAGGCCCCACCTTGTCTCTGATTGTTTAGTGATCATGACAGTTGTCAATCATACTAGCATTGTATCATTCCTCAATTACCTAATCAAAATGATAAAAAGCCTGCACATCAACACATCTTAAAGGCATATACATACTTGAATGAACTGCTCCAAAAATATACAAAATTTTTCAGTTTATATGTGCATATGTGCACAGACATGAGAATTATAGGATCTATATTTCAGTGTGTATACATTTAGTAGATTTAGTAGCTAACCTGTCCTTAGTTACTTGTTGTTAGGCAGGTCGGTGCCTTAGGAAAGATTTAGAACAAGTTCCAATCTTTCCAAAACAGACAGAGAAGATGGTTGAATTATAAATTAGAAACCAATGAGTACATATATAGTAATTAGATAATCTTGACTCGCTGAAATTTAATCATGTTAGAGAGGTGGCAGGAATAGTGTTGTCCTTCCATGTATAGTTAAGAGGGTCTGGATGTGGAATGGTCTTCATTTCTGTAGTATTTTTTTCTTTCAATTTCTCTCTTCTTTATTTTATACGCCTTATTATACCCGTTTCTGTATAACTCATCCAGACCCTCAGTTACTGAGGAATAAACCTCACCTTGAAAAATTTTCATGACCGTTTGACACTGCTCATAAGCAATCCACTCACCAAATATTATTGATTGATCGTGTAGTTTCTGAGGAAGAGCTAAATCTTAAAAATCTACAATTGATATCAATTAATAATAAGTTGATGGACTTAGATTTTGATATGTTCAGCATTCTGTTATGCTCTTTTAGTTTCTTTGTTCTTTTTCATAAAGAACTTACATTTTGTATGATTACTTTGCAAACACAAAAAACAATGTAGATGACAGACTACCATGATTATTTCAGAGGCGGATTTAGAGGGGGCCCAGGCCCCCCTTTCTGGGAAAAATTTGGTTGATTATATAGGAATCACTGGAGCGTAACTGGAGCGGGCCCCTCTTAGGCAGTCAGTGGGCCCCACTTATGAAAATTTCTGGATCCACCACTGTATTTTAATCATTAAACGGAAATTAACTTGGCAAAAACTCTTTTTCCAGACAAAACTACGGATTTGTTTTATATGAAAGAAAGTTAAACCATGATTAAAATTTTATTATTAATCATATCAAATAATACCAGAAGTCAAACTAGTCCAATTATGAATAAATGGGGAATGTGTCCATGGGACACAGATGATGCCCCCGCTTGCATATCATATAAAGTTTTAAAGGGACATAACTGAACTCAGAAGAACGGTAAAAGTGACACTACCCAAATTTGTACTTGATCTGAGTTTTGTGGTAATAAGTATTTTGTATAAGTTTCATAACATTTAGTTGAGGCAAACTTAAGTTAGAGAACAGAAACGAATAAATGGAGAAAGTGTCCCCATGGACACAGATGATGCCCCCGCTTGCATACAACATTATTAAGGGACATCACTCAAGAACGATAAAAGTGATGCTACCCAAACTTGTACTTGATCTGAGTTTTGTGGTAATAAGTATTGTGTATAGGTTTCATAATGTTTGGTTGGGGCAAACTTAAGTTATAGAACGGCAACTAAAAATTTTGCAATTTATGATTTATAAAGGGCACAACTCGATAATGGTTGAAGCATAGATATAATCTATGGTTGAAGTAACACTACCCAAATTAAGTTGATCTGTGTTTTGTGGTTATGCATTGTGTATAAGTTTCATAACATTTGGTAAAGTCAAACTTAAGTGAGAGAACGGAAACTAAAAATTTTGCATTTTTTTTCCATCTAAAAAATGCTTTTACAAGTCTTAACTAATTTTGAAACAAGCTATTGGCTTAGGGATATTGGTTTGCAGAAAAAACCTGATTAAACCTCCGATTTAGATTACTAAAAGAAATTGAATTCCTCCTTTGTATACAGCATTTGAAAAGTGTAGGAATCCATACACAGCTAGTACTGTATTAAATTCTATCAAATAACTTCTTCATGCAGAAGATACTATATTCAATATAAATAATTTACAGTGGAAGGAAAAATTACTTAATTGATACTTTTAGAAAAAATGAAAATTTAGCAATTTTTCCATTTGTAAAGGGCATAACTCTAGAACAGTAAAAGTGACAGCACCAAAATTCAAACTTGATCTGTATATTGTGGTAATAAGCATTGTGTATAAGTTTCATAACATTTGGTTGAGGCAAACTGAAGTTACAGAACAGAAACGAAAAATTTAGCAAGTAAAGGGGCATAACTCTAGAACGGTAAAAGTGACGCAATCAATATTCAAACTCGATCTGTATTTAATTGTAATAAGCATTGTGTATAAGTTTCGTAACATTTTGATTGAGGCAAACTAAAGTTAAAGAAAGGAAACCAACTTTGGGACGTATGGATGGACGGACGGACATACAGATGGACAAGGGTAAAACTTAATGCTCCTTCCGCTATGGCGGGGGCATAAAAATTCAGGAAATTTTTCCATTTGTACAGGGGCATAACTCTAGAATATAAAAGTGACATCACCAAAATTCAAACTTGATCTGTTTTTTTTGTGGTAATAAGCATTGTGTACAAGTTTCATAACATTTGGTTGAGGCAAACAGAGAACCGAAACGAAAAATTCAGCAATTTTTCCATTTGTAAAGGGGCATAACTCTAGAACGGTTTAAGTGACGCCACCAAAATTCAAACTTGATCTGTGTTTTGTGGTTATAAGCATTGTGTATAAGTTTCATAACATTTGGTTGAAGCAAACTAAAGTTAAGAGAACGGAAACCAACTTTGGTATGTACAGACGGATGGACAAGGATAAAACTTTATGCCTCATCCACTACGGCGGGGCATAAAAACCTTACAAAAACCTGTGACCTCGTTCATTTAATCGTTTCTGTTCAGTTCCCTTAATTTTTATGTTATGTCTTTATTGGTGATGATTATTTGGTCAATAAAAATCCTTCCCACCAGTTGAGCTGGACAGAATTTTCATTAGTTCTTGGTTGTTCAATGTGCTTTTGCAGTAGAAAATTCTGAAACCACAGAATGTCAAATTTGGGAAATAGAGAGCCATTTGAATAAGTTTACTTATAGTTAGTGAAAATGAAGAAAAATCAATTCCAACTTTTATTTTATTTCTTTTAAGCAAGATTTCAGTCCAATCTCCATTTCATTTGGCTCTCCGTTTGTCATCTTTAAACTGTAAAATTTACAAACTTTTGGGGAAACTAAGCACTATTGCTCTGGAGCTGTAACCATAATAACTTTATGTTGTCAAAGCAATGTATTTACATTTCAATCCATTTATCCCAGCATTAGCTTTTCATCGAAATTGACAGATGGGTAGACATGCATTCTTATTACAACTCTTTTTGCAACAACAAAATAAGTATTTCTAGAATTTGCACAGGACATTCATGTAATTCTAGCCATGTACTAGCTAGAATTTAAGGACAGGGGACATACTTCTAAGAGGAAGGGCACATCAGTGCAATATCTTCTCTGAAAAGTGACAGCTTAATTATGTTAACAGTTAAAAAGTTAAACAATCAAATAATTTTTTTTGGCTGGATTGAAAGTATGTTGGGGTTGTAAAAAGCTTTTCCACCTTCATTCAATTTCTGTTGCAACTTAGGATATTCTGTTTACTGCAAATGTAAATATAAAAATTTGTAGTGCCAGCAGGTATTATCAATCATCACATTGTTAAGAACTTTGAACTTATTTTCAATTATCATGAACATTCATTGAAGAAATGCTATTAATGTTCATTTTTCATATCACTGTTTTGTTTATATTGAGTATTTTTTTCTTGAATCAATTAACAACTTCTTCATACCATTTGTTTTTTACTTGTTCTGTCAACTTTCTATCCTTAAAATATGTTAAAGAGTGTTGAGAGAATTGGCAGTGGTTTTCTATTGGTGTCATATTGGCTGTTTTATTAGTCAATTATATTGGCCATTTTTATGCTTACTATATTGTTTCAAGTTTTCTCATATGTATCCTTGTCATTGGTTTTCTACCTCACATTTGTTTACTCCACACCCCTTTTCCAAAGGACCATATACATTTAGTATGTGGATTATCATGAGATGCAAAGGTTCCATTGTTTGTTGGAAGGTGGGGGCATTAAAACACATTTTAACATGATATACACTAAATAGCTTAGCATGGCTTAAGCCATTGATCTTTTAAAAATTTGATATAATTAATCACCATGAAGAGAGGATGACCCCTTATAAGATCTTTAAGTTCAATGACCATATATTTTCTAATTAGAAATTTGCCAACATGATCCAATTTCAATGTGAATTATTTACTTAGTGGTAGTCTTGATTGTTTGTTATATAACATATAATGTAATGTGTCCATAGTACAAGGATGCCCCACTTGCACCATCAATTTCTATGTTCAGTGGACCGTGAAAATCAAATTGGGGTCAAAACTCTAATTTGGCATTAAAATTAGAAAGATCATATCATAGGGTACATGTGTACTAAGTTTCAAGTTGATTGGACTTCAACTTCATCGAAAAATACCTTGACCAAAAACTTTAACCTGAAGCTGGACAGACGGACGAACGGACGCACAGACCGAAAAAACATAATGCCCCTCTACTATCGCAGGTGGGGCATAAAAAAACACTATAACTGCTAACATACTACATTTGAATAAGCATATATGCAAGTAAGATAAGGAAATAATTCTAAATAATAATGCTTTAATGTACTTAGCCTGTAGTTTGCAAATCAGTATTCAGTAAACACAATACAAATGAAATTATCCACAACATATGCATATATAATGTACACAATCACATCATATTTTATCTTAAACCATATTTTAATTAACTGTAGATGTGCATTTTTATGAAATATTGTTAAGACACATGAAAAATCCATTTAAAAGCCCGAAAGTAATGTTAGTAAACCACAGCAATGATCGTTTTTAATTTTTACCATTTTGAAATTTCATAATTTATTCAATTATTAGAAATCTATTACTATTCATCTACTTTTCTTAAAAATAAAGTGATTGAACAAAAATTCATTTGTTTATTGAAGCCGATTCAAAAAATATTTTTGCCATCAAAACTCTTAATACTAATTATTTCTATATTTCCTTTTCACTTTTATTATTTTTATAAAAATAAGAAGATTTGGTAGGATTGCCAATAAGACAACTATCCACCAGAGACCCAATGAAGTAAATGAAAGCAACTACATGTATAAGTCACTTTACAGCCTTAACTTTTTTATGAATTTAACAAAATTATTCAGACATACAAAATTGTTCCCATTTAAATTTATTTCAGAAAAAAATGTACTTCATTTTCATTGCACTGAAACTGATTGTCTGTCAGAATTCAAGCTGATCACAACAATATTTTCCATTGCATCTTGTTTGTTATTACATATTTATGGTACGATTCTGAAATAACTGGTGTAAAACCTTGTTATTGTGACATACATTTTTCTTATCTTACCCCTATTTCATGGCCCATTTCAATTTCTAATACAAGATATAAACTTACATACTGCTTTATCCTTTCACCTTAACAGATAGTAGACCAAACCTTTTAGAAATATATGACACAATAAAAAAGTTTCAACTTAATATATCAATGATGAAACTTTACAATATCACATGACTTATGCTTTAAATACTCCTACAATTGCTGGTCGTATTGTTCTTTCTTTCAACTTGTACCCTATTTTATTGACAACAGCAACATTTGAGTTCGATTCTTTGTTCTCTGTGGGTACTTGAAACATGGCTTCATGTACATAAGGATCAAATTTGTCTCCTACTTTTGGTTCAATTTTCACCAAGCCATGCTTGTTAAACGCTTTCTGTAACTGTGATTCTGTCATTGTTAAACCATCGAATAAGTTTTTCAAATGAACATTTTTAGGTACTTCTTCTTTTGGAACATTGTCAACTGCCATGTTTAAAACATCAGCCACCTCAAGTAAATCCTTACAAAAACCTTGTATTCCAAATGCTTTAGCGTCCTCTATTTGCTTGATCATCCTTGTTCTCACATTCTCTGTTTCTGCTAATGACCGTACATATTTGTCCTACAAAGTAAGATACAAATGTATATAAAAAACATACAATTTTTTTTTCATAGCAATTTCAAAGTAAAATTAAACTTGATTTGCATAATATCAAATTATAAAAAAATAGAATGCTTCGCTGAGTGCAGCCTTATATGACCCCAGAGGTCGAAACCCTGAACAGTTGGGGCAAATTTGGACACAATATTCAAACTTGATACTGTCTGAAATTGGATTGTGATCAAATTTTTGACATAATATAAGTTTCTGTCACAAAATAAATGTGGTCAAAGATCTGACAAATCTATTGCGCAATACTGTGCAATTAAAGATTTCTTTTTGAAACTTTTCAAAAATTTGAAAAATTTTGAAAAAAAAATGAACCCCTTAAAAAAATTGGAAAAAAATCCCCCCCCCGCCCAATTTTTTTTGAGTCCCCCTTGGAGCAATTACCCCCAAACTCAATCCCAGCTCTTCCTTTGTAGTATGGAACCTTGTAGTACAATTTCAAAAAGATCCATACACTTAAACACAAGTTATTGTCTGGAAACTAGAAAAATGCTTGTTTCTGGCCCTTTTTTGGCCCCTTATTCCTGCATGTTTGGGGCAAATACCCCCATACTCAATCCCGGCCATGTGATACAATTTCAGAGCAATCGAAATACTTATACACAAGTTATTATCCTGAAACTAGAAAAATGCTTGTTTTGGGCCCCTTATTCCTAAACGGTTGGGACCATCATTCCCAAAATCAATCCCAACCTTCCTTTTGTGGTATTGAACCTTCTCAAAAAATTTCATAGAGATCCAATCGCTTAGACTAAATTAATTGTCCGGAAACCAAATGTGTCTTCGGACGACGACATCATACCATTATACAATCCCAAAAAAATTTTTGTGGTCGTAAAATAATCATTAATTGTAGAATTAGAGGTTTAAACCTTTCATTCTAGTGTTTCCCACAAACTGTTTTCCAGTCTACTATACAATTATATAAAAGACAAATAATACCACATCAAATAAACAATAAAGGTAATAAACATTTATAATTTACAAATCCTACATATAAAATAAATTGCTTCGAAGAGCGCAGCTGGATACGACCGCAGAGGTCCAACCCTGAACATTTGGGGCAAAAATGGACACAATATTTGCACTTGATACAGGTCTGAATTTGGATTGTAATTAAATATTTGACACATAATAGGTTTCTGACACAGAATAACTGTAGTCAAAGAACTTGAATTGGTTATGTGATTTGAATTTATATTCATTTTTTTGCTTTTGTGCAATACACTATGCTGTTGTGAATCGACCCCCCCTCCCTTTTTTTTTTTGCCAAAAAAAATAAAATGCTTCGCTGAACACAGCTGGATACGACCGCAGAGGTCCAACCCTGAACAGTTGAGGCAAAAATGGACACAATATTCAAGCTTGATACAGGTCTGAATTTGGATTGTAATTAAATATTTGACAGATAATAGGTTTCTGATACAGAATAACTGTAGTCAAAGAACTTAGAATTGGTTATATGATCAATTTTATGCTTTTGTGCAATACACCATGCTGTTGCGTATTGACCCCCCACTTTATTTTGCCAAAAAAAAAATATTGAAAAGAAATATCTTTTACCCTCCCCCCAAATTTTTTTTCTCACCTCCCCCCCACTTTTTCCAAAAAAACAAAATTCTTTCCCTCAAGATATGGTCGTAATCTCAATTCAAATTTCCAATGGAGTTTGCAAGCATAATTACCAATTTTAATACATCATAAAAGTCTTAAAATAGAAAATGACATATATATAATCATGGCTAAAATTAATATTCCTTTAATAGTAACTTCTAAAAATTAATTGACAGCTAATCACCTCAAGACAATACAACATATTGATACATAATTTACAAGCAATCTAAGGGAGGTAATCCATTTTTTTTTTTAAATACTTTAAATGTATTTGGATTACCTCCCTTACACTGCTTTTAATTTGTCCATTAACCAGGAAACCCTTGTTTTCCCCCCTTTTTTGCCCCTAATTCCTAAACGGTTTGAGCCATAACCCCCAAAGTCAATCCTAACCATCTCTTTGAGGTCTGAAACTTGTAGTATAATTTCAGAGATATTCATATACCGCTCCACAAGTTATAGTCTGAAACTAGAAAATGCTAATTTGGGCCCTTTTTGGCCCTAATTCCTGAACTGTTGGTACCATAACCCCAATAAAATGCTCCGCAGGGCGCAGCTTGATACGACCGCAGAGGTCGAACCCTGAATAATTGGGGCAAGTACCAGGACACAACATTCAAGCTTGATACAGCTCTGAATTTGGATTGTGATTAAATATTTGACACAGCATAGGTTTCTGACACAGAATGAATGTGGTCTAAGAACTTAAAATTTTAAATTAGACATTCACCTATTATGGTCCAATATCCAAAATCTAAATACATGGTTAGATTCAGCATATCAAAGAACCCCATATATTCAATTTTGTTGAAATCAAACAAAGTTTTATTTTGGACCCCGATTTGGACCAACTTGAAAACTGGGCCCATAATCAAAATCTAAATACATGTTTAGATTCAGCATATCAAAGAACCCCAAGAGTTCAATTTTGATGAAATCAAACAAAGTTTAATTTTGGACCCTTTTGACCTCAATGTGGACAAAGTTGATAACGGGCCCAAAAATCAAAAATCTAAATACATGGTTAGATTCAGCATATCAAAGAACCCCATATATTCAATTTTGTTGAAATCAAACAAAGTTTAATTTTGGACCCCGATTTGGACCAACTTGAAAACTGGGCCCATAATCAAAATCTAAATACATGTTTAGATTCAGCATACCAAAGAACCCTAAGAATTCAATTTTGTTAAAATCAAACTAAGTTTAATTTTGGACCCTTTGGACCTTAATGTACACCAATTTGAAAACGGGACCAAAATTAAGAATCTAAATACACAGTTAGATTCGCATATCAAAGAACCCAAATAATTCAATTTTGATGAAATCAAACAAAGTTTAATTTTGGACCCTTTGGACCTCAATGTGGACCAATTTAAAAACGGGCCCAAAATCCAAAAACTTAATACACGATTAGATTCAGCATATTAAAGAACCCCAAGAGTTCAAGAATAAAACCCCATTGAAATTGGTCAATAAATAAGCAATTTATACAAAGTATCTTCTTTGCACAATACTGTGCAATTGAATATTTCTTGCAATTGTGCAATACTGTGCAATTGAATATTTCTTGCTAATGCGCAATACTGTACAATTGACAATTTCTTGCTATTGCGCAATATTGTGCTATTGGATATTTCTTGCTATTGCGCAATACTGTGCAATTGAAGATTTCTTGCTATTATGCAATACTGTGCAATTGAAAATTTCTTGCTATTGCACAATACTTATTATATAATAATTTACACATCCTGTTAGGTGTGTATCTCCTGCCATATCATTATTATTTGCTTTTAAATATAAATCAGAAATAACCAACTTAATATGGAAAATTTTAAAGAAAAAAAGGAAAAAAAACCCCCCAATTTTTGAACCCCTTATGATTCATCACCCCAAACTCAACCCCAGCCTTCCTTTGAGGTATGGTACCTTGCAGTACAATTTCAGAGAGAACCATACACTTGAACACAAGTTATTGTCTGGAAACTAGAAAATGCTTATTTTTGGCCCTTTTGGCCCCTAATTCCTAAACGTTTAGGCAATTACCCCAAACTCAATTCCAGCTTTCCTTTGTGATATGGAACCTTGTAGTACAATTTCAGAAAGATCCATACACTTACACACAAGTTATTGTCATGAAACTAGAAAAATGCTTGTTTTTGCCCTTTTTGGCCCCTAATTCCTAAAATTTTGAGGCAATTACCCCAAAATCAATCCCAGCATTCCCTTTGTGATATGGAAGCTTGTGGTACAATGTCAGAGAGATCCATGACCCCCACTTTATTTTGCAAAAAAAAAATATTGAAAAGAAATATCTTTTACCCCCTCCCCAAATTTTTTCTCACCTCCCCCACTTTTTCCAAAAACAAAATTCTTTCCTCAAGATATGGTCGTAATCTCAATTCAAATTTCCAATGGAGTTTGCAAGCATAATTACCAATTTTAATACATCATAAAAGTCTTAAAATAGAAAATGACATATATATAATCATGGCTAAAATTAATATTCCTTTAATAGTAACTTCTAAAAATTAATTGACAGCTAATCACCTCAAGACAATACAACATATTTATACATAATTTACAAGCAATCTAAGGGAGGTAATCCATTTTTTTAAAAATACTTTAAATGTATTTGGATTACCTCCCTTACACTGCTTTTAATTTGTCCATTAACCAGGAAACCCTTGTTTTCCCCCCTTTTTTGCCCCTAATTCCTAAACGGTTTGAGCCATAACCCCCCAAAGTCAATCCTAACCATCTCTTTGAGGTCTGGAAACTTGTAGTATAATTTCAGAGATATTCATATACCGTTCCACAAGTTATAGTCTGGAAACTAGAAAAATGCTAATTTGGGCCCTTTTTTGGCCCCAATTCCTGAACTGTTGGTACCATAACCCCAATAAAATGCTCCGCAGGGCGCAGCTTGATACGACCGCAGAGGTCGAACCCTGAATAATTGGGGCAAGTACCAGGACACAACATTCAAGCTTGATACAGCTCTGAATTTGGATTGTGATTAAATATTTGACACAGCATAGGTTTCTGACACAGAATGAATGTGGTCTAAGAACTTAAAAATTTTAAATTGGACATTCACCTATTATGGTCCAATATCCAAAATCTAAATACATGGTTAGATTCAGCATATCAAAGAACCCCATATATTCAATTTTGTTGAAATCAAACAAAGTTTTATTTTGGACCCGATTTGGACCAACTTGAAAACTGGGCCCATAATCAAAATCTAAATACATGTTTAGATTCAGCAGATCAAAGAACCCAAGAGTTCAATTTTGATGAAATCAAACAAAGTTTAATTTTGGACCCTTTTGACCTCAATGTGGACAAAGTTGATAACGGGTTCCAAAAATCAAAAATCTAAATACATGGTTAGATTCAGCATATCAAAGAACCCCATATATTCAATTTTTGTTGAAATCAACAAAGTTTTATTTTGGACCCCGATTTGGACCAACTTGAAAACTGGGCCCATAATAAAAATCTAAATACATGTTTAGATTCAGCATATCAAAGAACCCTAAGAATTCAATTTTGTTAAAATCAAACTAAGTTTAATTTTGGACCCTTTTGACCTTAATGTAGACCAATTTGAAAACAGGACCAAAAATTAAGAATCTAAATACACGGTTAGATTCGCATATCAAAGAACCCCAATAATTCAATTTTTGATGAAATCAAACAAAGTTTAATTTTGGACCCTTTGACCTCAATGTGGAAAAAATTGATAACGAGGCCCAAAATCAAAAATCTAAATACATGGTTAGATTCAGCATATCAAAGAACCCCATATATTCAATTTTGTTGAAATCAAACAAAGTTTTATTTTGGACCCGATTTGGACCAACTTGATTTGGACCAACTTGAAAACTGGGCCCATAATCAAAATCTAAATACATGTTTAGATTCAGCATACCAAAGAACCCTAAGAATTCAATTTTGTTAAAATCAAACTAAGTTTAATTTTGGACCCTTTGGACCTTAATGTCTAAATACACGACCAATTTGAAAATCAAACAAAGTTTAATTTTGGACCAAATGTGGAAAAAATTAAGAATCTAAATACACAGTTAGATTCGGCATATCAAAGAACCCAAATAATTCAATTTTGATGAAATCAAACAAAGTTTAATTTTGGACCCTTTGGACCTCAATGTGGACCAATTTAAAACGGGCCCAAAATCCAAAACTTAATACACGATTAGATTCAGCATATTAAAGAACCCCAAGAGTTCAAGAATAAAACCCCATTGAAATTGGTCAATAAATAAGCAATTTATACAAAGTATCTTCTTTTGCACAATACTGTGCAATTGAATATTTCTTGCAATTGTGCAATACTGTGCAATTGAATATTTCTTGCTAATGCGCAATACTGTACAATTGACAATTTCTTGCTATTGCGCAATATTGTGCTATTGGATATTTCTTGCTATTGCGCAATACTGTGCAATTGAAGATTTCTTGCTATTGCGCAATACTGTGCAATTGAAAATTTCTTGCTATTGCACAATACTTATTATATAATAATTTAACATCCTGTTAGGTGTGTATCTCCTGCCATATCATTATTATTTGCTTTTAAATATAAATCAGAAATAACCAACTTAAAATGGAAAATTTTAAAGAAAAAAAAAGGAAAAAAAAGAACCCCCCAATTTTTGAACCCCTTATGATTCATCACCCCAAACTCAACCCCAGCCTTCCTTTGAGGTATGGTACCTTGCAGTACAATTTCAGAGAGATCCATACACTTGAACACAAGTTATTGTCTGGAAACTAGAAAATGCTTATTTTGGCCCCTTTGGCCCCTAATTCCTAAAGTTATTGTCATGAAACTAGAAAATGCTTGTTTTTGCCCTTTTTGCCCCTAATTCCTAAAATTTTGAGGCAATTACCCCAAAATCAATCCCAGCATTCCCTTTGTGATATGGAAGCTTGTGGTACAATGTCAGAGAGATCCATACACTAACACACAAGTTATGTCTGGAAGTTACAAAATGCTTATTTTTGCCCTTTTGGCCCCTAATTCCTAAACTGTTGGTACCATAACCCCAAAATCAATCCCCACCTTCCTTTGTGGTATTGAACCTTATGGTAAAATTTCATAGAAATCCATTCACTTGAACTAAAGTTAGAGTGCGAAACCAATGCGTCTTCGGACGACGACGACGCCAACGTCATACCAATATACGACCACAAAATTTTTTGCGGTCGTATAAAAATCAATCCCAACCTTCCTTTTGTGGTTATTGAACCTTATGGTAAAATTTTTGGCCCCTAATTCCTAATCTGTCATAACCCCCAAAATCAATCCCAGCCTTCCTTTTGTGGTCATGAACCTTGTGTTTAAATTTCATAGATTTCTATTTACTTATACTAAAGTTATTTTGCGAAAACCAAATGTCTTCGGACGATGACGACATGATACCAATATACGACCGCAAAATTTTTTGGGGTCGTATAAAAATAATGACATTCTTATTTTGATTTTTTTTTTATTCATGACAAAATTTTGATTGATTGTTGTTTGTTTTACGTCAAGTAGAATTCTTTAAACAACATCTTTTTTTCATATCTTGTAATTTGTAATTCATCTATAATGCAATAGAACAGTTGACTTTGTCTAATTAATCTTTTTTGTTGATCTTGAATTGCTGATAATTTTTTTCAGTTTCTCTCGGTCTACTAGCATGACTAGAGTGTTTGCCAAAAACACAAAATGGGTAGAAATTATAATTCAAGTGCAATAACTTCTATAAGAAGTGGACTGAGAATTTCAACTTTGATGACCTATTTGATGATCGTGTACACCAAATGTCTAGAACAGCTCATTTGACCTGGTGAGAAAGGTGAGCTTAAAAAAGAAAGGAAATGCTAAAAATGTATATCTATCCTATTATTCCTCTAGCTAAATGGATAACAAACTTACTTTAAAAGACTTTAAATCTTCTTCTAGTTTTGATTTTTCTTCTTTCCATTTTAACTCTATTTGTGCAATCTCTGATTTAGTTGCATCATTAGATTCAGTATTTTCTGACGTCTTTGGTGTATCATTTGTTTGACTGTTTGTATCTGTTGCAGTTGTTGACCAAAATCTTGACCTGTGTGCACTGTAAATTAAGTAATATACACAGTATATAAACAGTCTTAATAGAGACAATATACACAGTATATAAACAGTCTTAATAGAGACAATATACACAGTACATAAACAGTCTTAATAGAGACAGTATACACAGTACATAAACAGTCTTAATAGAGACAATATACACAGTACATAAACAGTCTTAATAGAGACAGTATACACAGTACATAAACAGTCTTAATAGAGACAATAAACACAGTACAGTAGTCTTAATAGAGACAGTATATAAACAGTACATAAACAGTCTTAATAGAGACAATATACACAGTATATAAACAGTCTTAATAGAGACAATATACACAGTATATAAACAGTCTTAATAGAGACAATATATACAGTATATAAACAGTCTTAATAGAGACAATATACATATATAAACAGTCTTAATAGAGACAATATACACAGTATATAAACAGTCTTAATAGAGACAATATACAGAGTATATAAACAATCTTAATAGAGACAGTATACAAACAGTCCTAATAGAGACAATATACACAGTATATAAACAGTCTTAATAGAGACAATATACACAGTATATAAACAGTCTTAATAGAGACTATACAGTACATAAACAGTCTTAATAGAGACAATATACACAGTATATAAACAGTCTTAATAGAGACAATATACACAGTATATAAACAGTCTTAATAGAGACAGTATACACATTATATAAACAGTCTTAATAGAGACAATAAACACAGTATATAAACAGTCTTAATAGAGACAATATACACAGTATATAAACAGTCTAAATAGAGACAATATACAGTATATAAACAGTCTAGTATACAGAGTATAACAGTATACTTACAAACAGTCCTAATAGAGACAATATACACAGTATATAAACAGTCTTAATAGAGACAATATACACAGTATATAAACAGTCTTAATAGAGACAATATATACAGTATACAGTCTTAGTATATAAACAGTCTTAATAGAGACAATATACACAGTATATAAACAGTCTTAATAGAGACAATATATACAGTATATAAACAGTCTTAATAGAGACAATATACACAGTATATAAACAGTCTTAATAGAGACAATATACACAGTATATAAACAGTCTAAATAGAGACAATATACACAGTATATAAACAGTCTTAATAGAGACAATATACACAGTACATAAACAGTCTTAATAGAGACAGTATACACAGTATATAAACAGTCTTAATAGAGACAATATACACAGTATATAAACAGTCTTAATAGAGACAGTATACACAGTATATAAACAGTCTTAATAGAGACAGTATACACAGTATATAAACAGTCTTAATAGAGACAATATACACAGTATATAAACAGTCTTAATAGAGACAATATACACAGTATACAAACAGTCTAAATAGAGACAGGGGAAAAACACATTATTATTTTCAGCTGTTATCCTTCATTGCCTGTTTGATATCAAAGTGATAAAATGAAAAACAAAATCTGTTCCCATGGTACATTAGTACCTGTAAAAACCTTTATTGTCTATACAGCTGGTAATTTTATATATTAGCCATTTATAGTCCATAGAATGTGCCGAATAATTTTTAATAAAATAAAGACCTAGTTGTTAGTAATTTGGTTAAAATATTTTTCTTCATCTGTGTGAAAAGTCAATTAATATCCGAAGTTTAAATTATAAATAATGTATTATGTTAAAGATAATCCTATTTCTACATTTGTGGTTCTACATAAAACAACTGTCAGTTTTTCTTGGACTGCTTATCATGTTTTTTTTACAACTAGAGGCTACAAGGAGTCGGTTTTGCTGGTCACCTGTCATAAAGTTGAGAAAATGCAATATGTATATTTGTGTAGAATGGAAACTATATGGGCCAAAATCTTGCTTTCCTGATTATTTTTTGATGGACTGAGTTTCGGACTATCCATTATAGTTTTCAAGATAATAAGCAAAAATAAAAAAAAATGTTAAAATTATGCTTTTAGGGGCAATAACTCTGTAATGAGTGACCTGAGTTGATTGATGATTTCATTCATATTGATTTATTTGTAGCTCTTCTGTATCTAATCAGTTTTAGTGTTCTATAAGGAGTTGATGGATGATTTAGTCCATGTTGACTTATTAGTTGATCTTATTTTGGAGATCATTTTTACTGTGTACAAGTCCTCCCTATCTACTTTATTTTCTGCGATAAAAATAAATATAAGTAAAAATCGTCATTCCAGACCTGGGGTCAATTACATGCCAAAGTAATTAATTACATTTCAATTACATTGATTTTTAAATGTAATTAATTACATCATAATTAGGTTGATTTTCAAATGTAATTAATTACATTGCCAATGTAATTAATTACAATTCAATTACTTTTGGCCGAAGACATGTCAGAGCTATATCATATAGGATAAAATCAGAAAAATGACAACATGCTAGAATAAAACTTTCAAACATGGACTATTTAATAGTGAAAACATTTGTACAAGCTTCTTTTCAATAACTTTTTTTGTAAAATTATATATCATATAGATACAAATGAATACTAGTATATTTTTTTATTCTTAAAAATGTTTTTTCTTAAAATTTGAAGATTCTACTAAAAATGTAAACTGAGATTTTTTAAAAAGGTTTTCTTATTTACCTCATCGTGACGTGTGAGTCACAAAATTTAAGGTAACTTTCAAACTTCAATTTTTTTACAGAATAGCAATGATAGCATTTTGTTTGTATTAAATTTCCAAACTTGTCTTTTAGCAAGTCAAAATTGTCAAGTATACTGGACTCCATTCTTGTATGTTTTGACTGCTATATTTAAAATTTTGTAGAAATTGTTTAAATAATATCCATCTGAACAGATTTTAACATATAAATATGATGGTTATGGTTAAAATAAAGATTGCCTTTGGCATTTTAATCAAGGGACATTCTTATACTTAAAAATTAGTTAAGTGAAAGCAATATCCTGAGGCTAAGATTATTGTTAATTGTTAGAACAACATATTTACAAATTATGTGCCAATCGGTGTCTTCCCAATTGCCTCACTTTTTGAAATTACAGGTAAAAAAAATGAAATTTTGTGGGACAATCGGGAATATGTTTGTGGGACAATTGGGAAGCTTAAATGTGGGACAATCAGGAATTTGATAGTGGTTAATTTGTTTTTATAGTGTGTAGCAGGTCATTACAGGTAACTAATCAATGTAACTTATAAAATGTGAAATAAACATGAACAAATAATAATATTTACATATTTTATTTTACACAGAATATTACAATTGCAGTATCACCAAACATAGAATATAATATTAAGTCATAAAATATCACATATCAAGCACTACTCAATTCAACATAAATGTGTACTTAAGAGTTACAATTAAGCACACATAATAATTAATGCAATAAAGCACACATAAGTTGTTAAATTATGTGTCATTTGGTCTCTTGTGGAGAGTTGTCTCATTGGCAATCATACCACATCTTCTTATTTTTTTAATTCATTAAAGCACACAAATGACATGAAGAGCAGATACTATAAAGCACACACAATGCAGAAGGTACAACAATAAAGCACACATAATACATGTACATAACATAAAAATCACAACACATCATATAATTGCAGCAAATTTAGTCCAAGTGTAACAAATAAGATGCAATGTGTTAACATACTGAAAAACAATAACTTCACCATCTGAAGAGTCCTTATGTAGGCGTTGATTGAGGTGTGTGTATTTTCTTCTCATTTTGATCGCACCCCCTTTCCCCGGCTTGGTACTGAATGATGGTCACTTCGTTTGCTGCCTGCTCTTCTTTAAGCGTGAACAATCTAGTATATGTTTGGGTGTGGTACTTAGATCACCATTTTCAAGCTGCTGTGCCATCCTTCGAGGTTATTTGTCATCCTTGGTCCTTCAGTTTGGTAATGGTTCCATAGCTGCCAGTTGCTTTCGATCCAGAATGTTGTGACAGAGTTCGTAAATGGAGTGGTATTTGCTGTTGATTCTGAATTTTCCTGGTCTTCTATTTATGCATGTGGTACAAGAGGAAGAACGGCTGTCCTGCGTATAAGTTGATGAATGTTTGGTTCTCCTTTATAGTTGGTGACGAGTCCTGGTGACTGCACTTTACGCCAAATACACTTGGTATAGTGAAACAAAATAACCTTTAATAGGGATTCCGGGAAAGGATGATCTGGCAGAATTCTGGACAGCAGCTTCGTAATCAATAAAGAAAGTTGTTGCGTTCAGGTGAATCTGACTTTGGGTGTAAGCAGTCTTCAGTAGTGTAAAGAATCTTGTGTAAATGGCCTCTGACTACCCTGGTAAAAGTGCAAAGACTAGTGGTACATCTCTCCTTCAACAAGTGTGTGTAGAGGGTTCAGTGTAAATAAGTTTATCCTTTTTTTCCCTGTTTTAATTGCATGCATTATTTCTAAATTTATTTAAAAACTTTTAAAAAATTCTTAAGAATTACGGTATTGATATTTGTTTTATAAATAAACGTAACATTATAGATATAATTCATAACTCATAAATGTAAAATTATTCAGTCAAAAGTGCATTAATTTGATGATTTACAAAAAATCATATTTTATACTTTTATAAAATTCATATTGAATAATAGTTTGAACATGCAATAATTAATTCTTGTTTATTTAGCAAAAAAAAAAAAAAAAATAGCTACCTTGTTTATTTAAGAACATTTTACTTCATCAAATAATGTGGGACAATCAGAACTCTAAAATTTAAAAAGTGGGACAATCGGGAATAAACCTGCCAATCATGTCAATAATTTGGTTTTGTTTTTAATTTTATGTATGCATGTGTAAAAATAATTAATGAACTAGCTACAAATATTAAAGATTATACTAATGCTATAATGATTAATGAAGTATTAAGGAATGTTTTGTATTTTTCAACACATTAAAATGTTTATAAAGTATAAAAAAGTACTAAGTGCAATCTAATTGTAGAAAATACAATGTACAAGTGCATGGTATGTGATTGCATCAGAAAAGCCAATAATAAAATGCTCCATAGGGCGCAGCTTGATACGACCGCAGAGGTCAAACCCTGAACAGTTGGGGCAAGTATGGACACAACATTCAAGCTTGATACAGCTCTGAATTTGGATTGTGATTGACTATTTGACACAGCATAGGTTTCTGACACAGAATGAATGTGGTCTAAGAACTTAAAATTTTAAATTGGACATTCACCTATTATGGTCCAATATCCAAAATCTAAATACATGGTTAGATTCAGCATATCAAAGAACCCTAAGAGTTCAATTTTGATGAAATCAAACAAAGTTTAATTTTGGACCCTTTGACCTCAATGTGGACAAAGTTGATAACGGGCCCAAAAATAAAAATCTAAATACATGGTTAGATTCAGCATATCAAAGAACCCCATATATTCAATTTTGTTGAAATCAAACAAAGTTTAATTTTGGACCTTTTGACCTCAATGTGGACAAAGTTGATAACGGGCCCAAAAATCAAAAATCTAAATACATGGTTAGATTCAGCATATCAAAGAACCCCATATATTCAATTTTGTTGAAATCAAACAAAGTTTAATCTTGGACCCCGATTTGGACCAACTTGAAAACTGGGCCCATAATCAAAATTTAAAGACATGTTTAGACTCAGCATATCAAAGAATCCTAAGAATTCAATTTTGTTAAAATCAAATTAAGTTTAATTTTGGACCCTTTGGACCTTAATGTAGACCAATTTGAAAACCGGACCAAAAATTAAGAATCTAAATACATGGTTAGATTCAGCATATCAAAGAACCCCATATATTCAATTTTGTTGAAATCAAACAAAGTTTAATTTTGGACCCCAATTTGGACCAACTTGAAAACTGGGCCCATAATCAAAATCTAAATACATGATTAGATTCAGCATATCAAAGAACCCTAAGAATTCAATTTTGTTAAAATCAAACTAAGTTTAATTTTGGACCCTTTGGACCTTAATGTATACCAATTTGAAAACGGACCAATAATTAAGAATCTAAATACACGGTTAGATTCGCATATCAAAGAACCCCATATATTCAATTTTGTTGAAATCAAACAAAGTTTAATTTTGGACCCTTTTTCCTCAATGTGGACAAAGTTGATAATGAGGCCCAAAAATCAAAAATCTAAATACATGGTTAGATTCAGCATATCAAAGAACCCCATATATTCAATTTTGTTGAAATCAAACAAAGTTTAATTTTGGACCCGATTTGGACCAACTTGAAAACTGGGCCCATAATCAAAAATTTAAAGACATGTTTAGATTCAGCATATCAAAGAACCCTAAGAATTCAATTTTTGTTAAAATCAAATTAAGTTTAATTTTGGACCCTTTGGACTTTAATGTAGACCAATTTGAAAACGGGACCAAAAATTAAGAATCTAAATACATGGTTAGATTCAGCATATCAAAGAACCCCATATATTCAATTTTGTTGAAATCAAACAAAGTTTAATTTTGGACCCCAATTTGGACCAACTTGAAAACTGGGCCCATAATCAAAAATCTAAATACATGATTAGATTCAGTATATCAAAGAACCCTAAGAATTCAATTTTTGTTAAAATCAAACTAAGTTTAATTTTGGACCCTTTGGACCTTAATGTAGACCAATTTGAAAACGGGACCAAAATTAAGAATCTAAATACACGGTTAGATTCGGCATATCAAAGAACCCCAATAATTCAATTTTTGATGAAATCAAACAAAGTTTAATTTTGGACCCTTTGGACCTCAATGTGGACCAATTTAAAACGGGCCCAAAATCCAAAAACTTAATACACGGTTAGATTCAGCATATTAAAGAACCCCAAGAATTCAAGAATAAAACCCCATTGAAATTGGTCAAGAAATAAGCAATTTATACTTCTTTTGCACAATACTGTGCAATTAAATATTTCTTGCAATTGCGCAATACTGTGCAATTGAATATTTCTTGCTATTGTGCAATACTGTACAATTGACAATTTCTTCCTATTGTGCAATATTGTGCTATTGGATATTTCTTGCTATTGCAAATACTGTGCAATTGAAGATTTCTTGCTATTATGCAATACTGTGCAATTGAAAATTTCTTACTATTGCACAATACTTATTATATAATAATTTACACATCCTGTTTGGTGTGTATCTCCTGCCATATCATTATTATTTGCTTTTAAATATAAATCAGAAATAACCAACTTAAAATGGAAAATTTTAAAGAAAAAAAAAAGGAAGAAAAGGAAGAAAAAGGGGGAAAAAAATCCCCCAATTTTTGAACCCCTTATGATTCATCACCCCAAACTCAATCCCAGCCTTCAATGAGGTATGGTACCTTGCAGTACAATTTCAGAGAGATCCATACACTTAAACACAAGTTATTGTCTGGAAACTAGAAAATGCTTATTTTTGGCCCCTTTTGGCCCATAATTCCTAAACGTTTAGGGCAATTACCCCAAACTCAATTCCAGCTTTCCTTTGTGATATGGAACCTTGTAGTACAATTTCAGAAAGATCCATACACTTACACACAAGTTATTGTCCTGAAACTAGAAAATGCTTATTTTTGCCCCTTTTGGCCCCTAATTCCTAAAATTTTGAGGCAATTACCCCAAAATCAATCCCAGCATTCCTTTGTGATATGGAACCTTGTGGTACAATGTCAGAGAGATCCATACACTTACACACAAGTTATTGTCTGGAAGTTACAAAATGCTTATTTTGGCCCCTTTTGGCCCCTAATTCCTTAACTGTTGGTACCATAACCCCAAAATCAATCCCAACCTTCCTATTGTGGTATTGAACCTTATGGTAAAATTTCCTAGAGATCCATTTACTTAAACTAAAGTTAGAGTGTGAAAACCAATGTGTCTTGGACGACGACGACGCCAACGCCAACGTCATACCAATATACGACCACAAAAATTTTTGCGGTCGTATAAAATGTTTAAAATGTCCAAGCAAATATCTAAATGTAATTGAAATGTAACTCATAATTACATGGCAAAAGGCAATGTAATTAATTACTTTCAAAATTGTAATTAATTACAGCTTATTACAATTACATTTTTTAATAGGGATGTCAACGAGTACTCGAGTATCACACAGTAGTACCGAGTATCTATTACCAAAATGATACTTGACTAATAAGTTTCCTGTTAGAATGTCGTTACTTTTTTAAGTTTAAAACATAAAATATTTTTTAGAGCGCCTCCCAGGGAAATTAATCGATTAGTAAATCTTCACCGAGTTGACATCCCTAATTTTTAATTACCCCAGGTCTGCGTCATTCAAAGGCAATAACTCATATGAGGAGACAACTGATGATTTTAACCATGATTAATTCATTGTAATTATTCAGTTCTTATTTTGCTTATCATTTTAACTATTTAAGTATTTAAACTTTCTCTCTCTCTACAATAGTTTCCAAAACAACCTTCAAAAAAGGATAAAAATTGTCATTCACTGGCAATAATTACATAATGTGATTCTTTCGGTGGGAGTCAAAATCTCCCACTTTTCAGACCCTCTTCCGTCCTTCCCATTAAAATTTGAAATCTTCCGCTTTTTGAAAATGTCAACCTCTAAAAATTTTCAGTAGACATTTTTGTTTACAAAATCGATACTGACAGAGAAAAAGTCTGAGAAACTCGAAATTGATATGGGAAAAGTCGGAGAAAAACGGAAGTCACCATTTCCTGTTATTGATTTTGTGTCAAAAGGTAAATAGGTAATTAGCGTGGAGTAATCAATGAAGGTGTTTAGGATCAGACTGTATATACAACAATAAAAGATGATTGACAATTACCTGGTGATCAACTAGCTAGTTTATAAGACACATGCCTAAAAGATTAAAAGTGAAATACTGACAATGGATTAAGTTGTATAAACAACAACTTTAATTTGAAAACATTGAACAGTTACTGAACCTCAAAGTCAAATGAAATCAACTCAAATATGATATTTATGGCTTGTTTTCTATCCAAGCCAATGGAATACCTATATAAGTATGTTTGTCTTGGATAATTCTAAAATTTTATAATGTGACAAAACAAAATGCAAACCGTATGTTATCACCAAATACCCCAGCAGCAAATTAAAGAAGACCAAGTATCTAGCCAAATTCAACTCTGCCTGGAGATCTGATTTCAAATGGTGCAAGTCCAGTGCCAAGGGTGAAGACCATGCTTACTACACTTCATGCAAAGCTGACTATGGTGGCACTTATGACTTGACCAAACATATTGAGACAGCTACCCACCAGAAAGCCCACAACTCTATCAATTCAACACCTTCTGTTAATAGCATGTTCAGTAGTGGTATTAAAGTTGACAATGTAGCTTAAGCAGAGGTACTTTTTGCCAACTATGTATGATGGCTGATCACTTTATCTTGAACTATATATATAATGCATAAATATTTAAAAAACCCTTATCTTCTATTTTTATCAAGTAAAAATGGCTATGCAGGTGTTAAAAGGTGTGGAATCATTCTTCGTTTAACAAAAAAGGAAGATATGCAGTTTAAACACAAAAACAAAAAAAACCATTGCGTACGTTGATAAAAAGGTCGATACAAAATCTCCAGTTATGAGGCCCAAACTCTAGCTGAAAATTTCCAAATCTCCAGTTGTGGCTTGACAACGCTGTCACATGTCTGTAACTATTTCTATCAAAAAATTCACTGATGCAACATGTTTACTTATTTTCAGATCCTTTTATTGCAATATATTTGTAAGACTCAGATTGACATCCGGTCTCTAATAAACATTCGTTCCTCAAATCGACATCCAAATCTGACGTCACAATAAAATAAGATTCAAAATCAACGGCCAATTTAATGCCCCTCTTATCGACGTCTTTTTTGTTGTTCTCAAATTAACACAATTTGTGGCTTCTCTAATCGACGTCCATTTTATGTCGGAATTGCCGCCATAACGTCATAACTTTATAAAATGGCTTTAAAAAGGCCCCGACATGAAAAATGTAAAACAATTCAAACTAGAAAACTAACAGCCTTATTTATAACGAAACAATTCCGAAAAACAAATATGACAGACATAAACCAACGACAACCACTGAACAAAAGGGTCCTGCATTGGACAGGCACATAAAGAATGTGGCGGGGTTAAACATGTTTTTGAGTGCTTAACATAGATCAAGATGAATATTAATATGCATGTATGTCTTGTTGTCATTTATCGATGTGAGTCCTTTTATTCTGTTTTAGTTGGTTCATTGGATAGAGATGTAACTGACTTTGTTGTTCCTTCTCATACATCTACTTAGTCATTACGATTCGTCATGTATAAAGACAATAAGTTTCTTCAAACAGCTTTACATAAAGACAAAACGATACAGGTGATATAAATAAAGATCCATCTAATAATAAAAATAATGCGTCGGATAGAAATCGACCTATGCAAATGAATATCAATACATCTGTAACCTATTTTGGGTTGAAAAATTGAGTTGTTACATGTATAAGAACACAACAAAACAGACCAACTTTCATCTTTTAATGGTCTAAAATCAATTCAAGTCTTATACATGTACATACGTGCAGTAGTTTATTATTTATTGATATTGGACTTCGATTTGAGAAGACTATAATTGATCGGACGTCGTTTTGGCAATACATGACGTCACATTGGATGTCAATAAGAGAATCAAAATATTGTACACTGAGTTGAGAATGTGACGTCAGATTTGGACGTCGATTTGAGGAACGGACGTTGATTAGAGACCGGACGTCAATCTGAGTCTAACATTTATTCACAGTTTCTCTTTACATTTGTATCTACAATAGTTTCTACAGCAACAATGGGTAAAAATTGTCATTCAAGGCCAATTACACCTAGATGGCGTCCATTTAGAGTTTCCAACATTTTTGACTTATTTGAAGATCTTGTCCTGTTGATCCTTTTTGCTTATAGTTTCTCTTTATATACTGTAGTCTTCCCAAAAAAACAACCCACAAAATAGGTAAAAATCATCAGTCAAGTGTAATAACTCCTATAAAGAGTCTGACAATTTCAACAATGTTTACCTTTTTGTAGATCTTTAAGACCATTCTGTCTTGGCAATCTCATTGCATTATTTTGGAAGTTACTATTATCTATATCATAAGTATGCAAACTGTTGTTGAATATGAATTTAACAGATGTGGGGCAGTCATCAATGAAATACCAGCTCTATGGCCAAACAAGCAAGCAAAGGACATCCAGAGGTCAACAATATACATGAACAGTATCTTTATCGTTCCATTGAAGATAACAATGTATATTGACCTTTAGATGTTTTTTGGCTTTTAAAGTCATTGGGCTATTGTGTATAACCAAAATGTCCTTTAATAATGTAATTTGAAAACAGAAATTCTTCAACAGATTGTATTTTCTTTCAAATATATATGAATTTATGAAACTAATAGCCCACGAATATTTATTATTCAAGTAGTCAAAACTATGTCTCTGTGAGCTTTTTCTTCTGCAGTTTGGCAGACACCATCATTTTTTATTATTCTGCCACTTTGGGTCAAACAATGGTGTACGCATATGCTTAATTACTAGGAATTTATATAGTGATTAAAAAACATGACAAAAATTTACTGTACAGAACAAAATATAGAAGTAACAACAAACTGATTTATTATAACCAAGTAACTGAGCCTTGAATGATTCAAGACTCTTGGCAGTGGCATTATTATATAATTAGTGGGCAGGGCATTCCAGTCTCGAATAGTCCTTTGATCGAATAGACCTTATCACTGTTTGGGTATCTGCGACACTTGACCCAAGATCTATGACACTTAAACTATTGACATCATACAACAATCCCTTTTCGTTTGTGACATAAAAATTTTACGGGAATCTTGTGCAGGGGTTAAAAAATTTTGTTACAGCTCACTAGCCCAGGGCTAATTGGTAGCAGGATTTTACTAGCCCTGTTGGAAGAACTGCTAGCCCATCAAAACTGACCTGCTAGCCCGAGTATGCCTTACAAATTCAGAGTTTGCTGCATAATAAAATGAATTCTATAAGCTTAATAATTTTTATCCCTTGTACAGTAGATTTCCGCAAATCGGATACCCAAAACTTATGTCAGCAAAAAAATATCCCATTAGCCGATATATTCAATTAGTCGATAATTGTATATTCATTTAACATGTTGAATATTCTGCAATAATGAGTTGACCAAATCCGGAGATGGTGCAAGTCTTGATCACTGCTATACATGTATATATAAAAGTATTGGAGTGATTTTTATCAGATACATCATCACGTTTGTGTAAAAAAAAAAATATCAGCTGGTTATATGTAATGCTCATATTTGTTTTCAGTTTTTAAATCCTATATTTATTAAAATAAATCAAATGACCTCAAATATTTATGTGAATAAATATCAACCATCCACTGTTTGTGTCTTTTATATTTGTTTTGTAAACGAGGTAATATCCATATTTACATCGTTCACAGGTAGGCTAATAGATTACAAACTGAGTACAGTCTCTAAACTGAAATTGTATTTGTTATATATTTTATTTCTTTAAAAATCAAATTTATTTGAATATCAATGAAGATTATCATGATTGATGAAATATTATTGCATCAAGTTTAAGTTTACTGAAGACTGTTTATGTTTAGGTCATGGTTCTGGAGGCTTCTTCACAGTATGTAAACAAAACAAAAAGGCGTCCATAACATGTGGTCAAATTTATATCTGACAAAAGTCAGGTTTCTCCTGTCAAAAGGGATTCACATTTATATTGCAATAAATTATTCAGAAGGAGGTACAATCAGTTTACATTATATTTCTTTGATTGCATAAGCAATGTACAATACCCCCTGTACTGAGAAATCGATATTGAATTCAACAGAAAGTACGGGATCCACCCCGAGTTATTTGTTCTATTTTTAAATTAAAACATGTACATAATCAGTTCAAATTCTGGGAATCCCAGATGACGTATTGAATCTGATTGGCTAAGATAGAAAATCTATTTTGGAAACGCCATGAATTTTTTGTTACTAGTCCGTCGGGCATATTGGGTTACAAGTTTTGATTGCCCCAGGCCTAAATGCTGTAGTCCCGGGCGTCGGGCTAGTGGATTTTTTAACCCCTGTTGTGATGTCCAGTAATAGCTGACAAATAGCATAAGGTGTATAGATTATAGCTGTGATAACATTCTTGAACTTAAGTCTTAACTGCTTCTGTCTTCAAGAATGCAATTATTGACATGAGTTCATCATTGGATGGCTTTTGTGACACAGCAATATCTGCCTTATATTCAACAAAAACGCAGATCCTTAATAATAATATTAAAAGAAATTATGTAAACGTCAAAAGCGCATTACATCATTTAACTTGTGCATCTTTTTTATGTCCTATCTTCAAAATGATTATTTAAATATACGTATATATCATTATGCCTCCCAAAAACAATTTTTTACCTTCTTGAAACCTGTCTAGTCGCATGAATTTGAGTAATATTCGAAAGTCTTTGAGCTGACCGTATCCACATGTTCGCCATTGTCGCCATCTCAAAGTAATACACAAAATGATTTCCGGATAGGTAGGTTACAATTTCCGGATTTTATCTCCCCTTCAGTGTACTATGAGACATCAAATATTTTGGCGACCCCGTGATTGTGAATATAATGAAATTTGAACTCAAATTACAAAACCAGAGACCATGGTAATAGTATTGATATAGTAAATTATTTCCAGTCAGACTCTGAAAAAAATAAAAAATGAAAACAACAATTATTAAATTGCATGCGTCCGAACTGAGATTATTATAACACTTGTTTTATAATAAAATCAATGTCAAGCCATCAATAATAACCAAGTAACAGTGCCACAGAATATACAATTATTCAGTTTGCGGATACATTGCTAAGCCTGCACTGAGCAAACTCATATTAAACTCGGTGATTGACAGACAGGAAAAACAGCACAAGGCTCTTCATTGCAAGGGATGTAATTCATACCATCAGTAAGTAAGAGTCTGTATGGTAGGTACACAAGGATGAACAGCAGGGACTGACACTAGAAATTGGTGGCTACTGAGGATGGATACTGGATAGAGACAGAAAATTTCCCACTATCCCATCAGAGAGTTGTTGCAGCTGTTAACGTGCAGAGTGTGTGGAATTTGCCCTTCATGAGACATGGGATTTAGAATTTGGTGAAATTATTTACTTCTTTTCAGCAGCAAAATCCCAAGCAGGATGGATAGTCTTATGCTTATTCTACTTAATATTAAAACCCATTTTTAGCCAAAAATTTGGAATTTTGACTGATCGTTGCAATGTTGCTGTATGAAAACACGTATGAATAATTCAAATGTTGTGAAAGTCTTTTCATGTTAAGTTCATCTTACTTTATGTAAACCAATGAACCAAGAAAATTCTAGAGAAAAAAATCTTAATTTTTATATGCAACTCCATATTCAACTTTACACGGTTTTCAATATTCATCATAATTTTTTTTTTGGCAAAAGAAGTTTTCATAAAGTGAAAAAATCATACTATTCTGAATTGAATTAAAAATCACATAAATATGTGATGCTTCGTAGAAAATATTTTAGCTCTACTTGTCTTGTGTATTGTCTAAAAATTCATAATGTTCGGATAATTTCAGCTTGTTTGGCCTAACATGGGACCAATATTTATAAATCCAAGGTGTTAATTGATATGACATAATTTTCATTTTTCATAATGTACTAAAGTTAAGATTTTTTTGTCATTCTGTTCAAACAATTCTTATTTCATGGCATAAAAAGTGCCACAAGCCAGAAATATATGATTATGTGCTGCTTTTAAATGTTTCGACTTAAGGTCGCACCACATTCAGCAAACATGATATTCTTCCAGCTTCTAAGTTATATGACTTAAACAAAAAGAAATTTTCCCCATTCAGATTAAATTCAGCATTCGTCCTCAACATGCATGAAATATTTGCCACTGGACGTTGAGCAAACATCAACTAATCAATCAATTCAGCATACATATTTAATTAAATAGGAACAAAATTACTGCAGAAATTAATCCGAATGAAATATGACTTTTTCATTTCCCTCCATGAATACAAAACTATAGTTGTTGGCCACTTTCAGCATCCTTGGCTATATATGGCAGTCAGTCTATGGTTGGTGGAGGAAGATAGAACTAGTACCTGGAGAAGCTACCAATCTTCAGCAGAAAAACTCAGGCAATCCTTGTTAATCAAGATCTGAGTTGAACCCTCGCAATGATCAAGTTTCAGATTTGGATCAAAGTTGAAAGGCTTGTGACTGGTTCCATCAGATGCAAATTGGGATAGAACAAATCATTATTCAATAGCCTTAATATGAACAAACAAAAATGTCTAAAATGCAAGCTCAACAGTTAAATACGACTCATAAAAGTGACCTAATATAATATAAGGGATCTTATATGAATACTTCTGAGCATCATACATCAACATTATCATAAACTGTTAACACAGATATGCCTCGCCTTTTTATTATTTTGATAGTTAAATGCAAATGTTGATATCTAAATAGCAAAACTTTAACATGAACATTATGCAAAATATTCAACGTCAATGAATCATGACTGAAGGTACAGGGCCAAACATTCTCCATGGAAACACGATGTGCCAATGCTAATACAACATACCAAATATCATTGACCTACCACTAGTTGTTACCCATAAACTGACCTAATCACAAACTAATACAATGTACATGTAAACTAAGCAAAAGTTTCAAAGTCAGTAGACAATGACTGAGGGGACGGGGCCAAATAATCTCCATGGAAATGAGATGTGCCAATGCTGATACAATTGCATACCAAATATCATTGACCTATCACTAGTAGTGGTTCCCCATAATCAGAAAGTAGGTACCTCACAGATCTGAAAAGCTCTCACATGTTATAACTCATCACTGTCAAGCTTTTGACAAAAATGGTAGTCATCCTGTTCAGCAGTACCTGAAAAAAAATGTGACAGAAATATTTGCTGGATAAACGGGCAGACAGAGGGACAGACCGATAAGGTGAATGCAATATAGCCTGAACTCCTAGAGGAGGGATATAATACTAGAAGCCATCATTGCTAATTTTAAATATAAACTTTTATTACGAAATATTATTATTTCTATAACCATACACAAAACACAAAAAAAAACAACACTTGAATGTTTTGTTAATAAAATATCATTCTCTTACTCCAAATATTGAAAATTAAGAAACAATGTAATTATTTTTTAAGTACAGGTAATCAAATTCGAAATACTTTACCCTCCTTCTAGATTCATCCAATCTTAATCCAATGGCAGGTTTTAGTAATTTTATTGAAAATTGGTCATAAGAGATGACTACAATAAGATGAAAGAAGCACCTGCTGTTAGATTGAAACAGAATAAACCTTCACAAAGTCTTGTTCTATCTCTCTATCAAATATGCAAATTAGATGAATTTAAAATATAAAAAGAAGAATTTAATTTCCAAAAGATATCATTAAATTTCAAACCAACCCATACTGCTATTTCCTATAACTTACTTTACATTTTTTACTAAGCTCTACAAAATGGCTAATTTTGATTACATCTGATGTGCTCCTATTAATGTCTAATTAATCACCTTTCACCAAAGAAAGCGACCAGAATAAGAAGGTAAATAGGTGTATTCCCTCCCTTTGCCATAAACTTCACCTAATTAGCTCCTCATTCATCACACCTGGATTTTGCTTTCTATGTTGAAAGGTTTCACAAATGACATAGATACCATAGAATAGAACATGACTGATGTTTAAAAAAATGAGAGCTGATTTATTAAATTTTGATCCATGTCATATTCAAGTGTATATTCTTTGTTCATAGATTCAAGCCATAAAACAAATCAGAGAAAAAGTAGCATCTCAAAATATTATCTTCCGCTTCTAGATTTATCTTCTCTAAACCAAATGACAGGTTAATTTTGGCAACTTGTTTGAGACCAGTCTACAAAAAGTTGTAAGAAGTGCCTGCTGTTTGGCTGAAAGAAAATAAACCTCCACAAAATATCTTTCTCTCCTCACACACACACACACACAGATGTATTTAAGTTGTAAGAATACTTTTCGATCCAATACAACTTATAAATTTCAGAAAATCCCATACTGCCATTTCCTAGAACTTACTTTACAGTTTTTTCTTTTTTTTTTTGTTTACATTATTTCTTTACTAAGCTCTACAAAATGGCAAATTTTGATAACATCTGTGTCCCTTAAATATATTACACGTAAATAATACAAGTATGATAAATTAACTTTCATCATAGTAAGAAACCAGCATTAGGAGGTAAATAGGTTTATTCCCTCCCCTTGCCATAACTTCAACCTATTAGCTCCTCATTCATCTTAGATTTCACTTCCTGTGTTAAAAACTAAACAAAAAATATATATAAACTAGAAAAACAATAAGGTCTTTCCTAACGTAGTGGAAAGACCTTAAAAATGGTACACTTAATATATATTTCACAAGTGTGATAATTTAGATATAAAATGAAAATTTATGATCTTAATTTTTTAGTATGTAATATTTTTAGTGTATCCTTTTTAAAAATACTGTTTTCAATACACAATGTAATACTCATCCAAGATTTATCAAATTTTAACAAATAGGCAGATGCTTGATTATTTCAATACAAAAAGTTATAAAGAAGAACCTGCTGTTTTGCTGAAAAAGAATAGACCTTTACATAGTCCCTCTTTCTCTCTTTCATACACTGCAATTCCTCTTAGATTAATCTTGTTTAAACCATAAATACATAAAAAAAACTAGCAGTGACCGTCTAGAGTCAAACAGCTCGTAAAAAATGGAAACAATATTATGAGCTTTAAGGTTGAAACAGGATAAATCTTTACAAATGAATATTCTAACTATCTCACATTTAACACAATGAATTTTGAAGAAAAAAAAACATTTTTAATAAAACATTGAAGATAAGCAGTGAGCTTTAAAATGAACAAATTTAATCTTCACAAAACCTAGCTGACTCTCTCTTTGCCTTTCACACATTTCATATTTTAAAATTATATTTGACTCTCTCTCCTCAATTTTATAACCAATAAATAAAAAAGTTCGTGCTAAACAAAGTTTTCATCAAGGATTATATTTTATTGGGTTTTTTTTGTTAAATAAGTTTCTTGTCAAGCAAATCATATTCCTGAGTCTTATTTATTTTTGTTTTTGAAGTCTGTTGTTTTGCAGGACATATTCTAGAGTCTGTTTTGTTTAAGTCTCTTCCCTTGTGCAGCTTGTCCCCGAGTCCATTAGAGTTTCTCGTCCATATTCTATCACAGCAAATTCATTCTGGAGTTATATTTTGTAACTGAGTCTCTCTCATCTAAAAATTATGTTGTGTGTGTTGATGTCCTTCCTTCATTTTCACCTTTTTTTCAAAATATCCATAATTGGAAGCATCAAACATTACCTACAAATGGAATGATAAGTTTTATCACAAGGTTCTTAAAAATAAAAAGGATAAACAGTTTTTCTGTGTCACAATATTTATTCTTCATAATTGGGTTAATCATTGACAGTTAGGCTTATGTTTTGCTGCTAAGTTCTTTATTTTTTATACCATTTTGTGTCCAAGATTGAATATCCGTTTACAATGCAAGCCAGGTGGCAAATAATTGGTTTTAAGAAGACGAAAAAAGTTTCAAATGGTAAAACTTTACCATTCTGTGGTTCTTGCATAAAAAAATGAATTTTACAGTAAGATCCGAATGTTATTTCAACCCTATTTGCAAATCTGATTTGATGATGATATAATATTGTATTTATAAATTAGTCCTGAAGAAAAAAATCTCTATAATTATCTCCCTTGAAATAATTTTCAGCAATGGTTATGCATGATACGCTGGCAATGTTTGCAATGTCCTTTAATCCAAGATTGAAAATTAGTTTGTTTCCTGTGTCAAAATGGCGGATTTCAATGTTTACATTTTTCATCAAAGTAATAGCTGACACAATTTCGTATCCAATCATTTATTAGCAATTTTATTATTGATTTTTGAAGATCATCCAATCACATTTACCGTTATAAAGTGGCTACACGTTACCAGCCATCGTTACAAAGTAGCCATGTGTTTTGTGGGGATACTTCGGGAATGTTGTGTATTCAAAATTTACGGTAAAAAAATCAATGTTATCTTCATTATATTTCCATGCATACACAAGTCATTACAGCAAATGCACTCTTTATAGAACTTATAAGGTAACCAGACATATTTAACTGTCTGCTTTAGCAAAAATTCGTGTAAATAAGTCTGAAGGGTCGTTTTGAATTCAAGCACAGCAGACAAACACGTGGTAGATTGTTGATGTTTGTTTTACCTAAATTGCACGTTGTTGTTACTAAATACTTAGCAATTACCGTTATCGTGTTATACTTTCAAGAGTTATATAATACATCTTGCCTAAGAAATACGTCTAGCTAGGCCCACGGACTTCCTTTACTAGGTCTTTAAAAAATGAGGCTGTAATGATGTTTACAAACTACCATATTTACATTACAGCATATTTTTTTTTGCATTTGATATATTTCATATACATGTACAATGTATGTACATGAAGAACAATAGAGTAAATGAACATACATGGGTTTAATTCCCACCCTAGGTATTAATTTTAATACTCATAGGTTGGAACAAATAGGGCAGATTGCAATTGACCATAATGTAGTGTCTAAAATGCTGATTGATGGGCCAAGTCCTCAACATCCTTCTTTCTAAGTATACAGCAGCTCCTGTACGGATTAGTAAGGGAATAGTTTACATATAGTCCAGTGGCTAAGTCCTGTCTTTTTTGTCACTGTTATTTCCTTATTTATATTATTATTTCTTATATTCTCTTGTACATGTAGTAAGACAAAAGCTAGTACATGTAGTAAGACAAAAGCTAGTATTACTCTTTTTCCTCATTTGCTTGAAAACAATGAAATGTAATCATTGTTGATGTCTGTAAAGTGACTTATAGTTTAACTGCTAACAGACACTTGGACTCTGGTGGATAGTTTCTAGACTGTTATCTCATTGGCAATTATACCATATTTAAATTTCAGTGTCCCCTTTATAACTTTTTAAGACAAGAATTTTATGATAATATATTAATAGGTTGTAAAAAGTTTGAAGAGTTAAGCACAAGTGCCAAATTTAATTGGCTTTTTATTCAAGAAAACCTAGAGGTATTGAAAAGTGTTGCAATTTATATTAATAAATGTATTTAACTGAGAAAAATATCAATATAGTACAGATATTGTTTTATTTAAGACATTGAGAATATTTGCCTGTTTATAATAGATATGATTGTTATGCCTTTTTTTCAAATATATGTGTGGCTCTGATCTGGCTGTGGTTTTAAATCTAAGAATTGAGATGGTTATATTCATATTAATATGATTTATATCAACATTATTGTGTCAATTATAAAAATCATTGTGATAAATTACTTTGCTCTTCATGGACCCTTTAATTGGAATAAAAATATCTTATCTTATCTTATCTTATACCACATCTCTTTATTGTAGTACTAACAGGTTAACTTAAGTATTTAAAGTAAGTGAGATGTTGACAAGCTAAGTCATGACTGTAAGTTCAGATAATATCATGAGGATTTTTATTAAAGTAAATAATGCGATTAAATTGATTATCTCAATAAAAACAACTCGCATTCTGATTTGATACTATGTGATTATTTCTGATATCAGAATAATAAATATCTCATTGTTGTCCATTCTTCGAAAAATTTCTGAACATACTATATTTAAGTCAGTTTTGTTGTTGTCTGAGACTTCTATAACATGGGAAGTGACCAATCTCTTTGTTATACATTAATTGTAGTAGTCTCAGGTTTTTGATTTTGTAGTTCAATTCAATGACTATGCATTTTAGAGGAGGTAAATATAAATTTGGATTAATTTGAAGTTGATTCAGTATATTTTATGACATAATACCACTCTTTTATTTCAACAAAGCATTTTCAGACTTTATTTACTGGTCAGCTTAGCTTATTATTCAATCAATAATTTAATTGAAAGGACTCAACAGTTGTTTGCAGGACATTTGAATTCAAATATAAGAAAAAAAGTAAAGCAAATCTTGAAATAATACATATAATAGGAATTATGAGAACTGTAGGATATTAGATTGCAATACAGCTTTTAATATCGTAAACTCTGACCTTTATCACGTGACCAATGTCTTGACCTTAGAAGCCATCAAATCGTTTGCCGTCCAACTGTATAAAATATATAAACTGGTAGAAATAAGGGAAATAACTCATCTGAATGCTTTAACAAGGAAATTTTATACAAGAATACAACCGGTCTCTTAACAATGCATTTGTGTAGTGTTTTTGTAATAATACTGACTTACCTAAACATCAGGTAAATTTATTCCCATTACATTTTCATCTAATAAAGGCACTTTGTGAATACCATGTTGGGCCAGCATTGAATGAAGCTGAAAAAATATATTATCAAAATGTTTTACTGTCCTGAGATACTTATATTACTTCAACTTCTAATTGGTAGCATTAGAATATTAATTAGCATATTACTGATTTATATTCTGGATTTTATTTTCTGTTAAAAGTTATCCAATCTGAGCAGCCACTTAAAAATCAGCCTTCATTAACTGCAACAGTGTTGAGAGATAATTTTTGAAACAAGAACAATTTCCCTAGAATATCGCATCCATTATTTTTATTGGATTTTTTTCCTTATGCATTTTCTCAATATAGTAAAAATTATGAGAGTTCTAAGGTCCCAGCCAGATAGATGACTGGGTCTTATTGATGCATTGACCATTATAAATCAACCTTCTAAAGTATTTTTTTTAATTTAAGAAAAGATTACCTTATGTTTTGCATTGAACCACTTCAGATTTGAAGTACCGTAACAATCTTTTGAAAACTTCCTGTTTGGTATTTTCATCCTGAAAAAACAAAAATAGAAAATAATGCTTACAAGTTAAAACAAATGATATAATTAGAAATGCAATCTAAGTATAAAAATATTTTCGGATGAAAATACTATATGTCTTCATGTTTCCGACAAGTTTATGACCCTCAGCTAATTAACATTTACAAGAGGTGTCATAAGTTGTGATTACAGATAATCAGCTTATTGCCATCGGATGGGTCACTAATCCGTTTATTATTAATAAATCTCATAAATTATTGACCATCTGATTGATATAACTTTTCATCAAAAACTTTCGAGAATTTCGATTAAAAAGATGGAACTTTTTTCAAAACGTTCAGAAATGTTTTTCACGAGTCAAACAGGTGCTTTCTTTAAGATATTCTGGGCATGCGTGAAAGTATTCTTATGAATTTATTGACACTAAAACGTGAAAAAATAAAATAATTTAGTATCAAATTAAACGAGAGAGAAAAATATAGTTATTACTAGGCAAATTTGAATTAAAAAATTATAATTTCCTGCCTTTTTTAAACACGAACCAATCCTTAGATGAATCTGGATTGATTCTGAATTTATTATATACTTGTCTTTTCCTGTTTTCATTTCATTGAAAATCGAAAGTAAAAGTGACCAATTCTTGATTAATTTACAATTTACAGTCATTAGAATCGTTCCAATATTCAACATCAAAATTATTTTTCTGCAAAAGACAATAAATTCACCCTGAATGGTGAGTTACAAATTAAACATAATTTCAATTCTTTGATATAAATTTAAATTTGAATATGTTCCAATTTATAAAAGATTATAAACATCCTTACAGCAGAATGCATTGAGTGTGTAGGTAAACAAGAATCTTTGGTTAGCTTGCTTGTTAGCTGAACCGTGAAGTTAGTATTAGATTAGGTATACTACCCTCCTTTCGGAGTAGTCTAGTCCTACAGAAAGATAGATTGGTTATCTGTCAGACTTGTCTACTCTTAAAGGAGGGTAGTTTACCTAACCTAATAATGACTTCACAGTTCAGCTAACAAGCAAGCTAACCAAAGATATTACCTTTACCTACACACTCAATGCATTCTGCTGTAATTGTAATAATTTTTTTGTTGTTACAGAATTTTGACTAAAAACCATGTTAGTTTTTGCAAAATTTTGTCCATTAGTTACTTCCTGTTAAAGATATAAGTAAACTTGACAGAGGGACAAAACAAAACAATTGCTCTCTTTACATACATTTTTTAACAAACCTGAGATAAAACAGGATATAATTTCCAAGTCCTGCAGCAACATTAAATTGAACGTTTCTGTGTGATGTCAGCTTCTGAAAAAAGATGTAAATTAGTTACCTATAAATTCAGAAATTATTGCATTTATTGTGATTTTTGAAAAATGGCTGGAAAAATGACTCATTATTGCGATTTCAGAAAAATCTGCATATATATTCATATATCAGAATGCAAGTTGTTATTATTGCGATATTCAGTCACACTATTCGCATTCGGACAATGAAAAACAATTATTTTTGAATTCACAGTAATCTAAAATCCATAGCCATATATATCAAACTCATTTTACTCCAAAAGAAGGTAAAATCCTCCCTGAATTCCCAATTTTACAATTAAAATTATTCTTTGCAATAGATTTCAATTTGAATGGGATCCTGTTTAAAAGAATCACCATTCACTTTTCTATGTCTCAGAATTTTGACTGAAAATAACCCGTACGAAATAAGTAGTAGGATTCCACATAGAATCTAGTAGGAATCTACTACTGGTAGGAATCTACCTAGAATCAAAGATTCTATATAGAAACTAGGCGGACAGGGAAAATGAACAAAATTCTGACTGGATTTTTTATTTTCTCACTAGCAAAATCCTACCATCTAGCTGGAATTTTAAAAGTCTGTATGGATTTTTTTCTGTTTTGAAAATCTTGTGGGAATTTGGACAGAAAATATGATTAGATTATTCTTTTCCCTACTACAAGATTCCTACCAGAATTAATTTATTCCTACTAGAAAATCTTTCTATATGGAATCTTTTTAATTATCTTAAACTGGATTCCTGTTTGCTAATGACACAAATTTTGCTGTGTTAAATGCAACCAAGTTCCAGTTCAGAAATTCAAAAGTTGGATGGTAGAAGAATGAAAAGTTGTGTTGGAACACAATGCTGCAAGGGTCAAATAACTACAATATTGAAATATGAGAAAATATGACTCATGTAGAAGGTAATTTTTATACTTTTAAGATGAAATTTTTGATCTGTTTGCCAATATATTTAGTAATCAGTTAATTCAACAATAGTGCATAATTTTAGAAAAATCAAGAAAAGCGCTTCGGATGCATGAAATTATTAAAGGTGTTGTTTTCAATTTTTTACTCATTATTTGTTCATAACTCTTTAATTTCATCTAATCAACATTTTTGCCCATCTACATATATAACACAATTTCTAGCTTGAATATATCACAGCTGCCTCATGCACATTTCAAAAGTCAACTTTTTTTAAATGAATATATTTCATGCATTTCCTTTGTTCTTTGTTGTTGAGATTCAAACTTAAATGATTGACCCAGTTGTGTATTTGTGAATATACACTTACATTTTGTATATTTTTAGATTCCTACTAGAAAATATTTTTTTCTATGTGGAATTTTGAAAAATTCCTACCAGGTTTTCTAGTAGGAATTTTATTTTCCTGCCAAATTATTCCTGCTAATTTAAATTTTTCCGCTATTTTCTGGTGAATTGAATGAATAATATGCACTACAATGGTTATATAATTTAAAAAAAAATAATTTTGAAATAATTACGAAAACATTCAAATTGTTACTGAATCAAATGAGACCCCATAGAAAAAACTTTTAAAAACTTAAAACATCATATAAATAAACTTCAGAAATACATAACTAAGAAACTCTATAAAAACTATAGACAACATTTCAACTATCAAATACATGTATATGAAACCATTCAAACCAGCAAAATAGCAAGAAAAAGAAAACAACTCAGAAATGACCAATGAAGTTTAGACAAACTAATGATAAAGAAAAAATGTTAGGTCTGTTAGATTGGTGGTTAAATGTTAGTATAGAAATGGCTAGTAAGTAAGATGTATTTCTGAATTTATTATCTGATATTTATTTGCATTATTACATTTACCCTTGAATAAAAATATTTTTCTGTCAATTTATAATGTAGTTCACATATTTCCCTTTATATAAGGTAATGAATTATGGCCATTAACACCAACAAATATCTCGATTTTATTTAATTGCTTATTATTCACCATTAACAAATTATTACCCGACATCCAAATAGTTTTTTACATATACCTGAAAACTGAAATCTTTTTTCGTTATTTAGCAATTTGTTGAATTTGGAAGATCTTTGATAGTCTCAGCTAAATTAATTCACTTTTTCTAGATTAGTGTTCAAAGCTCCACATATTGTATAAGACACTTTTTTTTAAATTGTTGATTGTTGGAGACCATAATTTTTTATGTTGATATTCTTTTTTTTTTGTGCCGTTGGGTTGCTGTCTAATTGATCAATGATGTATGATGTATATCCACACAGCTTTTTTGTAGTTTAACAGGTCATGTCAAATGCCAACTTTCAAAGCTGCAATTTCCCAAATATAAATGAGTATAAATGTCTAATCTATTTATAATCTTTTTATTTTTTAAACCATTCATTTTGCTTTGGATGTCCTTGAATGAAAAAAAATTACAAAAAAAATGTAAGATCAACAATTTAATATATGTGCTTCTATACAGATGCAAGCTAGCATACATCTGATACATTAAGGATATAAGCTGAAATAAATCTGATTTGTTAAGGAGACAGGACGAAACACATCTGATACATTAAGAATACAGGATGGCATACATATTATACATTAAGGAATAAGTAACTACTAAATAGATTTAAATCCTTCAAGAATGAAATTAAAAGTTCGGTTTGTAGATCCTGCAAAAAATACAAATATTTAATAAGATATCTATGGGATATTTCTGCAGTCACATCCTCAAAATACCCAACTTGGTTCATTCTGAAATAAAAACAGTGGAACTGTCAACTACCCTGTCCGGGTCACCTACAACAGAGCCATTCTCAAAGTGTATGACTTAGATCTCTTGGTCCATTCTGAAATAAAAAGAAATTGGAGACCGTCTGCTGTCACATCCTCAAGTAAATTGAACTCTTTTACAAGCTCTGGGTAGGAGGCCTGTAATTGCTGCAGGAACACAGTGGAACTGTCAACTACCCCGTCCGGGTCACCTACAACGGAGTCATTCTCAAAGTGTATGACTTAAGATCTCTTGGTCCATTCTGAAATAAAAACAAATTGGAGACCATCTGCTGTCACATCCTCAAGTAATGGTACTCTTTTACAAGCTCTGGGTAGGAGGCCTGTAATTGCTGCAGGAACACAGTGGAACTGTCAACTACCCCGTCCGGGTCACCTACAACGGAGCCATTCTCAAAGTGTATGACTTAAGATCTCTTGGTCCATTCTGAAATAAAAACAAATTGGAGACCGTCTGCTGTCACATCCTCAAGTAATGGTACTCTTTTACAAGCTCTGGGTAGGAGGCCTGTAATTGCTGTATGTGTATGACTCTTGGTCCATTCTGAAATAAAAATTAATCTGATATGATAAAGATACAAGGTTGCCTACATCTGATACATTAAGGATATAAGCTGTGCTTAATCTGATCTATTAAGGATACAGGCTGGCATACATCTGATACATTAAGGATAAAGGCTGGCATACATCTTATATAGTAAGGATACAGGCTGGCTTAGATCTGATACATTAAGAATACAGGCTGGCATACATCTCATATAGTTAGGGTACAGGCTGGTATACATCTGATATAGTACGGATACAGGTTGCCATACATTGGAAACATTAAGGATACAGGCTGGCATACATCTGATACATGAAGGTTACAGCCTGGCACACATCTGGTATAGTAAGGATACAGGTTGCCATACATTGTATACATTAAGGATACAGGCTGGCATACATCTAATATAGTAAGGAAACAGGCTGGTATACATTGCATACATTAAGGATTCAGACAGGCATACATCTGATATAGTAAGGATACAGGTTGCCATGCAGTGGATACATTAAGGATTCAGGCTGGCAAACATCTGATATAGCAAGGATACAGGCTGACATACATCTGATACATTAAGGATTCAGACAGGCATACATCTGATATAGTAAGGATACTGGCTGGTATATATCTCTTATAGTAAGGATACAGGCTGGCATACATCTGATATAGTAAGGATACAGGCTGGCATACATCTGATATAGTAAGGATACAGGCTGACATACATATGATACATGAAGAATAAAGACTGGCATACATCTGATACATGAAGGATACAGGCTGTCATACATCTGATACATAAGGATACAGGCTGGCATACATCTGATAGGTTAATATCACAGGTTGGCATACATCTGAAACAATACGGATACAGGCTGGCATACATATAATACATAAAGGATACAGACTGGCATACATCTGATATAGTAAGGATACAGGCTGGCATACATATGATAAATAAAGGATACAAACTGATATACATCTTATAGGTTAAGGATACAAGATGGCAAGCTTCGGAAACATAAAGAATACAGGCTGGTATACATCTGATATAGTAAGGATACAGGCTGATATATATCTGATATAGTAAGGATACAGGCTGGTATACCTCCGAGTCATTAAGGATACAGGCTGGTATACCTCTGAGTCATTAAGGATACAGGCTGGTATACATCTGATAGGTTAATATCACAGGTTGGCATACATCTGAAACAATACGGATACAGGCTGGCATACATATAATACATAAAGGATACAGACTGGCATACATCTGATATAGTAAGGATACAGGCTGGCATACATATGATAAATAAAGGATACAAACTGATATACATCTTATAGGTTAAGGATACAAGATGGCAAGCTTCTGAAACATAAAGAATACAGGCTTGCATACATCTGATATAGTAAGGATACAGGCTGGCATACATTTCATATAGTAAGGATACAGGCTGGTATAAATCTGATACATTAAGGATACAGGCTGGCATACATCTGTTATAGTAAGGATACAGGCTGGTATACATTTGGTAGGTGAAGGATACATTTTGGAAAACACCTGATATAGTAAGGATACAGGCTGGTATACTTCTTAGTCATTAAGGATACAGGCTGGTATACTTCTTAGTCATTAAGGATACAGGCTGGCATATAACTTGGTTTAAGTACGCAAGATGAAAGTCTGAAAAGAAAAGAACAGGTTTGAAATTATGAGTTTGTACTGTCTTTGTGGTAGAATCATGCAAAATGTTTATATCCAATTAAAAGGAAGACATCAAAATCTGTATTTGAAGTTTGAAACATATTTGGGAATTTATAGTGCAGTATACATTTTTGTTTTTGTCTCATGCTTGTATACTTTTCAATTGAATGACTGTGCAAAACACAGTAATTTTGTTATCATATATAACACTGATTCAGATTCATAATCAAATATCTGTGAATTCACATGAAAAGTTCACTAAATTAAAATGTTAAAGATTTACAGGTCAACAAGTCTTTCTCTTATGGTTGTGGCCTGTTTTCTATTTCTTGCATGAATAGATATTTCTCATATCACACTGCACGGAGTGTGATAGAAAAAGTGATACGAAAATCTGCGTTAATTGGATTGGCTTGTCCAGCATCAAGAGAAGATATTACCGCATTTTCATTGGCTATTCGTTAGGTCATTGATGATTTCGTCCATGGCAACGGATATGTGATTTCTTCAATAATATACAAAACACTCACACTTTTCACCTGACAATTTTATTTTTGTCAAATTTTATTTCATTCTGAAGCGTACAAAAAGTCTAAAAATGTCTGATTTGAATGTTTGACATCGGAAAAGGACATATGACGTCATACTGGAATGTGCAAAAGACTAGATCAACGATTCACAGAATTTTTAATTTAACACAATGAGAGTGTTGACCATAAGAGAAATAGGTTTAACAATTTGTGAGAATTGGATATCGCTTGATATCAACTCTCGTTATTTAATTTAAATAGTAAACTCGCCGAAGGCTTGTTTATTTTTATATTAAAATAAAATAACTCGAGTTGATATCAAGCGATATCACATTCTCACTTGTTATGAAACCTATGAATATCATATATTACTGTGATAACGTAAATCTGTAAGCCAACATTTACAAACTAGAAAACTGGACCCATCAAATAATGAACAAAATACTAATTTGGAAATATTTCATTCATCTAATTATCACTATTTCAGAGTAAACATTGAACCTAAAATAAATTGTACACAGACATTTCTCTGTTCATTGAAACATTAAAAAGACGTGCAGTGAAGATTTAATTATCAAAACCCATCGTCCAAATCAGGAACAAATCCGGATAAATTTTTTTTCTAATATGTATCGTATAAACTTACAGGCTGACATACATCTATTAAGTAAAGGATACTGAAGATGGCCATCATCAAATACATTTAGAATTTGCAGGCTGGTATTTATCTCTTCAAGTATAAAAGATGAAAAGCCTGAAAAGAAATAACAGTTTTGAAATTACAAGTTTGTATATAATGAACTCTGTGGTAAAATATATCAATATGTTTATGATAATCCAGTGAGTTTAACTGTCAAAAGTTATGGTCCTAGCAAGGAATAAAACCTGATGCAAAACAAGTGAAACTGCGAGCTACTGCTCACTGATGATACCCCCGCCCAAATACTTGACAGTAAACAGGAAGTTGTTGAGTGATGAATCTGAAAACGCATCACATGGTATAGCTGACTTATATAAACCCTGTAACCAAATTTCAGAAATCCTTATGATGTAGTTTCTGAGAAAGATGTGCCGAAAAATATTCATGGGACGGATGGACAGACTGACGGATGGATGGTTGAATGGATGGATGGACGGACAGACTGATGGACTTACAGACGGACAGACAAGAGGTAAAACAATATACCCCCACTTTTTTAAAGCGGGGGTATAAAAATGACCTAGTATTATTTACACTGACGTAGCTAGGTATGAACCCCCCCTTGAAAACAAATAAGCACTGTTAAAGTCGATGTTCTGTTTGAAAAGAAAAGAACAGTTTTGAAATTATGAGTTTGTATAAAATGCACATGTCTGTGTAATAGAATAAATCAAAATATTTATGATAATCCAGAAAAATTTACCGTTGAAAAATAAGGTCCAAACAGGGAACAAAACCTAAGGAAATAAACTGTTGACACAGAGATATGTCTCACCTGTTGGCATAAAATTCAGAAAAAGACGATCTGATGGACACTCACTGCAACAAGGTTTATTAATTCAGTCACTGGACCATGACCTAGGGGGCAGGGCCTCAGAATAGTCATCAAACTGATATGAACTGATAGTAATAATGCAACTTCATACAAAATATCATTGATCTATAACAAGTATATCCTATCAAACTAACTTAAGCAGAAAACTTGACATTGAAAGTTGGTAATTAGGGCCTAAAAATAGTCTTCAAACTGATTCAACAATTGTTAACGCCATTGAAGGAAAAGCAATCCCTATGTCTCGCTTTACATGACTTTCATTGCAGGGGAGATAAATTACCTGATTTATAAAATTTAAACTTACAGGTTAGCCATCATCTGATAAAATAAGGATGCAGGCTGGCATATAATCTTGTTCCAGTATACAAGATGAAAGTCTGAAAAGAAAATTAAGAACAGTTTTGAAATTATAAGTTTGTATAATTAACTTTAAAATCAACATGGCTGAACTATCTTTGTGGTAGAATCCATCAAGATATTTATGATAATCCAGCAAAATTAACCAAAAGATATCAAAATATGTATAACAAATTTTCATTTATAATTTTTACACATTTAAAATTTAAATCATATTGGAGAATACATATATAGTATACTTAATTCTAGTTGTTTCATGCTTCTAACTTTTCAATTGAATGATTGTGCAAAACACAATAGTTTTGTTTTTAAATAAAAAACAGATTCAGATTCAGAATAAAAAATCCTTTGAATTTTCATTAAGAGTTCACTAACTTAAAATGTTAAAGATTTACAGATCAACAAGTCTATCTTATACAGATCAACAAGTCTATCTTATACAGATCAACAAGTCTATCTTATACAGATCAACAAGTCTATCTTATATATTACTGTGATAATGTAAATATGTAAACCAACATTTACAAATCGTGAAACTGGATCCATAATATAATAAACAAAGTATTAGTTGTAAATCTGGAAATTTTTGTGTGTCTAATTTTTGCAGTAAACATTTAACCATGAAATAAATCATACACAAACATTTCTCTGTTTATCAAAAACTCATTGTGGCCATGAAACATTAGAAATAAATGCAGTGAAGATCTAACTATCAAAATTTATAAAGTCCAAACTAGGAACAAAACCTGAAGCAAAAACTAAACTGATATATTAGTGAAAACTTACAGAATCTCTACCTTCATAAATCTGTGGCTTTTTATTGGCTCTTTGACATCATTTGTGTTGATGGAAGATAACAAAATAAATTATAAGAGTTGATTAAAACTGATTCTGAACACTTTCACCAAATACTTTATAGCCAATCTTGACCACTGACTTCCCAATGAAGTTAAGTCCTGGTCATGTTGTGTGAACTACAATCTGTAACTAAGGAAGATTACAAACAAGAAACATGAAAAACAATAATATCATTAATTTATTAAACCGTGAGATTGCAAAGTCAAACTTTTATTAAATTTGTAAACTAAATTTGTAAAGTCAAAATTTTGTTAAATTTGTTAAAATTATATTGACCTAAAAATATATTCATTTTATTCTGAACACTTTCATTAAATACTTAAAAGCCAATATTTGCCACTCAAAATTGAGCTAAGTCCTGTTGAATTAACTACAATCAGCAACAACCAAAGATTACAAACAAAACATTAGCTTAAAAAACAATAATATCATTCGTTTATTTACACGTGATTCCAAAGTCAAACTTTTCTTAAATTTGTTTAATTATATTGACCTAATAAATATATTTATATTTCATTCTGAATACTAAAAGTGCCCATTCTCGCCACTCCCAAATGGAGTTAAGTCCTGTTGTATGAATAGTACAATCTGCAACAAAGAGTCGGATTAAAACCAGCCTCCACTGCAAGTGGGTAGTGAGGGCTGGTTTTAATCAGACTGCAAAAAAGAAATATTACAAACAAAACATAGCATAAAAAACAATAATATCATTCATTTATTTAAACATGATACTTGCCACTCCCCAATGGAGCTAAGTCCTGTTGTGTGAACTATAATCTGAAACAAAGACAGTCTGATTAAAACCAGCCCCCACTGCAAGTGGGTAGTGGGGGCAGGTTTTAATCAGACAGCAAAAAAGAAAGATTACAAACAAAACAGCATAAAAAACAATAATATCATTCATTTTTTTAAACATCAGGTTGCAAAGTAAAACTATATTGGAAAGTCAAAATTTTCTTAAATTTGTTAAATTATATTGACCTTAAAAAAATATATTGATATTTTATTCTGAACACTTTCATTAAATACTTAAGAGCCAATACTTGCCACTCCCCAATGGAGCTAAGTCCTGTTGTGTGAACAATCTGCAACAAAGACAGTCTGATTAAAACCAGCCTCCACTGCAAGTGGATAGTGGGGGCTGGTTTTAATCAGACTGCAAAAAAGAAAGATTACAAACAAAACATAGCATAAAAAAACAAAATATCATTCATTTATTTAAACATGATACTTGCCACTCCCCAATGGAGCTAAGTCCTGTTTTTCGAACCACAATCTTCAACAAAGACAGTCTGATAAAAACCAGCCCCCACTGCAAGTGGCTGGTTTTAATCAAACTGCAAAAAAGAAAGATGACAAACAAAACATAGCATAAAAAACAATAATATCATTCATTTATTTAAACATCAGATACTTGCCACTCCCCAATGGAGCTAAGCCCTGTTGTGTGAACTACAATCTGCAACAAAGACAGTCTGATTAAAACCAATCTCCACTGCAAGTGGGTAGTGGGGCTGGTTTTAATCAGACTGCAAAAAGAAAGATTACAAACAAAACATAGCATAAAAACAAGAATATCATTCATTTATTTAAACATGATACTTGCCACTCCCAATGGAGCTAAGTCCTGTTGTGTGAACAACAATCTGCAACAAAGAAAGTCTGATTAAAACCAGCCCCACTGCAAGTGGCTGGTTTTAATCAAACTGCAAAAAGAAAGATTACAAACAAAACATAGCATAAAAACAATAATATCATTCATTTTTTAAACATGAGATTGCAAAGTAAAACTATATTGGAAAGTCAAAATTTTCTTAAATTTGTTAAATTATATTGACCTTAAAAAATATATTGATATTTTATTCTGAACACTTTCATTAAATACTTAAGAGCCAATACTTGCGACTCCTCAATGGAGCTTAAATTCCTGTTATGTGAACAACTATCTGCAATAAAGACAGTCTGATTAAAACCAGCCTCCACTGCAAGTGGATAGTGGGGCTGGTTTTAATCAAGACTGCAAAAAGAAAGATTACAAACAAAACATAGCATAAAAACAAGAATATCATTCAATTATTTAAACATGATACTTAATTGCCACTCCCAAAGGAGCTAAGTCCTGTTGTGTGAACTACAATCTGCAACTAAGACAGTCTGATTAAAACCAGCCCCACTGCAAATGGCTGGTTTTAATCAGACTGCTAAAAGAAAGATTACAAACAAAACATAGCATAAAAACAATAATATCATTCATTTATTTAAACAAGAGATTGCAAAGTCAAACTATATTGGAAAATCAAAATTTTCTTAAATTTGTTTATATTGACCTAAAAATATATTTATATTTTATTCTAAACACTTTCATTAAATACTTAAAAGCCAATACTTGCCACTCCTCAATAGAGCTAAGTCATGTTGTGTGTACTACAATCTGAGTGCAACAAGACAGTCTGATTAAAACCAGCCTCCACTGCAAGTGGGTAGTGGGGCTGGTTTTAATCAGACTGCAAAATAGAAAGATTACAAACAAAACATAGCATAAAAACAATAATATCATTTTTTATTTAAACATCAGATACTTGCCACTCCCCAATGGAGCTAAGCCCTGTTGTGTGAACTACAATCTGCAACAAAGACAGTCTGATTAAAACCAATCTCCACTGCAAGTGGGTAGTGGGGCTGGTTTTAATCAGACTGCAAAAAGAAAGATTACAAACAAAACATAGCATAAAAACAAGAATATCATTCATTTATTTAAACATGATACTTGCCACTCCCCAATGGAGCTAAGTCCTGTTGTGTGAACAACAATCTGCAACAAAGAAAGTCTGATTAAAACCAGCCCCACTGCAAGTGGCTGGTTTTAATCAAACTGCAAAAAGAAAGATTACAAACAAAACATAGCATAAAAACAATAATATCATTCATTTTTTTAAACATGAGATTTCAAAGTAAAACTATATTGGAAAGTCAAAATTTTCTTAAATTTTTAAATTATATTGACCTTAAAAAATATATTGATATTTTATTCTGAACACTTTCATTAAATACTTAAGAGCCAATACTTGCGACTCCTCAATGGAGCTTTAATTCCTGTTATGTGAACAACTATCTGCAATAAAGACAGTCTGATTAAAACCAGCCTCCACTGCAAGTGGATAGTGGGGCTGGTTTTAATCAAGACTGCAAAAAGAAAGATTACAAACAAAACATAGCATAAAAACAAGAATATCATTCAATTATTTAAACATGATACTTAATTGCCACTCCCCAAAGGAGCTAAGTCCTGTTGTGTGAACTACAATCTGCAACTAAGATAGTCTGATTAAAACCAGCCCCACTGCAAATGGCTGGTTTTAATCAGACTGCTAAAAAGAAAGATTACAAACAAACATAGCATAAAAACAATTATCATTCATTTTTTAAACATGAGATTGCAAAGTAAAACTATATTGGAAAGTCAAAATTTTCTTAAGTTTGTTAAATTATATTGACCTTAAAAAATATATTGATATTTTATTCTGAAAACTTTCATTAAATACTTAAGAGCCAATACTTGCCACTCCCCAATGGAGCTAAGTCCTGTTGTGTGAACTACAATCTGCAATAAAGACAGTCTGATTAAACCAGCCCTCACTGCAAGTGGGTAGTGGGGTTGGATTTACTCAGACTGCTAAAAAGAAAGATGACAAACAAAACATAGCATAAAAAACAATAACATCATTCATTTATTTAAACATCAGATACTTGCCACTCCCCAATGGAGCTAAGCCCTGTTGTGTGAACTACAATCTGCAACAAAGACAGTCTGATTAAAACCAGCCCTCACTGCAAGTGGGTAGTGGGAGCTGGTTTTAATCAGACTGCAAAAAAGAAAGATTACAAACAAAACATAGCATAAAAAAACAATAATATCATTCATTTATTTAAACATCAGATACTTGCCACTCCCAAATGGAGCTAAGTCCTGTTGTTGGAACCACAATCTGCAACAAAGACAGTCTGATTAAAACCAGCCCCAACTGCAAGTGGCTGGTTTTAATCAGACTGCTAAAAAGAAAGATTACAAACAAAACATAGCATAAAAAACAATAATATCATTCATTTATTTAAACAAGAGATTGCAAAGTCAAACTATATCGGAAAGTCAAAATTTTCTTAAATTTGTTTATATTGACCTAAAAATATATTTATATTTTATTCTAAACACTTTCATTAAATACTTAAAAGCCAATACTTGCCACTCCTAAATAAAGCTAAGTCATGTTGTGTGAACTACAATCTGTGAGTGCAAGACAGTCTGATTAAAACCAGCCTCCACTGCAAGTGGGTAGTGGGGCTGGTTTTAATCAGACTGCAAAATAGAAAGATTACAAACAAAACATAGCATAAAAACAATAATATCATTTTTTATTTAAACATCAGATACTTGCCACTCCCCAATGGAGCTAAGCCCTGTTGTGTGAACTACAATCTGCAACAAAGACAGTCTGATTAAAACCAGTCTCCACTGCAAGTGGGTAGTGGGGCTAGTTTTAATCAGACTGCAAAAAGAAAGATTACAAACAAAACATTGCATAAAAACAAGAATATCATTCAATTATTTAAACATGATACTTGCCACTCCCCAATGGAGCTAAGTCCTGTTTTTGAACCACAATCTGCAACAAAGAAAGTCTGATTAAAACCAGCCCCAACTGCAAGTGGCTGGTTTTAATCAAACTAAAAAGAAAGATTACAAACAAAACATAGCATAAAAAACAATAATATCATTCATTTTTTAAACATGAGATTGCAAAGAAAACTATATTGTCAAAATTTTCTTAAATTTGTTAAATTTATATTGACCTTAAAAACAAAATATTGATATTTTATTCTGAACACTTTCATTAAATACTTAAGAGCCAATACTTGCAACTCCTCAATGGAGCTTAAAGTCCTGTTATGTGAACACAATCTGCAATAAAGACAGTCTGATTAAAACCAGCCTCCACTGCAAGTGGATAGTGGGGCTGGTTTTAATCAGACTGCAAAAAGAAAGATTACAAACAAAAAACATAGCATAAAAAACAAGAATATCATTCAATTATTTAAATATGATACTTGCCACTCCCCAATGGAGCAAAGTCCTGTTGTTCGAACCACAATCTGCAACAAAGACAGTCTGATTAAAACCAGCCCCAACTGCAAGTGGCTGGTTTTAATCAGACTGCTAAAAGAAAGATTACAAACAAAACATAGCATAAAAACAATAATATCTTTCATTTATTTAAACATGAGATTGCAAAGTCAAACTATATCGGAAAGTCAAAATTTTCTTAAATTTGTTAAATTATATTGACCTAAAAATATATTTATATTTTATTCTGAACACTTTCATTAAATACTTAAAAGTCAATACTTGACACTCCACAATGGAGCAAAGTCCTGTTGTTCGAACCACAATCTGCAACAAAGACAGTCTGATTAAAACCAGCCCCCACTGCAAATGGCTGGTTTTAATCAAACTGCAAAAAAGAAAGATTACAAACAAAACATAGCATAAAAAAAAAACAAAATATCATTCATTTATTTAAACATGATGGAGCTAAGTCCTGTTGTTCGGACCACAATCTGCAACAAAGACAGTCTGATTAAAACCAGCCCCCACTGCAAATGGCTGATTTTAATCAAACTGCAAAAAAGAAAGATTACAAACAAAACGTAGCATAAAAACAATAATATCGTTCATTTTTTTAAACATGAGATTGCAAAGTAAAACTTTACTGGAAAGTCAAATTTTTCTTAAATTTGTTAAATTATATTGACCTTAAAAAAATATATTGATATTTTATTCTGAACACTTTCATTAAATAATTAAGAGCCAATACTTGCCTATCCCCAATGGAGCTAAGTCCTGTTGTGTGAACTACAATCTGCAACAGACAGTCTGATTAAAACCAGCCTCACTGCAAGTGGGTAGTGGGGTTGGTTTTACTCAGACTGCAAAAAAGAAAGATGACAAACAAAACATAGCATAAAAAACAATAATATCATTCATTTATTTAAACATCAGATACTTGCCACTCCCCAATGGAGCTAAGCCCTGTTGTGTGAACTACAATCTGCAACAAAGACAGTCTGATTAAAACCAGCCCCTACTGCAAGTGGGTAGTGGGGCTTGTTTTAATCAGACTGCAAAAAAAAGATTACAAACAAAACATAGCATAAAAACAAGAATATCATTCATTTATTTAAACATGATACTTGCCACTCCCCAATGGAGCTAAGTCCTGTTGTGTGAACAACAATCTGCAACAAAGAAAGTCTGATTAAAACCAGCCCCACTGCAAGTGGCTGGTTTTAATCAAACTGCAAAAAGAAAGATTACAAACAAAACATAGCATAAAAACAATAATATCATTCATTTTTTAAACATGAGATTGCAAAGTAAAACTATATTGGAAAGTCAAAATTTTCTTAAATTTGTTAAATTATATTGACCTTAAAAAATATATTGATATTTTATTCTGAACACTTTCATTAAATACTTAAGAGCCAATACTTGCGACTCCTCAATGGAGCTTTAATTCCTGTTATGTGAACAACTATCTGCAACAAAGACAGTCTGATTAAAACCAGCCTCCACTGCAAGTGGATAGTGGGGGCTGGTTTTAATCAAGACTGCAAAAAAGAAAGATTACAAACAAAACATAGCATAAAAAACAAGAATATCATTCAATTATTTAAACATGATACTTAATTGCCACTCCCCAAAGGAGCTAAGTCCTGTTGTGTGAACTACAATCTGCAACTAAGACAGTCTGATTAAAACCAGCCCCACTGCAAATGGCTGGTTTTAATCAGACTGCTAAAAGAAAGATTACAAACAAACATAGCATAAAAACAATTATCATTCATTTTTTAAACATGAGATTGCAAAGTAAAACTATATTGGAAAGTCAAAATTTTCTTAAGTTTGTTAAATTATATTGACCTTAAAAAAAATATATTGATATTTTATTCTGAAAACTTTCATTAAATACTTAAGAGCCAATACTTGCCACTCCCCAATGGAGCTAAGTCCTGTTGTGTGAACTACAATCTGCAACAAAGACAGTCTGATTAAAACCAGCCCTCACTGCAAGTGGGTAGTGGGGGTTGGATTTACTCAGACTGCTAAAAAGAAAGATGACAAACAAAACATAGCATAAAAAACAATAACATCATTCATTTATTTAAACATCAGATACTTGCCACTCCCCAATGGAGCTAAGCCCTGTTGTGTGAACTACAATCTGCAACAAAGACAGTCTGATTAAAACCAGCCCTCACTGCAAGTGGGTAGTGGGAGCTGGTTTTAATCAGACTGCAAAAAAGAAAGATTACAAACAAAACATAGCATAAAAAAACAATAATATCATTCATTTATTTAAACATCAGATACTTGCCACTCCCAAATGGAGCTAAGTCCTGTTGTTGGAACCACAATCTGCAACAAAGACAGTCTGATTAAAACCAGCCCCAACTGCAAGTGGCTGGTTTTAATCAGACTGCTAAAAAGAAAGATTACAAACAAAACATAGCATAAAAAACAATAATATCATTCATTTATTTAAACAAGAGATTGCAAAGTCAAACTATATCGGAAAGTCAAAATTTTCTTAAATTTGTTTATATTGACCTAAAAATATATTTATATTTTATTCTAAACACTTTCATTAAATACTTAAAAGCCAATACTTGCCACTCCTAAATAAAGCTAAGTCATGTTGTGTGAACTACAATCTGCAACAAAGACAGTCTGATTAAAACCAGCCTCCACTGCAAGTGGGTAGTGGGGCTGGTTTTAATCAGACTGCAAAATAGAAAGATTACAAACAAAACATAGCATAAAAACAATAATATCATTTTTTATTTAAACATCAGATACTTGCCACTCCCCAATGGAGCTAAGCCCTGTTGTGTGAACTACAATCTGCAACAAAGACAGTCTGATTAAAACCAGTCTCCACTGCAAGTGGGTAGTGGGGCTAGTTTTAATCAAGACTGCAAAAAAGAAAGATTACAAACAAAACATAGCATAAAAAACAAGAATATCATTCAATTATTTAAACATGATACTTGCCACTCCCCAATGGAGCTAAGTCCTGTTGTTTGAACCACAATCTGCAACAAAGAAAGTCTGATTAAAACCAGCCCCAACTGCAAGTGGCTGGTTTTAATCAGACTGCTAAAAAGAAAGATTACAAACAAAACATAGCATAAAAAACAAAATATTATTCATTTATTTAAACATGATACTTGCCACTCCCCAATGGAGCTAAGTCCTGTTGTTAGAACCACAATCTGCAACAAAGAAAGTCTGATTAAAACCAGCCCCAACTGCAAGTGGCTGGTTTTAATCAAACTGCAAAAAGAAAGATTACAAACAAAACATAGCATAAAAACAATAATATCATTCATTTTTTTAAACATGAGATTGCAAAGAAAAACTATATTGGAAAGTCAAAATTTTCTTAAATTTGTTAAATTTATATTGACCTTAAAAAAAATATTGATATTTTATTCTGAACACTTTCATTAAATACTTAAGAGCCAATACTTGCAACTCCTCAATGGAGCTTAAAGTCCTGTTATGTGAACACAATCTGCAACAAAGACAGTCTGATTAAAACCAGCCTCCACTGCAAGTGGATAGTGGGGCTGGTTTTAATCAGACTGCAAAAAAAGATTACAAACAAAACATAGCATAAAAACAATAATATCATTCATTTATTTAAACAAGAGATTGCAAAGTCAAACTATATCGGAAAGTCAAAATTTTCTTAAATTTGTTTATATTGACCTAAAAATATATTTATATTTTATTCTAAACACTTTCATTAAATACTTAAAAGCCAATACTTGCCACTCCTAAATAAAGCTAAGTCATGTTGTGTGAACTACAATCTGCAACAAAGACAGTCTGATTAAAACCAGCCTCCACTGCAAGTGGGTAGTGGGGCTGGTTTTAATCAGACTGCAAAAATAGAAAGATTACAAACAAAACATAGCATAAAAACAATAATATCATTTTTTATTTAAACATCAGATACTTGCCACTCCCCAATGGAGCTAAGCCCTGTTGTGTGAACTACAATCTGCAACAAAGACAGTCTGATTAAAACCAGTCTCCACTGCAAGTGGGTAGTGGGGCTAGTTTTAATCAGACTGCAAAAAGAAAGATTACAAACAAAACATAGCATAAAAACAAGAATATCATTCAATTATTTAAACATGATACTTGCCACTCCCCAATGGAGCTAAGTCCTGTTGTTTGAACCACAATCTGCAACAAAGAAAGTCTGATTAAAACCAGCCCCAACTGCAAGTGGCTGGTTTTAATCAGACTACTAAAAAAAGATTACAAACAAAACATAGCATAAAAACAAAATATTATTCATTTATTTAAACATGATACTTGCCACTCCCCAATGGAGCTAAGTCCTGTTGTTAGAACCACAATCTGCAACAAAGAAAGTCTGATTAAAACCAGCCCCAACTGCAAGTGGCTGGTTTTAATCAAACTGCAAAAAGAAAGATTACAAACAAAACATAGCATAAAAACAATAATATCATTCATTTTTTTAAACATGAGATTGCAAAGAAAAACTATATTGGAAAGTCAAAATTTTCTTAAATTTGTTAAATTTATATTGACCTTAAAAAAAATATTGATATTTTATTCTGAACACTTTCATTAAATACTTAAGAGCCAATACTTGCAACTCCTCAATGGAGCTTAAAGTCCTGTTATGTGAACACAATCTGCAACAAAGACAGTCTGATTAAAACCAGCCTCCACTTCAAGTGGATAGTGGGGGCTGGTTTTAATCAGACTGCAAAAAAGAAAGATTACAAACAAAAAACATAGCATAAAAAACAAGAATATCATTCAATTATTTAAATATGATACTTGCCACTCCCCAATGGAGCAAAGTCCTGTTGTTCGAACCACAATCTGCAACAAAGACAGTCTGATTAAAACCAGCCCCAACTGCAAGTGGCTGGTTTTAATCAGACTGCTAAAAGAAAGATTAAAACAAAACATAGCATAAAAACAATAATATCATTCATTTATTTAAACATGATACTTACCACTCCCAATGGAGCTAAGTCCTGTTGTTCGGACCACAATCTGCAATAAAGATAGTCTGATTAAAACCAGCCCCCACTGCAAATGGCTGGTTTTAATCAAACTGCAAAAAAGAAAGATTACAAACAAAACGTAGCATAAAAAACAATAATATCGTTCATTTTTTTTAAACATGAGATTGCAAAGTAAAACTTTACTGGAAAGTCAAATTTTTCTTAAATTTGTTAAATTATATTGACCTTAAAAAAATATATTGATATTTTATTCTGAACACTTTCATTAAATAATTAAGAGCCAATACTTGCCTATCCCCAATGGAGCTAAGTCCTGTTGTGTGAACTACAATCTGCAACAGACAGTCTGATTAAAACCAGCCCTCACTGCAAGTGGGTAGTGGGGTTGGTTTTACTCAGACTGCTGAAAGAAAGATGACAAACAAAACATAGCATAAAAACAATAATATCATTCATTTATTTAAACATCAGATACTTGCCACTCCCCAATGGAGCTAAGCCCTGGTGTGTGAACTACAATCTGCAACAAAGACAGTCTGATTAAAACCAGCCCCTACTGCAAGTGGGTAGTGGGAGCTGGTTTTAATCAGACTGCAAAAAAGAAAGATTACAAATAAAACATAGCATAAAAAACAAGAATATCATTCAATTATTTAAACCTGATACTTGTCACTCCCCAATGGAGCTAAGTCCTGTTGTTCGAACCACAATCTGCAACAAAGACAGTCTGATTAAAACCAGCCCCAACTGCAAGTGGCTGGTTTTAATCAGACTGCTAAAAAGAAAGATTACAAACAAAACATAGCATAAAAAACAATAATATCATTCATTTATTTAAACACGAGATTGCAAAGTCAAACTATATCGGAAAGTCAAGATTTTCTTAAATTTGTTAAATTATATTGACCTAAAAAATATATTTATATTTTATTCTGGACACTTTCATTAAATACTTAAGAGCCAATACTTGCCACTCCTCAATGGAGCTAAGCCCTGTTGTGTGAACTACAATCTGCAACAAAGACAGTCTGATTAAAACCAGTCTCCACTGCAAGTGGGTAGTGGGGCTGGTTTTAAATTCAGACTGCAAAAAAAAGATTACAAACAAAACATAGCATAAAAAACAAGAATATCATTCATTTATTTAAACATGAAACTTGCCACTCCCCAATGGAGCTAAGTCCTGTTGTTTGAACCACAATCTGCAACAAAGAAAGTCTGATTAAAACCAGCCCCAACTGCAAGTGGCTGGTTTTAATCAGACTGCTAAAAGAAAGATTACAAACAAAACATAGCATAAAAACAATATTATCATTCATTCATTTAAACATGAGATTGCAAAGTCAAACTATATTGAAAAGTCAAAATTTTCTTAAATTTGTTAAATTATATTGACCTAAAAATATATTTATATTTTATTCTGAACACTTTCATTAAACAATGGAGCTAAGTACTGTTGTGTGAACTACAATATGCACAAAGAAAGATTGCAAACAAAACAAAGCATAAAAACAATTATATCATTCATTTATTTAAACATGTGATTGAAGAGTCAAACTTTTCTTAAATTTGTAAAACTATATTGCAATCAAACACACTGTTGAAGATCCTGGTGAAAATTTGATTAATAATGAAAAATATGGGTAGAAATCTTGATATTTTTTTTAAATCTCATCGGACATGGTTACTACAAGCATATCAGAAAACTATGAAAATTAAATTAACCAGAAATTGAAAGAGTAAAACCATAAGATCAGCACAGGTCAGCATAGCATTTAAATTACATACTGTGCTAAATGCATGTTATTGGTTGTGGTAGGGTGGTGGTGCTGCTATGTTAATAAATGCCATGTTTGCGCATTCTTGTGTTTTGCCAAAGGTTACAATCTATTTCGCTTTGAAACAAATTGTAAACACTGACAAGAAAAATTGCGCTATGCTGAACTTTCTAACATTATGGTGTTTTGCTTTTAGATCATAAATTTTATCTTTGAAATGAACTTTTAAAGCCTATTTAAGCATCACTGTTAATAATTTTTGTTTGAATTTCTTGCACCTAATTAAAGGTTGAAAGAACAATGCAATAAAGAAATTTTGAATACATTCTGATGTACAAGCCCTGTAGCATCCATCTATTGGGAAGTAGGAAATGCTTGCATCCATGCTTTATTCGTGAATACAAAATTTATAAAATTATAGAAAAACTCAAAACACATCTGGCGGTCAACATACACAAGGACATTAATAGTAACTACAGATTATATCAAGCTATAAATTATTCAAGTTGAGAAATCCAGAGATTATCAGAGAACTTCCATTACCAATTTCTCAGAAATAACAAAATCACAATTAGTTTTGACAAAATATAACAATTATACATGGGTTCCTGATTTGGAACAAGCATATGAACAATAAAATATTTTATTTTTACATATAGAATATTATTTCTATAAAACAATCTTTTTTCCCCTCTTTTAGCTTGATTTAGTAAAGATGTATTAAACTATTTGGATATACTTTACATATGGGAGATAACTCAGATTTTCAATTATTATGAAATTATTTCTTCCTTACTAAATAAAATGTAATCACTATATATACTAACCATTCATCAACCAAATTTCTTTTCTTTATCGCTTGCTGTCTTTGTCCATTACGCAGTCATTCTGTTTATTTAAATTCTTTCTAAAACAGTAATAGCAAGTTCCTACAAAACAGGACATCGCTGTCAGTGAATTTTCTAATTCAAAGATTGGTGTCTCAATGTGAATACTAATAAGACAAAGGTTCTGATTTTCAACAAAGCAGGCAGACATGTAAAACAAATATTCACATTTCAGAATATAAATCTGGAATGTGTTTCAAAATACAAATACCTAGGTTTATATTTAAGCTCATCAGGTTCATTCAGTTATGCTCAAAATGAACTATACAAAAATCTTTGAAAGCTTATTTCAAATGAAAGAACCTTAGTGAGCTACTCACATACCCCATGTCCCCACATTGTCATTGGAGAAATAAAATAAGTGTAAAAAAAAAAATTGTATCAGAAAAAAAAATTGAATCATTATTTCCTGTCAATATGCACATCTACATAGTATGTCCTTATTATCTACACAGTTTCATGAAATTCTGTTGTGTGGTTTCAGAGGAGTTGCGATCACAAACTATTGCAGAAGTACATTGAAGCAAATAAGTTCAAAGGCGTAACTCCTGGAAAAAAAATTGAATCGTAATTTCCTGTCGATATGCACATCTACGTAGTATGTCCTTATTATCTAAAAAGGTTTCATTAAATTCTGTTGTGTGGTTTGAGAGGAGTTAAACATGAGATTGCAAAGTAAAACTATATTGGAAAGTCAAAATTTTCTTAAATTTGTTAAATTATATTGACCTTAAAAAAAATATATTGATATTTTATTCTGAACACTTTCATTAAATACTTAAGAGCCAATACTTGCGACTCCTCAATGGAACTTAAATTCCTGTTATGTGAACAACTATCTGCAACAAAGACAGTCTGATTAAAACCAGCCTCCACTGCAAGTGGATAGTGGGGGCTGGTTTTAATCAAGACTGCAAAAAAGAAAGATTACAAACAAAACATAGCATAAAAAACAAGAATATCATTCAATTATTTAAACATGATACTTAATTGCCACTCCCCAAAGGAGCTAAGTCCTGTTGTGTGAACTACAATCTGCAACTAAGACAGTCTGATTAAAACCAGCCCCACTGCAAATGGCTGGTTTTAATCAGACTGCTAAAAGAAAGATTACAAACAAAACATAGCATAAAAACAATAATATCATTCATTTATTTAAACAAGAGATTGCAAAGTCAAACTATATCGGAAAGTCAACAGTTTCTTAAATTTGTTTATATTGACCTAAAAAATATATTTATATTTTATTCTAAACACTTTCATTAAATACTTAAAAGCCAATACTTGCCACTCCTCAATAGAGCTAAGTCATGTTGTGTGAACTACAATCTGTGAGTGCAACAAAGACAGTCTGATTAAAACCAGCCTCCACTGCAAGTGGGTAGTGGGGGCTGGTTTTAATCAGACTGCAAAAATAGAAAGATTACAAACAAAACATAGCATAAAAACAATAATATCATTTTTTTATTTAAACATCAGATACTTGCCACTCCCCAATGGAGCTAAGCCCTGTTGTGTGAACTACAATCTGCAACAAAGACAGTCTGATTAAAACCAATCTCCACTGCAAGTGGGTAGTGGGGCTGGTTTTAATCAGACTGCAAAAAAGAAAGATTACAAACAAAACATAGCATAAAAAACAAGAATATCATTCATTTATTTAAACATGATACTTGCCACTCCCCAATGGAGCTAAGTCCTGTTGTGTGAACAACAATCTGCAACAAAGACAGTCTGATTAAAACCAGCCCCCACTGCAAGTGGCTGGTTTTAATCAAACTGCAAAAAAGAAAGATTACAAACAAAACATAGCATAAAAAACAATAATATCATTCATTTTTTTAAACATGAGATTGCAAAGTAAAACTATATTGGAAAGTCAAAATTTTCTTAAATTTGTTAAATTATATTGACCTTAAAAAAAATATATTGATATTTTATTCTGAACACTTTCATTAAATACTTAAGAGCCAATACTTGCGACTCCTCAATGGAACTTAAATTCCTGTTATGTGAACAACTATCTGCAACAAAGACAGTCTGATTAAAACCAGCCTCCACTGCAAGTGGATAGTGGGGGCTGGTTTTAATCAAGACTGCAAAAAAGAAAGATTACAAACAAAACATAGCATAAAAAACAAGAATATCATTCAATTATTTAAACATGATACTTAATTGCCACTCCCCAAAGGAGCTAAGTCCTGTTGTGTGAACTACAATCTGCAACTAAGACAGTCTGATTAAAACCAGCCCCCACTGCAAATGGCTGGTTTTAATCAGACTGCTAAAAAGAAAGATTACAAACAAAACATAGCATAAAAAACAATAATATCATTCATTTATTTAAACAAGAGATTGCAAAGTCAAACTATATCGGAAAGTCAAAAGTTTCTTAAATTTGTTTATATTGACCTAAAAAATATATTTATATTTTATTCTAAACACTTTCATTAAATACTTAAAAGCCAATACTTGCCACTCCTCAATAGAGCTAAGTCATGTTGTGTGAACTACAATCTGTGAGTGCAACAAAGACAGTCTGATTAAAACCAGCCTCCACTGCAAGTGGGTAGTGGGGGCTGGTTTTAATCAGACTGCAAAAATAGAAAGATTACAAACAAAACATAGCATAAAAACAATAATATCATTTTTTTATTTAAACATCAGATACTTGCCACTCCCCAATGGAGCTAAGCCCTGGTGTGTGAACTACAATCTGCAACAAAGACATTCTGATTAAAACCAATCTCCACTGCAAGTGGGTAGTGGGGCTGGTTTTAATCTGACTGCAAAAAGAAAGATTACAAACAAAACATAGCATAAAAACAAGAATATCATTCATTTATTTAAACATGATACTTGCCACTCCCCAATGGAGCTAAGTCCTGTTGTGTGAACAACAATCTGCAACAAAGACAGTCTGATTAAAACCAGCCCCCACTGCAAGTGGCTGGTTTTAATCAAACTGCAAAAAAGAAAGATTACAAGCAAAACATAGCATAAAAAACAATAATATCATTCATTTTTTTAAACATGAGATTGCAAAGTAAAACTATATTGGAAAGTCAAAATTTTCTTAAATTTGTTAAATTATATTGACCTTAAAAAAAATATATTGATATATTCTGAACACTTTCATTAAATACTTAAGAGCCAATACTTGTGACTCCTCAATGGAGCTTAAATTCCTGTTATGTGAACAACTATCTGCAACAAAGACAGTCTGATTAAAACCAGCCTCCACTGCAAGTGGATAGTGGGGGCTGGTTTTAATCAAGACTGCAAAAAAGAAAGATTACAAACAAAACATAGCATAAAAACAAGAATATCATTCAATTATTTAAACATACTTAATTGCCACTCCCAAAGGAGCTAAGTCCTGTTGTGTGAACTACAATCTGCAACTAAGAGTCTGATTAAAACCAGCCCCTACTGCAAATGGCTGGTTTTAATCAGACTGCTAAAAAGAAAGATTACAAACAAACATAGCATAAAAAACAATAATATCATTCATTTTTTTAAACATGAGATTGCAAAGTCAAACTATATTGGAAAGTCAAAATTTTCTTAAATTTGTTAAATTATATTGACCTTAAAAAAAATATATTGATATTTTATTCTGAAAACTTTCATTAAATACTTAAGAGCCAATACTTGCCACTCCCCAATGGAGCTAAGTCCTGTTGTGTGAACTACAATCTGCAACAAAGACAGTCTGATTAAAACCAGCCCTCACTGCAAGTGGGTAGTGGGGTTGGATTTACTCAGACTGCTAAAAGAAAGATGACAAACAAAACATAGCATAAAAACAATAACATCATTCATTCATTTAAACATCAGATACTTGCCACTCCCCAATGGAGCTAAGCCCTGTTGTGTGAACTACAATCTGCAAGAAAGACAGTCTGATTAAAACCAGCCCTCACTGCAAGTGGGTAGTGGGAGCTGGTTTTAATCAGACTGCAAAAAGAAAGATTACAAACAAAACATAGCATAAAAACAATAATATCATTCATTTATTTAAACATCAGATACTTGCCACTCCCAAATGGAGCTAAGTCCTGTTGTTGGAACCACAATCTGCAACAAGATAGTCTGATTAAAACCAGCCCCAACTGCAAGTGGCTGGTTTTAATCAGACTAAAAAGAAAGATTACAAACAAAACATAGCATAAAAACAATAATATCATTCATTTATTTAAACAAGAGATTCCAAAGTCAAACTATATCGGAAAGTCAAAATTTTCTTAAATTTGTTTATATTGACCTAAAAATATATTTATATTTTATTCTAAACACTTTCATTAAATACTTAAAAGCCAATACTTGCCACTCCTCAATAGAGCTAAGTCATGTTGTGTGAACTACAATCTGCAACAAAGACAGTCTGATTAAAACCAGCCTCCACTGCAAGTGGGTAGTGGGGGGTGGTTTTAATCAGACTGCAAAAATAGAAAGATTACAAACAAAACATAGCATAAAAACAATAATATCATTTTTTTATTTAAACATCAGATACTTGCCACTCCCAATGGAGCTAAGCCCTGTTGTGTGAACTACAATCTGCAACAAAGACAGTCTGATTAAAACCAGTCTCCACTGCAAGTGGGTAGTGGGGGCTGGTTTTAATCAAGACTGCAAAAAAGAAAGATTACAAACAAAACATAGCATAAAAAACAAGAATATCATTCAATTATTTAAACATGATACTTGCCACTCCCCAATGGAGCTAAGTCCTGTTGTTTGAACCACAATCTGCAACAAAGAAAGTCTGATTAAAACCAGCCCCAACTGCAAGTGGCTGGTTTTAATCAGACTGCTAAAAAGAAAGATTACAAACAAAACATAGCATAAAAAACAAAATATTATTCATTTATTTAAACATGATACTTGCCACTCCCCAATGGAGCTAAGTCCTGTTGTTAGAACCACAATCTGCAACAAAGAAAGTCTGATTAAAACCAGCCCCAACTGCAAGTGGCTGGTTTTAATGAAACTGCAAAAAAGAAAGATTACAAACAAAACATAGCATAAAAAACAATAATATCATTATTTTTTTAAACATGAGATTGCAAAGTAAAACTATATTGGAAAGTCAAAATTTTCTTAAATTTGTTAAATTTATATTGACCTTAAAAAAAAAATACTGATATTTTATTCTGAACACTTTCATTAAATACTTAAGAGCCAATACTTGCAACTCCTCAATGGAGCTTAAAGTCCTGTTATGTGAACACAATCTGCAACAAAGACAGTCTGATTAAAACCAGCCTCCACTTCAAGTGGATAGTGGGGGCTGGTTTTAATCAGACTGCAAAAAAGAAAGATTACAAACAAAAAACATAGCATAAAAAACAAGAATATCATTCAATTATTTAAATATGATACTTGCCACTCCCCAATGGAGCAAAGTCCTGTTGTTCGAACCACAATCTGCAACAAAGACAGTCTGATTAAAACCAGCCCCAACTGCAAGTGGCTGGTTTTAATCAGACTGCTAAAAAGAAAGATTACAAACAAAACATAGCATAAAAAACAATAATATCATTCATTTATTTAAACACGAGATTGCAAAGTCAAACTATATCAGAAAGTCAAAATTTTCTTAAATTTGTTAAATTATATTGACCTAAAAAATATATTTATATTTTATTCTGAACACTTTCATTAAATACTTAAAAGTCAATACTTGACACTCCACAATGGAGCTAAGCCCTGTTGTGTGAACAACAATCTGCAACAAAGACAGTCTGATTAAAACCAGCCCCCACTGCAAATGGCTGGTTTTAATCAAACTGCAAAAAAGAAAGATTACAAACAAAACATAGCATAAAAAAAACAAAATATCATTCATTTATTTAAACATGATACTTACCACTCCCCAATGGAGCTAAGTCCTGTTGTTCGGACCACAATCTGCAACAAAGACAGTCTGATTAAAACCAGCCCCCACTGCAAATGGCTGGTTTTAATCAAACTGCAAAAAAGAAAGATTACAAACAAAACGTAGCATAAAAAACAATAATATCGTTCATTTTTTTTAAACATGAGATTGCAAAGTAAAACTTTACTGGAAAGTCAAATTTTTCTTAAATTTGTTAAATTATATTGACCTTAAAAAAATATATTGATATTTTATTCTGAACACTTTCATTTAATAATTAAGAGCCAATACTTGCCTATCCCCAATGGAGCTAAGTCCTGTTGTGTGAACTACAATCTGCAACAGACAGTCTGATTAAAACCAGCCCTCACTGCAAGTGGGTAGTGGGGGTTGGTTTTACTCAGACTGCGAAAAAGAAAGATGACAAACAAAACATAGCATAAAAAAAACAAGAATATCATTCATTTATTTAAACATCAGATACTTGCCACTCCCCAATGGAGCTAAGCCCTGGTGTGTGAACTACAATCTGCAACAAAGACAGTCTGATTAAAACCAGCCCCTACTGCAAGTGGGTAGTGGGAGCTGGTTTTAATCAGACTGCAAAAAAGAAAGATTACAAATAAAACATAGCATAAAAAACAAGAATATCATTCAATTATTTAAACATGATACTTGTCACTCCCCAATGGAGCTAAGTCCTGTTGTTCGAACCACAATCTGCAACAAAGATAGTCTGATTAAAACCAGCCCCAACTGCAAGTGGCTGGTTTTAATCAGACTGCTAAAAAGAAAGATTACAAACAAAACATAGCATAAAAAACAATAATATCATTCATTTATTTAAACACGAGATTGCAAAGTCAAACTATATCGAAAAGTCAAGATTTTCTTAAATTTGTTAAATTATATTGACCTAAAAAATATATTTATATTTTATTCTGAACACTTTCATTAAATACTTAAGAGCCAATACTTGCCACTCCTCAATGGAGCTAAGCCCTGTTGTGTGAACTACAATCTGCAACAAAGACAGTCTGATTAAAACCAGTCTCCACTGCAAGTGGGTAGTGGGGGCTGGTTTTAATCAGACTGCAAAAAAAAAAAGATTACAAACAAAACATAGCATAAAAAACAAGAATATCATTCATTTATTTAAACATGAAACTTGCCACTCCCCAATGGAGCTAAGTCCTGTTGTTTGAACCACAATCTGCAACAAAGAAAGTCTGATTAAAACCAGCCCCAACTGCAAGTGGCTGGATTTAATCAGACTGCTAAAAAGAAAGATTACAAACAAAACATAGCATAAAAAACAATATTATCATTCATTCATTTAAACATGAGATTGCAAAGTCAAACTATATTGAAAAGTCAAAATTTTCTTAAATTTGTTAAATTATATTGACCTAAAAATATATTTATATTTTATTCTGAACACTTTCATTAAACAATGGAGCTAAGTACTTTTGTGTGAACTACAATATGCACAAAGAAAGATTGCAAACAAAACAAAGCATAAAAAACAATAATATCATTCATTTATTTAAACATGTGATTGAAGAGTCAAACTTTTCTTAAATTTGTAAAACTATATTGCAATCAAACACACTGTTGAAGATCCTGGTGAAAATTTGATTAATAATGAAAAAATATGGGTAGAAATCTTGATATTTTTTTTTAAATCTCATCGGACATGGTTACTACAAGCATATCAGAAAACTATGAAAAATTAAATTAACCAGAAATTGAAAGAGTAAAAACCATAAGATCAGCACAGGTCAGCATAGCATTTAAATTACATACTGTGCTAAATGCATGTTATTGGTTGTGGTAGGGTGGTGGTGCTGCTATGTTAATAAATGCCATGTTTGCGCATTCTTGTGTTTTGCCAAAGGTTACAATCTATTTTGCTTTGAAACAAATTGTAAACACTGACAAGAAAAATTGCGCTATGCTGAACTTTCTAACATTATGGTGTTTTGCTTTTAGATCATAAATTTTATCTTTAAAATGAACTTTTAAAGTCTATTTAAGCATCACTGTTAATAATTTTTTGTTTGAATTTCTTGCACCTAATTAAAGGTTGAAAGAACAATGCAATAAAGAAATTTTGAATACATTCTGATGTACAAGCCCTGTAGCATCCATCTATTGGGAAGTAGGAAATGCTTGCATCCATGCTTTATTCGTGAATACAAAATTTATAAAATTATAGAAAAAACTCAAAACACATCTGGCGGTCAACATACACAAGGACATTAATAGTAACTACAGATTATATCAAGCTATAAATTATTCAAGTTGAGAAATCCAGAGATTATCAGAGAACTTCCATTACCAATTTCTCAGAAATAACAAAAATCACAATTAGTTTTGACAAAATATAACAATTATACATGGGTTCCTGATTTGGAACAAGCATTTGAACAATAAAAATATTTTATTTTTACATATAGAATATTATTTCTATAAAACAATCTTTTTTCCCCTCTTTTTTAGCTTGATTTAGTAAAGATGTATTAAACTATTTGGATATACTTTAGATATGGGAGATAACTCAGATTTTCAATTATTATGAAATTATTTCTTCCTTGCTAAATAAAATGTAATCACTATATATACTAACCATTCATCAACCAAATTTCTTTTCTTTATGGCTTGCTGTCTTTTGTCATTATGCAGTCATTCTGTTTATTTAAATTCTTTCTAAAACAGTAATAGCAAGTTCCTACAAAACAGGACATCGCTGTCAGTGAATTTTCTAATTCAAATGTACTCTCTTTACAAAGCCATTGTCTGTATCATTCATTGTATTTAGATGGTTCATGTCAATGACAAAGATCTACATTGTTTAATGTATGCCGATGATATTGTTTTATTATCTACATCAGCTGAAGGACTACGAGAAAAGCTGGGAATGCTTGATAAATTTTGCAAAGATTGGTGTCTCAATGTGAATACTAATAAGACAAAGGTTCTGATTTTCAACAAAGCAGGCAGACATGTAAAACAAATATTCACATTTCAGAATATAAATCTGGAATGTGTTTCAAAATACAAATACCTAGGTTTATATTTAAGCTCATCTGGTTCATTCAGTTATGCTCAAAATGAACTATACAAAAATCTTTGAAAGCTTATTTCAAATTAAGGAAAGATCTTTTATCACTTAATCCTAATGTAAAACAAGTATTCATGTTTTTGACCACACTGTAAAACCTATTTTATTATATGGTAGTGAAATATGGGGATGTTTAATTTTCTTTCCTCTAAATGTAAGAAGGAAGATATATCTTTGAAAAATTATATTCAGGTTTACCCTGTGAGAAACTTCATATAAAATTTTGTAAATTTATACTTGGGGTACACAAGAAAACAACAAATGCTGCAGTGTTATCTGAACTTGGAAGATTTCAATATATTTTAATATTATAAAAGGAATGTTATTGTACTGGTATAGATTAGAAAATTTAGGTAATAATTTTCCTTTATTAAAAGAGGCATATACACAATCAAAGACACTACATCACATGAATAAAACATCATGGTATGGTTCAATAAATGTTATTTTAAAATACTTGGTATTGACTATACAAATGCCATAAATGCTCCATTTTGTGAATCCTTGTACAAATTTAAGAAATATATACAAACCAAGCTATTAATATTGTTTATAAGCTGTTGGAAGAAACAAAAGATAAATTTTCAGACAGTAAACTGAAAACCTACCTTTTATATAAAACAAATTTTGGTTTTGAAAAATATCTAACATTGATCAAGAATTTTGAACTTGAAGAAGTTTTACTAAATTACGTGTATCTTCTCATAGATTACAAATAGAATTAGGTAGATATCAGGGTATTCCCGAATTAACAGAATATGTAATAAATGTTCTTCCAATACTGTCGAAGATGAGGCTCATTTTCTATTTGATTGCAACAAATTTGAGGATGATAGAAATTGTATGTTAGCTAGTATTGCAAAATATAATTCTTATTTTAATCATATGAGCAGTCAAAACAAAATTATCTGGTTATTTAGTGTAGAAAATGTTGATTTACTTAAAATAATATGTAATTTTATATACAAACATCTTCCTTAGTGAAGATTAGTTAAAGGAAATCTATGTGTGTATATACATTTGTTTGGACATAGAAAAATATATTCATCTGAATATCACAAACACACTAGCTGATTAAAAGAAAAAGAGAATTAATTGTTAAGATATATTATTTATTCAAATGTTCTCTTATATCCTTGAGGCATCGTCCCCTGGTGTCAACTGCATTCACGTTACCTATGATGCTTCCTTGTTTGCTTTTGATACAGGTAGGAAAGAGATATTTACACATTTTACATGCTTATGGCCCATAAGGTATCGACCCCTGGTGTCAGCTGCCTTTAGGAAACCATAATACTTTCCTATTTGCTGCTGACACAGGATGAGTCATAGACATGCTTAACTTCTACTTTCTTTTTGGCTAGCTATTATATGTTTAATTGATCCAACTTATTGTGTACTATACATATATGGATATCTGTTTTTCTTTTTGGGCTGCTTGTTTGTTATCTATATCAACCACACTTGCATTAAAATGCATTAGTTTAAAAAAAACCAACATATTATAGATTCTTTATCTACATATTCTTTAAGAACTTAAATAGTTCTCATTAATATTTTTTTTTTATATATCATTGTTTGTATTGTATTATGAAAATTATTGATGTTGTAATGTTTATGCCCTTTGGGGCCCTTAATTGGAAATAAAATATCTTCTTCTTCTTCTTCTTCTTCTTCTTGAAATCATTTGATTGATAGAAGGATGTTTAAAATAAAGCTGGAATCTTGGATGGGGTATAGTATTTTAAAAATATTTTGAAGGCAAACAATTTTTCAATTTTTGCCACTAAAATTCAAAGGTAATTTTTTGAAAAAAAAAACAAAAAATGATTCGATGCTTGCATGTTAAGGTATCAAAAACAGATTTCGAAAAAACATTACTGTAATCTGACCACTTTATACATGCAAGTTACAATAAATTACTTTTAATAAAAGCCTTTCAACATTGAAAAAATGCAATGTAAAATAAATGAACATTTCCATTTATGTCTAATATAAACAACAAAAAACAGTAGTTTTGTGTTTTTATTATGTTCATTAAGTTATCTCCCTTAGTTTGAAACTTACTTAGAATGTATCTCTGTCTTGCTCTACAGCTATAATTTGGTGTTTCTACATATATCCCTCACAGTTTAACTATTGAATAATGCTGAAAAAGTAACAACATAAAATTATATAGGACCAACTAAACAAAAATGTGTCCATACTGTGTGTCCATAGTACACGGATGCCCCACTCACACTATCATTTTCTATCTTCAACGTAACATTTGTGAACTCAAATCGTGAATTCCGTTCAAATTTAAAAAGATGCATGCGCAAGGAGGTTAAATCTCGGATAAAACCAGCTTCCTCTAACTTTGACCTTGACCACTGACAAAGGTTCATTCGATTTGAATTTTTAAAACAGTGATGGCAATAATAAATTGAATTTACTTCGACTTTCATGACTTTCGTGACAAATATTTCATGCATATTCAGGACGATCAAGTAAATAGAAGCGACTGTCCTAAAAAGCAGAAGCTTGATTAACAATAAACAACATGGAGGTTTTGGAAAGGGTCTAGTATATAAAAAAATAATTCAACGTCATATGATAAATGTATCATATGATTTATCCAAAATTTAACATTTTTTATAAGGCATATTTTGATCCATAAAACGAAAATAATCTGGGGAAATATCTACCTTGTACATGTTGTATGTGTGGCTATACGAACAGCTACAAAGCTCAAATCAAAACTTGTTTACTTCTCTGAAGTATGTCTGTCTTGTTCGTTTAAAGACAAAAGGGCTATTTGAAACACTTCGGCGGGAAGTTTTCCACTGGCAAAAAATTGAGGGTCACACAACATAAAACCAATGAGAACCAACAAAACAAGACACACCCTCGGCATTAAAACAACTCACAAATTCATTTTACCACAGTCTTGTTGAACAATAAATTTTGATCTCAAATCGAGCATAAAAAGTAGCCTAAGGACAAATTATAATTAAGAAAGAACATTCATTTTAATTTTAAATAAAAAGTACGAGAAATATTTTTTTTAATATATTATTTATTCTTAACAATATATATAATTATGTATACCAATCAGTGGCGTAGCTAGGCCATTTTCAAGTGTACGCCGGGACCTCGGCGAGGAGCCGGTGGGTCCTTAGCTGTTCCAGGGCAGAGGACTTCCTGGTAAGAGGTTCGAAGGGGACAAACTCCCGGAAGCTCACGCGTTATCGAAAAAGATATACCATTTCTGTCATTAAAAAGTCTTCAATAGCAACATACATTAAAGTCTAATTTGTATATATATTCTAATGTTTAATTTATTTATTGTGTTAATTTTTAATCTAATGATGATTAGTCTTAGAGAAAACGTCGAGACCAGTTACTGTAAAATATGTCAAATAGTAGATGTGAGGCAAAACAATCAATCGACAAAAAATCCAAAACTTTAGAGATAGTAAAAAAAGCAAGTCTCCATTTCAATGTTGTTCTATTAATTATAATGACTTCATCAAAATTTCTCCCATTTCTATGCGCAAATTCCTTTAATAGACACATGAAATAATTAATTTTCATAGATGGCCAGGTGCAATATAAAAATTCGTAAAGAGTTCCGTGGAACCCTGTTTCTCTCTTGGGATTGCTGATGTCAGTGTAAAAGTGTTATATTGACTGTAAAAAGTGAATCCATTTATCAGTTAAAAACAGTATTTAAGAAAAAATCGAACTTTTTTTTCAGATGCCTTTTCTTGATCTTGAAGATAAGCTTATTTCAAAGTCTCATAACAATATATGAAGGTTTACAAATTTATCATGTCAAAAAAAATATATACCCAGACAGTCTGTTAATTGCAATTCAAAAAAAGTCAGTAAAATTCTGAAAATTAATTTTTAAAACTGCTTTAGACATTATCAGGTAATCATAAAACTGCTTTAGACATTATCAGGTAATCATAAAACTGCTTTAGACATTATCAGGTAATCATAAAAAAGGTTCTGCCACATTTACATAAAATTCGATGAATGTTTGACAAAGTAATTGATGTGTAACAAACTTTAACCTCAGACTGTATCTACAAAACAACAATTGCTTACATCCACTTAATTAAACTTCGGTGGATAGTCGTCTCATTGGAAATCATATCACGGCATCCCCTTATTTTAATATTAACAAAGTCCTTTTATCAGTAAAATACGGAAAAAACAAAAATATATTTTCATTATGCTCTGGATAGTGCCTTGATCATACAGAAGCTTGTGTCCAACTTTCGTATAATTTCACGAAGGTTTGACACAGCTATTGATGTCTGAAAAACTTTAACCTTAGACTGTATCTAAATATCAACTGAAAAAAAAGTCCATTTATCAGTAAAATAAAAAAAGTATTTTCAAAATTTTGCTCTGAATACTGTCCTTAATTTGGTAAAAACGCTTCTGTCCAACCTCCGTAAAGTTCCATGAAGGTTTGACAAAGTTATTGATGTTTAAAAAAAAACTTTAACCATAGACTAAACCTAAATATTGATGACGCCGACGCCGATGGAATCTAGGATCGCTAAGTCTAGTTTTTGCGACATAGATGTCGCAGGCTCGACTAAAATGCAAACCACATGTCGTATCTCAGCAGATAATGAATTGCTTTTAACAATTAGAAACTGAGTAGAATTCACAGTAGATTCAGACTTTGACAGAAAATAAACAAATATATGATGTAAGACCATATTGATTAAAGATTAAATTTCGTTACTTTTATCTTCATAATTACAAGTCATTGAAGAAAGAATTACAAGACTCGTTTGCTTTTAACCAGTTCTTTTATTTATCTAGATTAAATTATTTTTCTCCTAAATTAATGTGTACGCCCGGGCGTTTTGACGTAAACGTAGCTACGCGCCTGTCAATCGAAGTCTTAAGTACGAACTAACCGGCGAAATTGTCATTAACAGACGTACACCTGATATCTAGATTTCATTACAGCAACCTGATTTGAATCTATATAGAAATAGTCATACATTTATTTCCTAACACATTTTGAACAACTCCAGTGCTAAGCTGACAAGTTACAAGGGAAATTTATGTACTTACTGAGCCTCCTCATGGTGTTTTTGATTATGCGATTACTTGGCCGTTTTTATAGTGATTATTTGATTACCAGACCAAGCATTTCATGATTATTCGATTATTTGATAATCTAGGACTGTATTTTTTATTATTTGATTATCTAGTTTAAAAAAATAATTAATGATTATGTGATTACATTGGCAAAACATTTGTGATTATGTGATTACTTGGACACCCCATGAGGGACCTCCTTACTCAATAGTCACACTTCCGACAGCATGAGAGTTCTCGCCCTACCGTGATCAAATAACCCACGTATTGTTTTGTTCTTGTCTAGAATATGCATGAAATATTTGCAACTGGGCGACTACCAAACAATATAATAAATTAATCGGTATATCTAATTGAAATTGGGAAGAAAAATAACGAAGCGAATTATTTACTCAAGCCATACCATATGACAGTAAATGTAAGAGTCAGTGGCGTAGCAAGGAATTCCTTATGCTCTGGATACTGTCTTTTGATCATAAAAAGCTTCTGTCAAAATTTCATAAAATTCCATGAAGTGTTGACAAAATTGTTGATGTTTAAAAAAAAACTTAAACCACAACCTCAACCTCAACCTTCATGTTGACGACGCCGACGCCGACAGAATCTATAATATTATAGCTATGTCTCGCTTTCGAGACATACATGTCGCAGGCTCGACAAAAATGCAAACTAGAGTAACGTATCGTATCTCAGCAGATAATGAATTGCTTTATACAATAGGAAACATTAGAATTCATAGTAGATTCAGACTTTGACAGAAAATGAATAAATAATATATATAATATGATACCATTTGATTAAAAGTAAATGTCGTCACTTTTAATAATTTATTAATACATTCATTAATACATTCATTAATGCATTCATTAATGCATTCTGTATGTGTCTGTCCCAAGTCAGGAGCCTGCAATTCAGTGGTTGTCGTTTGTTGCTGTGTATCATATTTAATTTTCGTTCATTAGTTTGTAAATAAATCGTTAGTTTTCTCGTTTGAATTGTTTTACATTTGACATTTCGGAGCCTTTTATAGCTGACTACAACGGTATGGGTTTTACTTATTGTTGATGGCCGAACGGTGATCTATGTTGTTAATTTCTGTGTAATTTGGTCTCTTGTGGAGAGTTGTGTACGCCCGCACATTTTGACGTAAACGTAGCTACGCGCCTGATCAGTATTCTAAATTTACTGTTATCTTTTTTTGAGAACTTTTTTTGAGAAAAAAAATATGACTTGGTCTCTTGAAGATTCTATCTTGTCGAAAATGTCCGGTGGTATTGAGTTCCAGTTAAATGGTATTCGGGATAAAGCTAAATCTGAGGAAATGATGTATATGCATGGATTTGGTGATTTTTCCAGATATTTTCAATTGCTCTGTTGGTATAGTTGGTATAGTTTTTGTTTAGTACTTAATGAAGAAGTAGTATCCTACACTGTGGGTAAATTGAGATGTTTCAAAATTGCTATTATTGTTCTGGATTTATAATCTCTGTAATTTGTTGAATTAAAGGGGCCGCTCTGTTTTTTTTTCAGTTTTATAATTTCTCCTGGAGATACGTTTGATAGGATCCCAGTATTCTGTGTTTTGTTATAGATTTCTTCAACTTGTTTTCCACATTGTAAGTTACTTTTGATGTTTACGCCAAGATATTTGATTAATTAGAGAAATACCAGTCTAGTCTATATAAAAAACGAGAAACGAGAAACACGTATAAATTACATAAACAAACGACAACTACTGTACATCAGATTCCTGACTTAGGACAGGTGCAAACATTTGAATAAGTCTGTTTAAAGGTTTGGTTAGCTTTTGAAGTGAATGACGACATGTTTGTGCGTGCTTTGTATAGAATATTACCATAAAAGGTGGGATGTGAAATTCCTGAACGTATAAGATGTCTGCACGTTGGTTTATATATACGAATGGTGAAATTTAGTTTTGGCAAGTTTGTGATATTGAAAATCCTGGTGTAATTATTTTTCTGTAATACAGAGGTTTATTTCGTTAAAATCAATTACAGAACGTTGTTACATACACGAGCAAATCGCACAAGTTGAGATGTATATTCTAATCACGATACGATGATGCAAAGGGAACGTCTCCATCTAAAAACGGATAATTATATATAGGAAATGAAAAATCATCTCTTTTATCGTAATTTTAGGTTTAAGATTACCGTTAGAGATATAGATATCAAGATCCAGGAAAGAGCAGTGTTCATTGTTAGTATTAGCTTTATTAAAAGTAAGATCAACAGGATAAATCTCTTTAGTGTACAAACTGAAGTCGTCATTATTGAGCCAAAATATCATCCAAATATCTAAAAGTGCTATTAAATTTTTGTATCAGATGTTGTTTCGATGGGTTTTTTCCGAATTTAAACATGAATTGTGATTCGTAACAATACAGAAACAGGTCCGCAATAAGTGGTGTACATTTATTCCCCATTGGAATTCTAATAACTTGGCGAAATACGGATTCTCCATAGCGAACACAAATGTTATCTAGTATAAAAAATCAAGTGCAGTTATCACTGATATCAAAGCAGGTCTAATTGACATAGCTCTTTTGTTTGTCGTTACTGAAAATGATCTAATAGAATTTTTACATATATATTCACATTCTGACTTTTTAAATGTCTATTTAATTAGATATATGTGATATTTTTCTTAATGAGATTATGAGGCAAAATGGTATATAGGGTAGAAAATCAGAACTTTGAACAAATTCGAAATCACCAATATGAGCATGCAATGTATCAAGGTCTTCCAACGAATATTTGACACTCTAAAAGTAATTAATTCCACTATTTTCGTAGACCTTATTTGAAAAATTTATTACCAGTTTTTTTATTGTAACAAATGTATGTACTAATAAGTAGAACAGACAATTTAGTACTGGAACAATGGCTTGAAGACGAAATAAATCTATATGTGTATGAGGTTTTTGTGCTTCGGAAACCAGTACAAAGTTGGAACTTTCATGTTATTCGGTTCTGATTGCAAAGCAGTAGCAAAAAGCCATTTTCCGAAAATTGAGTCGGTTGGAATGTTAGTGAATTTGTGATTTTCTTTTGCAGAACCTCAATATAAAATTTACGTCAAACATTAATGATATTATTTGCAGCCTTATCAGCCGAGACAAAAACAAATTCATTGCTTATGTTTCTTACGAGAAATAGGGCTATTATGGTTGTTGTTAGGAGTAAAATGTTCTTTAATATGTTTAATATACATTTGAATAAATAATGAAATTCATCTTCTCACCTAAATGCCCCTGGTACAAATTCGGTTTTGTCGAAGAGTACCATGGTATCTTCCAGATTCAATTTGCAATTTGTAAGCAGATATTCTTAATAGTAATACATTTCCTTTGCTAAAAAAAGTCGTATAATTGACAAATAATTTTCAAAACAAAAATTACACTTGAATTTGACATAATTTCGATGTTTATACCACAGGTCAACTTTGCTATATAGTATATATTTATATATACTGTATATGAAGACGTGGTTTACAGAGGTTCTACTTTCAGAGGGTATCAGGATAATTTGTTGAATTTCTACGAACTGAAGGACAATTTTGTAAAACATTATTAACCTTGTGCGTCGTTTATATTCTAAGACTTGTAGTGTCGGCCAGTTTAAGATGTAAACATTTCTGATATACAACTGATGTTATAATATTGACTGCACACATAACTGGCTTCTTATATTTGAACCATCTCAATTCTGAAGCCTGTTCAACAGAATGAGGGTCCCAAATTGGGCATGGATATTCGAGTTTTGGTCGAACTAGCGACAGATATGGCTTACCTTTCCGGAGCACTTGAGATCACCCCCGATTTTTGTGGGGTTTTTGGTTTTGTATGTTGTGTTTTGTGGACTGATGATCATGTCTGTCTTTTGGTCGTATTCAGTTTTTTTGACGTAACGTTGTCAGTTTGTCGTCGACATGTGTGTTTGAATATCCCCTTAATTGATATTTTCCGCCTGAGGCTAATCAAACTTCATTATTCTGTATTCGTCTTTTATATATTATTTAATCAAAAACATTGTCATAACATCTATGAGCAAGCATCATTTCCAATCAAAATTTAAAACTAAAATTGCGTACTGCCGCATGTGGATTTGTAACATAAAATAATGTCGCACATGAAATACTGTCCATCGTACAAAATTTCATATAAAATATTGTCTACGGACACTATTTCATAATGAAATACTGTCCAGGACAATATTTAATTATGAAATAGTGTCCTTGTCAATGAAATTTTGTCCCCTCCTTCTGGACTGTATTTCACTATGAAATACCGTCCATGACATTATTTTACTATGAAATTCTGTCCATGACAACATTTCACTGTGGAATACTGTTCATGAAAATGTTTCTTAATTAATTATGCCTTCCCTGAAGAATCCTCTGTCATGATTTTGTGAGCGTTTCTTGATTTTTAAAAATATTTTTTATGAAAAGTATGTTTATTGATGTGGTTCATATGTGTTTCTCGTTTCTTGTTTTTTATATAGATCAGACCGTTGGTTTTCCCATTTGAATGGTTTTACACCAGTAATTTTTTGGGGCCCTTTATAGCTTACTGTTCGGTGTGAGCCAAGGCTCCGTGTTGAAGACCTTACTTTGACCTATCATGGTTTACTTTTATAAATTTTGACTTGGATTGAGAGTTGTCTCATTGGCACTCATACCACATCTTCTTATATCTATTATAACCATAATATACTTAATGGAAAAATAGTTGGTACTCACTGTGTTTTTAGATTTCAGTAAGGCTTTTGACTTTATTAACCATGCCATACTTTTAGAAAAGTTAAAATTTTATCATATCGGAGAACATACGATAGATCGGATAAAATCATATTTGTCTGAGAGACAACAAGAAGTTCAATACGCTAACATTAAATCTGATAAATCGTTTGTAAAATATGGAGTGCCTCAAGGTTCTATTTTAGGTCCTCTGTTATTTTTAATTTATATAAATGATTTACCACTCCATGTTAAACAATACGACATGGACCTATATGCTGATGATTCAACATTGCATTTTCATAATAAAAACATTGAAAAAATAAACAGCATATTGCAAAATGATTTAAATGCTATACAATCTTGGTGTAACAATAACAATAAGAAAATTAATGCTCAAAAACAAAGTGTATGAAATTGGGTTCAAAACAAAAACTTACACAACTATCAGAATTATGTATTACCGTCAATGAAACATATATTGAAAATGTCCATTCTTTCATATTACTTGGAATTGACATTGATGAAAATTTAAGCTGGGAAGATCATGTTGATCGTATATGTAAGATTATCTCATCTAAAATATCACTTTTGTTTAAAATTAAAGTATATTTGCCTATACACACAAGACAACTATTGCAAAATGCATATATTCTACCATATATAGACTATTGTAGTTCAGTTTGGGGAAATTTATTACAAAAAGATTCGGATAGAATCATAAAACTTCAAAAATAGTAGCAAGAATTATACTTGAATGCGATATTTCTATTCCATCTAATTTTATGTTTTCATCTTTGAAATGGCTATCTTTTAGAATAAAATACCAACAATCAATTCTAATGTATAAAATTGTAAATGGACTTACCCTGATTACTTAGCATGCTTATAGATTATCGTTGATCATCTCAACGTTGATTTTCTCGCTTGAAAATTCGAGTTGAGATGATGGTTTATCTATTTTACCTATGACGACGTTGTCACTTTCATGTCAATTTCATTAGCAACGCCACGTGCCTGCATAGTTTCTAGCGATAATTTTCCATCTCAAGCGAGTAGCATGATATGAAAATTATCACAAAAAGATCAAAGGAAAAATGCACAAAATAGCGATAATAAATATTAATGATGTGCAACAACCACAACTTACGATCTGTCTCTAATAATGATCTATTTGTTCCAAGACCAAATACAATTTTTATAAAAATATTTTCATTATTCTGCAAAGGTATGGAATAATTTACCACTCAAAATAAACAATTTTCGTAATGTGGAATTATTTAAGAAACATTGTTATAATCATTTTCTTGAAAATTCTATGCAAGTCGAATAATTTGTTTTCTTTCTTTTGTTGTAAGAATAAGAAAATTTTATAATTTAATAAAAACTTTACCAATTATTGCCATTTATTGCCATTTGTATGTTTGAATGATTGAATTGTGTATATACTAGTATTATCGCTATTTTACGAAATTTTCATTTGATCTTGCTGACTGATAATTTTCTTTCTCAGCGGAGTCGAATGATATGAAAATTATCGCTAGAAACTAAGGACGCACGTGCCCGTTGTCATGAAATTAATAACGTGATAGGTAAAATAGCGATAAACAGATTATCATTGGTCATCTCAACTCGATTGCTTTTCTCGCTTTCGCCGTACCGGCTAGAGAAAATCAATCTCGTTGAGATGATCAACGATAATCTATAAATATATATTGTATTTTAATGTACGAATGTTAAATGTATACATGTATTTTGTTTGAGGGCCTCAATGAAAATTAGACTACTTCTAATTGAGTTACCCTCTTTAAATAAAGGATTTAATATTATTATTATTATTATTATTATTATTATTATTATTATTATTAGGCAGGTTTGTTTGTTATTATCAATCAAATAAAACATTTTAATGATACCATTATTATCAATCAAATAAAACACTTTAATGATACCATTATCCAAACCAAGATGCTTATAATCTCCCTTTCAAGGGCCAAAAGTTCATGATAATCCATCTATGAAATATTGCCTTTTTACTTTAACATACACTATATTCATTCTTGGATAAATATAATCTCCCTTTGACAAGACAAATTTCATACTTTTAATGGTCTTTAATCTATGAAATCAGAGACATATATACACATGTGTATATATGTCTCTGATGAAATATTGTCTGTATATTGACAAAATTGTATATGAAAATTTGTCCTACTCTTGACATTATTTAGATATGTACAAATTTCATGATACAAAGTCATGAAATATTTCATAGGACAATATTTTTCTTTACATATTCCTCCCTTTTTTCTGGTAATTAAACAGGTGAGCCTCCTCATGGGGTTTTTGATTATGTGATTACTTGGTCGTTTTTATAGTGATTATTTGATTATCAGATGAAATATTTCATGATTATTTGGTAATCTAGGACTGTATTTTTGATTATTTGATTATCTTGTTTAAAAATAATAAATGATTATGTGATTATATTGGCAAAAAAATTGTGATCATGTGATTACTTGGACACCCCCATGAGAGGCCTCACAGGTGCTATTTTTTCATTAATGTCATTTTTTGTTTTATGTTCATACAAATTCCACGTTTCACATTTCACTGTTATACTGTAAGTGTTATAAATTAATGTGTTTCGTAATTACTTGAAAACCTACAAAGGCTACATCTAAGGCGTATTTGTTACAGAAAAACTGGTTTTAGTTTTAGGTTTTGGTTTAAAACTAGTTTGGTTTGGTTTTGGGTTAGGTTTCAAAACTGGTTAAGGTTTAGATATTTTTCAACAAATGTAAAGTTTATGTGAAACTTGTAATATTATGGTTCTAAATATATCTTGTTACCTTCGTTTTTGTATCATATTTATTGTTATTGTTTCATATTTACCGTATCAAGAACTGTAATAGGCTATCAGAGCCAGTTTACAAATACTTGCCTCGAATTTATTCCACCAATTATGTACAATTTACAGTAGGGTTTATGTTTGATAGTGGAAAATGCGGGACAAGTGTGTGTGGTCAACGCTTCATTTAAAATAACACACATTTTCAATAACACTTAAATAAAGCACAGAGTGGAATCTAGTCACTGTCTGTGAATGCTAGTTCGACCTTTCTGTGCCACTAAGATCCCATCGTCTGACTACTTAAAAAAAATAGTTACGCTTGGAATTGTATCTATGATTTAATCTATTTTGCTAATATTATTTTATAAATGCATAACACCCGAATCAATAATGATACAAATTATATGCTCTCTAGTCACCTTTACCATGGTTAATTGTGCGACCGTTTTTTTTCGGCAGCCCGTAGTACTCCCACAATACTCTGTGGAAATTATAAGTATCAAGCAATCAAATTGTTAGTTTGTCAAGGTCTTCTATCCAATTAACATTCGAAAGGAATGATCACAAAACCTGCTCTCTATTATATAGCTGAAATACAGCCAACTTATTGTTAAACCAAACAAATAGCAGCCAGGTTTGTAGCAAAACATTTGAAAATGCCTCAAATCTTCCTTTTATTTGAAAGAGAACTACACACAAAGTGTGGGATGTTTTAGTATTCATGTGTGATCTGTGAATGCTCCTTTAATAGTATTGACCTCGCAAGTTGAAGAATTCAAACCATTTAAATTTTTATTTACTTTGCGCACTGATAATGTGGGAAATATCCATTATCAATAATTCATTTTCGCGATATTTAATAATTGCAGAACCAAATGTTGGTTTACTGGCAATGGTAATCAGATACAGAGAGTTTGATACCTTACGTTGAAATAAAAATACAGAAGCTGCACGTCAACATAAGTTACTATTCGAAGTATGCATTACTTAATTCGTGATGTAAAAATGCAAAGATGTGTTCTACCCTCTGCAAGCCTAACTTTCTCCATATTTTTTTCTTTATTAAAATTATTATTTTTTTGCCAGAAATTCAGACAAGGCTCATCGGTAGTTACGACCCGGTTTAAAGATTTAGGTGTAATTGACGGGACACACATTCCTATTAGCGCACCTAGAGAGTTCCACGGGAACTACATTAATCGTAAATCTTTCCATTTAATAAATCTACAGGGTATACGTGCCGGATAGCAATAGGCATTTCTTGTATATTTTTATGTATTTTGTGGATGGCCTGACTCCGTTCATTTCTCTCCAGTATTCAACAACGCAAAGAGGTGTTCCCAGGTAATACACATTTACTTGGTGATTCCGCGTACAATCTAATTAAAATATAGATCTCTGATTTCGTTATACTACATGTGCTTTTGATTTTTGTATGTACATTGTATCATAGATCAAATTTATTCGTTCAGTGTATGTTCACTAGTGTTAATATGTCTTTTGATTGAGTTCAGCCATTTCAATTGAAAATTTATAGTGTGTCTTTCTATGTTGTGATGTTACACTATTGTTTCAGATTAGGGTGAAGGTTGGTACCTATTAAAAGTAGCTTTGAGCTGTTGCTTGCTACACGAGTTATGCCTCTTACAAAATGTACATGAATGAGTACATTGAAGAGGGGTTAGGAGATTGAAGAAATAAATAATTTTGTGATGTACATACATGTAGTCCGTCTGACACTGCAGAGTCGAAGATGTGATTTTTACTTAAAATTAAGACACAAAATTAAATTTAACTAGTCTCTGAATTCTTTATTGGTAAGATATTGACAGACGCACCAGGTCAAATTATGAAAATCTCTGTTAAAATGAGACGTGCAAACTGCATACCAATATCAATGAATTATCAATGTGGTTTCCATCAACATACCTAATCATAAACTCTTACATGTTACCTGTCAAATGTTTCAGTATTCATTGACCAATTGGAGAATGGAGCCATTTTTAAATTTAATATGACAATGAGTTATGCTTAATTTAATGCAACAACATATAGACCAAATATCACGGAACTAGAAATGTAGACCTAATCACAAATTTTAACCATTCTAACAATTTCATTTTCCCTTGTTTTCATAGGCTATTTCCATTTACTTCACAGTTTTGAATTATAGCATGTATAGAAAGGTTTACATATTTTTGTTTTGTTTTATCGGATTGTTATCTCATAAACATTTATTCGTCATCTCGGTATTTTCCAATTCACAACAAATAAAAATTAACAATTTAAAACGTTTTTTTAATTGCCAATTCATACAAAAGACAACTGTCAGACTAGAAAAATAGCAATAACAGAAACAAATGAAAAGTGTTTATAATGAACATTAATTATAAAACGATGTGTAGCTAAAAACACCAAACACAAAAGGTTATACACATAAGTATTGAAAATCCATTAAAAAATCAATTTGAACATAGAATCTGCATAATTTTTACGCGACTACTACACTGCATCAACATTGCCTCCATTTAAATCCTAAACCGAAACCACAAACCACCCAGGAACGTAGTTTGAATAGTTTCTTGAACCAGTTTTGGTTTGAGAATAACAAACGGCAAACCAGTTTCAGTTCGAAACCAGTTTAAAACCGGTTCTCATTAACAAATGGAAAGTTTATCAAACTAAAACTGGTTTTGCACTAACAAATACGCCTCTAGAAACATCTCACGCTCCCGTTCACGGAAATGTGGGTTGGTTTTAACTTGTGCTAAATTCTTTATTACAGAAAGACAAAATGGCGACAGAAATTGGCAGCAATCCTTTCACCGAAAATGGTTTTACGTTAGATGAAGAGGTATAATTTATCATAAATATCAATTTAAAAGCAAAGTAAACCTTTCATTTCGATTGTTCGGTATTTCTGGGTGTCATAATCATTGCTCATCACTAAGCATTTTTGTCAGTTCAAAATATAAATTTATGGTATAATGCTTCTGATCTCAGCATTCACGCCTTCTCACGTCAATGGGAAGAAGTTGTATGGACGTTGTCATATTTTATCAAAGGATAAGAATATTTTGGCGAAAAAAAACTCTAATTCTTTATTCACATAATTTGATTTTTTGACAAAATTACCATAACAAAATCAACATCACAAGTCCTATGCTGGTGGTAACCCGAATAATTCAATCGTTATATTCCACTGCTCTACGATGGCTACATTAAAGGAAACTTAAAAAAATCAAAAATTGATATTATGTCCATTCTGTATAAAAATGCTCAAATTCATAGATATTAAAGTTTTATTCTGCTAGATAAAAGATCACCATCGATTTTAAATTTAGAGTATCAATTCTCTGCGTTCGACCATTTTGTCATCTTCTCCATTTAGAAACCACGATATGTCTATAAACCACTAAGGACAAAACTACAGTAACCTGATGCAGTCGTAATTGCGTGTCGATATCTTGTCAATCGTACGGTTGTTTTATCTGACTAACTAACTTGATACGGAAAATGTTATTATTTTTAAATAACCATGGTCTGTCATTTTAAACTGTTTATATTGGAATTAGTTAAAAGTCAAAGTTCAAATCATAAATAAGTGTTCCGTGAAAATTGTTTTGAAAATCTAATTTGTTTATAATTCTTTTATGTAATAAACTTAATTTAAATACATTCGGACCTTCCCTCATCTGATCACCAGCACGGCTAAAGGTATTACTTCCAAGGGTATTGTGAGGTGACACGTCCAGGTATTCAAGCGATTTCCTGTCGGGCTTCCAAGTTCATGCATCGTTTCACTTCTGAGAATATTGATCAGTGTACACGGCCGATAACTTGTGACTTTCCATTTTGAACTATCAGGTGTATAATATACATCTCTGTCTTGCGTGTCCGAAAGTGATATACTAGTTATCACTTAACTCATACGCTTGTTTATAAATAACATTTCTGGTGTAAAGAATATTTTTATAAAAATCTAAATAATACAAAAAAAAAAGATTTGATAAAATAAAATCTATTTACATATTTTTTCCAAGGGTAAATTTGGGAAAATGTAAGTATAAAATTATACTCGTTGTCAATAGTGAAGGACAGATTGGAACATATCAGAAATATTGATTAAAAAATGTACACACTTGTCGACCATTCGTAATACGCCTGGATAGAAAGTTACGGAACTATAGCGCAATTTGAAATATATACATGTATACATTGAACATAAGAAAGAAACATACATTTTGTGTAAATTGGGGTAAAAGTTTTGTAAATAGACTAGTCCACGTATGCCAACAGCATGTAATCATCGAATGTCGATAGACTATTGTATACCAAAAGAAGAAGAAGAAGAGAACCAATTTGATTTAAATACAGGTTGATATATAACTTGCTTCAAGTTATGGACATAGTAAAATCACAGATTTATATTTCAATTAGATTGTTTTCGAATAAAGGAAGAAATTCGTCGTCATCACAATTGTTCCGACATGCATGTACTATATATGAAACTGGACGTACACTAATAATCCCCAAGGGATGTGAATATTTTCAGGAAAACTATTGAGTATCAAAGTTTCAAATCAATTTTGGGATTTATTTTCTTTCTTGATATTCAATAACAGAAATTTAAAGAATAAACTGCTTGTCCGCTTTAGAGGTATTCTTGCCAGTTAAAACAGACTTATATTTACATTCAAAAATAGGAAAGATGACATTAAATTCGTTCTGTCTTTTTTTAAAACATCGTTGGTCAAATAGCTTAAAGTCTCGATTATGTATAAATTTTGTTGATGTTTTTCACACTTGAAAAGAATATCTGTTTGTAGTTTTTCGATTCCATTCCAAGAAGATCCTTAAATTTCCTGTCAATTTTTAAACATCTTTTTTCAAATAGCTGAAGTATATTTATGCGTTGTGAGATTTAAAATATTTTGATGAGAACATTAATTCCTAAATATGTAAATAAAGATCGCTTTGGATGGACTAAATTATATAATTGCAATCGGTAATGATCTGTTTCAAATATTAAAGGTTACCGTTTCTTATTTAAAATAGTACAATTTTGGGTTAATACACTCGTGTTTAGAAAGCTATTATTATTTATAAATTTATTCGATTAAATTAATTCATCGTTACAAAAGTAATCAGAAGTCATAATTCATTTAAAAGTGAGCTAATCTTTTAATTACCTTGAGTTTAACCATGCATTCAACATTCACTAAGTGTCACATAACAATACACAGTACAAGCAGAAAATGTTTGCTGGACTGAAGTAAACAGGTCAGAATACAAACATGTATTTTTAATACACTATCGATCATGTCAGTTTCATATGTTTGTTTAAAGTATTTGTAGAAAAAATCATAAAATGTTCTATTGTATGATTTACTTTTAATACTAAAATTAGTATAAAAATCCACACATAAATCCTACAATCTAATTTTAGAAGTTGCATGGCTATCACTTATTTTTAGTTGGTTAATAGCTACACCAAAAGTCGCCGATGCGCTTTAAATCGCGTTTCATAAGTGAAAACTTTTAAATCAAGTATTAGATGGTTAATGAACAAGACTTAAATGAGATTAATTCGGACCTTCCCTCATCTGATCACCAGCACGGCTAAAGGTATTACTTCCAAGGGTATTGTGAGGTGACACGTCCAGGTATTCAAGCGATTTCCTGTCGGGCTTCCAAGTTCATGCATCGTTTCACTTCTGAGGGTATTGATCAGTGTACACGGCCGATAACTTGTGACTTTCCATTTTGAACTATCAGGTGTATAATATACATCTCTGTCTTGCGTGTCCGAAAGTTGGTATAATAGCTTTCACAAAAATCGATGCGCTTTAAATCGCGTTGGTGAATATGTTTTTATGGTATTATGAACATAATAAGATGATAAGTGAAAATCGCAATTTTCCCCTTAGATGGTTAACGAACAAGACTTAAATGAGATTAATTTCACTCCCGGCATGCAAAAGACTTAAACTACGTCACATAAGTCAGGAAGTTTGAAGAAATAAAATTAATAATTCCCAATTTTCTTCTTTATTAGTTTTCATATCAAAATAAAACTTGGTGAATATGTTTTTATGGTATTATGAACATAATAAGATGATAAGTGAAAATCGCGAATTTTCCTTTAACGCCTGAAGGCCTTGTGAAGACAAATAAAAATCGTCAAATAATCATTCGGAATTAGCTCGGGATTTACCTATCTCGATAACATTGAGCTATTAGCTGATTGGCTCTCTCTCACAGAGAGCTCCAATCAAAATCCTGTATTCGTGACGCGTTTTTATTGTTTAAAGAATTCAGGCCCTCGCGAGTGGGAGAGTCGATCATGGGGAGGGACTGAATTATTCGGGTTATGCTGGTGGTTATCAGAAGAGAAATCTGGACTATTGACTTGTCCCTTTAACAGGTTGGGGACAACCCGCCAAATGCTAGAAATGGGGAACTATTCCTGGAGTGAGTAACAATCCCTTAATTATTTAGTAATTATTTGAAAGTGCTAAAAACATAATTTTTCTTAGCTGAGTCTTTCTTTTAATTATATAAAATGGCACAAATTTATAGAAAAAACAACTTCTTTCAAAGAACTATATTTTAATTGGGTTTGAACAAAGTAGCCTTGAAAATTGTCAATTTTTATAAGTTTTCTTAGGCTTGTAACTATGCAGTAAATCAGGTTAGGGCTACATGTATTCATCTTTGGAAAAATTTGCTGCATTGGTTATGAATACATGTATGCGCCATTTCAAGTATAAAATGTGTATTAAAAAAAAATTTTTTTCACACTAGGAAAGTATCCCTCATTTGGGGAACTATTCCCCATTCGACGGGCTGTCCCCAACCTGTTAAATGTCAACGTATATTTGTTCCACAGCCCCCTTACAGATATTCCCCTGGAAACTTTGTTATAAACAATGCCATAAGGTCTGTTTCTGTTGGAACAAATATTCTATACCATGCAGGGCTCACGCTAGCAGGCAACTGGGGCGAAGAAGTCACTTTGCTTTGCCCGACCGTCAAAAGCGATATCTATTTGCCCTAGTTTTCACCATAGTCGCTTTCAGTTGCTTTCGTCATCTGCAATTTACAATTTTTACCAAGTCGACGAGACAGCAAATTTTCATTTAAAAGTTAAGAAATTCAAAGACATAAACATTATTTCTTTAGAAAAAAGGTGAAAGCATGGACTTTACAGATTGGTTGTATGTTATTTCGAACAGACAACTTTTTATCACTTCGGTACTCATAACTCGAGAGCGTACATCAAAACATTCTGATTTTCGGCAAACTAAGTTTGTTTATTCATAAGAACGTGATGAAAATTGCCTTTAGTTAATGTTTAATCCATTTATTGCATTAAAAGCGTCATATTCCTTTCCAAATTGCTTGCCAAACATCGTTTATTTTAGTAAATTTTCCTCGTCCGCCATTGAAATATTTGTGCGAACTAGGCCAACCTTAAAAATATGTTTGTTTGCAGTTTTCCGACTGTACCTTCAGACTGCAGGGTCGGTAGGTAGGAACAATATTTTATTTTATCAGCCAAAATAAAGTTTAAATAAGCAGTTACATAAACCAAGTTTCTTGTGAAGAAAAAACATTTTAAAACAACACTGAAAGCCAACATGAAATGAACAGGCATTTTCAGGTAAAAACCCTTTATAACCAAAACTGAAACTTAACATAGTGTAATTATACAATGTATGACAAAAAATATATATATGGTACATTGTATTATGAAATAATGGAACACTTATAAACAAGGAATGACTAGAATTGTTGTAAAGAAACATATTCATTGACATATTTGCATCTTTACTAGAATGTTTTCATGAGTAGAGTATTTGCATCAGAAAAATTTAGATATTAGATTCAAAAGACAATGTAGGAGTGTGTTAAAAAAAATCAACCATTAAATCTTCCTCAATTGAAAAAAAAAAAGACAAGTTAAAAAAATATATTGGACATCAGATTGTTTTCATATTTTTAACTTTATTTGATTATATGTAATAAGGTTATATATTTTGAAAGATATGTTGATGCCAGGCTTTAATTAAAACCAACAAAAATCTTAAGACTAGCTTTGGGGTGAAATTCATAGCACCCCATTTAAAGTAAATGGTCTGTACAGAAATGCTTTGACTGCATAAAAATATTGGCAGCATAGCTCATGACATAAGGACATGTTTCAATTCAATTCACACAGTTTGGGTATATTTGATATTGTAAGAGAGAGAATAATTGCAATGAATGGGGCAGTCCCCCTTATCCTAAAGGAGCATACTCATTGCAATCGAAGATAGATTTGATATAGAGAGAATATATTTATTTTTCAAGCCAACCATTCATTTTCTCTACATCTTTGTGTAGTTTGTGTGGCTTCTTATTGATTTAACATTTCAAATGCACCCTTCCACAGACGTGCTTACAGGTATCGAAGTCATGCATTACAGGTATCCTAGTATTAAAAATAATTTCTTCAAATTAAAAGAAGTCATTTTGGGTTTGTTGGTAGGAGTGGTTTCCTGATTTATAATAACTACGGACACACGAATGGCACTGCTGACAGCAGAATAATGATCCCTGATCATGGAGGAGTAAAGAAAATATGGCATACTTCAGGCTGCTGTCGAATTGTTGAACCACTCATATTGGTTCCATAAAGTCATGCTCAAAAGATTCTGTATCTGATTTGTTTGAGATAGACACGGTTATTGTGTTGGTTTTATGAATATCCGCCATTGCATCATATGGTCAATGATATGATCGTCGAAGACAACATTCCATGTGCAACTCTGCATGAATCAGTATAATCAGTTTACTATTAAACTTTTCTGTGTACTTTTTGTCTTATTATTAAAACTGACAGAAGACAACAGAATAAAGTACTCCTCCATGACTTCGTGGATACCTGTAAACAATCTCCATGTGCTTTACCATTAAAGGGTCCGATGATCGCTTGACAGGAAGGGAAGAAAAACCAAACTTCAAACGTGTAATTGACCTAGACTTTAAATCAATTCTGGAAACGACCCGAATTCCGGATTGAGTCAATAGAAGTATTAAAAATAATTTCTTCAAATTAAAAGCAATAAAATTTTCACAGTCGGGTGGATTTTTGAAGGTTTGTTGGTAAACTGCAAACAAACAATATTTTAATTTAAGCCCTACAAATCGGAGGCAGAGATTTATTGAAAACGGACCAGCTATGACAAAAATCCTGATTCTTACGATAATAACTACGGACGCACGAATGGCACTGCTGACAGCAGAATAATGATCCCTGAAGTCATGGAGGAGTGGTTTCATCTATGACGTCTTCACAACGATTTAAAGAAAATATGGCATACTTCAGGCTGCTGTCGAATTGTTGAACCACTCATATTGGTTCCATAAAGTCATGCTCAAAAGATTCTGTATCCGATTTGTTTGAGATAGACACGGTTATCGTGTCGGTTTTATGAATATCCGCCATTGCATCATATGGTCAATGATATGATCGTCGAAGACATCATTCCATGTGCAACTCTGCATGAATCAGTATAAACAGTTTACTATTAAACTTTTCTGTGTATTTTTTGTCTTATTATTAAAAACTGACAGAAGACGACAGAATAAAGTACTCCTCCATGACTTCGTGGATACCTGTAAACAATCTCCATGTGCTTTACCATTAAAGGGTCCGATGATCGCTTGACAGGAAGGGAAGAAAAACCAAACTTCAAACGTGTAATTGACCTAGACTTTAAATCAATTCTGGAAACGACCCGAATTCCGGATTGAGTCAATAGAAGTATTAAAAATAATTTCTTCAAATTAAAAGCAATAAAATTTTCACAGTCGGGTGGATTTTTGAAGGTTTGTTGGTAAACTGCAAACAAACAATATTTTAATTTAAGCCCTACAAATCGGAGGCAGAGATTTATTGAAAACGGACCAGCTATGACAAAAATCCTGATTCTTACGATAATAACTACGGACGCACGAATGGCACTGCTGACAGCAGAATAATGATCACAAAAGGGAAAATTAGGCATTTACACGCAATAACAGACTTTGGGTTAGATCTCATTGCATAATGTACATATTTCCATGTATATGCATTGTTTCAATTTATTGATTAAAATTATTGCTTAACTTTGTTAAATTTAAATATATTTTTAATGAGAAACAATGAGTTTCATAAACATGATAAACAGAATAGTTTTCTAATTGAATGTTAATTGATATATGATACTTTCATTTCCTTTTTGATACAACAAAAGTTCTTTTTAGTGCTAGATATTTAGTTGGTAGTTTCTGACAAGAGGACTAATATAATTGTGCAACTATAAATGATTATTTATTAAAGACATAAACTAAAACTACTGTTAGGCTGTTACTTTAATTGTATACTCAGATTTGAATTGAACAATATAAAAAATAAATAAAAGGGATACATATGGCCCTTTATATTATAGTAAAAACCAAACATTGTAGTGCTGCGAGCGAACAAGCACTTCTCTTTCATATCTCACCACTTCTCCCTATCAGTTTCAAAAGGAGAAGTCACTTCTCCCTATGATTCTGAAATTCTTAAATTTGTTTTACCAGAATTTAACAGAATTTTTCAAAGAAAGAATGTCAAGTTACATGTATTTGGCTTTTGATAAACCCATATCAATATATAAAGTTGACTGGCACAAATTTTAATATTGATAAAATCAGATGGTTTAAGTATTTGCTGCTAATATACATGTACAAGTCTAACAGAAAATGAAATTTTTGCCTGACCATAGATAATTGTTTGCAATAGGTCTTGCAGGTCAGATGAATTTGCAAGTTTGAAATTCAGTATTTCTCATAGTTTTGTCGTTATATTGCATTTTATGTCAATTCAAGGCTGTTTAACTTGTATACAGAAAATGTTTCAAAGATTATGATGTTTTAAAAGGGATCAAAGATTCAACATTAATTTTTTTCAAAGGAGTAAGTTCGGTAATGGCTGTTATCTGGCCCAAATATATTAAGTCCATTGTTTCAAGTTAAAAAATGTTTCAAACAGATGAAAAGACACGTCAGGCAGAACCATTTTTGTTAAGCTTTTCCAGGGGTCACCACACCAGGCGAAGTGAGCGACTAGCGACTATGTCGCCCTAGGACTCCCCACCGTTCTAGAGAAGCTCCAGGGAGAAGTTTATGTCGCCCTCGATTTTCAGTAAAATTCCTGAATGTCGCCTCTTGATTTTTGAAAAATTCTCTATCCAAACGTATACGACCCAATAGTCGACGAAATACAAAACATTCGAATTCAATAGACATATTTACACTTGTATGCAAATTTGTCCGCCATTACGTAAAATCACACAGGTTCCTGTAAACTTTGACATCATAATTCAAAACATTTGACGTCACAATTAAAAAGTGATTGTTGCTTGACGTCAAAAGGTGATTCGGAGTAGATCTAAGGTCATTCGGAGGCAAAATATAGCTAAATACCAAAAGTGTAAATACGTTTATATTATACTCGAACATTAAAATTGCAAGACATGATGTACTATAAGCAAGAAACAAGAAAAAACTTGATTTTACAATGTTTGTTTATTGTCCGCCATCTTTGTTATTGAAATTGTAGAGGGCACCCTTTTTCTTTTCAAAACTCTTTATCATTTACCTAATCCATATTAATATGCAATTTTAATTTTGCTATATAATATTAACTGATGGATATAAAAATTTGATGCTTCATTAAAAATTTCTCATTTCTTTTCAAATGTTGCATAATCATGATAATGTAAACTGGAATCCACTTGTATTTTACCTACATACAAAGTTAAGTAGTCAGCCGGGAACCGGCACAACAATGTATCAACTACAAAACGAAGTCAGTTTTTCGTTCAGGATTTGGTGTTACAGACTGCTGCATGTTCTTTGTTTCAGCTTAAGGTCCATTAAACAATATTTTGATGAATGTAATAACATTAATTCATGAAAGGACGGCACTATTTTTCTTCCAAAGTCGTATATTTTTGTAAACTATTAAGTACAAATTTTCCGCTGCGTCTTGCACTGTATTTGTTTTCGATTTACACGTACTTATTCAATTTCTGGTAATGTCAAATATAACTTTTTGTGATTTTGTCATATTTTAACACTCGCGAAGTGTTCTAGAATTATATATATGCATTTCCAATGGCAACTTGATGTCGGAAAACAGCCTTTTCCATGAAAATACCGCAAACAATCACACACGATTTGAAATTAACAGAGTTTTACTATAAATTTTCAACAAGTGACAAGAAGTTTTTATACGACCGCAAAAAAGTTTTGCTATATTGGTATGACGTTGGCGTCGATGATGTTGTCGTCATCGTCTGGCGTCGTCCGAAGACACATTGGTTTTCGCACTCTAACTTTAGTTTAAGTGAATGGATCTCTATGAAATTTTACCATAAGGTTCAATACCACAAAAGGAAGGTTGGGATTGATTTTGGGGTTATGGTACCAACAGTTAAGGAATTAGGGGCCAAAAAAGGGCCAAAAATAAGCATTTTTCAAGTTTCCAGACAATAACTTGTGTTCAAGTGTATGGATCTCTCTGAAATTATACTGAAAGGTACCATACTACAAAGGGAAGGCTGGGATTGATTTTGGGGGTAATTGCCTCAAAATTTTAGGAATTAGGGGCCAAAAAGGGGCAAAAAAACAAGCATTTTTATACGCCCATCAAAATTTTGACGGGACGTATTATGGTATACAAATGTCCTGCGTCCGTCCGTCCGTCTGTCTGTCCGGCGTAAACATGTCGCACCGTAACTTGAGAACGACTCATCCAAATTTCATGAAACTTAATGCAGTTGTTCCTTATGATGGTCAAACGATCTGTATACTTTTTGGTGAAAATAAAATTAAAACTTTTTGAGTTACGGGACTTTGTAACTAAAACAGAGGTGCTGTCCATCTGTCTGTCCGGCGTAAACATGTCGCACCGTAACTTGAGAACGACTCATCCAGTTTCATGAAACTTAATGCAGTTGTTCCTTATGATGGTCAAACGATATGTATACTTTTTGGTGAAAATAAGATTAAAACTTTTTGAGTTACGGGACTTTGTAACTAAAACAGGGGTGCTGTCCGTCTGTCTTTCTGGTGTAAACATGTCGCACCGTAACTTGAGAACGACTCATCCAAATTGCAGTTGTTCCTTATGATGGTCGAATGATCTGTATACTTTTTGGTGAAAATAAGATTAAAACTTTTTGAGTTACGGGACTGTAACTAAAACAGGGTGTGTTTTTTCAGATGTCGCACGTAACTCAAAAACGATTTATGATAATTGCTTAAAACTTTACACACTTCTTAGTTATATTAACCTTAAGATCTGTATAATTTTTGGTGATGATTCAAAATTTTATTTTTGAGTTATTGAGTATTTTGTAAAAAGGGGGATGGGGATTTTACATGTCGCGCCATATCACAAAAGCAATTTATGATTATTGCTTAAAACTTTACGCACTTATTATTTATATTAATCTAAAGGTCTGTGTACGTTTTGATTTTGATTCAAAATTAAATTTTAGAGATATTGAGTTTTTAAAAAAAAAGGGGGGGGGTTTCACATGTCGCGCCGTATCTCAAAAACAATTTATGATTATTGCTTAAGACTTTACACACTTCTTAGTGATATTAATCTCAAGATCTGTATACTTTTTGGTGATGATTAAAAATTTTATTTAAGAGTTATTGAGTTTTTTGTTAAAAAAGGTGTGTTTTCACATGTCGCACTGTATCTCAAAAACAATATATGATTATTGCTTAAAACTTTACACACTTCTTAGTTATATTAATCTCAAGATCTGTTTACTTTTTGGTGATGATTCAAAATTTTATTTAAGAGTTATTGAGTTTTTTGTTAAAAAAGGTGTGTTTTCACATGTCACGCTGTATCTCAGAAACTATTTATGATTATTGCATAAAACGACGGGCGTATCATGCGCTCATGGCGCAGCTGTTTATTCTAGTTTCAGGACAATAACTTGTGTGTAAGTGTATGGATCTTTATGAAATTGTATTACAAGGTTCCATATCACAAAGGGAAAGCTGGGTTTGAGTTTTGGGGTAATTGCCCTAAACGTTTAGGAATTTGGGGCCAAAAAACAAGCATTTTTCTAGTTTCCAGACAATAACTTGTGTTCAAGTGTACAGATCTCTCTGAAATTGTACTGCAAGGTAGCATACCACAAAAGGAAGGCTGGGATTGAGTTTGGGGGTGATGAATCATAAGGGGGTTCTAAAAATTTTGGGGGGAGGGATTTTTTTTTTTTATTTTTCTTTAAAATTTTCCATTTTTAAGTTGGTTATTTCTGATTTATAAATAAAAGCAAATAAAATCTTCAATTGCACAGTATTGCGCATTAGATTTGTAAGATCTTTGACCACATTTATTTTGTGTCAGAAACCTATATTATGTCAAAAATTTGGTCACAATCCAAATTAAGATACATGTAGTATCAAGCTTGAATATTGTGTCCAAATTTGCCCCAACTGTTCAGGATTCGACCACTGGTCGTATCAGGCTGCGCTCAGCGAAGCATTTTATTCCCAATTTTAATACTGCATGCTGCTAAAAATGTACAGGACAGGAGGTCCTGTAGTTCACAGGATGGTGGCTGACCTTCAAGTTTTATACAGCTCATGACCTGCGGTCCGATGATGTTTGGGTTGGTCTGTTATGCCCCTTTACAAATGGAAAAATTGCTGAATTTTTTCATTTCTGTTCTCTTACTTAAGTTTGCCTCAACCAAATGTTATGAAACTTATACACAATGCTTATTACTACAAAACTCAGATCGAGTATGAATTTGGGTAGCGTCACTTTTATCATTCTTGAGTTGTGTGCGTTTATAACGGTTTATGCAAGCGGGGGCATCATCTGTGTCCCATGGACAAAACATGATGGACACATTCCCCCTTTATTTAAAATATTTAGACTTACTTATCAATTGATTATTATTTTTTTTTTTAGAAGGTTCTTGCTTTATTTAATGTTATTATTATTAAACACAAGTTTGAGCAATTCAAAACATAATTTTATTTGAAAAATCTTTGAGATGTAGCAAAATTTGAACAATGTCAAATCTTCAATTAATTCAGACCTAGCTGCACAACCGTAGCTCTTATGGACCTTATGACATATTTTGACAATTTGCGTCCGTAGGTACAAATGTAATTCAGACCATAAGCATGGCAAGACAAGGAAATACCACCTTAGCAGGTGTCATGCAAAAATGCTTTGACAAATAAAGAAAAGGTATTAATGCTTGGAAAATTTTATTCTTAAAAAGTATTAACACTATCCTTCAATTTTCCCTGAAGTCTCCCTGTTGGGGTTTCACTTTTCCCTCAAGTCTCCCTGTTGGGTCTTCACTTCTCCCTGTTTGGCTGCCAGGGAGAAGTCACTTCTCCCTATAATTCTGAAGTGTGGTGACCGCTGTTTTTCTTGTAAGGCATCTATATTTACAAAGAAGATAGGCCAAAAGTAGAGATTTTTTGTGAAATTTGACAAAATCATCTGGATTTCAACCAATTTTAGGCCTAGGAAACATAGCTTCGACAAACTAAATATTCAAATCCTATATTTAACAAACATGTTGAAAGATCTTTTTTGTTTTCTGTCCAAAATATCAATGGAAAGGAGTAGGGGCAATAAGGCCCTTATTTGGCCTAAATATTACTGCAAATTTAAAAGTTATCCTACATATTCTTAAATTTGTCCAAAATAGACTAAGGTACGAGGTATTCAGAAAATAAAAACAAATTTGACATTTAACGAGTAACCATGGTAACAAATCATGACAAAATTCTTATATTTTGTAAAATTTCTCGATTTTCCTTGTTTTTCATCAAATTTTAAGTATATTTTAGATTGGCAAAGTATGTGCGCATCCAAGAAACAACTTTATATTTGGTGAGATTATGTCAAAAGTTATAATAAACCTTCTCTTAAATTATTTTATTGTTTCTTGGCTGCGCATGATTTTTCCACAATGGAAATAGCTATCGAAAACTGCTTAAATTCTGTATTTTTCGTCATTTTCATGAAAACGGTACATATTATGACGTAATTGTGACGTCATCAGGTAAAAAATCTTATGATTTTCATTTATATTTCTTGACTCTATGCATTTCCTAATATTATGTTCCAATTTGATATAGTTGTCAAACATTTTATTTTCTTGGGCCAAAACCGGGCCTTAATGCCTCTACTCATTTACCCATTTTCATTGAAATTATGGGAAAATCAACATTAGTGCTATTTGTGATGTCATGAAAAGAATGTAAGTATGTAAATTTCATCAAAAGATATATTTCCTATCTAGTATAAGCTACATGTATGATTCATTTTGATATGGGTCAATAAATCTTAATTTGAAATTGTAGCTAGAGATGGGGGTCATTTAAGGGTCTTATCGAACATACTCCTTGAGAAATTGTTAAGTATGTATAATTTCAATGATTACAAGTCTGATTTTTCACCAATTGATCATCCTCCTTTCCTTAGATACCAATGTTTCCTGTCAAAAGAGGAAAACAAAAGATGGTTATACTGTTGTTACTGTCCTTTTATATAAATGGATTCTCCTGTCCTGTTAATAAATTTGTCTCGATATATTCCTTAAGAGAAAGCCACAATGTGACAAGTTGTTCTTAAAAAATGGTAACAGAATCAGTTAATTCCATACACCTAAAACAGTTGGCTTATTTCCATCATGATATCATACCTTAACCTATATTTATGTAGCTTATTGTCATCAGTATGAAAGGAACACTCAATGACATCATAATTATCTACAATTAATTGCACATCTATATAGGATCTTATTCAGTTTTTATATTCTTGTACCACTACAGTACCAGGATTTTTTTTTCTTGTTTCCTCTAGTTGAATTACTTAAATTCATATGTCAAGTATTTATACCTTAAATTATACATATACATCCACAAGATAAAATGGCGGCTAATCAATTTTTTATTGTGTCAAAAGGGAATAACTTGAACAGTCTTACTAAAAGATAACTCACAATTCTGATCTTAAAATATGACCGGATGTTATAAAATACGACAGAAAGTGGCATGGCGTCTAAAATTTCTACAAAAAATACTGAGCATCAAGAAATGTGTCAGGACACCATACCCTGCCGAAACCTGCTGTAGTAAACACTAACAACATTGAAAATGTACATGAAAAATTGTTTTTAGAAGCTTTAATGTTAAAAGTATTTTCCATTCACTTTTCAGATGGCAATGGCAATGGCAGAGCCAGAATTAAAGATGATGAAGCTATCACCTCTAGGTAAACTTCGATCTCATAGGGCCAAGTATAACTTGGTCACATATGTTTGTAGTACTTGTACAAAGCAAAAGTGCACAGAAAAACACTTGGCAAAAATACAAATGAACCTTTAACATGTCATTTTTAATGTTATCATGATACATCTATGTAATTTTCTGATTTGTTTCCCCCCAAATATAAAAATACAAAATCTACATGTATGTATTTATGTGAGACTACATGTAGCTTATATAATCATTATTTTTTAGGTTCATAAGTTTTGTAGACATAAATATTATTTGTAAAATACATATGTACAAAACATGCAGGTTCTTTAATAAATTTTCTTACATGAAATTACTTAAGCTTTGGCTTTATAAATTAATGTGAAATATCTGGTGTGTTTCCAATTGTTAGTTTTGTTTACCAGACTCCTTAATTTGATTATAAAATTCGTAAAATCAGTGACATTTTTTTGTATGTAAATGGTTAAATCTGATTTTCAGACTTTTCTTTAAATATATCAACAGTCTACCTTTGTTAATTGTGCATAGACCTGCAGGTTTTTAATTATAACAACCATGTACGTTTATCAATAGAATAATGTTATTTCTTTTTTCTGTTTTATCTGTTTAAAGCAGGTTTGCAGCAAAAGTTGAAAAGAACAGAGTCAATCTGCCGTAGAAGATGCCTGTAGAAAAGAATAACAAATGGAGTGTTCATTCGTGCATCCAAAAAATATTGTTGCATTATTTATATCATGATCATTATTTTCTTGCTAACAATTGCAACACAATAATTTTGAAATATTTAAAATCCATGTTCTTGTAATTCAATACTAATGTAGTTAAATGTTGAAACTTTGTTAAATTGTTACTGCAGGAGACAATGGAAATTTTTTATATTTTCATTTGTAATATAAGTGTGAGGAGAAAAAATTAATAAATGTAAGCTAAACTATAAAAACGAATAAAAAGATAATGACAAACTGCAGTGTTCTATGTGTAAAATACATAAAATACCTACATTGTTATGTGGACAGAAGATTTTTATGGACATATACTGACAGAGTTTCTCTTTTCTTTCTGTGTATTTGCAGTAACTGACAATTGGAGATGGCCAAAGGAGGCAAGATTTGTCCAAAAGATTGTCCAGATGACCTAAGAATTTTGTGGACCTCTTTTGAAAATGGAAATTGTTGTATGAATGTGATAGGAAATATAAATTGACAAGGGGTTGTAGAAAGGAAAAATTAAGAAAGATTTAAGATTAAGGAAACCCTATTTGATTAACATATATTTGAAAACTCCAAGAAACATAGACTTTTGTTTTATAGTTACTGCTCTTTTAATCAAATTCTCAAGAATTTCTAATGTGATAGTGCTGTACTGAAATTCTATAGGAAGATTTAATTAAAAAAGAAGTAAGAATCTGTAAAAACAGCTTTAATTGAGTAACTTTTGGAAACTAGTTTGCAAAAATGTTTATTTTGGCCGTTACTGACAGTTTTGGGGGATGAAGTTAAAACCTGGTGATTTATTGTTGTGTTTCTCATAGAACTACACCTACATGTATATGAATTTGATTTCTGCTTTCAGGAATGATTAACAGCTGTAACCGTGTCTGCTGAAGACACCTTAGGGCATTTGTTGATGGCTTCACCTTCAGGGCTGTTTTAAAATTATAAACATGCAATGAATTCATTTTCATGGATAAAAATGTATAGTTTTGTACACTTCATGAACAAATTATCTGTTTTGAATTAAACATATTACTATGACTAAAAACCGAGTGATAACAAAACATTTAAAAAATTAATGAACTGTATAAAATAAAATGAATACATTTAAGTTTTGGAAAACATGTTCAGTATAATTTACAACCTTTTGATCCATGAAAATGAATGTTCTCAATGAATTTGGTTCTTGATAGCTCTTGACGTTATCTGGTACTTTGAAAAATATATTAATGGTATCTGGAAAGGCTTTAAAAATGATTTTTATTTAATAACATAAGCTGTCAAAATATGTAGCAGTTTAAACCCTAAAAGAATCAAAGTTATAGATTGATACTGATTTTCAAGTTTCAAGTGCTAAAATGTACTATAATAATATCTGTATTTAAAGAGTATAAGAATAAGATTTATTCTTCATATATTTTTTGATAAAATTGTAATTTAGGATCTTCAAATCGATGTTTATCAAGATTTATTCTTCATATATTTTTTTTTAATGATAAAATTGTAAGGGACAGTTTAGGGAAAAAATCTTCAAATCGATGTTTATCAATTAGTCTATGTTGACATCAACAAATTTTGCACACAAAGTAAACTAATATTTTAGGTTTGATGAAATTATTTGTATAGCCAAAGTGATAAGTGATTTGCATGAGCCTCAATAATGTCATACTTTTTGCTACCTCTCAGTAGTTCAGGATTTTGAGGATTTTTTCTTTCTAAAGTGTTTCAAATTTAGCATTGTACTGCATTATAATAACTTAATAAGTGTTATTTTATTTTGATATTTTAATATTGAACCTTCAGGAAAATAACTCTCAAGTGATATGATTAAAATAATAAAATGTTCATGGAAATAAAGTAAAACAAGTTACACAAAGATATATAGGGGAATTTGTTTAATCATTAAAAATTAAAACTCAGTTTTGTTCAAATAATTTATTATCATGATCATTGGTTGATAACTAATAGATGAAAAATTTGTATATTGCCACCATATAAAATGCTAAGCATTTTTCGAAATGTTTCAAAACCATAATTTTAAGCAAAAATTCTTATATTTTACCACTGCTAAGTCAGATGTTTTTACGATGCAAATAGTCTCATCTCAGCCAGCAATATACATTGTTAACTTTTTTTCTCCTAAAACAATCAATAAGATTAGTATATACTTGTTCTTATATGATATTTGATTTCACACCAGTGTAATGTATTAAGGCAAATGTAAATGCAGTAGAACCTTTTTAAACTATCCTTGATTTCATATGACAATTCACCATTGTCTTGTTTATTTAAATACGTTCACAAGTTTGTTAATATGGAAATGTTCACGGATCAAGTCTAGCAGACAGAGCTTCAATGACTTAAACAATGATGATATAGACTATTAATATCAGAAGTTGACTGAACAAAATTACATAGCCATAATTTTATTGACTAAAACCGCATTTCATTGCAATTTGTTTCAGGCATAGATGAAAATAAAATAAAAGGGGAATACAATCTGAAATTATAGATCTATGAAATTCATAGATTTTTATGGAATTTTGTTTTATTACAATGCCCTTCTGGATCCACCAGTGTGTTTTCTCCTTTTGTCATCTAATTTTGATTTGAAGACTTCTGTTCTACATAAGGGTAACAAGGTTTTATTGTATATTTCTATTTTATAGTTATGTATTAGTCTGTTTTATTCTTTGCAGGCGTTCATTACTCCATTTACTAATAAACTTTGTTTTTTTTACATAGATTGATCACAAGATGCTGCAGTCCAGAAGAATATATCTTATTGTTAAGATTACAAGACATATTTTCATATTGTTTGTTAATTGACGGACATTGGCTAAATAAATTTTCTTTGTAAAACTCATTATTTTTTGGTTGTGAGCCATTTATAATTTAGTTTTGTATCTATTGAAAAAAAACGGTAAATGATAACTTCTCATATCTTACATCATTTGAATTTGAAATATGTCTTGAGTTAGGTCATAATGAAATATTAGTTTCTCATAATCTGAAAAATTTGCAAATTAATATAAAAGAAAAGTCTCCTTTAAAAAGAAATAATATTTAATATTTTCTCATAAGAAATTATTTGATAATTGTAGATTTGTTTTGAAATTCTTTGAGAAACTAAAATTAAATGACCTTATTTTACATTGTCCGCCCCTTATATACATTGTTTATCATAATATTGAATAAAATGTGTGCCACTCACGCTATGGAAAATTTTAGAATGTCATACTCATGTGGTTTCTTTCTTTTTACTTCTGTGTTTTTCATATTAAAGTATCGAGTGAAAAAACATGCACCACCGACCAAAAATCATTGAAGGCTTGTTGCCATAACATCAGACTAGGTGGAGAAATATCGGTAAAGATTGTGTTAAGATGGGGACAACAATTTTTATTTTGTTTTAAGAATCATATTGCAATTGAATAATGCAAAACAACTACTGAATCTACAATTAATTCAGGTCTTGTAGAAGATAAGTATAAGGAAATTCAAACCATAAAGGAAAAATGTAAGGAATAGATTGTTTCCCTTAGCATGGTAGAGCAAGCTAAATTTTCTCAAAAAATAAATGAAACTCATATATTTACTTAGGGAGATTTGTTCATAATTTATTTTCAAGTCTCAGTTTTTATACGACCGCAAACAAATTTTGGGGTTGTATATTGGTGATGTTGGCATCGTCGTCGTCTTAAGACACATTGGTTTTCGCACAATAACTTTAGTTCTAGTTTCATGACAATAACTTGTGTGTAAGTGTATGGATCTTTCTGAAATTGTACTACAAGGTTCCATATCACAAAGGGAAAGCTGGAATTCAGTTTGGGGGTAATTGCCCAAAACGTTTAGGAATAAGGGGCCAAAAATAAGCATTTTTCTAGTTTCCAGACAATAACTTGTTTTCAAGTGTATGGATCTCTCTGAAATTGCACTGCTAGGTACCACAAAGGGAAGGCTGGGATTGATTTTGGGGGTAATTGCCTCAAAATTTTAGGAATTAGGGGCCAAAAAGGGGCAAAAACAAGCATTTTTCTAGTTTCAGGACAATAACTTGTGTGTAAGTGTATGGATCTTTATGAAATTGTACTACCATATCACAAAGGGAAAGCTGGGTTTGAGTTTGGGGGTAATTGCCCTAACCACATTGAGGTCAAAAGGGTCCAAAATTAAACTTTGTTTGATTTCATCAAAAATTGAATTCTTTGGATTCTTTGATATGCTGAATCTAACCATGTATTTAGATTTTGGATATTGGATTATAATAGGTAAATTAAAAACTTTTAAGTTCTTAGACCACATTCATTCTGTGTCAGAAACCTATGCTGTGTCAAATATTTAATCAGAAACCAAATTCAGAGCTGTATCAAGCTTGAATGTTGTGGCCATACTTGCCCCAACTGTTCAGGGTTCGACCTCTGCGGTCGTATCAAGCTGAAAAAAATGAAATTGAACTGAATGTATGCAAAACGAAGAAAATATATCCTCTGAAAAATGAAACGAATTTGAAATAAAAAATAGAAATGTATATATTTTTGTTCATATTAAACATGCTTGGGGAAACAGTAAGCGTTGCACGCATATTATATTCCTGCTTACTAAGCAGGGGTACGAGGTGAATGATCTTTAGGCTCGCAAAACGGAATTTGTTATGCACATGTATTTAGACAAATAGAGATAGGGTATGTATTTGTGAGCTCAGCTTGCTGGTTTTCTTAATTTTGTGATAAATCACCTTTCTGAAAATTGACATAAAAAAATGAAATCAAAAGTACAAATTAATTTGGCTTATTCAGCATTCTGTATGTTAATCCTAGTAGGGGGGTAACAATATCGAGAAATGTTTCTTATTTCGGATTTTTCAATTTTACAGAATTCAATGGCACTATTGGAGGTCCACAAGCTGATCAACTAGGTACTCTGTTGGAAGGTCCAGGGGCAAAGAGAGATGTTAAACCTTTTGTTTTACCTAAGCTTTCTTCATCTCATCAAGAGTCCATACAAAGGGCCAAAAAGTATGCCATGGAACAGAGTATTAAAAGTGTATTGGTGAAACAAACTATAGCCCATCAACATCAGGTATATTGTGTAACATAGATTAAAAAAACAGTTTTGATTACAATTTTTTATTATTTGAAATTGGGGCAGGAAAATATTGGTCACTGTTATATTTTGACCAAGATCCATTTGATATTAACCCTAGTAAAAGAATTACTTTAAAGTGAAAAATATACTCCTACTCTAGGAGCGATGCAAACACCTTGTCTGTTTATTCATCCACAAAGTATTTTCATCACATTTCTCAGATACTATTTAACTGATTTACTAAACTTTGTTAGCAGCTTGGAAGTGATGAGTTGTAACATAAACTTATCAGATATACCAGGATTACAATTGTGTATGCCAGACACTCGTTTCGCCTACAAAAGACTCGTCAGTGACGCTCGAATCAAACAAGATAAAAAGGCCAAATAAAGTATGACGTATATAAACACCTTAAGGATCTGACAGATACCTACTTTCTGACTACACTTTGAATTTTTCAATGTGTTGAATGAACATATTTTTTCATCACATACTTTTCCTATACAACTGGACATAATGACTACATATTTGGTCAACAGCTCTACTGTGATGAGTTGTAAAGTATGTGCATTTTTAGATCAGACACCTACTTCCTGTTTTTTGATACTACAACTTTTTTCAGTTTTAATTTTAAAGTAATTGTTTTACTAGGGTTAATATTAATTACAAGTGGTTGTGTTTGAAAGTAATGCCAGAATCCAAACTCATCTAAAATATACAGTGATTACAGTGAAAGTGTCTGCAAATCACTGTTTATTACCTTTTTTGTTTCTGTTCCAGTGCAGTCTAAGACTTATTTTTATAAGACCGCAAAAAATTTTTTGGGATCGTATAATGGTATGATGTCTGCATCGTCTACGTTGTCTGCGTCGTCTGTGTCATCGTCCGAAGACACATTGGTTTCCGGACAATATCTTTAGTTTAAGTGAATGGATCTCCATGAAATTTTTTAAGAAGCTTCCATACCACAAAAGGAAGGTTGGGATTGATTTTGGGGATGATGGTCCCAACCATTTAGGAACTAGGGGCCCAAAAGGGGCCAAAAACAAGCATTTTTCTAGTTTCAGGATATTAACTTGTGTATAAGTATTTCGATTGCTCTGAAATTGTACCACAATGTTTCATACCACAAGTAGAAGGTTGTGCTTCATTTAAGGGGTTATGGGGCCAACAGTTTAGGAATTAAGGGCCAAAAAGGGGCCAAAAACAACAATTTTTGTAGTTTCCGGACAATAACTTGTGTGTAAGTGTATGGATCTCTCTGACATTGTACCACAAGGTTCCATATCACAAAGGGAAGGCTGGGATTGAGATTGGGGATAATTGCCCCAAACTTGTAGGAATTAGGGGCCAAAAAAGGGCAAAAAAAGAAGCATTTTTCTAGTTTCCAGACAATAACTTGTGTTTAAGTGTATGGATCTCTGAAATTGTACTACAAGGTTGCATACTACAAAGGGAAGGATGGGATTGAGTCTTGGGGTAATTGCCCCAAGGGGGTTTCCAAAAGCTTTTTTTTGGGGGGGGGGGATTTTTTTTCCAATTTTTTAAAGGAATTTATATTTTTTTTCAAAAATTTTCAAATTTTCAAATTTTTGAAAAGTTTAAAGAAGAAATCTTCAATTGCGCAGTATTGGGCAATAGATTTGTAAGATCTTTGACCACATTTATTTTGTGTCAGAAACCTTTATTATGTCAAAAATTTGATCACAATCAAAATTCAGACAGTATCAAGCTTGAATATTGTATCCAAATTTGCCCCAACTGTTCAGGGTTGGACCACTGCGTTCGTATTAGGCTGCGCTCAGCAAAGCATTTTATTTTCCAACAGCCAGGGAAACATCTTTTGGGAATTTTGTTAATATATTAATTAACTGGCATTTGTGGTCAGACTCACATGGTTAAAAAGAAGACTGCAGTTTAAAGAAAAATAAAAAATATTATATGCAGATTCCCTGATTTCTTTTTCTTGTTGAATGTGGAATGCCAACTGCTTCTATAAAACTTGACTGGACAAAGATATTTTTCATTCATTTCTGATCTGGTAGCTACATACACTTGCAAATATAATAGTTGGGCTGAAAATCAATCTACTTGCTGTGACATTATGATAGCTGTAGATTTTTTGTCGAGCCTTCGACTTTTGTCGAAAAAGCGAGACATAGCGATCCTACATTCCGTCGGCGTCGTCGTCATCGGCGGCGTCCACAAATATTCACTCTGTGGTTAAAGTTTTTGAAATTTTAATAACTTTCTTAACCTATACTGGATTTCTACCAAACTTGGACAGAAGCTTGTTTATCATCATAAGATAGTATCCAGAATTAAATTTTGTTAAAAAAAAAAATCCTGTTTTTCCGTATTTTACTTATAAATGGACTTAGTTTTTCTGCCAGGAAACATTACATTCACTCTGTGGTTAAAGTTTTAAAATTTTAATAACTTTCTTAAACTAGTCTGGATTTCTACCAAACTTGGACAGAAGCTTGTTTATGATCATAAGATAGTATCCAGAAGTAAATTTGTAAAAACAAATTTCCATTTTTCCTTATAAATGGACTTAGTTTTTTGCCAACTTATAAATGGACTTAGTTTTTAGCTGCCAGTCAACATTACATGAAATTTTACACTCTGGGATGGTTAAAGTTTTAGGGGGCCAAAAGGGCAAAAATAAGCATTTTGTAACTTCCAGACATAACTTGTGTGTTAGTCTATGGATCTCTGACATTGTACCACAAGGTTCCATATCACAAAGGGAATGCTGGGATTGATTTTGGGGTAATTGCCTCAAAATTTTAGGAATTAGGGGCCAAAAAGGTGCAAAAACAAGGATTTTTCTAGTTTCATGACAATAACTTGTGTGTAAGTGTATGGATCTTTCTGAAATTGTACTACAAGGTTCCATATCACAAAGGAAAGCTGGAATTGAGTTTGGGGTAATTGCCTGAAACGTTTAGGAATTAGGGGCCAAAAGGGCCAAAATAAGCATTTTCTAGTTTCCAGACAATAACTTGTGTTCAAGTGTATGGATCTCTGAAATTGTACTGCAAGGTACCATACCTCAAAGGGAAGGCTTGGATTGAGTTTGGGGTGATGAATCATAAGGGGTTCAAAAATTTGGGGGCTGGGTTTTCTTTTTTTCCTTTTTTTCTTTAAAATTTTCCATTTTAAGTTGGTTATTTCTGATTTATATTGAAAAGCAAATAATAATGATATGGCAGGAGATACACACCTAACAGGATGTGTAAATTATTATATAATAAGTATTGTGCAATAGCAAGAAATTTTCAATTGCACAGTATTGCGCAATAGCAAGAAATCTTCAATTGCACAGTATTGTGCAATAGCAAGAAATATCCAATAGCACAATATTGCGCAAAAGCAAGAAATTGTCAATTGTACAGTATTGCGCAATAGCAAGAATATTCAATTGCACAGTATTGTGCAAAAGAAGATACTTTGTATAAATTGCTTATTTCTTAACCAATTTCAATGGGGTTTTATTCACGAACTCTTGGGGTTCTTTAATATGCTGAATCTAATCGTGTATTAAGTTTTTGGATTTTGGGCCCTGCTTTTAAATTGGTCCACATTGAGGTCCAAAGGGTCCAAAATTAAACTTTGTTTGATTTCATCAAAATTGAATTATTGGGGTTCTTTGATATGCCGAATCTAACCGTGTATTTAGATTCTTAATTTTTGGTCCCGTTTTCAAATTGGTCTACATTAAAGTCCAAAGGGTCCAAAATTAAACTTAGTTTGATTTTAACAAAATTGAATTCTTAGGGTTCTTTGATATGCTGAATCTAAACATGTATTTAGATTTTGATTATGGGCCCAGTTTTCAAGTTGGTCCAAATCGGGTCCAAAATTAAACTTTGTTTGATTTCAACAAAAATTGAATATATGGGGTTCTTTGATATGCTGAATCTAACCATGTATTTAGATTTTTGATTTTGGGTCCCGTTATCAATTTTTTCCACATTGAGGTCAAAAGGGTCCAAAATTAAACTTTGTTTGATTTCATCAAAATTGAATTATTGGGGTTCTTTGATATGTCGAATCTAACCGTGTATTTAGATTCTTAATTTTGGTCCCGTTTTCAAATTGGTCTACATTAAGGTCCAAAGGGTCCAAAATTAAACTTAGTTTGATTTTAACAAAATTGAATTCTTAGGGTTCTTTGATATGCTGAATCTAAACATGTATTTAGATTTTTGATTATGGGCCCAGTTTTCAAGTTGGTCCAAATCGGGTCCAAAATTTAACTTTGTTTGATTTCAACAAAATTGAATATATGGGGTTCTTTGATATGCTGAATCTAACCATGTATTTAGATTTTTGATTTTGGGCCCCATTATCAACTTTGTCCACATTGAGGTCAAAAGGGTCCAAAATTAAACTTTGTTTGATTTCATCAAAATTGAACTCTTGGGGTTCTTTGATATGCTGAATCTAACCATGTATTTAGATTTTGGATATTGGACCATAATAGGTGAATGTCCAATTTAAAATTTTAAGTTCTTAGACCACATTCATTCTGTGTCAGAAACCTATGCTGTGTCAAATATTTAATCACAATCCAAATTCAGAGCTGTATCAAGCTTGAATGTTGTGTCCATACTTGCCCCAACTATTCAGGGTTCGACCTCTGCGGTCGTATCAAGCTGCGCCCTGCGGAGCATTTTATTATAATTATAATAACTTTCTAAACTATCCTGGATTTGTACCAAACTTGGTCAGAAGCTTGTTTATGATCAAAAGCTAGTATCTAGAAGGAAATTTTGTTAAAATTTTGTACCTGTTTATCTGTATTTTACTTATAAATGGACTTAGTTTTTCTTCCAGTTAACATTACATACAGTCTGCAGTTAAAGATTTAAAACATTTATTAGATTAATAAACTATCCTGGATTTTTACCAAACTTGGACAGAAGCTTCTTACAATCAAAAGATTGTATCGAAAGGAATATTGTTATTATTTTTTTTCCTCATTTTTGTTGAGCCTGCGATTAACAGCAAAAGTAGGCGAGACACTGGGTTCCGCGGAACCCTTACGAATTTTTCTTCGTTTAATGTCCAAGAAAAGGAGGGAGGATTAAGTTAACATTAGATCTATTTGGAAATAGTCTAGACAGCTGAATCTAATGCCATTATCTTTTTCTATCTTTTTAGCAAATGCAGAATTTTCAGAATACAGTCCAGAGACAGCAAGCACTGGCACTAATGTGTAGGTGAGTATAAATTGTTCCATTAGAAAGGCATGAAAGAAAAATATATGATAGTTAGAAATTCACAAAACTAGGAATTCATTACTCTAATGAAATCCAATATTTGATATATGAACACTTTTCAACTTCAATATTTGACTATCTTAATAAAGAAAATTGATTTTTACCTGGCTGAGGGAATTCCTGTATAAATATAAAAATAAGAAGATGTGATATGACTGCCAATGAGACAACTCTTATGAAAACTAGCATCCTGATTTATGAACAAAACAATAAATGAAAAGCAAATATGATACACAGCAACAAAGGACAACTACTGAATTACAGGATCCTGACTTAAGACATGAACATACAGAATGTGGTGGGGTTAAACATGTTTGCTGGTGCCAAATCATTCCAACAGCATGAGCACGGGGACACATTCTAATGCATCCACACAGCATGAGCACGGGGACACATTCTAATGCATCCACACCGCATGAGCACGGGGACACATTCTAATGCATCCATACACCATGAGCACGGGGACACATTCTAATGCATCCACACAGCATGAGCACGGGGACACATTCTAATGCATCCACACAGCATGAGCACGGGGACACATTCTAATGCATCCACACAGCATGAGCACGGGGACACATTCTAATGCATCCATACACCATGAGCACGGGGACACATTCTAATGCATCCACACAGCATGAGCACGGGGACACATTCTAATGCATCCACACAGCATGAGCACGGGGACACATTCTAATGCATCCACACAGCATGAGCACGGGGACACATTCTAATGCATCCACACAGCATGAGCACGGGGACACATTCTAATGCATCCATACACCATGAGCACGGGACACATTCTAATGCATCCACACAGCATGAGCACGGGGACACATTCTAATGCATCCATACACCATGAGCACGGGGACACATTCTAATGCATCCATACACCATGAGCACGGGGACACATTCTAATGCATCCACACAGCATGAGCAACAAACCATGTATTCAATATAAAAATAAGAAGATGTGGTATGATTGCCAATGAGACAGCTCTCCACCAGCCAAATACCAGTCTATGTTATAACACACAAAGGCAGCAAACATGTACTTACTGCTTTAAGTATAAAGCTACCTTTGAGCCATTCAGCTCTGATTTTGAAATTAATGATAAGATATTTTATTATGTTTTTCAGAATATATGTAGGAAGTATTAACTTTGAAATTAAAGAAGACACCATAAAGCAGGCATTCCTACCATTTGGTCCCATCAAATCAGTTAATTTGTCATGGGATCCATTAACAAACAAACACAAAGGTTTTGCCTTCATAGAATACGACATACCAGAAGCAGCACAGTTATCTTTAGAACAGATGAATGGTGTGATGATAGGAGGAAGGAATATTAAGGTATAAAGTCATTTTTTGTTAACAAAGTTGCATACCCACATACATAAAAGCAGATGTGGGTATATGTCAAAAGACAGTAACCCAGTAAAAAAATCAAGATATTTTTTGGTACTATTTTGCACTATAAACGTGTCTATATAATATATATGGATATCAAATTCAAATTCTACAGACAAAGCTAAACAATACGAGACTGAAAATTGTCCTATGGCATTGTATTATTGAATATTCAATTAAAGCTACTTTTTAGTCCCCTACCGACAAAGTCAAAGGGGACTTTAGGTTTGCACTCTGTCCGTCTGTCCATCCGTCAGTCTGGCAACTCAGCTTTCCACACTTTTTTCTTCGTTCTTGAAGATATTGATTTGATATTTGGTATATAGTTTTATCATGACAAGTTATAGATCAAGTTCGAATTTTGTTCCGGTCTGATGATTTAGTCCAGAGTTATGGTCCATAAAAAAAACTCCATAACTAATGTTAGAGTACTATGTTAAACCATATAATCTCTACAAAGGGAGATAACTCATTTTTAAAAACAATCTTTGGTAAATTGTTAGAGGAATTTTGTGGCAGGTTTATATGTTATTTTGTATAAACTAATTTTTGAATGCTACATGTATATATATATATATATTTATTAAGTGAAATCCTTTAATTAGATAATAATCTATTTTTATTAAGGTATATATTTAATTACATTACATTGTGTAGATAAAAGTTGTTGACATTTTATAGATAAGTTACAAATCTATATTAGTTTGTGACAAATGAAGAAAAATATCTGGAACTATTAATTATATTGGATTATAATTTGAAAATAGATATACATTGTATTACATCATATCTAGTTTTAGAGAACTATGAATCATATCTAATGTGAGAGTGTTATAGGTTTTCCACACTTTTTTTATCATGCTTGAAGATATTGTTTGACAATTGGTATATAGTTTTATCATGACAAGTTACAGATCAAGTTCAAATTTTTGTTTTAGTCTGATAATTTTGTGCAGAGTTATGGTCCTTAGACTTGCAAAAAATTAACTCGTATATTCAGTTTTCCACACTGTTTTTAGTTATGCTTGAAGATATTGACTTGATATTTTCTTTTTGTTTACACCATGACAAGTTATAGAACAAGTTAGCATTTTGTTCCAGTATAATGAATTTTTACCTGGTAAGGGACTATGTTTTGCCATGCAATACTCTAAGAATGCTTGTTCTATATGATAATTCAAAATTGTTATTTCCTGTTGTTTTGTTTAGTTTTGTTTATCTTTTAACACAATTATAATATTTCCTTGGGTAAAATTTTCTTCATGGTCAGTCACAAGGGAAACAGTTCTGTTAAATTACTAAATTAAGCAATGGGAAACTTGCAATACAAACTACACCGTCAGTTCACATGTGTTAAATGTTTACAGAAGAATGTCATATAGCCTTTTAAATTTTTTCAGGTGGGAAGACCAAGTAATATGCCTCAGGCACAACCCATTATTGAACAGCTAGCAGAAGAAGCCAAAAATTATAACAGAATTTACATAGCTTCAATACATCAAGACTTAACGGAAGATGATATCAAAAGGTATAAACTAGAGACTGCATTTAAAGGAAGATTTTAAAAACAAGCTTCAAAGTTGAATTTCAAATGAGATTGATTTTTTTATGGAACAGTTTCCTACAGTATCTATACCTAAAGTGGACTGTCAAATAATGTTTATGGGTTAGAAATAAACTGTAAGCAGATTAACAAAAATCTTTGTTTATAAGTAATGTTTATAATAGCAAAAATGTAAATGTTACTCTTCCCAAGGCAACATATTTGAAAGTTTTAATAATTTGTAACATTTTTTTTTCTCGTACAAATCTGTAAATAGTTATCTCCCTTACAATGACTTTGTCATTGCAATCTGATCTTTAGACTATTATTGAATTCCTGAAATGAAGCGGTTTCTAATTAAAAATTTCTGTGATAATAATGTGTTAGGACTGTTTGAGATATAATTGTAGAGTTAGGGCTTAGAATAATATTATTCTATGTCTCCCCTAATCTTATGTCAGGTCTGACATGTTACTTTAATATTTGACCTAAAGATGCAACTATTTTATTTCAGCCAGGTAGATTGTCCTTGAAAGGAGTTTTTGGGGAAAGACGGCTTCAAGCCGTCAATCCCTATGTGGTTGACCAGACTGACATCCCTCACGTCATTCATTTTGTTTTTATAGTGTGGAAAACACCCAAAAATCTTACTGAGATTGATGAGAAGGAGACACACAAATGAATAGATTGACTTTAAACACTTTTAACACATTTCCTTCTGTTTCTCGCGAAATTATCGTATCTTCAGCTCTCCTTACACTATTTACGTTTCTTTTACAATCCGGAAAAATCAGAATGACGAGATATTCTAAATATATCCAACCTACATTATAGTGACGTCATTGTTGGAATGCCACACTAGTCACTACGTAGAAGCAGGGATATCCTTTACTGATTATTTAAATCATTCTCAGAGTTCGTGTACTAATTTAAAATTGGTATTTGTTCAATTTGAACATAATTGTGTTTGCTGTAAATGTTTCAAACATCAACAGGCAATGCTTTACAGTAAACAATGGCCGTGGGGACACATGAGATTGGGAGAGAAACGACAGTTTTCATTTTTCTGTAAAATTCTGTTTTGAGAATCTTCCTCCAATACAGGAGCACCTCAATTGATGAGTAATAATCCACTAAAATAAAAGTTAATGTATCAGAGCACTTAAAATGTGACATTTAGTATATGATTAATAGTCTTCCATTAAAAAATAATTAAAAATGTTGCATTTTGTAGTTTAAACCTATTTATTCATGAAATTTACAAATATATCAAAATGTAGGATCTGAAACAAGCTTCACACAGTTTACATCAATCATATTGGTTTTATTAGTACCTGTATCCCAGTAATGAGAGTTGTAACTGGGAACTTTATCAATGGAAATTTAAAACTGAATAGATTTTCAGTCCTCACTTTCTTGAGAAAAAAATTAAAATCTTAGAGTACTGTCACAAAAATGGAAAATGGCCCTAGCCTGCAGTTTAGTGGTACACAATTAAAATTTCAAAAATATTGTAGTAGTTGTTAAATGATAGAATTCAGTTGAATTTTCGATAATTAACTTTCAACTTTAATCAAATGTTTTGATTTAGAAGATGCAGATCTCTTCCATTGGTCCAAATTGAATCCTTAACTAAGGAAACGAAATTACATTACACAACAATTGATTTCAATATTATCAACCTTTCTACATATTCTAGGTGTTCTTTTTTCATTCTTTATATGAAGACTATCAAAGATACCCCAAAAAAAAAAAAAAAGAAACAATGGCGTCTTTCCCTCAGAGCTCTTCAGCTCTTTGATTGAAGATTTATGAATAATTGACTTGATAAATAGATCTTAGTTAAATTCTTTATTATTTTATTTCAGTGTGTTTGAAGCATTTGGAAACATTTTAACTTGTGAAATATGTAAAGATCCAACCAAGCCAGGAAAACACAAGTATGTACAGTTGCTATATAATGCTATTGGGGTATAATCTTTTTTATGTTAAGAGGAATAATGCAGGAATATTTGAGCTCAGTATATGAGTATGTTTGAACATTAAAATTCTGCATATAAAACAATCCTGTTTACAATTTTTTGATAAATTTATCTCAGACTGCCTTGGTGGTCCCTTGTTATCATGCTTGCCTCATTGTCGTATGTGGGAGGTTGTGGGTTGGATGCCTGAACTTGAAAGTCGTAAAATTTTTCAATGCAAAATCACGTGCAGTTTTTGCATCGCCTCTATAGCAAGTTTAGTGTTGACTGTATTTTTTGTTCATAAGTAATTTTTAAACGAGTTTATGAAGGAAAATATCGTTTATTAATTTGGTGATGTACAGCGGGCGGCTGACAAACAGTGTCAGTACATTAATTTGAAAACGCTTTGATGAAATCTTTTCAAAATTATATATGTTGTTTCCTTTGACAAAATGAAGGTCAAGTTCAATTTTTCCGGTTTTAGCTTTTATCATTGCTGAGTTGTAGACCTTTAACATGTTTAAGTAGTGAAAAGTGATACTTAGAGCGCTGTCTGTGCAATAACTTGAAAACACTTTGACGAAATCTTTTCAAATTTAGATATGTTGTTTCCTGTGACTAAATGGAGGTCAAGTTCGATTTTCACAATTTTAGCTTTTATCTTTGTTGAGTTGTAGACCTTAAAGGGCAAAAAGTGATACTTATATTGATTTGACCTTTCCATTTCTGAACCCTACAAAAATTCATTTATTTTTTTTACTTGATCCTGTTTGGGGGTCCAGATTGCAAATATCATTTTCATGCAGGAAAATCAGGTTTGCTGTCAAGCTGACAGCCTCTTAATGGGGATACTAAAAAAAATTTATTTAAAAAATTTTGTGCAACAATCTAAATGAAATAGATTTTTAGATCAATTTTAGTCTTTTTAGATGAAACACACATTCAAACTTGTGATTAACTGACAACACAAAGTTTTTATCACAAAAATGTAAACATATAAGTAAGAAGGTTTGATTTTTTCAGAGAATACGGTTTTATTGAATATGATTCGTCCCAGGCAGCACAAGATGCAGTAGCTTCCATGAATTTGTTTGATCTTGGTGGACAGTATTTAAGAGTTGGCAAGGTAAGTTTTTATGAAATGTCCTTTTCTGGAAACATTTGTTATCTGTAAAAACACTTTGAAATTTTCAATCATATGCAACAAAATTTTTTTGTGAAATCAATTTTTAATCTTCTAATTTTTTGTATTTGTTGAAAAATAACGGTATGTGTATTCATTGATTTTAAAAATTTGTTGTTGCAAAAAATATGCGTTTAGTGGAATATGAAAATTCATAGTTTTTATTGACCACTGAATCAGCTAAGATGGTACTGAAGGAATAAAAGTACATTCATTTATAACCTACAAACACATTAATGCATCTCTGAGACACATTCCATATGTCCAAATTCTTAACTTTCATTTCTGATTTGTAAGAATAATAACTATTTTGTTTAAAAAGAAATAGTTGAAGGAATTTCCATTTAATAGTTCCAAAATTGAAATTATTATTCTTCTATTGTATATATTCCATCTGATAATTAACCATTATATTTTACCCTTATATATTTATAGGGAATTTTTGTCCCTAACGCTCATCTTGAAATGTTGTAAGAATTTTTCACATGATTGAAAACAACAACCTTTCTATCCTTTTAACATATGATTATCCCTTCATAAAACAATTTTCATTTCCTTGGTTTCAATGCAAAAACCTTTCCGACCAGGTGATGTCACATCAGGCTGATATTAGTTATCAGCCTGGGTGTGCATTTATGGCTAGTTTACTTCCGCTTTTTACACATTTGCAAATTCTGTCATATTAATGCTAAGTATATGATAAGTTATTGTTAACATTTAATATTTAATTTACAGGCCATAACACCACCAGATGCATTACAACCTACAGCAGGACCCAGCACATTGCCAACGGCAGCTGCAGTGGCTGCTGCTGCTGTGACCGCTAAAATTACTGCTATGGATGTCCAACAACAGATATCAGGCTTTGTAAGTAGCTTAAAACTATAGATTTTTGGGTTGACAGATGACAGGCTTTGTAAGTAGCTTAAAACTAGATTTTTGTGCGACAGATGACAGGCTTTGTAAGTGGTTTAAAACTAGATTTTTGTGCAACAGATGACAGGCTTTGTACAGTCAGGGATATAACTCTATAGGGTTATTACAGAAAAATAACATACATTTGTTTATTGTGGAATAAAAATCAAAGAACTGTGATAACATATGTATGTTACATGTTTCAAAAGGACAATATACATCATGAGTTTAGTTAAAATGTATACAAGTTCTATTGATATTACTATTGTCTTTATGTATACTTAACTATAGAAAGATATAACAGTTCATAGTTTGCCAATTTTGCATAGTACACCTATGTTATTACAGAAAAAGTATGCCTGTAAATAACTTAAGGGTGTTATCACAGCTTCTCTTTATCACTCCAAAGCATTTGCTCAGACATACATCATGCTTAATTACAATGTATATTAATTCATTGTAAGAAATAATGACCAGAGTATGTGATGAGGTTCTGCGCAAGCTTCCCAGTAATTCCTAAGTGTTTCATATAATAAGTTACATTCTTTTAATAACTCAGCCTTGTTATTACAGCTAAGATTATCCCTTAAAAGCCTTGTCTCATTGATTTACCATGGTTAATCAACAATGTATTAATTTAATTAAAAAATTAGTTATCAAGGCTATGCATTTAGTTTCTGCGCAAAGTCTCAAGAGTTCCCTAGAGCCCACTATAAATTAAAATATTTTTGATCTATTTTACAAATAACAAACATATGTTATTACAGATTTAGAAAATTTAGGAATAAAGAGTAGACAACTCATGAAAGTATCTGTAATAACACATGCAAGTTATTTTCTGAAATAACCCTATAGAGTTATATCTCTGACTGTTGTAAGTGGTTTAAAACTAGATTTTTGTGCAACAGATGACAGGCTTTGTAAGTGGTTTAAAACTAGATTTTTGTGCAACACATGACAGGCTTTGTAAGTGGTTTAAACAAGGTCTACCGGTATTTACCAGCCCGGACAATACTCCTCAAGTGGTCAATACTGGCAAATACTGGTCGATTGAAATTTTCATGGTAGTTTTCACTATTTATTGAAGTAAAATAATGATAAAAAGTAAGATATACATGTATTTAAACTTTTATCTTTTAGCATGTTTCAGCTGATATAAATGAATGGATTTGCTATGTTTTATTCATTTTTATACGACCGCAAAATTTTTGCGGTCGTATATTGGTATGATGTTGGCGTCGTCGTCGACTTCCAAATACACATTGGTTTTCGCACTCTAACTTTCATTTAAGTGAATGAATCTCTAAGAAATTTTACCATAAGGTTCAATACCACAAAAGGAAGGTTGGGATTGATTTTGGGGTTATTGTACCAACAGTTAAGGAATAAGGGGCCAAAAAGATGCCAAAAATAAGCATTTTTGTAACTTCCAGACATAACTTGTGTTTTAGTGTATGGATCTCTCTGACATTGTACCACAAGGTTCCATATCACAAAGGGAATGCTGGGATTGATGTTGGGGGTAATTGCCTCCAAATTTTAGGAATTAGGGGCCAAAAAAGGGGCAAAAGAAAGCATTTTTCTAGTTTCATGACAATAACTTGTGTGTAAGTATATGGATCTTTCTGAAATTGTACTACAAGGTTCCATATCACAAAGGGAAAGCTGGAATTGAGTTTGGGGGTAATTGCCCAAAACTATTAGGAATAAGGGGCCAAAAAGGGGCCAAAAATAAGCATTTTTCTAGTTTCCAGACAATAACTTGTGTTCAAGTGTATGGATCTCTATGAAATTGTACTGCAAGGTACCATACCACACAGGGAAGGCTGGGATTGATTATTTTAGGAATTAGGGGCCAAAAAGGGGCAAAAAAACAAGCATTTTTCTAGTTTCAGGACAATAACTTGTGTGTAAGTGTATAGATCTTTATGAAATTGTACTACAAGGTTCCATATCACAAAGGGAAAGCTGGGTTTGAGTTTGGGGGTAATTGCCCTAAACGTTTAGGAATTTGGGGCCAAAAACAAGCATTTTTCTAGTTTCCGGACAATAACTTGTGTTCAAGTGTACGCATCTCTCTGAAATTGTACTGCAAGGTACCATACCACAAAGGGAAGGCTGGGATTGAGTTTGGGGGATGAATCATAAGGGGGTTCAAAAAATTTGAGGTGGGATTTGTTTTTCTTTTTTTTCTTTAAAATTTTCCATTTTAAATTGGTTATTTCTGATTTATATATAAAAGCAAATAATAATGATATGGTTTGAATAGGTAAATTAAAAATTTTTAAGTTCTTAGACCATATTCATTCTGTGTCAAATATTTAATCACAATCCAAATTCAGTGGTGTATCAAGCTTGAATGTTGTGTCCATACAGGCATACTTGCCCCAACTGTTCAGGGTTACCTCTGCGGTCGTATCAAGCTGCCCCAGCGGAGCATTTTATTAACACTTATACCTACTAATTTAGTCCTTATAAGTTATGATATTGCATATTTTAGATATATATAAAGAATTGACAAATTAATTATTACAACATTTTTCAATCAAGATATTTTTTATTGAAAATGCATTATTTTTACAGGTAAATAAAACTATAGGTAAATGAAGTTGCAGGTGTCTTATTACCTATCACCTGGCATTGCTAGGTGTGAAAATTTTAAATTACTAAAACAACAGCCCCCAATAAATGATGACAAAACATGGTTGAAAGTAATAAAAGTGATATTTGAAGACTGGCTTAAACAATAAAATATTTAATTCCCTGTCTATTATCTGTGGGCCAATAATAATCATCTTCATGCAGGAAATGGAAGGTATGAAGGACCTTTACTGTTAAGGCTTCTGTAATTTATGGTAATTTATAATGTAGTATAAATTTACCCTTTAACCCTTACATAATCAATTTTAACATACACATAGTACAACCACCTTGACCTTAAGCACCAAACTGAAACCTGAAGACCCTACTTGGAAGTTCTATACAGTATAAGAAAACATCAAAACCTGTGCAAATTGAAATGATTGCAATGCTATAGTCAGTGCAAAAGCCACCTGACAAGTTCCCTTGCCAGGGACGAAATATTTTTATCTTTTGTACTAATAAATTATTGTAAATTACTGTTTATTAAGAATTTACAATAAAAATAGAAATGAGAACATTTAAAATGACTTCAACACTTTCATTATTTCATAACTAAAGGTAATTGAACAGGTAGAGAGTGGTTTTTATAGTAATGTCCACTCAAAATTTCTATCGACCAGTATTTGCCAGTATTTCCTGGTATTTACCGCCAGCATGGTCAGTACTAGTATTCACGGCTTTTTTGCCAACCTTGGGTTTAAAACTAGATTTTTGTGCAACAGATGACAGGCTTTGTAAGTACAAAAATGTAGCTTAAAACTAGACTTTTGTGCAACAGATGACAGGCTTTGTAAGTGGTTTAAAACTAGATTTTTGGGTTGAGTTGACAGATGAAGTTTTATTGTTGCATTTTGTATAAGGTATTCAAATATAAATTTTTGAATTGCAACAAATGCTCAATAAGTGCTGGGGGCTATTCCAGGAAAAAATGTATTAAAGGGTTGGACACCACATGCTTTTTTTTTCTTGGGCTAATAGTGTTAAAAGCAAATACAATTCTGTCACAAATGGAAATAAAAATTATGGATGTTGGGGTATAAAAAAGTGGGAGAAATCCGTTTGCGCCAAAAATGCGTCCTTTTGCACCACAAATTTTTTTCTCCAATGCTACGTTTGCGCCACCTGTTTTAAAATTCCATAGTATCATTTGCACCAATTGAAAGAAAAATGACTTCCCTCCTCCTTTATCCGGGCTTGGGACCGGCAGTTTACACTGGCAGAGTTAAAGTCATTTTAAGTCATTTGATAGAATACTTTAAAACATAAAACTATGTACAGTCGGACAACATATATATTATATTAAAGGCTGGAATTTGTAACTCATTACACACACAAAGTCTCTGCGGCTGAGTTCTCCTTCTGCATATTTCTCATACTTTTGAATGGCAAATGTTTCCTTTTCTGAAACATGTCTACTTCTTACTGCTGCTGCATGGGTACTTCGCAATTTAATGTATGTAGTAGCTTGTAGCTTCACTATATTGTCCAAAAACACAAACATTGAAGGCTTGGATGCATAAAACAGTTCATTGTAATTCTTATGGAATGCCTCTGCTCCATTATTGGTACGTCTTGTGGTAGATGGGGTTTCAGCCCATACGGATGGTGGGAACAAAGCACTGTTATCGGTTTTTAAAGTAAAACCTTGTATATCAAAATCTGTACTTACCTGTCTGAAAAACATTTGCAATTACCCTTGGTAACCCTTTGCAATCGCTAACTTTTAAATTATCTCCTGTAACGATCTCCCGAATAGAAGATCACTTTACCTTCAGCGAAAATGGCTACAGCCTGATCGCATTTGGTGTTAAAGCAATCGTTAATATTCTAATAGGAAAATATAGACATCGAGTCAAATGGACATGATGGAAGACAAGTATAAGACCTGTGGTAAGTGTAGCTCGCAAATGAATGTGTTGGACACACATGAAGAATGCTACAGACATCGTATATGTCACAAGGCCTTTCCGTGCAATATTTGCAGGAATGGGATGACGATAAGCGATCGCTGGTCGACAAGATGTTAGAGAAAGCCAGGTCAAAGCTTTCTTTTGGTGGAAATGCCGTTAATCCTTCTGTGCAGGAGGCAGGCAAGAAACTTACATGTACGGCAAAGCTGAGTGAATTGGCGTCGCGGACAAGCATGACAAACAATCGAAAGTCCGAACTGATCATGGTGCAGATGGTCGTGAGACTCAAAGTACAGGAGTACATTACGAAGCAGTTGAATTTAATCAATTTATAGCTGACCAGGTACAAATGCAATTGAAAAGTTGTTGCCACAAGCACAAGGCTTTAATGCAAATGATGCATGTTCAGATACATTGAAAAATAAACATATGCATGCTTCCATTGACTCGAATTGTGAAATTTCTGAAAGTCAATCTTTTTCTAGGCCAAGGGCCCACTATAGTAAATTTATGCCATCTGATGATCAAATTTCTGTTGTTTCCCATGAAATCGAGGATGAAATAAGTATGGGTGGGTCAGCTATTTCTGACGAAAACAATAATGATGCTCACTCTCAGTCACAACCTTCTCATGATAAAGAATTTTCTCTATTTAGTGAAGGAGCACCAGGATCTACTGATCCAATTAAATGGAACAATTTTCTGCATAAATTAACAGCCAAATTGAAAATAAATTGTTCAGAGGAAACTGAAGTAGATTCAGTCAGAACTTCATATTTGCCTTCAAGACTAAATCCTAACAATTCAGATAAAGCAACTCATTTGAAATTACCTTTAGAGGGTACTACAATTGAAGTTTTCAAGAATGTTGAAAAGGAAGCTATGTCTGGTAGGCTTAAAATAGGTCAGTTCGCCTTAGAGATGATAAGGCTGTTATGGTGTCGAAAAAGATTTCACAGATTTTGTTCTCCATGAGGCTTGATGATAATATAGAGGAGGGTTTGTCTTCCACTATGGGCAATAAGAAAAAGGTTTTGTAGACCGTAAAAGTTTTCACACTCACTACCTTCCTTCCATAAGGAAATGGATGCTGAATTTAAAAAGTTGACAACTCAGCTAGGACATTGTTAAGAAGTGTTTCATATGGCTCTTTAATAGCAAGCTATATTGATGTTGCAGATTCAGAAGATGACAGGGTAGAAGCATGTTCAGCTTTAGTAGCTTGTTTCAAATCAATGGCAGATATGACTTCACGTATAATTGCTAATTCTGTAATAAACAGAAGGAAAATTTTCTTGAAAAATGTAGATTTCAGTAGCAAAGCCACATCAGCTAAATTGTTGAATTTACCTTTGAATGGCGCACAACTTTTTGGTGGTAAATATTTTGATACTTTGCATTCCTCTGCTGAAAATATAAGAGATGCTAAAGAAACACAAAACGTTTATCGTTCTTCATTTGTTCCTGGAGGGCCAAAATTTGATGAAGGATCTAGAAAAAGAAAGTATCAAGACTCTTCTAATGTAACCTATGTCAAACCTGCAAAAACTTCAAGATATGATAAGCAGGATTTTAATGACCGTCGTGGCACTGACACTTCGTCTAATTTTCGTGCCTTGCCAGCAAAACAAGGAGGAAAAGGATCTTTTTATGGAAAATTTCAAGAGATAAGCAATTATTTGTCTGCGGTAAGTCTCCAGGTAGGAGCTCGTTTGTTACATTACCACAGTCAGTGGGTTCAAATAACTCAAGACAAGTTAGTACTTCAGATAGTGAAGAACGGTTTAATTTTAGATTTTGTAAGTCTTCCAGCTTTTACAGGAGTAAAAGAGACAGTTGTACCCAGAGTAGGTGCAAAAAGGTCTTCTATATTAGAAGAGGTAAATTCTTTGTTAAAAACATGCTATAGAGCCTGTCCTGAAAAGTGCAGAAAATCAAGGTTATTACAGTACAATATTCATGGTACCAAAGCGACAAGGAGGTCTGAGACCAATTCTAAATTTAAAACCACTGAACCAGTTTGTCATACCTCATCACTTCAAAATGGAAACCCTCCGATCTATTCTAAAAAGTCTGAAAATTGGGGACTGGGCAGTAAAACTGGATTTGCAAGATGCATATTTCCATATCCCCATTCACAAGCATTACAGAAAGTTTCTCCGCTTCAGCATTTTGGGAAAAAAGTATCAGTACCGAGCTCTCCCGTTCGGTCTACGATCGGCTCCAAGGATTTTCACAAAAGTGATGGCAGTAGTAGGTGCATTTCTGCGAAAACAAATGATTCACATATTTATGTACCTGGACGATTGGATGTTAAAAAACAGCAGCAAAGTAAGGCTGACAAAACAATTACAGTACACTCAGGAATTGTTAAAAAATCTGGGTTTGATAATCAATGTAAAAAAATCTTGTTTAGTTCCGACTCAAATAATAGAGTATCTAGGAGCAGTGATTCACTTAAAAGAAGGTCTTGTTTTTCCGTCTCTAGAGATTCAAAATATAAGTCAGATGATTCAAATATTCCTAAATTCACAAACAGTAGAGGCACGTGTAATGTTGAGACTACTTGGTCTAATGGCTTCATGCATAGATTTAGTTCCATGGGCCCGACTGCACATGAGACCACTTCAGCTTTATCTTCTAGCTTGGTGGAGACCAGCTCTACACAGTTTAAATCATTTGATTCCACTGTATCAACCACTTCAGGAACATCTATTCTGGTGGCTAAACCAAGAAATTTTTCAAGGGAGTGTTATTAGAACAGGAATCTGCTCAGGTGACTCTTGTGACAGATGCGTCACAGTCGGGATGGGAGCTCATATAAACAATTATCAGATAGCAGGTGTTTGGCCACCTCAGTACAAAGTGAAACACATCAATTGGCTAGAACTCAAAGCTGTGCAGTTAGCACTGCAAACTTTTCTAATAAAAGTACAATTCAAAAGTGTGCTAGTGAGAACAGACAATGCAACTGTCGTCAGTTATCTGAACAAACAGGAGGTACCCGATCCCCAGACCTTTGTTACTTGGCATGGGATCTTTTGAAATGGTGCATAAATCACAATGTCAAAATCCAAGCCGTTCATATTCCGGGAAAAGAATATTATAGCAGATGCCCTGTCAAGGAGAATGACCATTCGTTTGACAGAATGGGCATTAAATATGACAATAGTGAATTTGTTGTTCCTTCAGCTAGGAACACCAGTAATAGATCTGTTTGCGACTTCAATGAACAAGAAGCTGCCAGTGTTTTGCTCTCCTTGGCGGAAGAAACAGCAGTGTCAATAGATGCACTGTCGATGAAATGGACAGGTCTATTTGCTTATGCCTTCCTCCACCGATAATTCTAAACAGAGTATTACAAAAATACAGAAAGAGGACTGTGTAATTTTACTGATAGCGCCAATGTGGCGAGACAGTCGTGGTACAGTCAACTTCTCAACCTGTTAATAGACTTTCCAATACAACTGCCTGTCCAACAAAATCTATTAAGTCAAAATGGAATTCATCATCCAAATCCAAGTGTTCTAAATCTTGTAGCTTGAAAGTGTCAAAAGATCATACACTGCAAAGGATTTTCACCAAAATTGCTTCAATTATTTCCAATGCACGAAAACAGTCTACACAGACAGTTTATAATGCAAGACTCAAGCTATTTGACAGCTGGTGTCAAGAACGGAGTATCAATCCCAGTACGTCAACTGTACCAGAAATAGCCAATTTCTTATGTTTTACATACTGTAAAGAATTGTAAGCCAAGCACTTTAGCTGGTTACAAGTCAGCAATAGCTTTAATACATTCATCTAAAGATAGAATTTCTATTAACATGGATTTGCGTAATTTAATTTAAGGATTGTACAACATTAATCCACCAATAAGGCAGTTGGCGCCAAATTGGGATTTGTCGTTGGTTTTGCTAGTGTTGACAAAGACACCTTTTGAACCACTAGAAGAAGCAGAATTGAAATATTTAACCTTGAAGACAGTTTTTCTTATGGCATTAGCTTCTGCTGCAAGAGTCAGTGAATTACACAGTTTCACTATTAATGACAAACATTTCAGAAAAGAGCAAAGAGGTATACGGTTGTTGCCTAATATGCAATTTCTTGCTAAAACTCAAACTTTAAATAAACCGTGGGAACCAGTATTCATTCCCAAATTTGAAAACTATGCTACAGATCCAAACGATTTACTGCTGTGCCTTGTAGAGCACTACTAGCTTATATTAAAAGAACTGAAATTTTGCGCAAATCACAAAGACTCTTTATAACATATCAAAGAATCATCATGTAGAGGCTTCTAAGAATTCCATTGCACGATGGATTGTGGACACAGTTAAATATGCATATGACCATGCAAATACAGACACACTACAGTTTGTAAGAGCTCATGATACAAGAAAGCTCTCAACTTCTTGGGCATTATTCAATGGACTTTCCTCTCAGGAAATTTTAAAAGCAGCTCATTGGTCAAATGAGACAACATTCACTTCATATTATTTGAAGGATGTACCAGATTTGGAATCTCGGTTGGCAAAAGCTGCAATTTTGCATACGGCTAACAGAAAACAGAAGAAGTATTAAGGTAGATATTTTTATTTACTAGTTACTTTCTTCCTCTTACCCACCACCTTTGGGTCTATGCTGCAAATTCTTTGCAAATGTTTTCAGACAGGTAAGTACAGATTTTGATATAAACTATGGTTTTTAAAGTAAAACCTTGTTTATGATAAATCTGTACTTACCTGTCTGACCCTACCCACCTCCCACCTGAGGAAGTTAATTTTATATAATGTATAGTTATTTCCGCCTCAGGTAAAGTGATCTTCTATTCGGGAGATCGTTAAAGGAGATAATTTAAAAGTTAGCGATTGCAAAGGGTTACCAAGGGTAATTGCAAATGTTTTTCAGACAGGTAAGTACAGATTTATCATAAACAAGGTTTTACTTTAAAAACCATAGTTATCAACATATGTGGCTAAAACATAATCAGCAAAAGCTTCTATTTTCTTCTCTTTTGGCATATCTTGTATTAAATCTTCAGCAAAGCAATCACCTTCTTCATCTGGATTCAGAAAGGCAAATCCAAAAAAATGGTGTAACCACTTGCTACCATAACTGCCAATTTTTTTGTATATTTTTGCTAGTCCGAGCTTTTGTATTTTACGACACCATGCTTGACCAAGATGAAAACGACATACCTTGATGATAATGTCTGGGAAAAACTCTTTTAACGACAACATGCATTCTATCTTCAAAATCTACATGCATTGTTGCAAAATTTATTGAAGATTAAACCTTTCACAACATTCTTTAAGTAAAGAAAACATTTTTCTATAGCAATCTCCTGATTTAGAAGGCAAAAGGCAATATACCAGTGGAATATAGTGTCCATTCCTGAATCCATGTATTGTATACAATTGTTGGAAATACTTCAGACAACACTTAAATGTTCCATCAGCAAATACATCCTCTGTCTGCAAACAAAGAAATTTCAAGTAAGCTTCACAACCAAGAATAACAATGCCACTTCCAATATCATTTATTAAAACAAACTCGTCTTCCTTATTTGTGATGACTCCAATTTTACTTAAAATTTCTTGAAATTCTACTGAACTTTTTGGTTGGGCAGGGTACAGTTTTCTTCTCTTTCTGTACATGGACTGTCTAATGCATTTTAAGTCATTTCTCTCCAGATGTTCCTCTTCATGGTGAAATACCTCCCAACATATGATCTTTGATGGTCTCTCGAATATATTTTCTGTAGCTTTTCTTTTGCATACCGTGTGTAGTATTTGCCGCTCTAACTTTTGTGGGTCTGTCTCGTGTATATGTGCAAGATTTCCACTCAAAACAGCTATACATTGCTCATCAGTGTAAGTTGTAGCACTGCAGTTTTTGGTAGTACGTTGACATTTTATTTCTCCACTTTTTTTATGCCCTGCTGTAGCGGTGGGGGGCATTAAGTTTTACCCTTGTTCGTCTGTCCGTCCGTACGTCCCAAAGTTGGTTTCCGTTCTCTAACTTTAGTTTGCCTCAACCAAATGTAATGAAACTTATACACAATGCTTATTACCACAAAACACAGATCAAGTTTGAATTTTGGTAGTGTCACCTTAACTGTTCTAGAGTTATGCCCCTTTACAAATGGAAAAATTGCCGAATTTTTTCGTTTCCATTTTCTAATAAAGTTAGCCTCAATCAAATGTTATGAAACTTATACACAATGCTTATAACTACAAAATACAGATCAAGTTTGAATTTTGGTGGTGTCACTTTTACTGTTCTAGAGTTATGCCCCTGTACAAATGGAAAAATTGCTGAATTTTTCATTTCTGTTCTCTAACTTAAGTTTGCCTCATAGAAATTATACACAATACTTATTACCACAAAACTAAGACCAAGTAACAATTTGGCTAGTGTCACTTTTACAGTTCTTCAGTTATGTCCCTTTATAACTTTATATGATATGCAAGCAGGGGCACCATCTGTGTCCCATGGACACATTCCCCATTTATTTTATAAAAGCCTGACGGAATTTACGGCCACCTAAAACAACAACTGGCTTCCCTCGATTCGATTCTAATTTCTTAATAGTTATATCCATGTTGTCCAAGCAAAGACTTCTCTCAAACTGATTTTTATGCCCCCGCCGTAGCGGAGGGGGGGGCATTAAGGTTTACCCTTGTCCGTCTGTCCATACGTTTGTACGTCCCAAAATTGGTTTCCGTTCTCTAACTTGAGTTTGCATCAACCAAATGTTATGAAACTTATACACAATGCTTATTACCACACAACACAGATCAAGTTTGAATTTTGGTAGCATCACTCTAACCGTGCTAGAGTTATGCCCCTTTATAAATGGAAAAATTGCAAAATTTTTAGTTTCCGTTCTCTAACTTAAGTTTGCCTCAATCAAATGTTATGAAACTTATACACAATGCTTATCACCACAAAATACAGATCAAGTTTGAATTTTGGTGGGGTCACTTCAACCATTCTGGAGTTATGCCCCTTTATAAATCGAAAAATTGCAAAATTTTTAGTTTCCGTTCTCTAACTTAAGTTTGCCTCAATCAAATGTTATGAAACTTATACACAACGCTTATTACCACAAAACACAGATCAAGTTTGAATTTTGGTGGTGTCACTTTAACCGTTCTAGAGTTATGCCCCTGTATAAATAGAAAAATTGCAAAATTTTTAGTTTCCGTTCTCTAACTTAAGTTTGCCGCAATCAAATGTTATGAAACTTATACACAATGCTTATCACCACAAAATACAGAACAAGTTTGAATTTTGGTGGGGTTACTTTAACCATTCTGGAGTTATGCCCCTTTATAAATGGGAAAAAAAAATGCTAAATTTTTAGTTTCTGTTCTCTTACTTAAGTTGCCTCAACCAAATGTTATGAAACTTATACACAATGCTTATAACAACAAAACACAGATCAAGTTGAATTTTTGGTGGCGTCACTTTAACCATTATTGAGTTATGCCCCTTTATAAATCGAAAAATATGCAAAATTTTTAGTTTTACGTTCTCTAACTTAAATTTGCCCCAACCAAACATCAAACCTATACACAATACTTATCACCACAAAACTCAGATCAAGTACAAATTTGGGTAGCGTCACTTTAATCGTTCTGGAGTTATGTCCCTTTATTATGTTGTATGCAAGCGGGGGCATCATCTGTGTCCATGGGGACACATTCTCCATTTCCTTTATATCCTTTACTGAACACTTTTTATAATTAGTGTTCACCTGTTGGTTTATATACATACCTTTAGTATAGTGTAAATCCTTTTGTTTATACTCTCCTTTTACCACTCAGAATAACGATTATTTCACGAATGATACTTTATAAGCCAAAAATAAGAATAAATATATATTAATCATTAATACGTATGATAAATATGTGTACAGGTAAATTAGGCAATTGAGTTCGAATATGAGTTCATAATTTGAAGAAAAAATTTGGTGCAAATTACATAAAAACAGTTTGAAGAACAAAATTTGTTACCCTGCATTTTCCCCTGGAATAGCCCTGAGGTAATGAACAATTACCCATGAATTTGATCAAAATACAGGTGTTATATCTAAATACCATCATATGTTGAAAAAGAAAATTTATACTTAAGCAAATAAAACCTTAAAAAGGAAAATAGATTAATACTGATTCTTAGCTGCATTAGTTTAAAAAGAATTTCTTTGGATTTACATACAAGTATGCAGTTAATCTTACCTTTTAGAAAAGAAGTCAGTAGCCAAAGCAAAAGATTAATAGGTCTTAAGCTATCGATATATTTCTATTATAGGCACCACCAGGAATAGCAGAACCATCAGGACTTGGTTTGAGTGATTCTCCAACCCATGTACCACCTGTAGGAGTAGTAACTCCTGCCTTGGGAGCAATGGTACCGCCACCAATAGTATCACAAGGAATGTCATGTAGGAAATTTGTTATATATGCCCTGAATTGTTCTGTCTTTTAAATAACATGGAAATATTATGAAAATTATATCTGCTAGAAAAAGTATTTTGAGAAAACATTTGATAAAAATTAAGGAATATAAGTGCTACAACATATGTTATTCTAGAACGTAACTAAAAGTTAGTTTGCAATAATATCAATTTGCACTAATGTGTATGAAGCTTCAAATTAGTGATGTCATCAGTGACAAAAATATGTTTTAATCAGTTTTTCCAGCTTTGCCATAAAACGAAAGGGTTATTGCATGAATAGTGGTGAATATTATCTCTGATAGATTATATATTGCACTCACAAGCTCTTGCAATATAAAAATCTACTGACAAAAATATTCATGCAATAACCTTATATTATTAGAAAATGTAATGTTTTTAGTATTTATGTTGACTTCCAATGTAAGTGATGGTAATATGTCTCCATATATACTTTTAAAGTAGGTGGACCAGTAGTATCAGTAGCAGCACTCTCCACAATGCCATCACACATACCACTGCCACCAATGGTTACACAAGATAAAAAGAAAGCAGAAGAAAAAGAGAAAGAGGATAAAAAGAAAGCAGCTGACGACGACCAATCACAAACATTAGAACAACAAGAAAGCATGAAAATTAGTGGAACAAATGCACGACATATGGTCATGCAGAAACTTATGAGGAAATCTGATGTACGTGAGAAAGATGAGTATATTAGATAACCATTTATTATTCATCTCTTTCTGTGGTATCAGCTTGACAAGGTTCTTGTATATTTAGATGACCTCAATCTGAATTTCATGGTTTACTGGTCAGTGTTTAATTTTTTATAATTTGACCAGTTTCTCAATACTATGGGTAATGGGTCAACTATATTTTATGTATAGAAGGATTGAAAGGTGTGCATTTCCATCTTACAGAACTGATGTAACCTTTACCTTATTATCATGGTTCATTGGTCAGTGTTAAGTTTTTATGAAAAGGTCAGTTTCTCAGGCATGTAAAGGTTTCATTATATTTAAGTGTGTTTAATAATGGTATGAATCCTTTTGAAATAATATTTATAACATAAGTTTATAGATTTTACATAGATTTAGCGCTTCCCATTCATCAAACTTTGGTCTCTTCTTGAAGTGTAGGACTACTCCATTTTAAAAGGTTAAACAGGGTCAGAAGGCATTTTCATTTCTTCTTTGTTATTCTTGTATAATTGTTTTGAAATGCAATAATCTAGAAAATTCCTTGGATAGCTTTGATACAGATCGATATCAATGCAGAGTGAAAAAAAACTAGTATTCGTAATAACTCTCATTACTATGTTAATAATGATAAGAAATGTCTTAAATTAAAATTTAAAGAATTTTGTACGTAAAACTTTGTACTACATCAACACAGGAATAAAAGAAGCAATCTACAAAAGAATTGACATCCAAAAAATATAACTTCACAATATTTATCTCCAATCTTCTTCACTGATATTATCTTTTTCACAGTGGAAGCTCGATAAATCAAAGTTGAAGTACCTGACATAACCATCAGATTTTTCCACAGTTAAAGTCATCCGAGGCCACGAATTAAATCATGTTGTCCCATTTTAATATTGTACCGTGTATCTTAAACCTGGTGTCTTAAGTTGGAAGACAAATTCTATTCCAATCCAATTCTATAGATAGTACATTTAGTATTAAAAATATAATTATTTCATAAAAATGATAAACAGTTACTGATGTTTTGAATATTTTTTTGTCTTTTATGATCTTTTATAGATTTGGGTCTATTAAATCATTTCATAATTATCTCTGGCAAAAAGTGTATCACAAACATGATTTTTTAGCATGGTCAAACAATAAGTTTAACATGCCATTCCAAACAAATTGATTAACTTAGAACTAATGATGGAAACTTATTTTGATGCACAATAAAGATATATAATTTAAAATATTTGAATCAGTATTCCATTTACTTAATTGTTTTCTTTTCCTTCGAAATTTACTTGTACTTGGAACTTCAACATATAAGGGTTATTTTATATTCATTTGTCTTCAAGGGGACTTCAACATGTACTCTAGTTCACTGAGATTTCTAATCTATTGAGTTCAACTGTTCAGAGTTAGAAATGGATTGAACAAACAGGGAATTTTGGAGGGACTGTCAGAATATCTTAGTCTTATCCGAGGGCACAACAAGGTCCAACTATATTAACCTTTCTTCTTCACAGTATTTATATCTCAGTTTCTTTCAGCAGTATCATGTGATGGTATTAAGGAATATGGTTGGTCCAGAAGATTTAGATGATGAACTTGAGAGTGAAGTTACAGAAGAATGTGGGAAGTTTGGTAACGTCAACCGTGTTATTATTTACCAGGAAAAGCAAGGAGAGGAAGAGGATGCTGAAGTTATTGTCAAAATATTTGTGGAGTTTACAAAACAAATAGGTAAATTTCCAAATAGGTAAATTTTCAAATAGGTAAATTTCCAAATTGTACATTGATATTCATATTCATAGCAGGAAGAAGTATACTGACACATTTTTAATAAGTCTTGTTTTACCTTATTCTTTTTATGCCCCTGCCGTAGCGGGGGTGGGGGCATTAAGTTTTACCCTTTCCGTATGTACGTATGTCCCAAAATTGGTTTCCGTTCTCTAACTTGAGTTTGCCTGAACCAAATGTTATGAAACTTATACACAATGCTTATTACCACAAAACTCAGATTAAGTTTGAATTTTGGTGGCGTCACTTTAACTGTTCTAGAGTTATGCCCCTTTATAATTGGAAAAATTGCAAAATTTTTAGTTTCCATCTAAATTAAGTTTGCCTCAACCAAATGTTATGAAACATATACACAATGCTTATTACCACAAAACACAGATCAAGTTTGAATTTTGGTTGCTCACTTTAACCGTTCTAGAGTTATGCCCCTTTATAAATGGAAAAATTGCAAAATATTTAGTTTACGTTCTCTAACTTAAGTTTGCCTCAACCAGCTGTTATGAAACATATACACAATGCTTATTACCACAAAACACAGATCAAGTTTGAATTTTGGTGGCGTCACTTTAACAGTTCTAGAGTTATGCCCCTCTATAAATGGAAAAATTGCAAAATTTTTCATAATCAATATAATAAATAGGTTTCATTTTTAGTCCCTCTGCAAGCAATATTAGCAGAATTTAAAGCTCAAAATGTGACTGTAATATGAAACTGTAGGTGACATTGTTTTTGTGGAATTACACTTCTAGTTATACCCCGCTTTAAAAAAGTGGGGTATACTGTTTTACCTCTGTCTGTCTGTCCGTCCATCCATCTGTCCGTCCATCCGTCCATCCATCCGTCCATCCGTCAGTCTGTCAGTCCGTCAGTCTGTCCATCCGTGCCATGAATATTTTTGGTTGCTTCTTTCTCAGGAACTACATTATAAGGATTTCTGAAATTTGGTTTCAGGGTTTATATAAGTCAGCTACACCGTATGATGCGTTTTCAGATTCATCACTCAACAACTTCCTGTTTACCGAACATTTACATCATTTTACACGACATCCAAGTTGAGAATTTTCGTCACATTTTTCTCAGGAACTACATTACAAGGATTTCTGAAATTTGGTTTCAGGCTTTATATAAGTCAGCTACACCAGGTGATGTGTTTCAGATACATCACTCAACAACTTCCTGTTTACCGTCAAGTATTTGGGCTGGGGGTATCATCAGTGAGCAGTAGCTCGCAGTTTCACTTGTTTACACTGCAATACAATAAACAGCTCATAATTAAGTCAATGTCGGTAGAAAATGCATTAATGATAAAATATTCAGACACAATCGGCCATTCACAAGTAAAAATTTGACTTTCCTTAATTGAGCTTACATGGATGAATACCTTATAAAACAGCAATATAAATGATGCCCATGGAAGGATCTATTTAAATGAAGGAAGAGAAATGATGTAAAAGTAATTTTTTTAAGGAAGTTTTTTTTTAATTTTTAAAACTAGGATGTCCATTTTTAAAGATGAGAAATTTTGGAATGAGGGAAAAAAAGTCTTAAAGTGGGGGCTATATTGCAATTACGTTGTTAGTCCATTAGTCTATCCTTTCATTTGGCCTACAAATATATTAATTACAGTTTTCTATGAAACTACAGAACAGTATAACCTTATATTTGGTCTCAGCTTCACATGATGGGTTGTTATGTGTTAGCACTTTTCAGATCTGTCGGATACATACTTCCTGTTTGCTGATACTTTGTATTTTTATACAACTGCAAAAAATTTTGCGGTCGTATATTGGTTTCATGTCATCGTCGTCGTCCACGTCGTCCGAAGACATTTGGTTTCCGAACAGTAACTTAAGTATTAGTAAATAGAAATCTATGAAATTTATACACAAGGTTTATAACCACAAAAGGAAAGTTGGGATTGATTTTGGGGGTTATGGTCCCAACAGTTTAGAAATTAGGGGCCAAAAGGGGCCCAAATAAGCATTTTTCTAGTTTCATGACAATAACTTGTGGAACGGTGTATGGATCTCTCTGAAATTATACCACAAGTTTCCATACCACAAAGGGATGGTAAGGATTGGCTTTTGGGGGTTATGGCTCAAACTGTTTAGGAATTAGGGGCAAAAAAGTGAGAAAAAACAAGGGTGTCCTGGTTAATGGACAATTACTTAAGTACAATGTTATGTTTGAATTACCTCCCTTACACTGCTTTTAAATTATGTATAAAGAAATGTTGTATTGTCTTGAGGTGATTAGCTGTCAATTTATTTTTAGAAGTTACTATTTCAATAATTCTAAAAATGCTGATTAAGGTATATTAATTTTAGCCATGATTATGTATGTCATTTTCTATTTTAAGACTTTTATGATGTATTTAAATGGGTTATTATGGTTGCAAACTCCATTGGAAATTTGAATTGAGTTTATGATCATATCTTGAGGAAAGAATTTTTTGGAAAAGGGAGAAGGTTAAAAATTGGTTGGGGGACAATTTTTCCTTCAAGATTTCAGAAATCAATAAGAATATTTCTTCAAATATTTTTATTTTAAATTTTAAAAAGTAAAAATGGGGGTCTGGTAAAAAAAAATTTTGAAAAAGAAGGGGGGTGGGGGTCAATTCGCAACAGCATAGTGTATTGCACAAAAGCAAAAAATTGTAAATTCAAGTCATATAACCAATTCTAAGCTCTTTGACTACAGTTATTCTGTGTCAAAAACCTATTTTGTGTCAAATATTGAATTACAATCCAAATTCAGACCTGTATCAAGCGTGAATATTGTGTCCATTTTTGCCCCAGCTGTTCAGGGTTGGACCTCTGCAGTCGTATCCAGCTGCGTAGGGCGAAGCAATTGATTCAATATGTTGAATGAACTTAAAATTGTTCGTCACACTTTTCTCAGAAACTGCTGAACAGAATGAGTTCATATTTAGTCAGCTGCTCAAAAGTGATGAGTTGTAATGCCTTTTGTGTGTTTTTCTGAATTGTCAGACACTTAACTTTCTGTTTCTGATAGTTTGAATTATGATTGGGGGTATATGGCTTAGCTTGACAATTTGAGTTACTGGGCCAGTAGACTACATCTTTGGAGTCTTAACAGTATAACTGACCTTCCTTCAAGAGTTGTATATACCAGAGGATTCCTGAAGGGAAATATCATCATATTTTTATATCTTTATTAAATTGCAGTGACTGTTGTCTTCAAAAATATAACATTATGATGTGTTTTCTATTGTAGAAGTAGAAAGAGGATGTTCATCTTTAAATGGTCGATATTTTGGCGGAAGAATAGTGACAGCTGAGAAATATGATCAAGACTTATTTGAAGCCAAAGATTTATCAGGTTGATCAAGTACAGACAGTTTTTAAATACTTTGCAATAATAGTTACAATATGTAATATGTGATGAATGGTGAAATTTATACAACTTTACTTGACTTGAGAGAATTTAAAACGTTATAAAGAGTTGGTATTATTGGAGGGAACTATGGAAATAAGCTGTATCACTACAAGTCCACCACCCTAGAAGTAGTAAAATAGACATCGCCATAAAACATGGATAAAATATTCAGATTGGATAGTATTCTTTGTCATATAACACAGGTGTCAACATTCCAAATATCAATGGAAGACTCCTAATTTTTATCGACCATAAAAATTTTTGTGGTCGTATATTGGTATGACGTTGGCGTCGTCGTCGTCGTCGTCCGTCCGAAGACACATTGGTTTTCGCACTCTAACTTTAGTTTAAGTAAATGGATCTCTAGGAAATTTTACCATAAGGTTCAATACCACAAAAGGAAGGTTGGGATTGATTTTGGGGTTATGGTACCAACAGTTAAGGAATTAGGGGCCAAAGGGCCAAAAATAAGCATTTTGTAACTTCCAGACAATAACTTGTGTGTAAGTGTATGGATCTCTCTGACATTGTACCACAAGGTTCCATATCACAAAGGGAATGCTGGGATTGATTTTGGGGTAATTGCCTCAAAATTTTAGGAATTAGGGGCCAAAAGGGCAAAAATAAGCATTTTCTAGTTTCAGGACAATAACTTGTGTGTAAGTGTATGGATCTTTCTGAAATTGTACTACAAGGTTCCATATCACAAAGGAAAGCTGGAATTGAGTTTGGGGTAATTGCCCTAAACGTTTAGGAATTAGGGGCCAAAAGGGTCAAAATAAGCATTTTCTAGTTTCCAGACAATAACTTGTGTTTAAGTGTATGGATCTCTCTGAAATTGTACTGCAAGGTACCATACCTCATTGAAGGCTGGGATTGAGTTTGGGGTGATGGATCATTAGGGGTTCAAAAATTGGGGGATTTTTCCCCCTTTTCTTCCTTTTTTCCTTTTTTTTTCTTTAAAATTTTCCATTTAAGTTGGTTATTTCTGATTTATATTTAAAAGCAAATAATAATGATATGGCAGGAGATACACACCAAACAGGATATGTAAATTATTATATAATAAGTATTGTGCAATAGCAAGAAATTTTCAATTGCACAGTATTGCATAATAGCAAGAAATCTTCAATTGCACAGTATTGCATAATAGCAAGAAATATCCAATAGCACAATATTGCACAATAGGAAGAAATTGTCAATTGTACAGTATTGCAAAATAGCAAGAAATATTCAATTGCACAGTATTGCGCAATTGCAAGAAATATTTAATTGCACAGTATTGTGCAAAGAAGATTCTTTGTATAAATTGCTTATTTCTTGACCAATTTCAATGGGGTTTTATTCTTGAATTCTTGGGGTTCTTTAATATGCTGAATCTTACCGTGTATTAAGTTTTTGGATTTTGGGCCCGTTTTAAATTGGTCCACATTGAGGTCCAAAGGGTCCAAAATTAAACTTTGTTTGATTTCATCAAAATTGAATTATTGGGGTTCTTTGATATGCCGAATCTAACCGTGTATTTAGATTCTTAATTTTTGGTCCCGTTTTCAAATTGGTCTACATTAAGGTCCAAAGGGTCCAAAATTAAACTTAGTTTGATTTTAACAAAAATTGAATTCTTAGGGTTCTTTGATATGCTGAATCTAATCATGTATTTAGATTTTTGATTATGGGCCCAGTTTTCAAGTTGGTCCAAATCGGGTCCAAAATTAAACTTTGTTTGATTTCAACAAAAATTGAATATATGGGGTTCTTTGATATGCTGAATCTAACCATGTATGTAGATTCTTAATTTTTGGTCCTGTTTTCAAATTGGTCTACATTAAGGTCCAAAGGGTCCAAAATTAAACTTAATTTGATTTTAACAAAATTGAATTCTTAGGGTTCTTTGATATGCTGAATCTAAACATGTCTTTCAATTTTGATTATGGGCCCAGTTTTCAAGTTGGTCCAAATCGGGGTCCAAAATTAAACTTTGTTTGATTTCAACAAAATTGAATATATTGGGTTCTTTGATATGCTGAATCTAACCATGTATTTAGATTTTTGATTTTTGGGCCCAATTATCAACTTTGTCCACATTGAGGTCAAAAGGGTCCAAAATTAAACTTTGTTTGATTTCAACAAAATTGAATATATGGGGTTCTTTGATATGCTGAATCTAACCGTGTATTTAGATTCTTAATTTTTGGTCCGTTTTCAAATTGGTATACATTAAGGTCCAAAGGGTCCAAAATTAAACTTAGTTTGATTTTAACAAAATTGAAATCTTAGGGTTCTTTGATATGCTGAATCTAATCATGTATTTAGATTTTGATTATGGGCCCAGTTTTCAAGTTGGTCCAAATTGGGGTCCAAAATTAAACTTTGTTTGATTTCAACAAAAATTGAATATATGGGGTTCTTTGATATGCTGAATCTAACCATGTATTTAGATTCTTAATTTTTGGTCCTGTTTTCAAATTGGTCTACATTACGGTCCAAAGGGTCCAAAATTAAACTTAATTTGATTTTAACAAAATTGAATTCTTAGGGTTCTTTGATATGCTGAGTCTAAACATGTCTTTAAATTTTTGATTATGGGCCCAGTTTTCAAGTTGGTCCAAATCGGGTCCAAAATTAAACTTTGTTTGATTTCAACAAAAATTGAATATATGGGGTTCTTTGATATGCTGAATCTAACCATGTATTTAGATTTTTGATTTTGGGCCCGTTATCAACTTTGTCCACATTGAGGTCAAAAGGGTCCAAAATTAAACTTTGTTTGATTTCAACAAAATTGAATATATGGGGTTCTTTGATATGCTGAATCTAACCATGTGTATTTAGATTTTTGATTTTGGGCCCGTTATCAACTTTGTCCACATTGAGGTCAAAAGGGTCCAAAATTAAACTTTGTTTGATTTCATCAAAATTGAACTCTTAGGGTTCTTTGATATGCTGAATATAACCATGTATTTAGATTTTGGATATTGGACCATAATAGGTGAATGTCCAATTTAAAATTTTAAGTTCTTAGACCACATTCATTCTGTGTCAGAAACCTATGCTGTGTCAAATAGTCAATCACAATCCAAATTCAGAGCTGTATCAAGCTTGAATGTTGTGTCCATACTTGCCCCAACTGTTCAGGGTTCGACCTCTGCGGTCGTATCAAGCTGCGCCCTGCGAGCATTTTATTGTTTTAATTTGGAATCTCCTCTGGAGATAAGTCCTTAAACAGGGAAGTCAAATCTCTCATTTTGGAGAGATAGAAAAAATTCCTATTTCTTGCTATCACCATTAATTCACTGTAACTTGTTGTTTGCCTTTTAAAGATTGAGAAGTTATAATCAAAGCATTGTATGTTAATACAATACACAGTATTCAAATTTATAAATCATATATTTTTAGCTAATTCATTCATTAACACAAAGTAGTGAAAGTTATATTAAAATAACAATGTGAAATAGGTTCGATGAAAAATTTCCATTAGAGGAAGATCTCCCACTTTGGAGGTTTGAAACGTTGACACCTATGAAACTTTAAGAAATTAAATTAAATTTCAGCTTAATTTATCTACATTTTAATTATCAAATGTATATATTTCCATCTCAAAACATTTTTGATGAGTTCATGATAATTTTAGTTCAAGAAGTTTTTTGTTTTCCAGAATAGCAAAAACATTTCTATTTTCCTTATATGTTTACGTCTTCTGTTACATATCTGAATGTGAATTATTCTTTGGTATTATAAACAGGCTTGATTCATGAATTATGTAAATGAATTTGCATTGTGTTTCTAGATCTCTTTTTTAAACTGGAATACAACAGTCATGCTGTTAACGTCCTTATCTTCAAAAGGAATAAATAGAAAGTAGAGTGTTTTTCATTGATGAATATGATTGACATTGCTTGGATTTAACAACTGGGAGAAAATTGATAAAGTATCCTAAAGGTGTATGTTCTACTTAAGTTATATATTGATATGGTTCTTAGAAATAATAATTTCACCTGTTTAGTAGGAAAAATTCGTTCTTTAAACAGCAAAAGCCAAGATGCTGGCTGTATTGAAAGTTTTTAACAGATTAGTATGAAAGTGCTTATTTTAACCCATGAAATCAAATTTAACAGCAATTATTGCAAAAATGTCCATTTAAAAATAAGAAAGACACATAACATTTGAATAATAACATTAAATGTACATTTCCTAAATCAGCATTGAACCATTTTCATCATTCAGAATTGCCAGATTAAGGTATCATTACACTTCTGACAATTTTATTTCACTTCATTAGCATATATTAATTTTATCAATCACATAAGAGAATCCATAGGTTGCTGTCCATGTCAAAGTGTGTTATTTCTTTCTGTTCATTGTTATGAAAGAAATTGTGAAATAAACTTGATGTAATAAATTTTGTTGATTTGTTAGCCACACTTGTTAACTCTTTCAGCACTATGACCCGGTTTACCGGGAAATCAATTTTACTTCCGTAAACACTATAGCCCGCTATACCGGGCTGCACATGCTACTTTTTTTAATCCGAGATTTCCATTGGTCAGTCGTTGGGAAAACCCCTCTGAAGTAACATACTAGCGTCATATACATTCATTCGAGTTTCTCTGGCTTTTTCCGTACTTTTAATGGAAAATAAAGTAAATATTGGTCTATTATTAGCGATGAAAATTTGTGGAAATTTTGTACACAAAATGGCGGATATCGATAGTGAAAACACTGTCAGGAGACGAAATTATTGATAATGTCGGCCAATTTGACTTAATAAATGTTAATAAAGCTGACAGAAAAGAATTAGAAAGGCAATGGAGAAATATAGCAGGGGACAGTGATGATGAAGATGACTTACGAGGGGTTTGAAGCTGCGAACATGTTGACAAAAATTTTGACACATTGAGAAAGACAAAAACTCAAAGAAACATTCGTGAATTTAGGGAACGTGTGGGCCCAGTTAGAAATTTTGACACTTCAGCATCTGCCCTGAACTATTTTCAATGTTTTTATACTAAAGAAGTCTTCACTTCTGTTGTCAATTTAACTAATTTGAAAGCAATATGAAAATCGTACATGAAAGTTTACACATTTACCTGTGCTAACGAAGTACAAATACTTTGTCAATTGAGACAATATAACTTTTTTTTTTTTTTTTAAATCATAAACTATTAAATCAATATAAATTCAAACAAAAATAAAAGTGATGTCATAGTTAAAACACTAATTTATCAAAATTACCTGCTTTACCTGTATTTTTACCTGTATCTCACCTTTATGTCACCATAAGTCACAATAAGACAAATGCTGATTATTTTGATACCTCATATGATGGAACTGGACGACTGAGTACAAATATACATCAGTTTAAAAGTACCTACCCTAAATAAATGAAAATCCTCAAAGGTACTTAGTGTTGAAGGGTATAATACATTGAAAGTTATGCAGTGTTGAAAGAGTTAAACGAAACTGATTATATTTTCATTATTTTATGCTCTTCTTTTCTTAGCTAGGAGATCAATTTAGGCAACTTCATATTATTTTATGTTCCATGAAAATGTGTTGAAAGTAGATATTATGATGCTGTCCCTATTGGAAATCATGCAGTTATAAAAAACTAATTTAACTATTAATTTGAATGCTCAACAGCATAATGGAAATGTTTTCACACACCTATTTCTTAAAAATTTCCCTATTTGTATTTATGTCGTTGACCATTTTGTTTTGGACCCAGCAGTCAGTGCTTTGGCACTGGTCATTAAACAATACATGCAGTAAAGTAAGGTCATTGGGTCTACGACAAAAGGCCCATGTTTATTATTACATATCATCCTTTCAAGTATTTGAAGGTAAGTTTATACTTCTTTCATTAAGAAAGGGACCTGAAGTTAGCAAAATTATTAATTAAGGACTATGTATTTAGACTCTTTGCAGATTATATTTAGAACTTCAGTAGACAAATAATTGAAATATTTAAGGAAATGAAAGATATATACATACATACTAAAACTAGAGGCTCTAAAGAGCCTGTGTCGCTCACCTTGGTCTATGTGCATATTAAACAAAGGACACAGATGGATTCATGACAAAATTGTGTTTTGGTGATGGTGATGTGTTTGTAGATCTTACTTTACTGAACATTCTTGCTGCTTACAATTATATCTATAATGAACTTGGCCCAGTAGTTACAGTGGAAAATATTTTGTAAAAATTTACAAAAATTTACAAAATTTATGAAAATTGTAAAAAATTGACTATAAAGGACAATAACTCCTTAAGGGGTCAATTGACAATTTTGGTCATGTTGACTTATTTGTAGATTCTACTTTGCTGTACATTATTGCTGTTTACAGCTTATCTCTATCTATAATAATATTCAAGATAATAACCAAAAGGAGCAAAGTTTTCTTAAAATTACCAATTCAGGGGCAGCAACCCAACAACGTGTTGCCTGATTGGTCTGAAAATTTCAGGGTAGATAGATCTTGACCTAATGAACAATTTTATCCTCCTCAGATTTGCTCTAAATGCTTTGGTTTCAGGGATATGAGTCGAAAACTGCATTTTACCCTATGTACTATTTTTAGCCATGTCAGCCATCTTGGTATGGGGCGGGTCATCGGACACATTTTAAAACTAGATACCCTAATGATGATTGTGGACAAGTTTAGTTAAATTTGTCTCAGCAGTTTCAGAGGAGAAGATTTTTGTAAGATTACAAAAATTTACGAAAAATGGTTAAAAATTGACTATAAAGGGCAATAACTCCTTAAGGGGTCAATTGACCATTTTGGTCAAGTTGACTTATTTGTAGATCTTACTTTGCTGAACATTATTGCTGTTTACAGTTTATCTTTATCTAAAATAATATTCAAGATAATAACCAAAAACGGCAAAATTTTCTTAAAATTACCAATTCAGGGGCAACCCAACAACGGGTTGTCCGATTCATCTGAAAATTTCAGGGCAGATAAACAATTTTACCCCTGTCAGATTTGCTCTAAATGCTTTGGTTTCAGAGATATAAGCCAAAATCTACATGTTACCCCTATGTTCTATTTTTAGCCATGGTGGCCATCTTGGTTGGTTGGCGGGTCACCGGACACATTTTTAAACTAGATACCCCAATGATGATTGTGGCCAAGTTTGGTTACATTTGACACAGTAGTTTCAGAGGAGAAGATTTTTGTAAAAGTTAACAGACGACGCCGGCGGACGGACGCAAAGTGATGAGAAAAGCTCACTTGGCCCCTTTGGGCCAGGTGAGCTAAAAAGCAGGAAAACAAAAGAAAACTTAACAATTATGTGCAATCAAAAGTCCCAAGCCATGTTGAATATAAAATCCCTTTTATCAAACTTGATGAAACAAAATCTTCATAGATTAGATATATCAAAAGCTAAAGGACTTGATAATATTGGGTCGTATTTTTTGAAGTCAGAAATAATGGCCCCATGTATTACATATTTAATAAACCTCAGCATAATTGAAGGGTTTTTTCCTTCTTCTTTAAAAAATTCTAAAATCATTCCTCTTTTTAAAAGTGGTGATAAAATGACACCAAGAAATTACCGACCAATTTCCATATTGCCTATGCTCTCTAAAATTTTTGAGAAACATGCTGCTTTTCATTTATATTCATACTTACTTTATATTACTACACGAATCACAATCCGGCTTTCGCTCAAAGCACTCATGCCATACAGCTTTTACCAATTTAATAGACAATTGGTTGAAAAATATCGATAATGGTAATCTAATTGGCTGTGCATTTTTAGATCTAAGAAAACTTTTGATATGGTGGATCATAATATGCTCTGTCAAAAATTGAAATGCTACAAGATCTCAAATTTTTCACTTCGTTGGTTTGAATCTTATCTTTATTTAAGAACACAGAAGGTATATATTATGTCCAACTCTGAGCCTGTGAAATTTGGAGTGCCTCAAGGGTTAATATTGGGTCCTTTATTGTTTTGTTTATTTTGGTTTAAAAAATGATTTACCATTAGAAAATATTGACAGTCAAATTGACATGTATGCTGATGACACAACATTACACTGTGCTGGTAATAGTATCCATTCTATCGAAAATAATTTAATTATGATCTCTGTTTAGTAAGTATTTGGTGTAATAATAACAACATGTTAATAAATCCAGCAAAAACCACAAGTATGCTAATAGGTACGTACTCCCCAGAGGAAAAATATATTGGACAAGCCAATAAATGTTAGTATAGATGATTAAATTATTCAAATGGTGAATACACAAAAGGTATTAGGAATTAAAATAGATCACCACCTTACTTGGAAAGAGTAAATTAATCAAATTTCTAAAACAATTAGCTCAAAGTTGTTTATTGCAATAATCAAGAAATACTTAGACCACAAAAGTAAAATTTTATTTTATAATTCTTATATTCTACTAATATTTGACTACTGTTGAACAGTATGGGTAATTGTAATGAAGAATGCCTCCAGAGATTAATAAAACTAAAAAAAAAAGAGCAGCAAGAATAATTTTAGATGTCCCTTTCTTTACTTTATGAGGGCCCCAAGTAAGATTAGTGAAAACTAATTGGGTTACCCTCTTTAAATAAAGAATATGATTATTATTATAAGATGAGGTTGGAGAATTTCTCTTCTGTACCTTTGAGCCGTTAAATTACCCGGAACATGTACCAATTCCGTTTTACGGTCATTAGAGATAGCTGCCCACATCAGGACACTTCCTCCACCGAAGCTGTCCACTTCTTGGACACACGAGGAAGCAAAACGTTCATTCATGCGCCGGTATACCATCACGTTTCTGAAGCATAAAACGGGACTCATCACTGAACCAGATTCGGCTCCAGTTGCGGAATGTCCAGCCCTCAATCTGTTGCACCATCGGACTCTATTCCGTCTGTGTAACGGCCTCAAAACGGGTCTAAAATACGGCCTCCTGGGTCTAATGCTATGTTGTCGCAGTCGATTGCGGAATGTTTATGAGCTGATTCTTCTCAATCCTGGTATCCCAACTGCAGTGGCTGTTGCGGCAACGGTTCGATTCCGTAGATGAAATACCTGGATGTAGCGATCTTTTCCAGGAGTCGTTAGAAGAGGTCGTGCACTCCTCGGGCGGTCCTTAGTACAACCAGTCCTGGTATATGTTCCAATGTCGCGAAATTGTGCTCTGGTTGTTCTTGCTACTTCACTTTGGGACACTCCGGCATGGAGACGGCCGTTGACGATATTTCGAATAGCAGGGTCCAACCTTGGCATGGCAGCGTTTTAATGATGAATTAAATCTTCAAACTTGGTCCACAAAATTCTCGTGAAAAACGTTAGCAAAATTTCGCGGCGAAAAAGGTCATATGCACTTTTAGCGAGTTGCAAATTTCATGTGGCAGAGAGTCAAATCAACAGAACGGCATTTAAAGTTTAAAACGTACCTTTAAAAATTGACCGTTTCATTTTACCTTGTAAAATATATATTTTGCATTTTTAAAAATTCATCCGAGCTATGCGTTTCTTTTTTTGAACAGTATAGTTCTGATAGAAAAAAAAAAATGTCTACTTTCTCAAAAAAGTTTATCCTTGGACATTATAAGGCTTAGCTTTGAGCATTCCTGGTGAAATTTTACTTTTAATAAGCCCATACATGTACTACCGTATCTACTATGACGTTTGTAATAACTTCAGATTGAGAAGATGAAAATCTTCTTGATCTCATCGAATTGGCAATGTCTGAAACCATTGATTGTTTCATTTTCTCTGATGTCTCAGAAATAATGTGGAGTGTTTCAATTGGAGATGAATAAGCTTGTTACTCGTACCACCCAGTATATATTAATTCCATTCACGCTGACTTACATTACGCCGTTTTTGAGTCGGCATTTCGTTTAAAGTATGACAAAGCCTTGAACGATGGAGGTGGCATATTTAGATGTAGCTCTACGCAATAGCAAATCAAAAATAAAATAATGAAGTAAATCGTAAATATTGGACAATCGGGTATTGTTTTGATAGTGATTAATTTGTTTTTATAGTGTGCAGCAGGTATTTACAGGTAACTAATCAATGTAACTTATAAGCTATGAAATACACATGAACAAATAATAATATTTACATATTTTATTTTGCACAGAATAGGTACAATTGAAGTATCATCAAATATAGAATATAATATTAAGTCATAAAATAGGACATATCAAGCACTACTCAATTATACATCAATGTGTACTAAAGAGTTACAATTAAGCACACATAATATACAGCTTTTAAATACAATAAAGCACACATAAAGCAGAAGGAACAACTTTAAAGCACACATGATACATAAGTACAACAATAAAGCACACATAATACATAAGTACAACAATAAAGCACACATAATATATAGCATAAACATCACAACACATCATATAATTGCAACACATTTAGTCCAAGTGTAACAAATGAGAGGCAATGTTAACAGACTGAAAAACACTAACTTCACCATTTTGAAGATGATCTTTGAGTTCTTGTAGGCGTTGATTGAGTTGTGTGTATTTTCTTCTCTTTGTTGCCGTCGTACTCCCCCGGCTTGGTACTGAATGATGGTCACTTCGTTTGCCGCCTGCTCTTCTTTAAGGTAGTTAAGTAGCGTGTACGTATATGTTTGGGTGTGGTACTTAGATCATCTTCTTCAAGCTGCTGTGCCATCCTAAGCGGTGGTTTCTAGTCCTTGGTCCTTCGGTTTGGTAATAGTATCATAGCTGCCTGTTGCTTTCAATCCAGTATGTTGTGACGTATTCCTTAAACGGAGAGATATTTGCTGTTGAGACTGAATTTTCCAGGTCTTCCAGTGCATTGAAGCAAACGTCTCCTATTTCTGCATGTGGTACCAGAGGAAGATCTACTGCCCTGTGTATAAGTTGATTAATGTCTGGTGTCCTTTATAGTTTGTGACGAGTCCTGTTGACTGCACTTTACGCCAAATATACTGGGTATAACAACCTTTAATAGTGATTCCTGCAAAGGATGATCTGGCAAAATTCTAGACAGCAGCTTCGTAAACAATGAAGAAAGTGTTTGGGTTCAGGTGAATCTGACGTTTGGGGCAAGCAGTCTTCAGTATAGTGTAAATAATCTTGTGTAAATGTCCTCTGACTTCACTGGTAAAAATACAAAGACTACTGGAAACAAGTGCGTGTAGAGTGAATAGTAAATTAGATATATAAATTGCATGCATTATTTCATTTATTTATACTTTGATATAAAATTGATATTAAATAATAGTTTGAAAATGCAATAACTTATTCTTGTTTATTTAGCAAAACAAACAATAACTATCTTGTTTCTTTAAGAACATTTTACTTCCATAAAATAATGTGGGACAATCAAAACTTTTCAAGTGGACAATCAGAACTCAATTACTTTTAAGAGTTCAAGCTTAACAATAGAAATCAATATACTGGACAATTGATATGTCAAATTAATTACCACGACGATCATTCTAAAATTGAACAAAATTTATTAATGATTTCAAAACACATTTATATCAAATCTATCAAAATTGAATAAAGGTCCGGGTTACCGGTTGACGGTTTTGGTATTCAATATTCGGTCTTTCCGACGGTTAACCGGTTAACCGTTGACAACACTACTTTAAACAGTACATTTTCAATGAAACAATCACAAGGAATTAAATGTCTGTAAGTCATATTTTATTTTGTTTATGATAATACACCGAAGAGAAAAAAATCTGAGACATTTACTTTCTAACCAAGTAGCATTATCTTGAGTTTGATGGAATCAAAACCTAAATATACATGCACCAAAGTAATTGATATAACTTTGATAAAGGTCAGGCGCTGATACAGAAAATTTTAAAAGGGGTTCTAGTCTTGCATTTTCCTATTTTTATTGGTGGTGCTTATAAATAAAGGCAACAATAGTTTGCCGATGTTCAAAACTCATAAATCGATTCATAAGACAAACCAAGGTAACAACAATACAAAAATGAGGGAATCGCCTAAACTCCAAAAGAAACGAAACCCGGTTCGTCTACAAGGTAAGTGTCTCCTGCTATACATCAATTGAGTACTCATTTAAAATGTCACATTTGGGTAAAGGAAACAATCATTAAAATTACAGATTAGACTATTCTGGTATCTATAGATCTAAGATTGCGTAAATTTGTCGCTAGTGAGTTGAGACACAGACGTGTCTTATCGGTCAAATAATTTGTGATAGTGACCATAAAACTTATGAAGTATCGATTTCAGTCGTTCCTCTTCATAGCTCTGCTGGAGCCACTTTTGTGTAAGAAGCATACTCATACTAATACAGTCTGTATAGTGTGAACATGCACGAGCGTAACGTATCAATTAAAAATATGTAAACACCAAATGATGGGACAGAAGGTATGTTATTGCTGAAAAATGAAGTTTTTTGAAGTTATGCATTTTTAAGATCCACTTGTAAAGTCTGTCGTCAAGTACTTTTAGTAAACATTTGTTATTCAAACACATCTACTCCGTTGTTATAACTCATTAGAAAGGTATTTCACTTGACTCATATATTTCATTTTTTTGTACAGTGAATTTTTAATGTTATTATATCACCCTATAGCCTAAATATAAAAAAATAATAGAATCTGAGCCGAGATGATGCTTTATGTTTTCTAGACAGAATAGTAAACTCAAACATGCCTGAACATAAAAAGGTGTAATCGACCTTCTCTTTTCGATGAAATTATTGCCTATTTTAGGATCCCCCAAAAAAAAAAAAAAAACTGGCGCCGGGGCAGAGATGCAAATGAATGCTTTAAAAAGATCAATCTTGTATCTTTCTGTTGATTTTTTTTTCGGCGGAATTTATGCTTATGCACAAAAAAGATCCATATGTATTTGCACCTACCACAATCCACTGTTTTGTGAAAATTTGTCACTAATTAAAAGTTTACAATTATCTCGAAGCTCCATACTATAATTTTAAAATAAAACCCGTATTTAAGATGCATAAAATGCAAAATTATGCACTACATTAAACTTTTAAAGCCCATAGAAACGTAAACAATTATTCCAATATACCAACTTGGACGTTTTCAGATTCTCTAATAAAGAGTTCCATTTCTTCTGTTTAATTTCAACTGGGTATCCGCCTGTCTATTAGATGAAATAAAATTAAACAAGAAACAGTGTTTCATGCATAACCCAACGTTTTTTCTTTCCCTTTGCTCATGACAACGAACAGAAATGTTATGCATTTTTTTCAGATGATTCTTTAAAAATAGCAATCCAAGCAAATTGAAAGTATTTTTCATTCTTCCCTATTATCAGAAAGGAAACAAAATTTTAGAAAACAAATCCGCATGTTTAAAAACATTTCTGGATTCCGTTTTGTATGTATTTAACTTCAGTAAAAAACTGCTTTTTAATTTCATTTAAACATTTCAGTATTAACGCCGTAATTTGCACTGCCGATATTACTGTTATATTTGCCACTGGACAAAACAACATTAAATTAATTTGATTATTTACGCGTTTCTGTCGAAAATTTTATATAAACCGCGCTCAATATTTTACAGCCTTATTCCAATTTTATCCATAACCCCTTAAATTCTATTCATTAGTACTATATTCAAATTATAACAACGAACAATTAAATAATATTCCGAAAACGCCATTTTGACCATTTCAGTTTCTTGAACTATTTATTCTATTAAACCACCATATTATTGTAGAGACTATCTGACTAATTCTTCTGTTTTAATGTTTATATTAAAATGCAACAAACGATTTTTGGAGTAAAAAAATCAAAATACAACATTTTACAATGTTTAAATTTCAAGGAAACGGTCAAATTAAAAGCAAATCTGGTAAGTGAAATAGTTTTTTCTCTCTTATTTTCATTATTGAATAATGTTAATGTGTTCAATATTACACAAAAATTCAACTGAGTTAACACTTACGCAGTTAATATTTTGTAGATGCACAGAAGAGGAATGACACTAAATGAATAATATTCGTTTTACCCGCTTGAATACTATCCGTGACAGAAAAGTCAATCAAGATTTGCATCGGAAAATAAACTGCGGATATTGTTTTTGAAATAGTGAATACGATATTTTATTTTATACGATGGAATTACGACACGCAAATAAAAGCTTTTGTTAATAATCAGATATTTGGTGTCCATTTATTATTACGATCCTACCTTTAAAAAAATCCAGTGTCAGCCGTTCAGTAAATTACATCCGAAACTGTAACATGATACGAAGGTAGTTATCGCTGAATCATTAAGGTTGATTGTCAGTCAATCTTAAACCTCACACACGATACCCATAGAATGAAAAAAAAAAAAAAAATCCCCTAGTAAGTGCAACATTTGAAAAGGGAAACAAATATAAAGCAAATAACTGCATGCATTTAAGTATTATATCCGTTATGTGTAAAATAATCGAGAACATTATAAGTGAAGACATAATTACGAAGCTCAAAAAAATATTCGCAAAGAACTCAATGATTTTATTTCGAGGAGATTTACTGCTCTGCAAATTACTAAAGGTAACAGATAAATAGAAGAAGCCTTAGATGAAGGATGTGAAGTAGACTGCAAATACCAGTATACATGTTTAATGAAAGCATACGACAAAGAACCCCACAATAGACTCTCAAGGAAAATTGAAAACTACTACATAATTAGATCAATATTCTTGACTGCACTAAACATTTTGTAACATGTAGATACCAAAGTGTATCAGTAATTATCTAAACACCAGAAAAGTTACTTCAAGAACCAGGCCCATACTACTTTACTCCACATAAACAACCGACCAGATTGTGTGAAATAAGATTAATTATTTGCAAATGATACGAAAATATTCAGGATTATAGGAGCCGAAAATGACCATGAAGTACAGCAAAACAACCTGAAACTAATGGACAGTTGGTATTTCTAAAATTATTAGTAAATGCAGACAACAGGCATAACACAAGAATTTCTAGCAACAAATTGTTCACCAAAGATTTAAAATAAGCCATTCGAAAAATATCTTGGCTGTTTGAATTGCGAAAATATGAAATAGACTAGCAAACCATGTGACAAAGTCCCCGTCAATAAATGCTTTCATTGTCAAGACATTTATTATTCTATTTATCGAGCGGAATTAACCGGAATCTGTAAAGTGAAAAAATTGCCTTAAGTGGGTCTAATGAAGAGTATACTGTACCGGAAACAACAAAACTAAGTAACATTAAGTCAGCAAATAAGTTAGTAAGTGTTGATTCGTGCGCCACTGGTGAGTCTTATGTAGACGAAAGTCTGGCGTACACAGTTTTAAGCCTGGTATCTTTAAAGAGATTTTACAAACATGCTTAGCAGATTAGTTTGAAGCAAGTTGTCTGTAATAAGATATTGTGATAGAGGCATATTCTCTTTTTTTTTCGAAAAACACACAAAACATTCTTGCTAGCAGGGTATTTGCAGCTAACTACGCCATATAGCGATTTAATATTTCTCTTTGTTGGTATATTCATAATATGTTTAGTTTAGTGTCGCTCTTTTTTAACATCAAGAATACAATATCCATTCTAGTAATTAGAATAAACCACCCTATCCTGGTCTTTTCTGATTCATGTTCAATTGCATTTCATTTTCAAAAGTTTCTAAATATTCGATACTAGTATATTAAATTTTGGAAACACCCTTCGCCATTAGAAAATGAAACAGTGCTGCTCTTTTGTTTTAAGTATCTTTGATAAAAAAAAAAACTTTTCCTGCATTGTTACATATTTGATTTCCTGACTTTGTGCAGTAAGTATTCCCAATGATGATTAATGCAGAAAAATATTTAAAACGCTTCAAATCTATTATGTTATTTTAGGATGTATACAAGTTCGACTTATATATAAAAATATCCATAAAAATTCTTCTCAACTTTTATCATAGTATATTTCATTATCTATCATAATTAATCTCTATAGTCATCTTGGAACCTTATGTTATGAATACTTTATTGATACAAATAGTCAAAGACTCCATAAAATCCAACAGATTTATGAAAGATGTTTGCAAATCTAAAGGCAGGGACATGCTATAAACCCAGGACTTAAACTTGTATTCTGATAATATTCAGATCAATTTTCCGTTTCGATTTTTGACAGCTGTTCATTGCATTGCATTGGCTTTTGGATTTTCATTTACTTAGTCCTCGATCAACACTGAAGATACATCAATTGTCAAAATTCGCATCTGGAACCGTTAATATTATTACTACCACTTGATCAATACCTCGATCTGCCGGTTGCCGAGTGTATCACCAGTCTATCACATTCATGCAAAGCTGATATTCTTGTCCGGGTTTGTTGGCTTTACTCTTGGTTCGTCTTTGTTTTGTCAGCTATTCAATATTGTCTTAGTTTTTGGATTTTCAAGGGCTTTTTGTGATCAAATTATCTCAGTGAAAATGAAATGTACCAATGGTATTTCAACTGCAACTGCATACCAAGAATCATTGACCTACCACTAGTGGTTCCCCTTAAACTGCCTAGTCAAAATCTTTATCCTCGGGTATCATCTAAAGACATTATTTGATAAAATGCGCTACTGGTGCAGTTAAATTTTACGTTATTAATATTTTGCAACTGGATAATATTGTTTTTGTATTTTGATTACAGAAAAATGTACAAAAAGATACTAGAAATTTATTATTCTCATAATACAACGACTATCTTGCTGTTCCAAAAACAAATCTTTGCTTCCAGCTTAAGTGACGGAAATTGTATCTCCAGTCTCAGAGGTGGCAGATGTTCCCATTCTTAAGCCCCCAAAAGTCCTCTAGTTTCTTAAATTCTTTAATTGGCACTTTATATTATTTTCAATTATTGATAGTTTATGTTGAACACATACATTATAAGCCTGGTTTGATGACTTTTTACCTGCAGCTTTTTTTTTATCTTATTCTTATCCCAACTCAAAAGGATATTCTTAGATTTTAGATATAATCGAATCACGCTGTTAGAGTTATGGTAGCCCGTTGAAGGTTGGTCCCATGCTGCGTCGGACAAAACATTGTAACTGGAATATATTCTACCTCCCCCGAACACACAGGATTGTTAGGTAGTAAAATCGAGGATTGGTTATCTCACGGTAAGAATATCTGTTCATGTTGGAGACATGTCTTCTTTGCATTTCGATATAGCATGTTAAAATCCTGGTGAAGATTTAGAGTTGTTCAAAGCAGGACTCATATCAAATTCACCGTTTTCTTGTTCTGAATGCTTCTGACCAACTGGAAATCAAACAATTCACCTTTCTAGTTTTTATAGTAATTGTAGACTGTTTGTGTATTCGTTCGACTTTCATCCTTTGATGGCCCCTTGGTATTGTTTCTTTTTACTTTCAAGAATAAATACAATCTACAGACTTTTAGTTCATTATCTCTGATAGTTCATGTCGAAATTGCCTCATCTATTTTCTTTCTTACTACATTAACTTACATTAATACAAAAGCAGTGTACATTTCCTTTTTTGTAATTGGGGGCAACTGTTATGTAGGAACTTGTTTCATAACCAATAAAAATGCATAAAGTTAAGTTCGATACATACATAAAGTATAGGGTCAGTCGCTTCTTTATACAAATCTTTAAAAAAATGAAAACAACACGTTATAAGTTTCATGCCTCCGAAGCGTTTTTAAGGCATTCTTGAAATCTTACTTTCGTAAGGTTATACATATTCATATAAAAAGGAAGGCCACTAGCAAGAATGTTAGTCTTTAGGATACATTTTTGCTACTATTTGATACCGATGGACTACGTTTTATGATAATTCAGAAGATCATAATAGATACACATGTAACACTAACAATGGACCCACATGCTATCTTTGCAACCCTATTTTGTCTTTGATCGTTACAGAAATGCATCTTTATTTTCACGGAACTGATATTAAGAAAATATAAATTTGTACAAAAGAAGTTCACGTATTTTTGATTTTATTATTTCATTTCAAAATGGCTGTCTAATCGATTGGCTTTAATTTATCAACTGAAAAAAACTTGTCCGAGACTTCTGGCATATTCAATAATATTTAAAATACGGTATGTGTCTTAGAGTTAACATTTATAACGAGAACGGCGTGCCATTATCGACTGATATCGACACTACATAAGTTTACGGTCAACAATACGATGTGTCGGTGTCTTAACTCAATAGCGACATGTTTTCAAGGTCTAAGATCTTTAGATACCAGTATAGTCTTCTGGTCTGTAATTTTACAGAATGCGTCCTATTCCCGATTGTGACTTTTGACTGAGTGTGAAGTTGCATGACGGGTGATGCATGCATCACAGGAGATGCTTACCTTGTCTACCCACCGGCTCTCGCTCATTTTGGAGTTCATGCAATTCCCTCTATTCTTGTTAATTAAATTGATTTGTCTCTTCTTTATCGACTAACGAGATATAAACATTGCTAAATTACTGTCGCCTTAATTCAATTCCGTATTTGATTTGGCCTTCCAACTGTTTTGAATCGAGCTCCACTGATGAGTTTTATGTAGACCCAACGCACATCAAGCATACCAGATTATAAGCATGATATCTTTATGGATTTGTTTTTCATAAATAAACCATGTTTTCCTGACACAAATTAAATGACTTCTAAACCAACGGGTTAAGTATTTTCAGACGTTTAACAGAATATTTTGATGTGATTTTTTGTAATGTTCAGAGTATTCTTGCGACCTAACCTAAAAACTGGAAATGCGAAAAGCCACAAATTACATCCCAAGGTCGACCTACAGTAGACAATGTGTCAAGATATATAGACAAGTGTCATTTGTCAAACCCTATTTTTTCGCTCGAGGCTTGACAATTTGGTTGTTAATTTAACGGAAGCCAATGTTTTTAAGGCACAAAAAACCCAACGATATTGGCTACAGAAACGTACAGTGCTGACAAATTTCCTGACTTAGGAGAGACACCTTAGCAGCAATATACCAACTTCACCTGCATATGGGATATACATTTCCCAACTCATTCGGTATTCAAGAGCTTGCAGCTGTTAGTCAGACTTTATAAAACGTCATTAGTGTCTGAGCAGAAAGTTTAAAAAAGTTCATCGGAAGATACAAAGACCTTGTTGATAAATATTCCGTATCAACTTCAAACATAATACATGATGGTCATGAAGTAGATTCTAGGTACTGACGTTGTTTATCATCCTAATTACGTGTTTAGTCCATTTTTCGTAATATACTTTTGGCGTGGCTTGGTATTTATACATCCCGCCATTGTGTTATTGTGCTATGGTCATTTTGTATTCTTGTCTTTCATTTTTGCTTATGTACTTTGTCTATAGAGTGTCAATATGTAATTTTATTTTTCTTTGTTGAAATAGTTATTTGTTTTTATAGTGATGAAGATTATATCACAATGTTGACTGCTGTACCCACCTAATTTTAGACAATTTCACCTATAAACGACAACTACTGTACATCAGATTCTGACTAGGACAGGTGCAAACATTTGCAGCAGGATTAAACGTTTTAATGGTACCAAACCTTCTCCTTTTTCTGAAACAATAGTATAACATCACAACATAGAAAACACACGATAAAACATCAATTGGAAGGCTTAACTCAATCAAAACGTAAATTAACACACTATGAACGAATAAATTCGATCTGTGATACCTGAAAGTAAATACATAGTTAATAAAATATTAGGGACAAACATTCAAGGCCAAAAGCAAACAAACAAGTCCAAATAAAGCCATGGCAAAACACTACCGCGAAATATTAAACCCTTAGAAAATAATCACTTTTGAAAAACCGGTTTCATAATATATACAGGTAAATGAAAAATAACTTTGTCGTTTTAGGTATACTTTTCTGTCTATATAAAATCTTCCAATAATTAGGAATACCAAGAAAGGTCTGTCATATAAATACCTAATTTAACACTAGATACATAAGGGTAAATATCAACAATAAAACTTCCTGTACAGATTAAAGGAGAATAATCTTGATGTTAATACAAATGTAGTACGAAGAAGTGAAAATTAGTAGATATTCCAAATAATCAAAGCTGGTATACAGACAAGATCCATATTAATATAAAATAACAAAAAGTATTAAAAATAGTATCAACAGGTCGAATTAAAAGAAAGTACGATTTGAGAGTACTCGCAGTTACTGACAGCTAGTTAAAAGCCAAAAACAATTAATGATAAAAATCATGCATCAGAGACTAAAATCAACTAAAACACATCCCAGGGATTTAGTATTTTAACGTCATGAACAGTCAGAGAAGACATGACTTGTGCAATGCCAAAATAAATGTATCGACAGGTAGTAGGATAGTGAGGAGCTACTTCTTAAGAGATAAAATTAACGTGTGTGTCTCTAAACATCCCGCCTCAAAAGAAGATACAACTTAGTTATGTTTTAATTTGCTAATGACAAAATCGATATTAGTGCCAATGTAAACTATATTAAGAGATCTAATTACAATATTGGTACGATAACCCTTACTTATAAGTTTGTTTAAAGGTTCGATGAGTTTACACGGATCACATAGTGATTTCCTCGCTTTAAGTACAATATTATCGTAAAATTTAGGATGTGAAATACCATTTTAATAAGTTTTCTACAGGTACAGCCAAATTTACTAATCACATCTTTGTATCTATGAAAGAATTTAGTAAAGTTTTAAGTAATTTATGGTATCGAAATCCCTGACACAATAATTTCCCAGTGATGCATTGATTACGTTCGTTAAAATCTATGACATCAGAACACACACGGGCATACCGAACGAGTTGGGATATATAAACACCGTATGATGGAGCCAAAGGCACATCGCCGTCTAAAAATGGAAAATTAACAATAGGAAATGAAAAATCGTCTCTTTTGTCGTAAATTTTAGTATGTAGTTTCCTGTTAGAAATTGAAATGTCTAAATCTAGAAAAGGGCAACTGCTGCTGTTTATGTTAGATTTAGTTAAAGTAAGTTCTTCTGGGTAAATTTCGGAAGTATATTTAGAGAACTCTGGATTATTTAACGAAAAAATATCATCCAGATAACGGTAGGTATTGTTGAATGTATCAACTAAATATAACAATGATGGGTCTTTACTGAGTTTGGTCATAAACTGAGATTCATAGCAATATAGAAATAAATCTGCTATTATGTCTGTTTGTTTTGCTTACACATGTTGTCAATATATTGGAATTCTATGCGACTGTTATACAAGTAGGAGGTTTAGTAAGCTATATAACCAGGTTTAATCCCCCATTTTCTACATAAGGAAATGCCTGTACCAAGTCAGGAGTATGACAGTTGCTTTTCATTCATTCGTTTGATGTGTTTGAGCTTTTGATTGTGCCATTTGATTAGGGACTTTCTTTTTGAATTTTCCTCGGAGTTCAGTATTTTTGTGATTTTACTTTCATTCGTTTGATGTGTTTGAGTTTTTGATTTTGCCATTTGATAAAGGACTTATCGTGTTGAATTTTCACTGGAGTTCGGTATTTTTGCTATTTTACCTTTCATCTATAGAATGGTTAAACTATTTCGATATTGACGTACTAAATACCATTTTATTTCGACCAGTAGAACAACAAAAGGTACACCCAGTTACATCATAATAAAGGAAGACTAATGACGTTCTTAAATTAATGAAAGGTTCTACAGGTAAATAAATATGTTGTATTATTTTCATTTATATGTATGTTTATTTTGGAATGTGATTTGGGATCTTATTGTCATAAGTGTGAGAAAATTTAAACTAACTTTTCTACATGTATATCAATATCTGCGACGAAGTTTGTTGAGAAAACCTAACATAAAAGTTCACACTCATTTAAATGGAATACCATTACTTTTTACAAGGCCTATAATAGGTAAATCTCGATGCTTAATTTTGTTGGCAATATAGAAAAATCTTAATTATTTAAAGAACCGCTTTCTTACACTTTAAAATCAACCTTTCACTTCTAAAAAGAGTAAGTACATTTGGAAAGAGAAAGACGATGCAATGCAATGGTCGAATTTAAAACAATCGTCATGGGTTTCGCGGAACCCTGTGTCTAGCCTGCGATTGCTGCTGTCAGTTGAAAGTGTAATGCTGATTCCTAAAACTTAGTCCATTTATCATTTTACAGAGAAAATGCCAAACATTCAAACATTTTTCTTCCGGTGTTTTTTCATGATCTCGAAGAACCTTATTTCCAAGTTTCAAAGAATTCCATGAAGGTTTTTTCTCTTTTGAAAATAGTTGATCGGCACTGATTTTAGAACTTGTTCGAGACATTGCTGAAATTAATCTATGATATTAACTTTTATAAAATCCGGCAAGAATTGTACACATGAGAGTGCTAACAAGACCGGTCGGACGGATGGACGGACGGACGCCCGGTATTTCTATGTCCTCCGCAACGCGTCGCACGGGGGGAAAATAATGATAAATGTTTTGTAGTTAAATTTTAAATTCATTACGAAATACTGTTACAAAACTCGAAGCCAATATCTTTAATTTTAATTAAGTTTTTTGTCGAGGGGTATCTTAGGACTGGTCATTAATGTTATCTTCGGCTGTTATTTAAACAGCCATTCGCAATCAATAATAACTTTTTTGTAAATAAGATTAAAATAAATTGATAAAACATGATGCATAAAGGTCAACAAGATTAAACAATAAAATAACAAAACATAAAGGGACCATCAACTTTTATTATAACATATATATACCGTTTAACATATTACCCACAAAATCACATATTTTGATAAAATTTTACGTGCAAATATACCTACCAAATGATGTTCAAATTACAATATCTTTTCAACTGAATGATAAATGGACCACTTAAAAGAATATCAGGCTTTAAATGTTTTTGCATTGGTGATAGTTTTAAAGGCAGCTTTTACAAAATAATAACCTATCAAAATATCAAAATCTGCTTTATTGAAGTAAGCAAATTTACAATTTACACCTTATGTCTGTTTGTTTTGCTTACACATTGTTGTCAATATATTGGAATTCTATGCGACTGTTATACAAGTAAGAGGTTTAGTAAGCTATATAACCAGGTTTAATGGAAATGCCTGTACCAAGTCAGGAATATGACAGTTGCTTTTCATTCATTCGTTTGATGTGTTTGAGCTTTTGATTTTGCCATTTGATTAGGGACTTTCTTCTTGAATTTTCCTCGGAGTTCAGTATTTTTGTGATTTTACTTTCAATCGTTTGATGTGTTTGAGTTTTTGATTTTGCCATTTGATAAAGGACTTTCCGTTTTGAATTTTCACTGGAGTTCGGTATTTTTGCTCTTTTACCTTTCATCTATAGAATGGTTGAACTATTTCGATATTGACGTACTAAATACCATTTTATTTCGACCAGTAGAACAACAAAAGGTACACCCAGTTACATCATAATAAAGGAAGACTAATGACGTTCTTAAATTAATGAAAGGTTCTACTGGTAAATAAATATGTTGTATTATTTTCATTTATATGTATGTTTATTTTGGAATGTGATTTGGGATCTTATTGTCATAAGTGTGAGAAAATTTAAACTAACTTTTCTACATGTATATCAATATCTGCGACGAAGTTTGTTGAGAAAACCTAACATAAAAGTTCACACTCATTTAAATGGAATACCATTACTTTTTACAAGGCCTATTATAGGTAAATCTCGATGCTTAATTTTGTTGGCAATATAGAAAAATCTTAATTATTTAAAGAACCGCTTTCTTACACTTTAAAATCAACCCTTCACTTCTAAAATGAGTAAGTACATTTGGAAAGAGAAAGACGATGCAATGCAATGGTCGAATTTAAAACAATCGTCATGGGTTTCGCGGAACCCTGTGTCTAGCCTGCGATTGCTGCTGTCAGTTGAAAGTGTAATGCTGATTCCTAAAACTTAGTCCATTTATCATTTTACAGAGAAAATGCGAAACATTCAAACTTTTTTCTTCCGATGTTTTTTTCATGATCTCGAAGAACCTTATTTCCAAGTTTCAAAGAATTCCATGAAGGTTTTTTCTCTTTTGAAAATAGTTGATCGGCACTGATTTTGGAACTTGTTCGAGACATTGCTGAAATTAATCTATGATATTAACTTTTATAAAATCCGGCAAGAATTGTACACATGAGAGTGCTAACAAGACCGGATGGACGGACGGACGCCCGGTATTTCTATGTCCTCCACAACGCGTCGCACGGGGGGAAAATAATGATAAATGTTTTGTAGTTAAATTTTAAATTCATTACGAAATACTGTTACAAAACTTGAAGCCAATATCTTTAATTTTAATTAAGTTTTTTGTCGAGGGGTATCTTAGGACTGGTCATTAATGTTATCTTCGGCTGTTATTTAAACAGCCATTCGCAATCAATAATAACTTTTTGTAAATAAGATTAAAATAAATTGATAAAACATGATGCATAAAGGTCAACAAGATTAAACAATAAAATAACAAAACATAAAGGGGACCATCAACTTTTTATTGTAACATATATATATATACCGTTTAACATATTACCCACAAAAATCACATATTTTGATAAAATTTTACGTGCAAACACACCTACCAAATGATGTTCAAATTACAATATCTTTTCAACTGAATGATAAATGGACCACTTAAAAGAATATCAGGCTTTAAATGTTTTTGCATTGGTGATAGTTTTAAAGGCAGCTTTTACAAAATAATAACCTATCAAAAATATTAAAATCTGCTTTATTGAAGTAAGCAAATTTACAATTTACACCACAATGCGAAACCGTTCAAATCTCATAAAATATTAAATTTTTACACATAAACAATTTTGATGACTTATATTTAAAGTTGTTTTGCTTGATTCAATTCTCTTAAAATGTTATGGCTTTAAATATTTTACGTTTCTCGGAGATGACACATGAACATGCTTATATGAATGATTATGGTAAAATGATTTCATAGCATAAGAAATGTCCGAATTGCCTATACGGGTGAATTGCGTATTTTATATGACTTCTGTTGGTATAATTATGTTTGATCAAACAGCTCTAATGTACACCCATTAACCCATTCCAATAAATTGTAGTCGGAAGTGAACAATTATGATTTATTATTCGTTTGCTGGAGCAGATTTTCAAATTAAATCAAGAAACATATTTTACTTATCAGCGTTAAAACTTGACATTTAAGATAGGTTTTGATCAAATTTGTTTAACGTATTTTTGAAAGATTAAAAAACAAAAACATGGACATATGTAAAATAACCAGTACAAAGAAGACTCCGTAACTACCCAATACTGTTACTTTGGACACCGAAAAAAATATGTTCTTAATTATTTTTTAATGTCTCCTTATCACATAATGAAAACTGAATAGTGGAATTTATAATAAAACAGATAAAACAAATTTCACTAAACAATATAAATCTAATGTGTTGAAAATTTGAAAAAAAATGCCATCTATAAAAGTCTGTTTCACTATATTATATAGGGATATGATATTCAAATATATCCTATACAACATTTTAAAACAATCACAGACAAAATTTAAATGACACAAATAATGTCAAATCTAGCACTAACAAATAAACCCCCGTCATCATCTGACTAATCTCTGAATAATTAATCCAATCGTCAAACATAGTATGGATATAACCTGTGTGCCTGAAAAGACAGAAACAATGTTATAAATATCTGTACAATTATAACAATGTAAACATATCTCTAACGTAGAATCTTTATTTCTTTTTTTTTAGGACGGAGATTCACTTCTGTGTTTAGAAAAAAAACAGGATAAAAGAAACTTTAGAAAATGAAAGGATATGGAGTAAATGTACATGGGACAAAATCGCACACAATACATAGAAAACATAGAAAATTATCAATGAACAGGGCTTTTATTCCTGTTCTTCATCTTGACAGTTGATGTAGGGTCCTCAACAATGAACAAATCATTCATACCCTACAACAAGGTCAAGACGGCCCATAGCGTCGCCTTAAGCGGTACTATTGATAAAAATAAAGTAATTTTGAAAGACATCGATCGCCGCTAAAATATGCCTTGAAGTTACACATGTCGGGAGCGGTCAATGAATTACATAATTTATAATTACGGGCGAGGTTTTTGAACATATATTTGTCATACATTGCCCAACAAAAGACCAATAATTTCGAAACAACAAATGATAGACAATACATATAAAACTAAACAACAAACGATAGACAGCACGGGGCACACCGAAATATTCGTAAGAAAACCTAGCAGTATAAAATAGTATGAAAGGGCAATATACAAAACAGATGACCAGACCAGTATTTTGAAGAAATTTAACCAAACATGAAATTTTGACGGTGTATTAATATGAGAAATTCTCACATGAACAAGCACACCATAACTGTAAATATTATAAGAGCATACACCTCAAGCACGGGGAAACGTTCTACTACCTCCACACAGCACTAGAGACAAACTCTAGAATCAATAGAAAATGAAAGGATATGGAGTAAATGTACATGGGACAAAATTTAGAATATTACTATGTACACCGTGTAAATATTCATTCTAAATTAATTTATTAACATTAAATGTCATACGTTTTACTGCACTAGATGCGCATTTCAGTATATTTCTTTCAGTGATGCTTGTGACAAAAATGTATGTAAATCGAAATAATAATACATACGTTGAAGTGTTGATATAACCATAGATGACCCAAAGTCTAGTTAAGAAAGTTGCATGAGGGAGATATATTCCTTAAATTTAAATGATTCTTTTAGTTTTATTCGTTCAAATTTCATATCAACAAAATATCCATATTTTCATGCCAGAACCGATGTACTGAGCTACTTGACTGTGAAGCTACTTTCGGGTACTAGCAGTTCAACAGCAAAGGCAACCACCAAATAGTATCAAATAATGAAGGGATACCAATTGAACTGCACCAAATTGGATTGTATTTTCAGTGAAGCTTATGAATAATATTTATAGACAATTCAACATATTTCATTCCTGGTCCCCTTTTAAACTACTAACCTCTGTATTCATTCGTTAATATTTTAAGAGTTATGTTTTAAAAAAAATTTTTTTTTTCACAATTGATATAGGATTTGTTTATATTTTGTTTGCTTTCTAACACAATTGTCAGCAAAGTTGCTGATGAAGGTAAATAAGCAAAACGTTTTATAACACAATAATCTGCATATTTTACTTCTAAAATATACTGTTCACAGTGTAGCCAATGCCTCGACACAAACTTCCGTAATTAAAGAACCTTAGTGAGCGCGCTCACACACCCCACGTCCCCACATTGTCATTGGAGAAATAAAATAAGTGTAAGAAAAAAAAATTGAATCATAATTTCCTGTCAATATGCACATCTACATAGTATGTCCTTATAATCTACAAAGTTTCATGAAATTCTGTGGTGTGGTTTCAGAGGAGTTGCGATGACAAACTGTTGCAGTAGTACATTGAAGCAAATAAGTTCAAAAGGGCGTAACTCCTAGAAAAAAAATTAAATCGTAATTTCCTGTCGATATGCACATCTACATAGTATGTCCTTATTATCTAAAAATGTTTCATGAAATTCTGTTGTGTGGTTTCAGAGGAGTTGCGATGACAAACTGTTGCAGTAGTACATTAAAGCAAATAAGTTCAAAGGGGCATAACTCCTAGAAAAAAAATTGAATCGTAATTTCCTGTCGATATGCACATCTACATAGTATGTCCTTATTATCTACAAAGTTTCATGAAATTCTGTGGTGTGGTTTCAGAGAAGTTGCGATGACAAACTGTTGCAGTAGTACATTGAAGCAAATAAGTTCAAAGGGGCGTAACTCCTAGAAAAAAACTGAATCGTAATTTCCTGTCTATATCCACAACTACATAGTATGTCCTTATTAGCTAAAAAGGTTTCATGAAATTCTGTTGTGTGGTTTGAGAGGAGTTGCGATGACAAGAAACAGGACTGACGGACTGACGGACAGACGGACGGACGGACGGACGGACGGACAGACAGACAGACGGACGGGTCAAAAACATTATACCCTCCGCAACTTCGTTGCGTGGGGTACAATAAACACATGAGGACTGATTCTAAAAAAACTAAAATTAAAAAACCATTCAATCCAAGTTACACATTAACGACACTGACGGTTTAATTTAATGCCTCTATAACATTACACTACATTGAGTGCAAACGTGACACTAAGGGACCGCAAACTCTATCAGTGCTTGTTATTTTATTAGATTACTAATATTTAGGAAGCAACTAAAGGACATTTACTGTGCTATGTTGGAGTATTCTGTTTGCGAAAAATCACAAACATACGTACTTGTATTGTACAAGAGAAAATGAATTTCAGAATAAATTATATTTCATCCCCGATGACGCACCCGGCCTTGTTCTATCTGTGGTTCATGCAATTCCCAATACCTTAAGAATTTGATTGCTTAATTTAAATATCTAAATTTATTTACGAATTGTAAAATCGGTATAATACTGTTGTTTTTTTTATTTTATTTTTCATTCAGGGATAAGCTGGTGGGGTTCTTTAGTTTTCTATGCTGTGTTGTTTGTATTCTGTTGTATGTCTTCTGGTCGTTTTTCATTTTTTTCCTTGGCATTGTCAGTTTGTCATCGACTTTTGAGTTTGAATATCCCAATGTAACAAAAACGGTAAATATATGAAACAAGTCACATTTGTGGAATTAGTCAGTTCACTTGAGAAATTGAAGACGTGTAAAAACTTCGGTGACATACTAAAGTGTAGAATGAAATATAATCTAATATTATAAACATACGGGTGCATAAAGGAAAGAACTGTGAAATTATTATGCGCTATTCAATTAACTATTTACACTCAGATAGTGACTACAATATTACTATCGTTAATTTTCATTTTCAATCATCTATTTTCTTAATTAACCTTACCGAATCCACTGCAGTCTTAACATGTTTATAGAAAAAAAATCATAGTCATTCGTAATATTTTTTATTTTACACTAACGTGCAAAATTATGTGACACCCCTTGACTTCAATTTAATGCCACATATGTACAGCACGGTTGTTTAAACTATATTATCCTATAAATGGTTGATCTATTATATCAAATCCTTTTAAAATTTAAAAGTAACAAATTTGTGCGAAAACCCTTTGAAATTCTAAAACTAGGACAAATCATATTGAAACCTTGACTGGATCATAGTGAAACCATTCCTTGCATGATTTCATACGCATAAATTGTTCTAAACATTTATTTATTAAATTGAAATGCACATTTATTATGACTTGAAGCAATAATATTGAATAAATCTTGTTTGTAACCGTTAAATTTTTATGATTTAAAAGCAACAAATGTGTGCAGAAATCCTTTGAAATTCAAAACATTTGGACTAACCAAAGTGAAACCATGACTTGCATGATTTCTTATGCATCAAAGTTCAAACGATTATTTTTTAAATTGAAATGCGCATTTAATGAGACTTGAAGCAATAATGCTGATTAAAACTTCTTTTTTAAAACGTTAACTATAATGATTAAAAAAATTATATCTAAATATTTTTTCTAAAAATTAAAAAAAAAAAAAATAAAAAGCGTAGAATATTATTAAACTATTAAGATCCTGACTTGAAATTAACTCCCAAAGAAAGATTGTGAGTCAAATCAGATTTTATGCAATACGTATTTTAATCAAAATAATTATGAAATGTAAATAATTTCTTGCTTTGTCTGCTATTTATTAGACCAAACCGACACTTGATTAATTTCGTGAGTTCGAAACGTGTTTCTGACATTCGTTATCTCTATGAGAGATTATTTAGATGCAACATTATATCTTTTTTCCACCCTATTGCAAAGTAATATTTTTTTTTAATAAATGAATAATAATTTATTGTGATACTAAAAATGAAATTAATACCATTTGATCATAGACGGAATTAAAGAAAATACATCGAAAATGAGAGAAACTAACATAGAACCAAAGGTTATATGGCGCACCAGCAAAGCAAACTTAGATAAATTGCAATATGCTGATAATAATAAGTAATACTGTACTACTGCATTTTGTTTCTATTTTTGCACTTATAATTTATATCTTATTCTATACAATTTTCATTTTAGAAAAGTTAATTTTGAATAAGTATCTGCCTAAAGAAATACCATGGTATTGTATCAGAGGCACACATTTGACATGTACAGCACTAAGATATTTGGCAGGTGTATTATTACAAAACACAACTCAAAAAAGTACAGTTCAACTTAACATGCAAAGGATAAAAAATACATTTCTTTAATAATTACTTTACGTGTGTGTACAGACTTAAACTCCACACTTACAGTTAATAACAAAATGACTTAAACCTTTTGGTTACATGGTCATCGCGTAAAACAAACATGTTTAATAACAATAATAGGTACTATTTAATCAAACGGAAAAACACATACACCACAAAACATTGAACCTGGGTAAATAACAAGTATATCATAAAACGTTAAAATTTTAATTCATATCAAGAAAAACAAAAATATTGAAACAAAGGACAGGAAAGCAGCAATAAATCATCTTGCTCCATGCAGAAATTTTTCTTGGAGTAAAGAAAAGGTAGGAAACATTTTGCCCGAATTGATTTTATACACAGATTTGTTTAAATCCTTCAATCTTTACGAAAATTTGGGATTTCAGAACTACGTAGGTGGTCACTGGCGCCTGTAATTTAGTGGGTGTCTTTGGTTGGTGCCTGTCATAACGTTTTATATTTTAGCATATGTTAGGCCGTTGGTTTTCTCATTGAATTGTTTCACATTTTGTCATGACAGTGCCTTTTTATAACTTCACATGAGGTATTGGTTTTGCTAATTGTTAAACACGTGCGGTTAATTTTGATTCTGTGGTATGTGGTGGATAGTTGCATCATTGGCAGTAAAAACACATCTCCTTATTTTCATAATTTAAGGTTGAAACAACATTGTGAAGAATTTCTGAACATGTACTAATGAATGCCTAAAATGGCTCAAAAATAATTTCAAAGTTTTTCTATAAATTCCAAAGTATTTATCTAAAAAGAAAATGAGGACATCTTGAAAAATCAAATTTCCCTCGAGGATACAAATTAATACCTTTTAGTTGTGGGTGTCTTTTGATGTAAAATTATACAAAAACGTGTACAATATACAATATTATATCAAAATAAACTGTAAAACAACAATATGTAGCCCTAAATAATATATTAATAATGTGAAAATTTGGTGTCATCTTTGGATTTTATACCTGTGAGGAAGCATATTTAGGGAAAATTAACCATTACCTCTTAGAACTAAACACCCAATGATTAACTTACGGAATGCCTGTAATGATGATTATCCATCGAGTGGTAACGTGGCCGGAACATTCTGTTTCGATGATGCCTTTGATAATTCGATAATCGATAGGACCTATTTCTAAACTTCGCTTGATATCGCCATGTTTTATGATGTCGATGTTTTCTTTTGTAATGATTACACTTTTTCCGATAGGCTGAGTTTGAAAAATATTCATTTGTTAATATCACGCATGTTTTTTTATTATATTTTTTTTATCCCAATTGAGAAAATGATCCCGATTTTACTCTACAAAGTTTTTCCTTGTAAAAATAACGAGCAGTATTTAATCTTTATTTGTTTTCAATGAGCATGTATATATCACCAGTAACAGAGCATGGAAAAGAGTTGGGCAAATCCTTCAACAAGTACATGTGAATAAACCTATAAACTCCATTCTCAATATTTGAAAATTCAAATCTTAAAACGAATATGGTTTAACAGGATTTCAAATATTTGAAAAGGGTGTATTTCGAAAGATTCGACCGCACACCTGTAACAAAATAATTTGAAGTGAAAACCCTCGTCCCTGCCAAGCATCAGGATATAAAACTCTTTTCTTTTTGATTAAAACATTAAGCATTAAAAAGGTTTTACCAAGGTTTTAATTTCGAATTCCCTAACCTAGTTTAATATACATTTTTTAATGAAAATTCAGTACTACTAAACGAAACTATATTATCTGTTATCCTGATTAAAGGCCAGTTACGTCCTCTAAAGTTATTTCGCACTGTCTCTGCGTTCGTTTAAAGGGAGTATCGCTTAGATCAATTTCAAATATATATATTCAATTTATGTATATATCATAAAGAATCACAATTTCTGATTTGGTCGAATCAAAAAGTATCAAATGGTAATTTTATCCATTTAAAATTGTGGTAAAATTGAGAATGGAAATGGGGAATGTGTCAAAGAGACAACAACCCGACCAAAGAGGAGAAAACAGCCCAAGACCACCAATGGGTCTTCAACACAGGGAGAAAATCACCTACCCAGAGGCGGTCTTCATCTGGCCCCTAAACAAAAATGTGTACTAGTTTAATGAAAATGGACGACACACTTAACTCCAAAACATATAAATGAAGTAAAATTAAAAAACATACAAGACTAACAAAGGCAAGAGGTTCCTAACTTGGAACAGGCGCAAAAATGCGACGGGGTTAAACATGTTTTGTGAGATCTATATCTCTAGCCAATGTAGAATAAACAAACTCACTTTAAAAGAAATCCGAGTCCGATGTCAGAATAGGTAACAAAAGAAACTAAGCAAAATACATATTTTCAGATTTAAAACAAATATAACTAATGTATACTTACAAGAACAACATATAACTGACTCTCTATAAGCACCAAGTTTTTGATCCCCTTTTTTCATCATATTATTCAATTCTGTTCTAATTGATGATGCATTCGGACCTATAAATGATCCCAAAAAATGTTACATTAATGCAGATTTATACATAATATATATATTTAATTTCTATATAATATACAGTTGTTTTATAGAAATACTACATACGTCATCATGAAATCAAGCGCTAGTATGTAAAACAGTGTATAATTTTATAAAAAAATGTTGCGCTGTGTGATGTCTGTAAGAAACGTTTGACGCCGATTTCAGTGCACATGACGCGTGGCTCTGGAAATTTCTTGGAGATGCTAGCTCCAAAGTTAAATACATATACATAAAGGAGAGGTAGAACCAAGAGGACCTAAACGGAACAACCAAAGCAGTCGAAGATCAGCTTTGCATTAAATTAAGCGCAATGATTTAAGTAAATACTGGAGCACTGTAATTTTGTTTGTCTGTTGGTTTGGTTTATCACAGCCTACAAAGAACTTTTGTCGGCAATATACAGGAAAACCACAAAGGGATAATCAAACCCATAAGTCAAAAACGAACTGACAATGACATGGCAACTGTAAAGTGATAAGGGTGTTTACTTAAAAGTAAATAACGTGAACTAAATTCAAAAGCAAACTTGTTGACGTCATGCACAAAAAAGAAGTTAGTTTTACAAACCTAATGTAAGGGAATAAAGGTAGTTAAAGTTTGACAGAGTCAGTATCTAAAATCTTTTTTAAATGTTTTGTTTGTTTTCAGAACTATACTATTTTGCATGCGACAAAATGTATCAAAACGTTGTTTTGTTTTGAAATATATTATTTTTTAACATCCACAATATAATAGTACAGAAAATAAAGATTTAAAAGACATATGGCACAATGGAAAAATATTCTTTAAACATTTTATTGAAATCCAAACAAACTAGAGACTCCAAGGAGCCTGTGTCGCTCACCTGATATATTTTTACAATTGATGCATGAAATAATGCAACCGTTATACATTTGCTTTAGTTTCAGAGATATAAGTCAAAAACTGCATTTTCCCTCTAAGTTCTATTTTTAGCCATGTCTGACATGTTGGTTGGCAGGCAGGGTCATCCGACACATTTTTTAAACTAGATACCCTAGTGATGATTGTGGCCAAGTTAAATTTGTCTCAGTTGTTTCAGGAGAGAAGATTTTTGTAAAAGATTACAAAAATTTACGAATAATTGTTAAATTTGATTTTAATTGGCAATAACTCCTTATGGGGTCAATTGACCACACTGGTCATGTTGACTTATTTGTAGATCTTACTTTGCTGAACATTATTCCTGTTTACAGTTTATCTCTATCTATAATAATATTCAAGATAATTACAAAAAACTGCAAAATTTCCTTAAAATTACTAATTCAGGGGCAGCAACCCAACAACGGCTTGCCTGATTCGTCTGAAAATTTCAGGACAGATAGATCTTAACCTGATGAAAATTTTTACCTATGTCAAATTGACTCTAAATGCTTTAGTTTCAGAGATATAAGCCAAAAACTGCATTTTACCCCTATGTACTATTTTAGCCATGGCGGCCATCTTGACTGGTGGGCGGGGTCATCGGACATATTTTTAAATTTGGCTGAGTAGTTTCAGAAGAGAAGATTTTTGTAAAAGATTACAAAAATTTACGAAAAATTGTTAAAAATTGACTATAAAGGGCAATAACTCCTTAAGGGGTCAACTGACCATTTTGGTCATGTTGACTTATTTGTAGAACTTACTTTGCTGAATATTATTCCTGTTTACAGTTTATCTCTATCTATAATAATATTCAAGATAATAACCAAAAACTGCAAAATTTCCTTAAAATTACTTATTCAGGGGCAGCAACCCAACAACGGGTTGTCTGATTCATCTGAAAATTTCAGGGCAGATAGATCTTAACCTGATGAACATTTTTACCCCGTCAGATTTGCTCTAAATGCTTTAGTTTTAGAGATATAAGCCAAAAGCTGCATTTTACCCCTATGTACTATTTTAGCCATGGCGGCCATCTTGACTGGTGGGCGGGGTCATCGGACATATTTTTAAATTTGGCTGAGTAGTTTCAGAAGAGAAGATTTTTGTAAAGATTACAAAATTTACGAAAAATTGTTAAAATTGACTATAAAGGGCAATAACTCCTTAAGGGTCAACTGACCATTTTGGTCATGTTGACTTATTTGTAGAACTTACTTTGCTGAATATTATTCCTGTTGACATTTTATCTCTATCTATAATAATATTCAAGATAATAACCAAAACTGCAAAATTCCTTAAAATTACTAATTCAGGGGCAGCAACCCAACAACGGGTTGTCTGATTCATCTGAAAATTTCAGGGCAGATAGATCTTAACCTGATGAACATTTTTACCCCGTCAGATTTGCTCTAAATGCTTTAGTTTTAGAGATATAAGCCAAAAGCTGCATTTTACCCCTATGTACTATTTTAGCCATGGCGGCCATCTTGACTGGTGGGCGGGGTCATCGGACATATTTTTTAAACTAGATACCCCAATGATGATTGTGGCCAAAGTTTGGTTACATTTGACCCAGTAGTTTCAGAGGAGAAGATTTTTGTAAAGTTAACAGACGACGCCGGACGACGACGACGGGCCAGGTGAGCTAAAAAGGGTAGTTTAATAAATTAGGTACCACTGATGAATATTTTTCTTCAATAAAAAGATAAGCACTACAGTGAAATTACATGTGAGGTGTACATCAACGTATGGGCATACTAAGGCAAGACAGCAAAGATCTGGGTTAAAAGAGTAGGCGAATTTGATAACACAGAACTGAAACCCTTTGACAAAAATTTAATGAGAATTATAGGGACAAATCTTTATATTTCAATAGATGTGCACAATTTCAATACGCATACAAACATCAGTCAATTCTGCAAGGATCTCAACTAATGGATTTTTTAATATAGGCACTGCAAATGAAATTTGTGATGAAAAATCAAGTGCGCCAGTCAGTTAAACAAAGAACATGTAAATTAATACTCCTCAAATAATTTCATATTGGGAGACACTCGATCTCAATACTCACTATGCGACAAGGATTTGTGAAGAACTTGTGTTTATTGGTCTCATACCCTATTCCTGTTTAACACTAACATCATCATAGAAATTTAAGGCTTACATTTAATTGAGAATAGCAGCAGATTTGAATAAAAATTTGATTACCCTTCTATTGAAAAATCTTGTATATTCAGGAAAAATAATATTATATATAACCAATATTAGTAATGAGGTATTAATAAATGTAAACAAAGCGATATGTCTCGTTCGCTTTAGAGCAAAATCAGAAAGAAATTAGAGTGGTCTTACAGTATTTACTCAGTACCAACGTTAAATACAATTATGTGAGATGCACATGCATCAACTTACAATAAGACATCAAAGATCCGGGTTTAAAAGGTAAGAGGATTTCAATACGCAAATCAAAAACCGTATGACGAAAGTTTAATATAATTTAAGGATAAAACGAATAAAAAGAAATCACACATTTCAATAAAAGGATGTGCACAATTTCAGTACGTATACATGCTACATACTGTCGTCTTAATTTTACACGAAGCTTGTTTTCAAATTTCAGGATGCCCTGATTTATACTTCAACGAGACGAAATTTTTCATACATTGAATTATGTATGTTTGAATATATTGTCAACAGGAAGTTGAAAAGCGGGGAGTCTAAGAATACATTACACGGTATAAAATGCTTGCATGAAGCTTGCTGCCAAAATTCAGATAGCTCTGGTCAGTAGCTCCTGAGAAAATGCAAGAAAATTTCCTAAGACGAACAGGATGAAGAATGGACGGACGGACAGACATAAATCAGTATACCCCTCATTGGAACAGGGAAGAGAAATGGGAAAAACACATTGAAATTATCCTCAACTATATGTTTTTTTTTTCATTTAAGGAGTTTTACTATCCTAATACTCGTTAAGTAACAAGAACTCACGAATAGCTTGCATTTATTGCTTTAATACCCGATTCATGTTAAACGAATAGAGAATATCATCATATTTCAGTACAAAATTTAAATTATTAATTCATGTTAAGTTAAAACAATTTTGCATGGGAAAGTCCAAATTCACATAATTAAATTACAGGGAATTTACTTGAACTTGGTAAGACTTGTTAGTGTTATTCATGTAATCATTATCGTATTATTCACGAAAATGATCTTGCATATGATTACCAGTATAAAAATTTAATATGGTTGAGGTAATAAATGTCTCGCTTCTGTTTTGAACTTCACATGATGTGAAATGCCCGCATTTTAGTAAAATAACAAGTTCTACGCTTTGTTGTCATGAGACGAATGACCATATCTATAGGTGAATTATCTACAATTTCAACTATTTCAGGGTGAGATGAAATATAGATGTAAGATTAAAGTTACAGCACATTAAACCTAAATAAAATAATATTTAAATGTTTTTAAACATGCTATTCAAAGGATAATTTGATTGTGATATAACTAACTTTTGAAGAAAATTCAATATAATAAAGAAACTGCAGCATATATTATTTGTTTTTAAGGTATAATAATATAGCACAAATAATTTACTGCAAAGATCAAGACATTATACTAAACAATTTACCGCTACATTGGTTAAGAATCGACTTTTATAAATTCTTTTACAAACATTATAAACTTCGAACACAATACATGTTCAAGTTATGTATGAAGTAATTCAAAATTCCAATTGTTATCAAAAAACGCCATTATAGACATTTGTAATTGTTTTCGTTTCAACAGAGTTCCGATTAAATTCGTTTTGTCACAACAAAAAACTGTGAAGATAACTGTTAGTTTAATTATCATGTGTACACGAAAACCTGTAATCAAATAAATACCTTCTAATGTAAATTATTGTGTATACGTCAGAAAACAACAATAAGACATTTAATCGGCATTATAGAGTCTTCAACAATAGACAGTTGCTTAGCAAACTGTAATGCTCTTAATCATCCCGAGTCAATTCTGACTCCGCACCTTAGATCCCTCAAGGTTTTTGGTGGAGCTCGTGTAGCTCAGTTTTTAGTTTTCTTGTAGAGTTTTGTAGACTGTTATATATATATATTGTCTTTTCGGCGGTTTTCCTTTTTCGCAATTGTATTGCCTGTTTTTCTTCTACTTATAATTTAATTTCTTATTGTCCTTTTGGTATCTTCTTGCGTGGTGACCAAGGACAGAATTTTCTTGATTTAATCCCCCGCCGAACACACAGCTAAAGCTTGTATCATTTGAAAGAGAAAACCTGGTACTATAAGAATATGCCTGTCAGGATTAGAAATTGTCCCAATTTTTTTTTTAAAAAAGGCTAGAAAGTATTTAAAATCGACAGACCATCAAAGAATGAAAAAGTTGAAGCATGAATGTTTCCCTTGCTTTAAGATGTAAGAACTTTCCCCATTTTCACTTCTATTTACGGCATTTCAATAGAATATGGGATGAGAAAACTGTCTTAAATAATATTAAGTATTTAAATGAGAAACTGATATACTGATATAGAATTTAAAAAGTATTCCAAAGTCTGGTGTATCTCTTCAATAAAACTAATTTTGTTTTAATGCAAGGTTAGATCAATAAAAAGCTTATTGTAACATATTCTAGACAACTATATAGTTAACAAATGTTCACGCCATAGGATGCAATCAGAAGAACATCCTCCTCTAGGAAAAGAACATTTGTCTTTATACTTAAGTAGCTTATTTGCTATTTGTACTTATTACTGACATTGTTAATCTGATTAAAATACAGATTTGTAGTCCACGGTTTGAGGAATTGAGTCATTGTGAAGTACTTGTAGGAAATACAAAAACATTGGAATTTCGAATAATAATGACTTCAATCCATCCAAATGTTTGCCGAGATCTAGGAGTTTGTTTACATAGATATGAATCATTTCTGGAAGGATGCTTGAAGCAAATGGTGTCTACTTCACAAATAAAAAAAAATGAGGGTCTTGAATTATAGATTCTAGGTACTGACGTTGTTTATCCTCTTAATTACGTGTGATAGCGTTCTTTTTATTTGTCAATGCATATTTTTAACCTTTACTGTTCAGTCCATTATTGGCAATATCCTCATGGAGTGGCTCGGTATATATACATCCCTCCATTGTGTTATTGTGCTATGGTCATTTTTAACATTCTTGTGTTTCATATTTGCTTATGTGCTTTGTCTATTGAGATTTTATATACCATTTTGTTTTTCTTTGTTGATATAGTTGTTTTTTTATAGTGATTAAGATTATAACACAATGTTGACTGCTGTACCCTAATTTTTGATATTTTTACCTATAACGTCTGTTTATTTTGTACACACATTGTTGTCAATGTATTATGGAACTCTATACGACTGTCATACAAGTGATAGGTTTAGCTAGCTATACAACCAAGTTTAATTCACCATTTTCTACATAAGGAAATGCCTGTACCAAGTCAGGAATATGACAGTAATGTTTTCCATTCGTTTGATGTGTTTGAGCATTTTAATTTTGCCATTTAATAAGGGACTTTTTATTTTGAATTTTCCTTCGAGTTCGGTTTTTGTGTTATTTTACTTTTAAACGGGATTTCATCAGGGAGTGGCTTGGCCAGAGACATGTCTTAGTTAGTAGAAAGTTTGATACTTACATACTTCTTATATCACTATCTGGTCTGAGAAATTTCAAGGATGTTTATGGGGTTTATTACACAATTGGTTACAAATGTATACTCGTATGAACAAGCAAATAAAGTTAATGTCTATATTTTAACGAAAAAATGCGATATTTAAAACAACTTGAAATTGTAAAATTTTATTGATAACATGTCAATGAAAACCTAAACTGACAATTATGAAAGATTGATATTCCAAAAATAAAATCGTAAACAAAATAATTTGATAAAGATGGATTACATAAGTACAAAAATAAAATTGAGAATGGAAATGGGGAATATGTCAAAGAGACAACAATCCGACAAAAGAGCAGACAACAGCCGAAGGCCACCAATGGGTCTTCAATGCAGCGAGAAAATCCCGCACCCGGAGGTGGTCCTCAGCTGGCCCCTAACTAAAATTGTGTGCTAGATCAGTGAAAATGGACGTCACACTAAACTCCAAAACATATAAATGAACTAAAATTAAAACACATACTAGACTGACTTGGGACAGACGCTCAAATGCGGTAGTCTATTCAGAAAAACGATTTTCGGGGAAAATTTAAAATACGAATTTCTTAAGACAGAGTAGAAAGTAAAGTAGACATATGTGTGTTTAATTTAAGACCATTCAACCCGTGTATTTTAAGGAAGATCAAATTCAAAACTTTGACGACGTTTTGCCTATTTGTCAGCTCACTTATCTGCCTCTTTTCGATGAGTGCCAATGAGACAACTCTCCATCCAAGTCAAAATTTATAAATGTAAACCATTATAGGTCAAAGTACGGTCTTCAACACGGTGCCTGTTTTTCTTCTACTTATAATTTAATTTCTTATTGTCCTTTTGGTATCTTCTTGCGTGGTGACCAAGGACAGAATTTTCTTGATTTAATCCCCCGCCGAACACACAGCTAAAGCTTGTATCATTTGAAAGAGAAAACCTGGTACTATAAGAATATGCCTGTTAGGATTAGAAATTGTCCCAATTTTTTTTTTTAAAAAGGCTAGAAAGTATTTAAAATCGGCAGACCATCAAAGAATGAAAAAGTTGAAGCATGAATGTTTCCCTTGCTTTAAGATGTAAGAACTTTCCCCATTTTCACTCCTATTTACGGCATTTCAATAGAATATGGGATGAGAAAACTGTCTTAAATAATATTAAGTATTTAAATGAGAAACTGATATACTGATATAGAATTTAAAAAGTATTCCAAAGTCTGGTGTATCTCTTCTATAAAACTATTTTTGTTTTAATGCAAGGTTAGATCATTAAAAAAGCTTATTGTAACATATTCTAGACAACTATATAGTTAACAAATGTTCACGCCATAGGATGCAATCAGAAGAACATCCTCCAATAAGAAAAGAACATTTGTCTTTATACTTAAGTAGCTTATTTGCTATTTGTACTAATTACTGACATTGTTAATCTGATTAAAATACAGATTTGTAGTCCACGGTTTGAGGAATTGAGTCATTGTGAAGTACTTGTAGGAAATACAAAAACATTGGAATTTCGAATAATAATGACTTCAATCCATCCAAATGTTTGCCGAGATCTAGGAGTTTGTTTACATAGATATGAATCATTTCTGGAAGGATGCTTGAAGCAAATGGTGTCTACTTCACAAATAAAAAAAAATGAGGGTCTTGAATTATAGATTCTAGGTACTGACGTTGTTTATCCTCTTAATTACGTGTGATAGCGTTCTTTTTATTTGTCAATGCATATTTTTAACCTTTACTGTTCAGTCCATTATTGGCAATATCCTCATGGAGTGGCTCGGTATATATACATCCTCCATTGTGTTATTGTGCTATGGTCATTTTTAACATTCTTGTGTTTCATATTTGCTTATGTGCTTTGTCTATTGAGATTTTATATACCATTTTGTTTTTCTTTGTTGATATAGTTGTTTTTTTATAGTGATTAAGATTATAACACAATGTTGACTGCTGTACCCCAATTTTTGACATTTTTACCTATAACGTCTGTTTATTTTGTACACACATTGTTGTCAATGTATTATGGAACTCTATACGACTGTCATACAAGTGATAGGTTTAGCTAGCTATACAACCAAGTTTAATTCACCATTTTCTACATAAGGAAATGCCTGTACCAAGTCAGGAATATGACAGTAATGTTTTCCATTCGTTTGATGTGTTTGAGCATTTTAGTTTTGCCATTTAATAAGGGACTTTTTATTTTGAATTTTCCTTCGAGTTCGGTTTTTGTGTTATTTTACTTTTAAACGGGATTTCATCAGGGAGTGGCTTGGCCAGAGACATGTCTTAGTTAGTAGAAAGTTTTATACTTACATACTTCTTATATCACTATCTGGTCTGAGAAATTTCAAGGATGTTTATGGGGTTTATTACACAATTGGTTACAAATGTATACTCGTATGAACAAGCAAATAAAGTTAATGTCTATATTTTAACGAAAACATGCGATATTTAAAACAACTTGAAATTGTAAAATTTTATTGATAACATGTCAATGAAAACCTAAACTGACAATTATGAAAGATTGATATTCCAAAAATAAAATTCAATTGAGGAAAATGTAGGCATACAAGTAAACAAAATAATTTGATAAAGATGGATTACATAAGTACAAAAATAAAATTGAGAATGGAAATGGGGAATATGTCAAAGAGACAACAATCCGACAAAAGAGCAGACAACAGCCGAAGGCCACCAATGGGTCTTCAATGCAGCGAGAAAATCCCGCACCCGGAGGTGGTCCTCAGCTGGCCCCTAACTAAAATTGTGTGCTAGATCAGTAAAAATGGACGTCACACTAAACTCCAAAACATATAAATGAACTAAAATTAAAACACATACTAGACTAACAAAGGCCAGAGGCTCCTGACTTGGGACAGACGCTCAAATGCGGTAGTCTATTCAGAAAAACGATTTTCGGGGGAAAATTTAAAAATACGAATTTCTTAAGACAGAGTAGAAAGTAAAGTAGACATATGTGTGTTTAATTTAAGACCATTCAACCCGTGTATTTTTAAGGAAGATCAAATTCAAAACTTTGACGACGTTTTGCCTATTTGTCAGCTCACTAATCTGCCTCTTTTCGGGACAGGGACATGAATAAGATGCGGGGTTAAAACTGTTTATTTTGCTGTTGTTTTGTTAGAAGTCAACCATCACCCTTTATACTAGTGGACTGACTGACGAAAGACACGCAAAACAACATCCATCAAAAGCCAATACAGGTAAGGCTATTATCTGATGGATATTCGTTACCTTCACAATTTACAAACATATAAGGTGTGTACACATATTGGAATCCACATAATAACTCATTGTCGAAAATTATTGGGATCAGTTGAGCCATTGAGTAGCGCAATGTAAATAGACAAAAATACAAATTAAAAATAATTTTGTCTTAATTCATTATTATCAATTAACTAGTTATAAAATGGGATAACGATTTACTAATTTTTAAAAAAATTTTTGCAACAGATCAACATAACTGACGCTTCGGTCTTGACAAGCAAAGGAACAGTTAAATGTGTACATCGTAGACAAGTGATGCAAGTTGCCTCCATTATTGGTGCTCATGTGCTGTTAAGTCAACTTATTTGAAGTCATTTAGAAAAAGCAATTGCTAAATTTACTGTCAAATAAAAAGATCAGTCAGCGTAGTTGGCAGTCGATACTGATTGCATTACTTCGGAAGTTTCTAAGTAACAAACAAGAGTTAGACAGTTGCTATCAGGTAAGGTGACCATTAGACTCTTGATTCAAAACCGGTATTATATATCATCCAAAGATTCAGTCGACTGTCATACAAGTGAGAGGTTTAGCTAGCTATAAAACCAGGTTTAATTCACAATTTTCTACATCAGGAAATGCCTGTACCAAGTCAGGAATATGACAGTTGTTTTCCATTCGTTTGGTGTGTTTGAGCTTTTGATTTTGCCATTTGACAAAGGACGTTTTGAATATTCCTTCGAGTTCGGAATTTTTTTGTTTTACTTTTTTCATATGCATTTCTGTTCATCTATTTGTCTTCAGTGTCTTTGAGAAAAAAGAGATTCTTCGAGTAATCAATAACTTTTTTTCACTCTTAAAGTGTTCAGAAGTTTACAGTTACTGATGTCAAATCATGTTTTGTACTTACCAGTAAAATACACTGTTGCAGCCATACAATTTGTATTAGTCTTAGCGTCTGAAACTGCTAAGTTAGTTGGTGAAGTGTGCAATGCACTGGCTAAATGAGTTACCATTTCTGATCTACAAAACAGTTGATAATTGCCATTTGCAAAATTACTGTAAATACTAAGCAGAAAAACCACGTTTAGCAAACAAAGGCTTAATTATTTAACATTTTAACAACTTCAAATTTTAAGCATCTACTTCGTAAAAATATCTGTATACAAAGAATTTGATGACTTTTGTTGCTACAAAGTTGATAAGGAGTAGAAAATAAACTCATCACAGATATCAGGATTAAAATTTTGTATTTGCGCCAGACGCTCGTTTCGTCTACAAAAGACTCATCAGTGACGCTCGAATCAAAAAAAGTTAAAAGGGCCAAATAAAGTACGAAAGCATTGAGGACCAAAAATTCCTAAAAGTTTTGCCAAATACAGCAAAGGTAATCTATTAAAATCATTTTCCATAGTATTTCTTAACAAAATATATCTGTCAGTCCTTTAATAACAACGTTAGGGGTATGACAGCCATGATTTGGTCCCTAAGTTAACCAAAAAAATTAATTCCCTCAGTCCTTTGACAATAGTTTTGCACGACTTTTATAAAAATATCAACTTACTTATCAAAGTTCATATCACCGAAAGTCATTTTAAGAGGAGTCGCCTTGTTAACTGGAATTATATCAGCACACGCTACACGTGGTCCTCCACCATTCTCAGCATGTATCACAAATGCTTTTCCAGCAACTGAAATGAATAAAGCTTGAGTTATCACATTCCCTAGATACTCACATGATTCCACACTTAAAACGACACAATAAAAAACTAACTGTTGAGTATATTCTGTATATCAATCCTGCATTAAGTTTTAAAATGTCAACAGCTCAGAAACGTAGGTTCAAATTCCGTCGGGCAAAGTTGTCCTAAGAGGAATTTGATAATTCAGTTTATGTTTTGGTCATATAGCTCCTAATGTGTCTATGATTTTATTCAGGAATTCTTGGATTTCGAATGTTTATGTTTGACCGTTTCGGAAAAGTGCTTTGGATGCACGAAATTTACAAAGTGTTAATTATCGTTTCGTTTAAAATGCAAAATACAAAAACGAATCACATGTTGTTCTAACTTTTTAGAAAATCATATGTAGAATGTTCTAACTTTTTAGAAAAATCATATGTAGATTGAAGTTGTGTTTATTCTTGCTTATAATATTTTGTTTATGACAAAGAAATGACTATACCTCCAATGTCAGCTCATAGTTCTTTAACCTATTACAAAAATAAAACGTAAAAAAAAATATCTTAATGATCAGAAACTGATCCAAACGTTATTATTGAAACATAATGCTTATACATAAATGTCTTTGGAGGAATTGGTATTTAACATTTATAGCATACTGAAAACACAAAACACTTACCCCCATATGGTCCAACCAGTGGTAAATTCATATCCGTATAGAACTTTCTACCACTTCCAATGTCATAACGACCCAATTTACTTGACTGATCTCCCAATTCACATCGTAAATGATTAAGCGGTGAACATTCATTATAATTATTCTGAAATTAGTATTATTCTATTTATTAAAAAAAAAAAAATTTTTACTCTTTGTAAAAAAATTGAAGCGGTAAATATCAATTACATTTACACTTTTAAAACACTGTATTCGTACTTACCATAAGTAACCAGACGGGTGTCACATGTAGAGCAGGATCTGCTAAACCTTCAGGAGCACCTGAGACCCCTGGTTTTTGTGGAGTTCATGCTGCTCAGTATGTAGTTTTTGTCATGACGATGCCTTAGACGTGCTGTTTTCTGGGTCGTCGACGTCCACAATGTATAGGATTTTGATACGGTCAGTTTAAGGGAAACCACTAGTGGTAGGTCAATGATAAGGGGTATGCAGTTGTATTAACATTGGTACATCTCATTTCTACGGAGATTATTTGGTCCCGCCCCTTCAGTCATGATATATTACCCTTCCGGAGCACCTGAGATCACCCACAATTTTTGGTGGGGTTCGTGTTGCTCAGTCTTTAGTTTTCTATGTTGTATTTTGTGTAATATTGTTTGTCTGTTGGTCTTTTTCTTTTTAGCCATGGCGTTGTCAATTTATTTTCGACTTATGAGTTTGAATGTCCCTCTGGTATCTTTCGCCTCTCTTTGACATTTAAACTTTTATTAAATTTATATTTTAAAGTTTTTGATTAGGTCAGTTAGGTTTAGAATGATCCTAATGGTACGTCAATGATATTTGGTATGCATTTGTATAAGCCTCTGCACATATCATGTCAATGAGGACTATTTTGACACGCCCCTCAGTCATGGTCTATTGGCGTAAAACATTTGTATAGTTTACACAATGAGTTTACATGTTAAAGTTAGTGATTATTTCAGTTTAAGATGAACCACTAATGTTAAGTTAAAGATATATTTTGTATTTGGTATGCAGTTGTATTAGCATTGGCACATATCATGGCGATTATATGGCCCCGCTACCTAAATCATTGTTTAATGACGTTGGAATTGTTGAATAGTTTACATGTTAAAATTTATAATTAGGTTCAGTTTAAGAGGAAGAACTTTTCATAAGTCAAAGATATTTGGTATGCAGTTGTATAAGCAATGGCACAGCTCAGGTACATGGAGATTATTTTGCCTAGCACCTTCAGTCATGGTTCATTGACTTTGAACGTTTTGCAGACTATACAAATAAGAGTTTTGCAATTTAACTTTTACATTTGCATTTGCTATCAAAAATACGTACATGCGAGTTTTTTTATTTGGTGTTATTTGTCATTTCGTCATTGGGTTTTATGTCATGATTTTATTGGTTTCTGTTCGACTAATGATTTTTATGGTCTCTTTTGTGTCTTTAGTCTCTTTTAGGAATTTAAGCTTTTAGATTTCATGTTTTATGAAAATACAATTTTATTTGTGTCGTGAAAACAAAATAATATACTTACATTAACATCAACCATAAACGGGTTGTAATGACCACCTGGACTAACACAACCGGAAGTAACATCATTCTTAACTGGCTTTTGATGAACATGCCAATTATGTCCAGTTGTCTGAAAAATATTTTGAACAATTTCAATGTTGATAGCCTATATACCAACCAAAAAGTAAAGTTCATGTGGATTATCAAAAATGTATGAAGAGGGGAAAAGGAAAATAACCATACTTCCCATTTCAGCTCATATTTCTTAAACTCGAAAAAAAAAAAAACCAACTATATATCTGCTGCTTGAAATAGGTATGATACGTTTATATTGTTCTGTTAAAATGTATTTGGTTGAAATTGGTTTCTAGTGTTTAATGTGCTTAGCATATACATCTTTCAATACTGAAAGCTGAAACATCATTTTAATTACTAATCATTGTTTCCTTCAAAAGTATAATAACACCATGTAGTTGATTTTGCAATCTGATTAAAATTCAATCAGCATAGCGAAATCACAAATCTATATTTCAATTAGATTGTCCTTCTAACAATCATAAATTATACAGTTTTATTAATGTATGCACAACAGAGTTTTTTTTACCCCTTTTCCAAAAAAAAAAAAAAAAATATTTGAAGAAATTTTCTTTTTGTAAAATTTGGTAAAATTTAAGAGACATCCATGCACTTGTTTTGGCCCCTTTTTGGTCCCTAATTCCTGAACGGTTTGGGCAATTACCTCCAAAATGAATCCCAACCTTCAACTTGTGGTATTGAACCTTGTGGTACAATTTCGGAGCAATCAAAATACTTATACACAATTTATTGTCCTGAAACTAGAAAAATGCTTGTTTTTGGCCCCTAATACCTAAACGGTTGGGACCATCACCCCCAAAAACAATCCCAACCTTCCTTTTGTGGTATTGAACCTTTTGATTAAATTTCATAGAGCTCCATACACTTAAACTAAAGTTATTGTCCGGAAACCAAATGTCTTCGGACGACGACGACGTGAAAACAATATACGAACGCAATTTTTTTGCGGTCGTATAAAAATTACAAAATATTGATTTTATTACAAAACAAAATCACAAATTACAGTTTCCTGTTCAAATGCCCAGTTTCCATTTGTATGTTAAGCCAAGGAGCAGATATTTGGTATATAACTTTATATAAAATGCTCCGCAGGGCGCAGCTTGATACGACCGCAGAGGTCGAACCCTGAACAGTTGGGGCAAGTATGGACACAATATTCAAGCTTGATACAGCTCTGAATTTGGATTGTGATTAAATATTTGACACAGCATAGGTTTCTGACACAGAATGAATGTGGTCTAAGAACTTAAAAATTTTAAATTGGACATTCACCTATTATGGTCCAATATCCAAAATCTAAATACATGGTTAGATTCAGCATATCAAAGAACCCCGAGAATTCAATTTTTGATGAAATCAAACAAAGCTTAATTTTGGACCCTTTGACCTCAATGTGGACAAAGTTGATAACGGGCCTAAAATCAATAATCTAAATACATGGTTAGATTCAGCATATCAAAGAACCCCATATATTCAATTTTGTTGAAATCAAACAAAGTTTAATTTTGGACCCCGATTTGAACCAACTTGAAAACTGGGTCCATAATAAAAAATCTAAATACATGTTTAGATTCAGCATATCAAAGAACCCTCAGAATTCAATTTTTGTTAAATTCAAACAAAGTCTAATTTTGGACCCCGATTTGGACCAACTTGAAAACTGGGCCCATAATCAAAAATCTAAATACATGTTTAGATTCAGCATATCAAAGAACCCTAAGAATTCAATTTTTGTTAAAATCAAACTAAGTTTAATTTGGACCCTTTGGACCTTAATGTAGACCAATTTGAAAACGGAACCAAAAATTAAGAATCTAAATACACGGTTAGACTCGGCATATCAAAGAACCCTAATAATTCAATTTTTGATGGAATCAAACAAAGTTTAATTTTGGACCCTTTGAACCTCAATGTGGACCAATTTAAAAACGGGGCCCAAAATCCAAAAACTTAATACACGGTTAGATTCAGCATATTAAAGAACCCCATGAATTCAAGAATAAAACCCCATTGAAATTGGTCAAGAAATAAGCAATTTATACAAAGTATCTTCTTTTGCACAATACTGTGCAATTGAATATTTCTTGCTATTGCGCAATACTGTACAATTGACAATTTCTTGCTATTGCGCAATATTGTGCTATTGGATATTTCTTGCTATTGCGCAATACTGTGCAATTGAAGATTTCTTGCTATTGCGCAATACTGTGCAATTGAAAATTTCTTGCTATTGTACAATACTTATTATATAATAATTTACACATCCTGTTTGGTGTCTATCTCCTGCCATATCATTATTATTTGCTTTTAAATATAAATCAGAAATAACCAATTTAAAATGGAAAATTTTAAAAGAAAAAAAAAGGAAACCCCCCCCCTCCAAATTTTTTGAACCCCCTTATGATTCATCACCCCCAAACTCAATCCAAGCCTTCCCTTTGTGCTATGATACCTTGCAGTACAATTTCAGAGAGATCCATACACTTGAACACAAGTTATTGTCTGGAAACTAGAAAAACGTGTTTTTTGGCCCCTTTTTGGCCCCAAATTCCTAAACATTTAGGGCAATTACCCCCAAACTCAAACCCAGCTTTCTCTTTGTGCTATGATACCTTGTAGTATAATTTCAGAAAGATCCATACACTTACACACAAGTTATTGTCCAGAAACTAGAAAAATGCTTGTTTTTTGCCCCCAATTCCTAAACATTTTGGGCAATTACCCCCAAACTCAATTCCAGTTTTCCCTTTGTGATATGGAACCTTGTAGTACAATTTCAGAAATATCCAAACTCTTACACACAAGTTATTGTCATGAAACTAGAAAAATGCTTGTTTTTGGCCCCTTTTTTGGCCCCTAATTCCTAAAATTTTGAGGCAATTACCCCCAAAATCAATTCCAGCCTTTCCTTTGTGATATGGAACCTTGTGGTACAATGTCAGAGAGATCCATACACTTGCACACAAGTTATTGTCTGGAAGTTACAAAAATGCTTTTTTTTGGCTCCTTTTTGGCCCCTAATTCCTTAAAAGAGGGACGAAAGATACCAGAGGGACAGTCAAACTCATAGATCGAAAACAAACTGACAACGCCATGGCCAAAAATAAAAAGACAAACAGACAAATAATAGTACAGATGACACAACATAGAAAACTAAAGACTAAGCAACACGAACTCCACCAAAACTGGGGTGATCTCAGGTGCTCCGGAAGGGTAAGCAGATCCTGCTCCACATGTGGCACCCGTCGTGTTGCTTATGTTATTACAAATCCGGTAAATAGTCTAATTCGGTAAGTCACATTCGTGAAAAGGAAGGGTATTGTAGTTACGACATAAGGAACATATCCGATATCATCTGTGGAACGGTTATTCCATAACGGTCAACCAACTCGTGATGGCGTCCGTAAAATTTACGAAGGATGATTTCAACTTCACCATTTGGAACTCTTGGTTTAATAGCTTCCTTGTGAGCAGCAATCCTCTATCAAGGAAATCATGATAGGAAACACAAGCCCGGGAATATCGTATCAATTGGGAGATATATACTCCGTATGCAGGCGCTGCTGGAATGTTGCTACATAGAAATGGAAAGTTCACAATTGGGAAGCTGAAATCATCTCTTTGTCATAAAGTTTTGTTTTCAACCGACCCTCATTGTCAATTTCTAGATGTAAGTCAAGATATGAGGCAGACTTAACTGTATGTGTAGTATCCTTTATCTCTAGTTCGATGGGATAGATTCGTTCAACATAGTAACCAAATTTTGTATTATTTAGTGAGAGAACATCATCTATATAGCGGAACGTAGAGTTAAAGGATATTGCTAACTTCTTATCTTTCTTCCTAAGAAGTTCCTGTATGAAGTCAGCCTCATAATAATAAAGAAACAAGTCGGCAAGAAGAGGGGCACAATTGGTTCCCATTGGAATTCCGACAGTCTGTTGAAAAACACGTCCTCCAAACGTAACAAATATGTTGTCAATCAAGAAATCAAGCATCTTGATAATGTCAGTTTCAGAGAATTTTTTGTTTGAATCAGAGTGATTCTTTACAAAGTAGGATTTATCCCTCCCCAAGACAAGATACTTTTATCTACGTTCGCCATTCTTTTTAATGAAACAAAGTAATACCAACTCTTTCAATTTGTCTTTTAGTTTTAAATGGGGAATACTTGTGTAAAGTGTAGAAAAGTCAAATGTTTTAATACTATTGCAAGATGAGAGAGTCTTAGATTGTATGTACTCTAAAAGATCTTTGGAATTTTTTAGTATCCACATCTAACTATTGGTACCATAACCCCCAAAATCAATCCCAAACTTCCTTTGTGGTATTAAACCTTATGGTAAAATTTCATAAAGATCCATTCAGGACCCTTTGGACCTTAATGTAGACCCATTTGAAAACGGAACCAAAAATTAAGAATCTAAATACACGGTTAGATTCGGCATATCAAAGAACCCTAATAATTCAATTTTGATGAAATCAAACAAAGTTTAATTTTGGACCCTTTGAACCTCAATGTGGACCAATTTAAAACGGGGCCCAAAATCCAAAAACTTAATACACGGTTAGATTCAGCATATTAAATAACCCCGAGAATTCAAGAATAAAACCCCATTGAAATTGGTCAAGAAATAAGCAATTTATACAAGTATCTTCTTTGCACAATACTGTGCAATTGAATATTTCTTGCTATTGCGCAATACTGTACAATTGACAATTTCTTTCTATTGCGCAATATTGTGCTATTGGATATTTCTTGCTATTGCGCAATACTGTGCAACTGAAGATTTCTTGCTATTGTGCAATACTGTGCAATTGAAAATTTCTTGCTATTGCACAATACTTATATAATAATTTACACATCCTGTTTGGTGTGTATCTCCTACCATATCATTATTATTTGTTTTAAATATAAATCAGAAATAACCAACTTGAAATGGAAAATTTTAAAAGAAAAAAAGGAAACCCCTCCAAATTTTTGAACCCCTTATGATTCATCACCCCAAACTCAATCCAAGCCTTCCTTTGTGCTATGATACCTTGCAGTACAATTTCAGAGAGATCCATACACTTGAACACAAGTTATTGTCTGGCAACTAGAAAAACGTGTTTTTTGGCCCCTTTTTGGCCCCAAATTCCTAAACATTTAGGGCAATTACCCCCAAACTCAAACCCACTTTTCCTTTGTGCTATGATACCTTGTAGTACAATTTCAGAAAGATCCATACACTTACACACAAGTTATTGTCCTGAAACTAGAAAAATGCTTGTTTTTTGCCCCTTTTTTGCCCCTAATTCCTAAACATTTTGGGCAATTACCCCCAAACTCAATTCCAGCTTTCCCTTTGTGATATGGAACCTTGTAGTACAATTTCAGAAATATCCAAACTCTTACACACAAGTTATTGTCATGAAACTAGAAAAATGCTTGTTTTTTGCCCCCTTTTTGGCCCCTGATTCCTAAAATTTTGAGGCAATTACCCCCAAAATCAATTCCAGCCTTTCCTTTGTGATATGGAACCTTGTGGTACAATGTCAGAGAGATCCATACACTTACACACAAGTTATTGTCTGGAAGTTACAAAAATGCTTTTTTTTTGCCCCTTTTTTGCCCCTAATTCCTTAAAAGAGGGACGAAAGATACCAGAGGGACAGTCAAACTCATAGATCGAAAACAAACTGACAACGCCATGGCCAAAAATAAAAAGACAAACAGACAAATAATAGTACAGATGACACCACATAGAAAAATAAAGACTAAGCAACACGAACCCCACCAAAAACTGGGGGTGATCTCAGGTGCTCCGGAAGGGTAAGCAGATCCTGCTCCACATGTGGCACCCGTCGTGTTGCTTATGATATTACAAATCCGGTAAATAGTCTAATTCGGTAAGTCACATTCGTGAAAAGGGAAGGGTATTGTAGTTACGACATAAGGAACATATCCGATATCATCTGTGAAACGGTTATTCCATAACGGTCAACCAACTCGTGATGGCGTCCGTAAAATTTACGAAGGATGATTTCAACTTCACCATTTGGAACTCTTGGTTTAATAGCTTCCTTGTGAGCAGCAATCCTCTATCAAGGAAATCATGATAGGAAACACAAGCCCGGGAATATCGTATCAATTGGGAGATATATACTCCGTATGCAGGCGCTGCTGAAATGTTGCTAAATAAAAATGGAAAGTTCACAATTTGGAAGCTGAAATCATCTCTTCTGTCGTAAAGTTTTGTTTTCAACCGACCCTCATTGTCAATTTCTAGATGTAAGTCAAGATATGAGGCAGACTTAACTGTATCTGTAGTATCCTTTATCTCTAGTTCGATGGGATAGATTCGTTCAACATAGTAACCAAATTTTGTATTAGTTAGTGAGAGAACATCATCTATATAGCGGAACGTAGAGTTAAAGGATATTGCTAACTTCTTATCTTTCTTCCTAAGAAGTTCCTGTATGAAGTCAGCCTCATAATAATAAAGAAACAAGTCGGCAAGAAGAGGGCACAATTGGTTCCCATTGGAATTCCGACAGTCTGTTGAAAACACGTCCTCCAAACGTAACAAATATGTTGTCAATCAAGAAATCAAGCATCTTGATAATGTCAGTTTCAGAGAATTTTTTGTTTGAATCAGAGTGATTCTTTACAAAGTAGGATTTATCCCTCCCCAAGACAAGATACTTGTATCTACGTTCGCCATTCTTTTTAATGAAACAAAGTAATACCAACTCTTTCAATTTGTCTTTTAGTTTTGAATGGGAAATACTTGTGTAAAGTGTAGAAAAGTCAAATGTTTTAATACTATTGCAAGATGAGAGAGTCTTAGATTGTATGTACTCTAAAAGATCTTTGGAATTTTTTAGTATCCACATCTAACTATTGGTACCATAACCCCCAAAATCAATCCCAACCTTCCTTTTGTGGTATTAAACCTTATGGTAAATTTCATAAAGATCCATTCACTTTAACTAAAGTTAGAGTGCGAAAACCAATATGTCTTCGGACGACGACGACGACGACGACGTCATACCAATATACGACCACAAAATTTTTTTGCGGTCGTATAAAAACGAACTCACTCGGCAGATAAGTTATTTTCATGCAAACGACATACAAAGCCACTTTTAAATAAAGGACGATTGTCACAAATTATACGGTCGACAGTCGAATTCATTCACAACAACCCTGCGCAATCGACATATCCAGAATAATTCAAATGTTTTGAACACATTCTTTGCATTGCATTAAAATAATAGACAACTATCCACTAGAATCCAGATGACGTAAAGGTAAGCAACCATGGGTCACTGTACGGCCTTCAACAGTGAGGAAAACCCACACCGTATAGTCGGTAATAAAAGGCCCTGTCCTGACAAAATGTGAAACAATTTAAACGAGAAAACGATTTATGACAAAACAATAAACGACAAACAAAAAAATGACAAACTATAACAAAGTTCCAAAATCGTCAGGCAGAGTTGGCCTTAGATGGGTTTGGCTTTTTTTAGGTCCTTTTTGGTTTATAGCTCTCAGTCAACATTTTCGGTTCTTATATATCATTGGCTTTCAAATATTCGGCTTTGAGCGTTCCTGATGAAGGCAAATCAAGAAAAGCGCTTCGGATGCATATTTATAATGTATTTTTTTCAAATATATAGGGTGTTTAAAAAAACATACATTTCTAAAAGGATTTTGTGTCATTTGGTTGTTCTATTAACCTTTTGACTACATCTTCGTTCATTAACACGCAATACGGATTATATACGAATTTATCATATACTTAGAGTAATAACTTATAATTTTTACTGTACGATAATAGCAAGAAATTTACGCGAATTCCATATTTTCCGAAATGGTGTTTAGCGGGCTGATATGAAATATTTATCACGTGCGTCCGGCTATTATCAGATGCCTTTCCGTAACGTTATATATCGCATGGCATTTCGGCGTTACTCGGCAGGTTCCGGAAAAAACACCTCGATGGTACGTTTTCAGTGAAAAACATAACAAAGAAGGGTACACAACAATTATTAGGATACAGGATAATATATTATGTAAAATGCAAAAAAAAAAAAAAAATGATACAATAAAAGCATTTTTCAAAGTTTCCAGCATAATTTAGAAAGTTACTTTACAAATGTTGACCTTTTCAAACAGTGTTCATTATGTTTTGTTGATTTTATTTTATCGTCAATATAAAAATATATTATACTGTTGTTTTTCTCCTCTGTTGAGGCATATGATAAAGGATTACATATCGAATGTAGACGAAAAGCGCATCTTGTGTACTAAATTATTATAATCCAATTGTCTTTGATCAGATTAGTATTTACATTATGTCTGCTAATCGCCGTATATGGCGGGTGAAAGGGGTCATTATAAGACACTGAGAAATGTCCGCAGATAACATCCTTTAACTAGAAAGCAGGGTTGGCAAAGTATTGTTTGGTCGGGACAAACCGAGTGGTACTGGGCTGGACAGTCTCAAATGTTAGATCTTCAAATTTGCGTTAGCAAATTTTTGTTCGTCCCTCAGCGGGATTCGAAACCTTGCGTCTGTGACATCGTGGCAACACCGCCTGCGCCGTGCCCAGCGCCCTAGACCACTCGACCACCTAGGCTACATAAAAATATAGCTTTCGGTGGTCGATGTAATGCCTTTCCTCGTCATATATAGATATATAATCCAACATAAAAGAGAGGCGAAGAATACCAAAGGAACATTCAAACTCAAAAGTCGAAAATAAACTGACAAGCCATGTCTAAAAAGAAAACCCAAACAAACAACAGTACACAAAACACAACATTGAAAACCAAAAACACGAACCCCACCAAGAACTGGGGGTGATCTCAGGTTCTCCGAAAGGGTAGGCAGATCCTGCTCCACATGTGGCATCCGTCGTGTTGCTCATGTTAGTACAAACCCGGTGATAAGTCTAATTCGGTAGGTCACATTCGGGGAAAAGGGTACGGGATTGAAGTTACGACAATTGAAACAAAATAAAGCTCTGACTGTGTTATCAGTGGTCAATACAGACATAATAGTAATTTGATAAATTAATTTGATAAAGTATAAGGATTATGCATACATCTTGTTGGGAAAACTTCACATTTGTCAATATGTATCCATGTATGACTTACAGTTGCTGAACCAATACCTTCTCAAATTAATACACTTTATCATTTAAAATTCTCAGACAAGTGAATTATAAAAATACATTAAGTCTTCATTTATATTTTTAATATAATGCTGTTGTAGTTGTCAAACAATCCACTATTTTTATGCCCCCGCCGTAGCGGAGGAGGCATTAAGTCCGTACGACCCAAAGTTGGTTTCTGTTCTCTAACTTTAGTTTGCCTCAACCAAATGTTATTAAACTTATACACAAAGCTTATTACTACAAAACACAGATCAGGTTTGAAATTGGGTGCCGTCACGATAACGGTTCTTGAGTTATTGCCCCTTAATAAACATAAAAAAATTGCTGAGTTTTTCGTTTCCGTTCTCTAACTTTAGTTTGCCTCAACCAAATGTTATGAAACTCATACACAATGCTTATTACCACTTAATATAGATCAAGTTTGAAATTGGGTGGAGTCACTTTTACCTTTCTTTAGTTATGCCCCTTTATAAACATAAAAATTGCTGAATTTTTCGTTTCCGTTCTCTAACTTTTGGTTGCCTCAACCAAATGTTATGAGACTTATACACAGTGCCTATTACCACAAAACGCAGATCAAGTACAAATTTTGGTAGCGTCACTTTCACCGTTCTTCAGTCATGTCCCTTTATATCTTTATATGATATGCAAGCGGGGGCATCATCTGTGTCCCATGGACACATTCCACATTTATTTTCTTCCTAAAATAGTATTATAGACTCAGATTAGTATTTCATATTGCCTATAACTGCATAGTATAATATGGAAAAACTAGTAAAACCATAGACATGAAACCTAATTAGGATCATTTGAAAATTTGAAATAATTCAAATAAATAATTTTACAATTTAATATTGTAATTATTATATTTTAACCTGTCCGTATTTGGTCTTTAGCATATACTAATTTAGAAAATATAAATTATTGTAAATTAAGATATAACTTAATTTTCACGCTGTTTTATTTTTGAAATGTTAGCCTACTTTTTTGACACCAAAAACTAAATTTGTAAGATATGACCTACACGAGAACGAAACTATTTCAAAATGTATCATATTAAAAAATACAACAAAAAGTATTCTGTAATGTACTTTGACTATGTAATTTACCCTAGGTTTACCTAACGTTGTTACAACATAAACCAACATATTCTCATAATGAATAAGGGCTGATAATACATCTGATATGAGAAATGCCATGTAATAATCTGATAATATCACATACCAAATAATGTCATGGTACAACGCTTATCTTTGTAATATCTATAACTGTTTGCCTAATTCACTCTATTTGATACTAATTAACTTCAAACTGATGTGACGCTATCGAAGAACTGTAATTTCATTTGATTGAATGTTTATGCACAAAATATTATATAAACCACAAAATATTATAAGGTAATAATACACGTAACTACCTCCTAAGTTAAAATTAAAGAGTCAAAGCGCGTAGATCATAAAAATTAAAGTTACAAGACGAAATTCTACATGATCCTACTTATATTTTAACTATACTGGGACCCTACTAAAGTTTAGTTATTGCAGATTCAGTATTTCATAATTTGATTGTATGTTCATGCGGAATAAGATGTTTAACTGCTGTTTTCTTACATATATTTCGATGTGCCCAGTGCTGTCTATCATTTGTTTTTTAGTTTTATATGTATTGTCTATCATTTGTTGTTTCGAAATTATTGGTCTTTTGTTGGGCAATGTATGACAAATATATGTTCAAAAACCTCGCCCGTAATTATAAATTATGTAATTCATTGACCGCTACCGACATGTGTAACTTCAAGGCATATTTTAGCGGCGATCGATGTCTTTCAAAATTACTTTATTTTTATCAATAGTACCGCTTAAGTCGACGCTAGGGGCCGTCTTGACCTTGTTGTAGGGTATGAATGATTTGTTCATTGTTGAAGACCCTACATCAACTGTCAAGATGAAGAACAGGAATAAAAGCCCTGTTCATTGATAATTTTCTATGTTTTCTATGTATTGTGTGCGATTTTGTCCCATGTACATTTACTCCATATCCTTTCATTTTCTATTATATCATAAATACAACTATGCGCTTACGCGATAATATCAGAATTAGTTGAAAATTCTATTATTAAAGAAATCAATTAAAATGACAAAAATATTTATAATCATACAAGTAAAATAAATCGATCCGGTTTCACAAGTGTTTGAAAATTATTAGATTTGTGACAATGTTAAAACTTTCATCTTCAAGTTGTGTGCACTGCAAACCAAATAATTATACAAAGGAGCTATGAAAAATTTAAATATTTATGTTCTTTAAAATCAACTGAAAAATAATTTGTCAAGAAAATGTTAACATACTACTTTGTTAGCTTTATGAAAATGCTAGATGTTCTTATAATAAAATAACCACGGACCCTCAATCATGTCCTCCTTTGTTGTTTTATTGTGGTCGAATGCGACTTAACACAGTACTTATCTTTTAGTTGAACACCTTGTTGAAGTGAAACACGCAGCCAAAAACGGAGGATTTAAAAAAAAAATGCTTACACATATTGTATCGAGTATAGATCTCGGTATGTTTTACTGGCTCAAAATTTCCCTTTTGTTATTTTTTGTATCTTTTTTTATTATCCTCACCCTGCTCGATATATTTTTGACAGAGGTCTGTTTGGATCTGGGGTTATAATGACAAGAAATAAACATGTTACATAAGATACATAACATTTGAATCTCTTTTGTACTCATTTCAGCCCTTGAAGCAATAATCTTTTTTATAACGGGATGACCATTTGATATCACAGGAATGGGGAAGCAAGAAGATTTTGAAAATCCCCGCCCCAAGAATATCAAATAGTCGTCTGCCAAAATACAAAAAGTGTCAATCACAAGATGAGGGTGTAAATTCAACATAAAATAATGTAAGAAACAAAAACAAAATTTGTTCGAACCATATTAGAAAATAAAAGACAGGCTCCCTAAGAAGGATCCAAACACCAAAGATAGCCTTGCTAGTCTTCGGGTTCATTCAATAATATCCTTGAAACAAGATTGTAACACATAATTCATGTCACCTTTCCAAATCCTACAGAGATCTTGAGGGAGGTGTCTGAAGTCTTCGTCAGTCAAATTGCAATAACTGAAGAATAAAATCTAATGTTTGGAACTATAACATAAAAAGAAGTCGCATGATTGCCAATGTAACAACTTCCCATCACAGACAACATGGCGTAGATTTAAAAAAAAAATAACAAGGGGACATGCAAAACTCATTAGTCAAAGAGAAACTTGTCAACGCCATGGCAAAATAGAAACCGAAAAACGACGAAACAACAAAAAAGTCAACAAAACACTACAGAGAAAACTAGACTGAGCAACTCTAAATGCAGCATGTGGCACCCTCTGTTGCTCATGTAACGTCAAATATCGTTGATGTCGGTGATTAAAATGTTTTTACGCCAGACGCGCGTTTCGTCTAAAAAAGTCTCATCCATGACGCTCGAATCAAAAAAGTGAAAAAGGCCAAATAAAGTACAAAGTTGAAGAGCATTAATAACCAAAACTTCCCAAAGTTAAATTAAATTAGGTCCAAAGTAAATACAGCGCATTATTCGATAAAAAATTGTTCAACGCAATTGGCTAGTTATGGAGAACCAATATATTGTTAACCAATGTAAAAAGTCTGCTCGTCTCACCAATTTGTTTTCATATTTACAAAAGTTGACGAATAATTAACGGTTCATTAAACAAATAAACAGACACAAATCCTAGACACGAACGTCATAGTATGTTACACAAATATGATTATTTAACCAGATATTAGCTCAGTGCCGACCATGAAGGTTGTATACGGAATATAAATGTGTTATTTTCATGAAAGAAGTAAAAATTTCACTCACAAAGAAAATATCGGAAAGCTAGTGAAACCTTGTGGAAGTCAAATATTAAAAAGTTGGAAAATTTCATAGAAAAGCTTCTGTCCAAGTTTCATAAAATCCCAAGATTGTTTGATAACATTATTATTAAACAAATGGAGAATGTGTTCATGGGACACAGATGATGCACCCGCTTGCATATACCGTTATAAAGGGACATAACTCAAGAACAGTAAAAGTGACGCAACCCAAATTCGAACTTGATCTGTGTTATGTGGTAATAAGCATTGTGTAAATAAGTTTCATAACATTAGGTTGAGGCAAACTAAAGTGAGAGAACGGAAGCTAATTTTGGGACGTACATACGAACGGACAAGTTAAACACTTAATGCCCCCTCCGCTGCAGCGGGGGCATAAAAAAAAATTACGTATCTAATGTTAACTGCAATAAAAAACTAAGTCCATTTATCAGTTAAATACAGAAACTGAAAAAAAATATTTTCAAAATTTTGCTCTGAATACTGCCACAGAATTTTCTCTCTGAGTTTCTTAAAATTCTGTGTAGGCTTTATAAAGTTATTGATGTCAGCAAACCTCTACCCACGACTATATATAAACCATAACTGCAAAATATCTTAAGTCCATTTGTCTTTGAAAAACGGGAAAATGAAGAAAAATATGTTCCAAACTTTGCTCTGGATATTGTCATTTGATAAAAAAAAAACTTCGTAAGGGTACACGCCTGACAATGCTGCTGTCAGTGTAAAGGTGTATAATGTGCACTACCAAAACTAAGTCCATTTATAAGTAAATTATGGGAAAATGAAAAAAAAATCTATAGAATTTTTTTTTTCAGATGCAATCTTTTTATCATGAGGAAGCTTCTTCCTAAGTTAAGTACCATTCCATGAAAGTTTGACAAACCCCAGACTATATATTAAAGCTAACTGCAAAAAGCGTTCAATAAAATACTGATTTTTTTTATGCATATTCTAAAATATAGATGTTGACGTTGAGATGTCTGTCTCATAGACGTAGACCCCATCTCTCCTTTCATTCGTTTGTACTTCAAATATAATGACACCTTCACAACACTTCCTTCATTGAACATATGTAAATAAGATTTCAGGGAATAAAACAAGCAAAAAGAAACAATATGTTATGTTCATCCAGAGTCTATCATTAACATTTCCTCCTATCTGACATGTTTACAAGGATTCTTTTTAATAAAAAGGAAGAAAAAACACCATAGTGTCAAATACCTTAATCATAACCTTTTTGTATTTCATTTCCTAAAATCTAGTATTTCTTTTAATTTTCATATTTTATTGAAATCTGTGCATTTGTTAGTTGGAAAACGTCAAGTACCGGTACCTTATCCTGGCCTCGTTAACATTAGTAAATATCATATTTTATATACAGCTGATAGTATTTGTTAGTAATATACATACAGTTTTATATACTTAAAAAAATATATAACATGTCAAGATTATCAAATATAGTTATCTAATATAACAAATGCACAGGTAATAAAAAATATAGTTTGTGTATTTTAGTGATATATTTTAAAGAAATGTGTTTTGAGTATGTCTGTTGATTTTTAAACAATCAAAAGGATTTGTTTTTTGCTGAAAAGTTGTTTCTCATAAAAGAACCAACACAATTCTATTTCTACTAAATTATGTACACATACACATTCTAAAAATAATTGATCAATCACTAAAAAGTATGGCAAAAGCATGCCAACTCTTGTTAAAAATATCTCCTCTTATTTTTAACAGCAATAAGTTTTTCAATGCTGTATAGAGATTTTTTTTTAAATTTTGCACTGCCGCCAAAGATAAGCTTTTTCAAAATATTTGCAGTTAAAATATATTGTTTTATTTGCAGATAAATCAAATTAACAGCATCCCCCCTAAATTTTTTTGATATATCCCCAAAAATGAAACTTTTTATAGTAAATGGAATTTAGTATTAGGCATAATTACAAAGTAGGATTAAGTTACAAAAAAAATTAAATAGCGTGAAATTAAACTATTTTCTACACCGTTAAAGTCATATTCCATAATGCGAATCTGGTGCAGTAAAACTGGTAGCTTTTATGTTATATTTTAAACTTAAATAATTCATATTTAAAAAAAAAATATATGCGCAAGATCAAGTATGAACAAGTTAAAATCTAATAATTACATTGCATTGAGAAATTATTTATTTGCATTATTCCAAATTTTTCAAAAGATCAAAACCTTGTTTCATTTTTATAGTTTTACTGGGTTTTTCCGGTAATGATAGGTAATTCAAGGCAATATAATAAACTGACCTGATTTGTTTTAATATCTTAGAAAAAAGAAATTAGAGGACTAATATTTATCAACAATAAATGCAATACTTAAAAAATATAAAAGAAGACTTAATGTATTAATTTATAATTCACTTGTCTGAGACTCTTAAATGATAAAGGGTATTAGTTTGAGAAGGTATTGGTCAAGTAACTGTAAGTCATACAAAAACATACATTGACAAATGTGGAAAGTTTCTCCAGTAAGATTTATGCTTAATCCTTATACTTTATCAAATTACTATTATGTCTGAATTGTCCACTATTAAAACAGTCAAAGAGTTAAATTTTTGATTTAACATGTAACGATTAGTCAATGGATGCTCTGGCCCGAGCTCCCAATTTCACAGTATATACCTTTCTATTGAATATCCAATTTAGCACATATTCACAACTCTAGTGTTCTAATAATTGATCTATTGATAGTTTATTTTTGCAAACTACTTGTTTCACAGGTGTTTGTTAAAAGGAGTAAATACAAAAAAATAATCAATTAAGTTTTGCATTATGTAAAATCTGCTAACTAGTACTAATCTGTCATATTGTGCAATTTATGACAGTGATTTACCAGATCTTCAGTTTATATATGCAGCAAACATGGATTGGGAACTTAACAGTTTACATTTTAATGAAACTTAAAATTGTGGATTTTAAAATGCCCTTGACTCCAAAATGAAAAAAATATGTTTGCTGCTCATGAAGATATGTACTTACCTTCATCTTAAGATAAAGAGATATCTACTTTTTTTGCATATTTAGAGGACAACAAAATTTTCACAATAAATAGGCATAGATAGTCTGGTGGCAGTGGGCATTCTACATGCTTGAAAACGTATTCTATTTTTACAGTAAAACTAAAGCTATGTAAATTTATCAAAATGTAGATATGCGTATCCTATAGATAGTCGAGTGGTATAGGCATTCAAAACTCAATTATCAATATATTTATGTTAAGATAACATATTAGGAAATTTCTTTTTTTATTTCACAGAAAACTAGAGCTAAGTTTATTTATAAAAATGTTAATATATATGGTGCATTTTCTTTTGAACATTATCACAGTGCTTCAATTCATGACGAAAGGGACCAAGTTCCTTAAGAAGTTTTTTTTTTATCAAATTGATAACCATCATCATCATTGTATGTCATTTTGGTTTTTCAAGTAAACTTTAAACTTCTCGTCCAGTAAAATTGTTTGAATTAACCTTCAAACAATTCTAAACGCACACTCTTTTTCTGTATACTTAGTAATTACATGAATATATATATTTTTGTTCGATGAATATGAATTTTTTTGTACTGACATGGTTTATTCTGCTTACTTAAATATTTTGGATTTTCTTAGTAAAATTATAAAAAAACTCTTATTGGAGTTCCCAGAATACTTGTGTAAAAATGAGAATATATTGGTTTATGTTGTAACAACATTTGACTTTTAAGTCAAGGTAAATCTAGGGAAAATTACAGTTAGAGTACATTACATAATACTTTTTCTTATACTTTTGAATATGATACATTTTGAAAAAGTTTCGTTCTCGTGTTTCAACAAACAAGTTTTTATCATGAACCTAATCTATTCTGTAGGTCATATCTTACAAATTTAGTTTTTGGTGTCAAAAAAGTAGGCAAACATTTCAAAAATAAAAGAGCGTGAAAATTAAGTGATATCTTAATTTACAATAATTTATATTTTCTAAATTAGTATATGCTAAAGACCAAATACGGACAGGTTAAAATATAATGATTACAATATTAAATTGTAAAATCATTTATTTGAATTATTCCAAAATTTTCAAATGATCCTAATTAGGTTTCATGTCTATGGTTTTACTAGTTTTTCCATGTTATACAATGCAATTATAGGCAATATGAAATATTGATCTAAATCTATTATATTTTAGGAACAAAAAATTAGTGGATTGTTTGACAACTACAAGAGCATTATATTAGAAATATAAAAGAAGACTTAATGTATTTTTATAATTCAATTGTCTGAGACTTTTAAATGATAAAGTGTATTAATTTGAGAAGGTATTGGTTCAGCAACTGTAAGTCATACATGGATACATATTGACAAATGTGATCAGTAAATAATAATATTTTAGGAAGAAAATAAATGTTGAATGTGTCCATGTGACACAGATGATGCCCCCGCTTGCATATCATATAAAGATATAAAGGGACATAGCTGACGAACGGTATAAGTGACGCTACCAAAATTTGTACTTGATCTGAGTTTTGTGGTAATAAGCATTGTGTATAAGTCTCATAACATTTGGTGGAGGCAAACTAAAATTAGAGAACGGAAACGAAAAATTCAGCAATTTTTATGTTTATAAAGGGGCATAACTAAAGAAAGGTAAAAGTGACACCACCCAATTTCAAACTTGATCTATATTAACAAGTAATTAGCATTGTGTATAAGTTTCATAACATTTGGTTGAGGCAAACTTAAGTTAGAGAACGAAAACGAAAAATTCAGCATTTTTTATGTTTATAAAGGGGCATAACTCAAGAACGGTACAAGTGACGCCATCCAATTTCGAACTTGATCTGTATTATGTGGTAATAAGCATTGTGTATAAGTTTCATAACATTTGGTTGAGGCAAACTAAAATTAGAGAACGAAAACGAAAAATTCAGCAATTTTTATGTTTATTAAGGGCATAACTCAAGAACGGTAAAAGTGTCGGCACCCAATTTCGAATTTGAACTGTATTATGTTGTAATAAGCATTGTGTATCAGTTTCATTACATTTAGTTGAGGCAAACAAAAGTTAGAAATATTCAGCAATTTTTATGTTTATAAAGTGGTATAACTAAAGAAAAGAAAAAGTGACGCCACCCAATTTTGAACTGGATCTGTATTATGTGGTAATAAGCATTGTGTATAAGTGTCATAACATTTGGTTGAGGCAAACTAAAGTTAGAGAACGGAAACGAAAAACTCAGCAATATTTATGTTTATAAAGGGGCATAACTCAAGAACCGTTATCGTGACGGCACCCAATTTCAAATTTGATCTGTGTTTTTAGTAATAAGCATTGTGTATAAGTTTCATAACATTTGGTTGAGGCAAACTAAAGTTAGAGAACGGAAACCAACTTTGGAACGTACGGACGTATGTACGTACAGACGGACAAGGGTGAAACTTTATTCCTCCCTCCGCTACGGTGGGGACATAAAAATAGTGGATTGTTTGACAACTACAAGATCATTATATTAAAAATATAAAAGAAGACTTAATGTATTTTTATAATTTACTTGTCTGAGACTTTTAAATGATAAAGTGTATTAATTTGAGAAGGTATTGGTTCAGCAACTGTAAGTCATACATGGATACATATTGACAAATGTGAACAGTTTTCCCAACAAGATGTTTGCATAATCCTTATACTTTATCAAATTACTATGATGTCTGAATTGACCACTGATAACACAGTCAGAGCATTATTTTGTTCCAATTGTCGTAACTTCAATCCCGTACCCTTTTCCCCGAATGTGACCTACCGAATTAGACTTATCACCGGGTTTGTACTAACATGAGCAACACGACAGGTGCCACATGTAGAGCAGGATCTGCTTACCCTTTCGGAGAACCTGAGATCACCCCCAGTTTTTGGTGGGGTTCGTGTTGCTCAGTTTTTGGTTTTCTATGTTTTGTTTTGTGTACTGTTGTTTGTTTGGCTTTTTCTTTTTAGACATAGCGTTGTCAGTTTATTTTCGACTTGTGAGTTTGAATGTCCCTTTGGTATCCTTTGCCTCTTTTTTATTTTGGATTATATATATATATGACGAGGAGAGGCATTACATCGACCACCGAAAGCTATATTTTATGTAGCCTAGGTGGTCGAGTGGTCTAGGGCGCTGGACACGGTACAGGTGGTGTTGCCACGATGTCACAGACGCAAGGGTTCGAATCCCGCTGAGGGACGAACAAAAATTTGCTAACGGAAATTTGAAGATCTTACTTTGTTGGGCTAAATTTGAGACGAATTGTATACATATAAGCCTCAAATCTATGTCCAGTCTCAAATATGTGTCCTTTCCTCAGATATGTGTCCTATTCCAAATTGCATCATACACGTCACAATCTATGTCCTGTTTTCTAAAATCGATCTGTCTCCGTTTTCAACAAGGTATGCACTGTCCTATGTGTTGACATCATAATTCACAGTAATCAAAGCGTCTTTGAGGAAATACTTTTGTTGTGAAAGACACCAATACGACGTTCATGTTGGAATAAAATCGACATAAGTAAAGCCATTGAAAAGTAAATGTGTGTTGAACTATGTAAATAACACGATAGAAGGGTTTGACAGGGATAAGGAAACATGGGAATGAGGGGCGACTAGCAGGAATAAGGAGGCAAGAACAAAGGGAAGAGGGGAGGAAATCGGGTGAAGAGGGACTTACAGTTTCTCGCATATAAATAAAATTTAAAATAACTTATACTTTTTTATGTTTCAGTTATTATATAGCCTTTTTATCTAGTTTTGTTTAATCATTTTTAAATCAAAGAAATAGTTGAAAAGTGAAGACAGTCAAAATATTAAAACCTTTTCTCTCAATACTGTAGGTAAAACGAACGATAAAATAGATTTCTGTACTTTGAACTTATTTTAGTTAGTCCCAGATTAGGATAGGGTTGAGCGTGTTAACCCCCTTGCATTCTTTATATGCCTGTCCCAATTTAACTCACATTACTGCAAGTCTACTTTATAAAAAGAACACGGATTTGAATAAACAAAAACTGTCATGACGTCACGGGACACAGATTTGAGAAAAAACAAAGATTTGAGGCTGGACAGAGCCACAGATTTGAGTATAATGAGGCCATGGGATTCAGACCTGAAGAAAGGACACAAATTTGAGACTGGACATAGATTTGACTCTTACACACATATATATGTATAATTGATGATTTAGAGAAAAAAATAAATCATATGTAATAAAAATAAGGCCCATCACGAAGTTTCAACAATTCTTATTATTAAATAGTAGATATTGTAAGAAACACTTCTTTGCAGCGGATTTTTATTTGTTGGATTTCATCATTTAATTTGGATTGTTTTTATCATATTGGTGAGTGTGGTTAGCAGCCACTGTAGTTGGTATGTTGTTGTTTGTGTTGATGGTGGCTTGGCGTAAAACATTGCCAGTAACATATGTCTTCACATATGAACATAACTTGGAACCTGTAGCTATTGCGTATTAAGTTCTGGTTGCCTAGTCTATTAATATTAAATATGAGATCTAACTTTGCAACAGAAAGGTCCTATCTTAACTTAACACATGAAAATCTACCTCTTATTCAATTATTTACTAATGGCAAAAACAAGATATTTTGTATTAAAACGTGTTATTTCATGATTGGATAGACAGAATGGGTAAATCCAAAAATGCTCGAATAGTCAGAAGGTACCACTTATATGCACATCTCTGATTATGAAGTTATTACTCAGTTAATAACAATTCCAACAGATTAGTTTAATTTACAATAATTAGCCTCTTTGATCTTTTCAAGTGTGCGTGACATGTTCTAATAGTGTGTTTATTCAGCAAATTTATTGTAAATCAATGACAATTTACCATAACTGATACACTATACCAAAATACATTTTTTTCAAACTTTAAATTGATTCAAAGCTAAGAAATAAACATGTTATTTAAAAAAAGTGCAAAACTTGTATTCTGCCCAGAGAATTCTTAGAGAAAACAAAGAAATTAAACAGTGACATGCAATGGCTGATAAGATGTTCAATATTGATTGGTCAAGCCTGCATAAAATGTATATATTTAGTTCAATATAATACTATTGGCTACTGTATGTCTTAACTTTGCTGTGTAAAAATAAACCTAAAAAAACTGCTCAGTTTTACTCATCTCTTGGAGGTACTGTCCAGCCCAGGAAAACCCGTGTTTTACCACTCGGTTCGTCCCGACCAAAGAATACTTTGCAACCGTGCTTTCTGTACAATTGAAGCATTAATATATGTGTATAAAAGAAAAAAATCCTCGGGTAACTAAAAATGATATGATCAGGTAAGATGGGTTTACATTCAAATGCCGTGAAATGGAAAGGAACAAAGGAGCTACTGTTCATCTTCGTGAGGACACTGATATTTGAACAATGTTGATATAAATTCGTTGTGCAATGAAAACTACTTTTAAAGGTAGATGTTAACTGCGGACATTTCTCAGTGTCTTAAAATGACCCCCTTTCACCCGCCATATACGGCGATTAGCAGACATAATATAAATACTAATATGATCAAAGACAATAGGATTATAATAATTTAGTACACAAGATGCGCTTTTCGTCTACATAAGACTCAGCAGTGGCGCTCAAATCAAAAACAGTTGGAAGGACTATCAAATACGCAGTTAAAACATTTGAAAAAAGTTAATCTGTGAGCTACTGCTCATTAATGATACCCCCGCCCCGCTAAAAGTATAAGGTAAACAGGAAGTTGTTAAATGATGAATCTGAAATAGTATCACACGGTATAGCGGACTCATATAAACCCTGAAACCAAATTTCAGAAATCCTTGTAATGTAGTTCCTGAGAAAGATGCCACGAAAATAGTCATGGGACGGACGGACGGACTGACGGATGGACTGACGGATGGACGGATGGATGGACGGACAGACAGAGGTGAAACAGTATACCCCCACTTTTTTAAAGCGGGGGTATAATTAAACATTCCAAAACGTTGTGCAAAAAATGACTATGGCATTGCATGGATCTACTCGATGGGTAGATAAACCTAAGTGTAATTTCACACTTAATACACAGTAGATTTACAGAAAATAACGTATCAATTATATTTGATATCATTGCAAATGTTGACTACTGAGAGGGTGATACGTCGCGGACGGAACCTCCACAAGCAGCGACATCGGTCCAGTGATTGTAAAAACTCATCAAAGTTGCCAGGCTTGTAATTTGATACGCAAGACACGCTATTCGTCTACAGAAGAGTGATCAGTAGCTCTCAAAACAAAACAGTTGGAAGGCCAAACGTATACAAAGTTGACGCGCATTGAAAAACAAAAAATCCACAAAGTTATGAAAACAGCGTTAGACTTTGCTTCTACTATTCTTTGGTTTGCGTTATCTTCAAAAATAAAATCACCATTGAAAATCTGGACGCGAAACAAAAAAATATTATTTAAAACCACCCCTCAAAGAGTAAATTTATATAGTCTAATTGTTGAAAACATAATACTTACCTGTTATATATATTAAATTTTCAACAACAACAAATCTATATGAATATACATTATATCTTTTTATAAATTTCCATTAGAGTGAAAAAAAAATTCATGATTTGATTACTGTTTGGGCGATATTCTTTATTTGTGCTTGTGCAATTGTAAAAGTGAAGTAACTATTAGTCTTGGACAATACCAGGTTGAGAATTAACTGAAAATAATTTTATATAATGCAAAGTTTTGATTTTAATGTCGATTGAATGGTGCGTTGAAATCTTACCTTTGATCCGTCAGTGTTTACCAAGTCTACTAATAAACCGGTATCACTTAGCCCACCGTCACTGTATCTATACTGTGTCTATAAAAATTATAACCGTTCATTAAACATTTATAATCAGATAAATTTCATTCTTTCGGGGAATAGGTGACATAACATCACCGTTTACTATATAAAGCAATATTTTAGACAACAATTTTAAAACGGTATGCTTCTTTTTTTTAATATAGGAATACCTGGTATTTGAGGTACTAGATTTCAAGGTACAAGTTTATCTAAAAAGACTATATATACTGCCCAATATCTGCATAAACAACAACCACTGAGACATTTGGCCATAGCCTCATATATTCCTGACTTGGTAGAGAAACTCGACAGTTCTTATCTATATCTGTATCTTATAGCAAAGTTTCTAATTAGACCTGGTATAAAGATTCAAAGTGACTCCTCTCAACAACATTTGTGTCAAGACTGTAGTACACACATGAAGACTGACATAATCTCACATACGTACTTTACATAACATTCTATTTGTATAGCGTGACAAGTTGTACAAGTTATGAAAGCTTATTCTATATACATAGGTTGGGGAAATTACATGTTCAGAAAACTTTCCAGAAACAGAACTTTAATAAAACACCCGATGCAATTCAATGGTTTTTATTTGTGTATTTTTTAAAGTTGTCTTTTGGATTCAATTTCCTTATACGCCCTTATATGCAGTTGTTCTGGTATCTTTTATCCGTAAATTTGTTTTTCAACTCTAGCTTCATATTTTACCTATCTCTCTGCGTATGAATAAATTTAATTTCGTCTTTTGGATTTTAAATATTTTTTAATCTAGTTTTAGATTTTAAATATTTTTTAATCTAGCAATATGTTATTTTCGAAAATCTTCAAACGAATTTCAATATCAAGAATGCCTTTTTTCATAGATATAAATTTTTACAAATTTTTCACTTTTTATATTAAACCTCGTAATAAAATTACTGTCAAAATACTACCAAACATACCATATAAATATATCCAGTTACCGATCCAGTGGAAAATGTAGCCTTTGCTTCAAACATCTCTCCTCCAGTACTGACAGTATCTTCCGTTATATTACCACATACCCATCTGGGAGCACCTGCTGATGATTTGTGGATAACTATAGATCTTCCTGTGATGCTTAAAGGTCCACGTACAGGAAGCATGGTTTCTGTTTCCTTCCCAGAGTAGGTTGGTTTGTTGTTGAGGAAAATACCATATTTTCTACTCAAATCTCCTATTTCATATTCGTCATCTGAACCGGATCCATCGATGGGTCCTGCTGTTGCATTAACACCAAAAGGATTAAAATGTCCACCAACAGAAGCTGCAGAGCATGGACTAGAACTTTCTTTTGGGACAGGATTAACATGGACGTGGTATCCTCCTGCCATTGAGGCTAATCCTGTTAACTGAATACTAAAATCTGTTGTTCCATCAATAAGTCCTTCTGTATTTCGTGTCATGATAAATGATCCATCTACAGACCCATAAGATTCTGGTGCCCATGTGCCAGCTTTAACAATTACCTTTCGATTTGGTATGGTATGAATATTAGCACATGATAACCTTGCTCCTCCTGAATTTGCTGCATGTATTACAACAGACCGACCTAAAATCTTCAGGTCCCCTGTAAGTGGTAAATCAAAATCTGTGAAGAAATTTCTTTGAATTGTTCCTGAAGTAGATCGTACTGATATCTTCCCGTGTTTGCCTGACATATCGCCAACCTCACATCGTAAAGGATTATTGGGGTTACATTCCGGATTATAATTTCCCAACAGATCAACAGAATAGGGATTATAATGCCCTTGAACGGAATTACAACGACCATCACTGATTAAAGCATCACTACCGACTTGGCCCACGTGAACGTGCCATTTGTGGTCAACAGATCTACTCGAATTATTCCCATAGTCTACACACACGTAAATCATAGTATCTGCCAGCTCTATGTCAATATCTGTTGGTTGTTTGAAAGCAATGTATCCAATGACAGGATATGTAAACGTTGTTAAACCTGTAATCGTAGTACCAACATATTGAATAGTAGCACAAACCCATCTGTTACCATTATCATAATGAACAACTATGGATCGTCCTATTACGCTATTCGTACCAAATAAAGGTAAGTTATAATCAGTGTAATTCTCCATCTTATCAGTTAATCCACTTAACATACCATATTTACTGCTAAGATCTCCTACTTCATACTGATCGTCTGTACCCACAGTTGCTTCAGGGTCTGAAGAAGTATCAATTCCAAAAGGATTAAAATGTCCGCTCACGGAATCTGCGTCGCAGACTTTCTGATTGGTCGCCCACTTTTCTGGTACAGGCCATTTATGAACATGATATCCACCGGCGTTACCACCAAGTCCAGAAAGGTCAACAAAAGCCGTTGTGGAATCAAATGGTGATCTCTGTTGGAATGATATCGTTCCGACTACTCCATCTCTACTTAATGTTGCCACAGCATTTCTTGTAGTATACTGGAGAATTTTTGAACACACTAGAACATCTCCATTTTTAGCTTTCAAAACTAAAATTTTGCCAATGACAGAGTTACTGCCGCTGAGTGGGAGGTTAATATCAACAAATGAAGTTAAAATTTCTTCACTATTTTCCCCAACGGGTAAGTACGAATTTTTTGAAGACAGATCCCCTATAGGACAATTTCCTTGATTGTTTTGATCACAAGATGAACTTGAACTACTTGTTGGATTATATAACGTACCTGTACTAGAACAAGTGCCTGAATATATACCCCATGCAACTGTTTCATTTGAATTTGTGGTTGTGTTTTGTAAATGGAATGCATTTGCATATATAGAAGTTGCTGATGATGACGATGATGATTTTTGTCTGAAATAAATTGTTCCTCCTACTACGGATTGAAGTTTTGCTATTCCTGTTATGTGATCTTCGTCAGCTTCTATTGTACCACACACTCGATTACCAGTTGACGAATCAACCATCAGCAATGCTCTACCTGATAAGTTAAATTCAAAATTAATCGCATGTACTTGAAGAAATGCTTTATTTACTTATATGAATATTCCTCAGAATCTGTAGTACTAGCAAAATAAACATTTTGGTTAACATAAACATTCATAACGTATGTAATCAAAACTTCGTAAGAAGAGCCAATTACATAGTTTTGAGGGCAAATACACATATCACATTTCATGACCATTTTGTAACAGGTTTCAAACGTGCAAACTCCAAAATAGAAACAAGGAATTCTCTCCCGCTCAACTTTTAACGAAAGTAAGAGTTGTTCGGCAGACCCTCCATGTACACTATAACCAATTGAACAGCTGTAAAACAATATCCATCCGACTATAGATAACGATACATATTAGCATTAAATTGCGGAATTCTATTTAATAATATGGTTTTAGAAATTCTTTGTTATACTGCTTTTTAACCAACATTTTTGTATTATATGCTAAGGAAATATTTGATGCCAAACTGAATTCATCAAAGTGGTCGTGATCACGGGTGTCATTCGGTATATCCAGAAAAAAGATCGTGAAAGAATACCTAACGGTGGTCTAGTATTGCGATTGGATCGTGAAAGCTCTGGTATAGATCGTGAAGGAAATCTTATGGAGAAGACATATGCAAGGTCAATTACTAATCTGATTTAATGAATTATGCGGACAAATTTACAAAAAATAAAACTGTCTGTCAAAATGGTTCAACATTATGATCAGTATCTCAGAATATCAAGATTCAAAAGTAAACCGTTTTCTCAAAACTACAAAAGGCAGATTTCTCCTCGACACTTCAATGACATAAAATATGTAAACAAACAAGATTTTTTTCATAATTCGAAAGACTGAAACAACTTTTCTTTAAAACATGTCATTCCATTTCGATGATTCAAATGGTTCTTACCGTTATTTTGTGTTAGCATAATCCGAAATTTTGCAAAAAAATGAAATATCTACAAAAAAAAATGATTTTTTGATCGTGAAAGATCGCGTTCCGCTTTTGAAGATCGTGAAAAGGATCGTGAAAGATCTGATGCTACGAAAACGTTCAAAAAAATCATTATTTAATGATAATTTATATTTTTAATTGGTGTAGCAAATACTGGATTTGCATACCTATTTCCGGTTCTCTTTTGTTGGTGAATCGGGCTATAATCGTTCAATGCCATTGGATCTGATTATCTTATAATGCCATAATGACTAGGTGCTTTATTGTTTTTTTTATTCAATTTTTTTTTTTTTTTTTTTTTATTCAACTACGTGCTATATAGCAATATCAGTATTTTTGTCCGTTCTTCATAAGTTTTGATTTCTTATACAAACTAATATTGAGACTAGAACCTAATCGGCTAAATTACAGTTCAAGCTGGGCAACATGCACAATCGATCGCGAGGTACATTGATTGGTAATTTCCCAACTAAGTTGGTACAATGACGTATAGCTATTGTAAACAGACTGATAAAATATAACGTTATCTTGGAACCTTTTAAGTTTATGTCAGCGCAACCACGAAATAAACAATAAATTAGTCAATAGTGTCATAATATGTACGCATGAACGACACTCCATATAACTAAAGGTAACAACCCTTACACAAAAAAAAAAAAAAAAAAAAAAAATGCGTACACATGCATAAATTTCAGAGCGGATGCATTATAGATACATATATAATATACCTTTACTTTTCGAAAATTTACGCACCTGAATGTTCTTTTATCTTTGAAATCTACTTATTTATACGATACGTTTTAACTTATTTTAATAACTTTTAAGAAAAAGTGTTGAATTAAAAAAAATGAATAAAAGATGAAAGCATTAATGTCTTCTTCTGATTCCTAAGGGACGTTTGCGCTTTTTGATAGGAAATTTGCGCTTTTTTTTAATGGACATTTGCGTTGAAATTTTTAGGACATTTGAGCTTTTAAAAAAAGATATTTGCGTTTTTCCAGAGGACATTTGTGCTTTATCAACATAACATAAAAAATCATTTGATATAAAAAAGAAAAAAAACCATAATATTCATATATAGATATAAGAAGATTTGGTATGAGTGCCATCCAAGTCAAAATTTATAAAAGTAAACCATTATAGGTCAAAGTACGGTCTTCAACACGGAGCCTTGGATCACAGCACAGCAAGCTATAAAGGGCCCCAAAAATTACTAGTATAAAACCATTCAAACGGGAAAACCAACGGTCTAATCTATATAAAAAACGAGAAACGAGAAACACTCATCAACAAACGACAACTACTGAACATCAGATTCCTAACTTAGGACAGGTGCAAACAATTGCAGCGGGTTTAAACGTTTTAATGGTACCAAACCTTCACCCTTATCTGAAACAATAGTGTAACATCATAACATAGAAAGACACACTATAAAATATCAATTGAAATGGCTTAATTCAATCAAAAGACATATTAAAACTAGTGAACAATGAACAAATAAATTTGATATATGATACAATGTAAATACAAAATAAATAAACTAAGGAAGAATATTTAAAGTAACATGTTATACCGCTGTGAAATGTTAAACAATTTAAGAAAACAATAATTAAACAAAAATATCAGCCATTTGCAATTACTTTAAACACAGGTAAATGAAAATAATTTTGTTGTTAGGTATACGTGTACAGTTCAAATGGAGAAAGGAAATATTTTTACAAAATAAACATTTTGATGTTCATAGTATGAAGAAGTGAAAATTTATAGTAATACCAAACACTTATCAAAGCTGGTATATAGACCAGATATAACCCTGAATAAGTAAACATTAAATAAAAAAAGCATTACAATTAGTATCAACAGGTCAAATAAACAAGAAAGTACGATTTGAGAGTACTCGCAGTTACTGACAGCCAGCCAAAAACCAAAAACAATCAATAATAAAAAATCATGCATCAGAGACTAAAATCAACCAAAACACATCCCAGGGATTTAGCATTATAACGTCATGGACAGTCATATATATCTATATACAGCTAAAAGCATTAACCTTCCCCATCATGCTTGTGTCAGATGAAAACGACAACAATCTAAGAGGGTGGATGAGAGTAAATTCCTTATAACAACTATGAGTCTTTCTAAAAGTCAACAGGCACAGCAGGTACCTTGGTTTAAAAATAAAATTTCAGTCTTCACAAATTGAAACAACCTTAGATAAACTATGATGGTACAGTTCCTCTAACTATTCAGTCAACAGAATAACCACAAGAAGAATATAGTTTCCAATTTTAATCCACTAATAAGAAAGCTAATTGAAGAATTTCGGTCAAAATTTAAATGTTCCATCCATAAAAGTTTTATTTTCTCCATCGTTTACCCAGAAGCGTATACTATATTTTTTTATAATATGTCTGGTTTACCCGAATATTTTTTTCTGATTCTGTTGTTTGTCCTGAAGAACTTTCAAAGAATATGTGAACATCTTTCCATGACTTTGGTAAATTTTCTAAATATTGCAAGTAAACTATTAGAGGTAAAAAGCGCAAATGTCTTGTCAATTTTGTTCAGGTGTATCAAAGTTAAAAGCGCAAATATCCTTTAGTGTTACAGGTAAAATAGCGAAAACATCCTGCGTCCGTCTGGTCACGCCTTGTCTTTCACGCCTTGACTTTCACGATCAAGATAATGCGTTGCCCGATCCTTCACTATCAATAGATCATTCACGATCAATATTGATGAAAAATCAACAAAATTCAATGTTTTCAAAAACAAAATGAACGGCTTCAAGCGAAAAAACAACATTTTATTTCACTGTTCTATCTGATAAAGATTAATTTTCAAATATTTCATTATATATTGGAATGTGATCATTATAGGTACAAAACGAGGATTTTTTAATGAATCTATTAGACTTGTGTTGCGTCTTTTGTGTTTTCTCATAAAGTACTGCATATTTTATTTATCTTATTACACAGTATTATGGAGAAAGTTGAATCATTTTGATAGACATATTTTTTTTTCGGAATTGTTCCGCGTTTTTAAAATACAGAATATCTTTCACAGATTTTGAAGTAGAATTACAATTAATAACATTCACGATCCGATACCAGATCTTTCGCGATCCGACCGCAATGCCTTACCACCGTTAGGTATTCTTTCACGATCATTTTCCTCGATATACCGAATAACAGCCGTGGTGATTACCTGAGTTCATTTGAAATAAATACAATATGATAACTGCCAATAAAAATATAACTATATAATAAATATTCAGGTATAAAATTTTAATGCAGATTGAAGTTGTCATTATGCAAAATGTTTGCTGTTTGAATTATTTGTTTAACAATTAATACAAATGGCAGTTTGTTTTACATCGGTGCATTACAATCTTTAGCGCATTACCATTACATTTGCTCGTAAAAGTCTTATCTTTTGCGCGCATTCTTTTACAGGTAAACATAGGTAAATTATATCTATTTGTATGAATATTATTTTGATATGACACTTATAACATTATGATATCAGTTATATCAGTTGAAAATCGTACGGTGACCTGTATTTTTTTACATCCTTGTCATATGAGCTTTAATGGGTTTCATTTTGGTAATGAAATCCTATCTTCTTATTTGTTACTCTCATCTGAGAGTTATGTGTTTTAATCTCAAATCATTAATGACAGTCATGTCAAAAGTTTATGCCATTCGGACCCCTTAGTTGGAATAAAATATTCTTCTTCTCCTTTCATATACTGAATCGTCCACGTTAAAATCACCGGCTGAATGAACTATCGATCTTAATGACCAGGCTGGGTTTTGTTAAAGAAGCCAGGTTGTCCGATTATAATGTCTCGTGTAATCTCATGACCAATAGATCTTTCTAGTTAAATTTTGGTTTTACAGGCGGGTCTTTTCCGATAGTTATGTTTATGTCATCTAATGACCTATGGATTTACAAGGTCAAGTTTAGTTTTTTTTTCAACAAGCTTGTAAAAAGTTACTTCCCGGTGTGTGGTTTAATTGTCTCATTGACAATCATACCACATTTCCTTTTTTTAATGGACAGAGTCTCTCTATACATTTTTTTAATGGACAGAGTCTCTCTAAACATTTTTTTCATGGACAGAGTCTCTCTATACATTTTTTTTCATGGATAGAGTCTCTCTATACATTTTTTAATGGACAGAGTCTCTCTATACATTTTTTTAAATGGACAGAGTCTCTCTATACATTTTTTAAATGGACAGAGTCTGTCTATAGATTTTTTTAAATGGACAAAGTCTCTCTATACATTTTTTTAATAGACAGAGTCTCTCTATACATTTTTTTTAATGGACAGAGTCTCTCTATACATTTTTTTAATGGACAGAGTCTCTTTATACATTTTTTTAATGGACAGAGTCTCTCTATACATTTTTTTAAATGGACAGTCTCTCTCTATGGACAGAGTCTCTATACATTTTTAATGGACAGAGTCTCTTTAGACAGAGTCTCTATACATTTTTTTTATGGACAGAGTCTCTCTATACATTTTTTAATGGACAGAGTCTCTCTATACATGGGGAAGAGGGATAATACCACCAATAAAATTGCTGAAAAACAAACACGAGTTCCCCAAATGTAATAAATCCCCTTTTGAACCTCATTCAGATAAAATGGACACTCGTCCCTATATCAAGCGTTACCACCTGTAATTAGCTCAAAATCTAGTCTACCCTTTTTTAAATACAAAGGTTTGGGATTTTAATTATTTTGGCACCGAGCATCACTGAAGAGACATTTATTGTCGAAATGCGCATCTGGTGTAGAAAAATTGGTGCCTTAATGTTATTATATAAGTATATGGTATACTGTTCTATACTAAACTAAGAGCACAGGGACTCGTATAATAGATGTTTCTGGGTCGCAAATAAGTGCAATAACAATGAAAACGTTCTATATTGTGTAAAAGACCGCCTATACACAATCTAGAATGCATATCAATTGACTGGCATACACTGGAACGAACTAACCAAATATCAACAAAATGTTCCAAAAAAATAATTAATGAAAGCGGGGCACTGCCATTTACACATTATCTATATAAGGAGGTCGATATAGCAATCCGTTTGATCGGTTGAGTATTGCTTAGTGTCCCTATGGTTACCGTGAAACGGCAATATCGCTAAAAGTGTCAATCAAAGAGTCTGATCTGTTACTACTCATTTTATAGTCATTTATCAAATTTCAGATCAGAAATCACTGTAAAACTTCTTTAACAAGCAAAACACTACACAATATCAAGACTTGTGGTCAATTACATATAATTGGTCATAGCCACTTGTCTCTGATGCTTTTTTTTTATCTATACTAGTATACCTTTATATAACACAGGGATCTCAGCTTACAATTTCGTGAAATGACACTCTGTCGCAAATTTTCGTTATTTTTTCTATTCGGCGGTCGTTTATTCCCATAAAACCAATGATACCATAAATCTACATTAATTTATCTAACATGACAGCAATGGTATAAAACACGCCTACCTTTGCTGTCTGAATTAATATGTGATATGCCTTCCAACAAGGCCAATCGTAAGTCGTCTGTTGTTTTCTAAACCGCAAGGCAGAATTTCAGTCTGATCAATTTAAATCAGATTTTTCGAGATTTTCTCCCGTTATTCATCAACTGTGAAACCTGGATTTTGAGAAAATGTCCCCCTTTTCATTTCGGTCAAAGTGTAATACATTTTTTTTGTTTATCAAATGTCCATCATGCATTTAACAATATTTGCTTCTTCCCTTATATGGTGGTTCCCTTTTTAAATCAGGCAGTAATTACTATGACAAAATACCTGTTAGAGAATTCAAATTGGGTAGAACTGCTGCTGTTATGGTTTCTGTCTTTGTTCCATTACTAGTAACGGTACCAGTTGATTCGATATAACTGAAAGGCAAAACATTTTATCTTATTCGATAACTAAGATATTACATGTAGTAGACAAGTAAAGTTTTATTGAATACATGGTAAATATTAATAATTTTATCTGACCATAGTTCGTACAAACATCGAAATTTTGTCAATCAATAAAGTGATTGACCACAACCTAATTTACCTGTTGATTTTGATAAAAATGTGACTTATAACACGACCCTAAACACAATTTTATCTTAAACAATAGACTTAAACAATAGACTTTAGGTTTAAACAATAGACTTTAGGTTTAAACAATAGACTTTAGGTTTAAACAATAGACTTTAGGTTTAAACAATAGACTTTAGGTTTGAACAATAGACTTTAGGTTTACAATAGACTTTAGACTTTAGGTTTAAACAATAGACTTGGTTTAAACAATAGACTTTAGGTTTAAACAATAACAATTCTTGTCAAAGAACGTTTTGATCGAAATATGGACCCCCTATTTTATGTCTTTTATCTAAAAACTTATTGTTATATTTGTTTATGTTTTAGTGTTTACCTTATATATTTAGTGTTTGTATCTTTGGCTATTTTCTTTTACTTTTCAATATGCTTTTGTTACCGCTTTTATTATATTTTGATTACATTCATTTTTATGTATATTTGAAAAAGTCATGGTTTTAAAAGAAAGGCCTTAGATGGCAAGTATCTCGATAGAATGGACTGCAAAATACCTCACTCTCCGATATTACGTACCATCGTCTGATAAAATGGTTAAACTACGCATTCGAAAGAATGTGTCTGTCTATTGACCGTAGCACTGTGCAATACTAACCGACTAATGAAAAATTCTAAACAAAACTAGTCTGCCATATATAACAGTTATATCTTTGTTTAACTTATCGAGACGTTTTAAAGAGTGGTCGTTAATATATTATATTTGAAACATATTCAACAATGTTATAAATGTCATTTATGTTACACGTAAAATATGATATAAAACATTAATGCAGCTTGTTATCTTATCGGTACATGACGTATCCTTACTATTCAAGTTTGAGAAAAACAATATCAGCAAAAACTCGCAGTGGATATTCTTCTAAATATTTATCTATTTTTCTCACACAATTATTGAATTACTGACTGTAGTGTATCACAGTTTGGTTCAATTTTAAGTGAACTTTAAACTAAAAATGGTTACTATATGCAATGGTGTCGCTTTATTTAAATTATTTGTCTTTTCCACGGCTTTAATGATATTATATACAAAAAGCAGTGTTAAAAATACATCTTTGAAAAATAATTGAAAATATATGTATGAACAAATGTCTATACAACCAGTAATATGGACACTATTGAATTTTGATTAAAAACATCTACTTGACGTGAACTAGTATAGGATTGCATCATAAATAATTAGTGGTGACTTCTTACTTCATTCCAAGAACTGCATCTGAACACCTGATCTGTCGATCATACACCATTCGATTACTTCGAATGTTCCACGTGTTTGTATTGGCTAAGCCAGCAACACCAAAGTTCACAGTCGTGTCTCCCCCATTTTGGGTGAAGGTCACGGTACCAGTGACTCCATTTAAAGCAACTTTTGCTATTAAGGTTAAACCATATCCTTCAGAAACTGAAATAAAGAAAAGAAAAACTTCAGTAAAAGACAAAATAACTTACCGAATAACTATATGCCATATCAATTTTATTGTCATATAAACGATGAATGTTTTTTCTGAATATGCTGTATCTTTATACCCAAGTTTAAGTTGGATCTTTTTTACGGTCTTCGTCATGTTGTCTTTTTAAACTTTACCATTCAGAATACAAGTGAGTCGTCAAAAATGTTTACGAGACCATTTTTTGAAGAAAATTCAAAATAGATATATTTCTAAAACGTTTAAAAAAAAATGATTGCTTCATTAAGTTTCCACCGCAATAGAATGTATATGTTATTTGCATCCATTTATCCGGGAAATTTAATCATTTTTTGGAACCACATTAAGTAACTGAATTTCGTTTAAAAAATAATAAAAATAAAAAATGATGTTTCCTCATTCCTCCTGTATACCTGTATAAACCATAATGGACAGCAACTGAAATATCCAATCTACATAAAACTTTGAAATTAATCTTCGTGTTATTTTAAAAGCAAACTATTCAAGATAGTGTTGACAAACTTCCCCTCTCCTTAAAGTGACAAAGTCTATGTTTTCCCATAAAACAGTAAGAATAACATGCATACAGATACACGTGTTGTGACGTAACTTTGTTCAGTCGCGCTTCATGTCAATTCAGTGCAAATTGTGTAGTATTTTGCATTGAATGCCTGTAAAGCCCGACAAGCATTTTATTTAAATAGTAGAATTCCAGTCTGCCGGGTAGCTTATAAATATTTTATATACTTTATACGTTTTATGTATTTTGAATTATTTATTTCTGATTTTTACTTTTACAAATCGCACTTTTTGTTGTTCAAGTGTAAATAGGGAATCCCCATTAACTAGATGCTATCTGTACTGATCAGTCAAAACTGTATCTTTTCCAACTTTTCAGGATACGGATGTTGATCTTGTATCTTCAATTTCATATTGCTAGGAAATATTAAAATCACTGTTGTAATGGTAAAACGTATCGTCCAAAATTGTTGATATATATAAGAGAAAAAAAAATATAACATCCGTTACACATGCCAATATAGTTGAACCCTTACTACACGAAAATTATATCACCTACAAATCCGACATCATCTCCATTTTGGCATTTATAGACTTAAGTATATTTGTAATATTTATTCTTCAGGATAATCACATATAAAATGTACAAGCTGTGTTTGAATTATTCTGTTTGAGTAATTCACAAACACAATGAGTAAACTGAAAAAAATATCATTGTATTTTTACAGATTTTGTTAGTTTAATTTCTAATCGGATGATGGGAAAAGTCATAACAACCTGTTGTCAGCGCTCAAATACACATAAGAAAGAAGTATTTTTTTGTATTTCTTGTTTAGCAAAGTTGATACTATACATAGTTTTGTGTCTTTTACTGAAATAACCAATATATGGTCATACTGAATACCTCCGCCGGGCAGTAAAATCCTTGCTAAAGTGATCTGACGTTTGACTGTGCGTGATGTAAAAATCCCAACCATGTCCAGTCGAAATGGGGACGTTAAATCCGAAACATTAAACTTTACTCAGTGCTCCGAGTACAAAATTTGTGCTAAAAACACCAAATCCAGTATTTTGATTGGTTGAGTCTGGATCCGTCAGAAAAAAAACCCCACCTGCCCCCCGGCCATCCCGACAATATAAAATCGTCGTCCCCTAAATTCATTTCTCCGTACGTTAAACAACGCTCACAACACTTCTATGAGAGGTCCGTACGATTAAAAAATATACCTTCATGTGCTACTTTTAGAGATAAATGGGGTCGAAATTTTAAACATTTACTGGACATTTCGGTTTCTTGGACATTTCTATCCAATGGAAAGACATCCTTAACTTTTTTGTTTCAAAAGATAAACGCAAGCGGAGTTTTGTAAAACATCTAGAATATCTTCTCTACATAAGTGTGTTTTGAGTTAGTGTAACAATTCGTTGGAAATAATTAATTTTTATCATATTTACATGATATTAGTCAAAAAACGGCATTTTTGGCTGTATATTTATCTTATTTAAAAAAAAATCATTAGTGATTTGTTCCTAAAAATTGTCACAAATAATCTTCATACATAATCAAGTCTAATGTCATTTTTAAAAGAGGGTCATTGAACTCGTTTTCAAGTTAAATCAGTCTGAATGATTAAAATCAGTCGAAAAATTCACCTTTTCTCGATATGTCACAGTTTGACGTCGCGAAAAATAACATTTTACGTTAGCGACGTCATTACCTCCCCTGTAACTGTATCGTATGCCCTTAAGACAATTTATCTGTAAAAACTGTGGTCGCAAGCTTAACAAAAAGGTAAGGACTCGATTGCTGTTTGGTTATCGTCCCGTGTGAATGGAGAATTAGTTCATGAGAGTTAGTGTGGCGATAACATAAGAGGAAAGGTATATAACAAAATATACAGCGTAAATAAACTGTTAATAATGCAAATGTTGAAATTAAAATAGCAATACTTTAACATGTAAGTTATGCAACTATTCAATGTCAATGAACCGTGACTGAAGGTGCATGGCAAAACAATCTCCATGGAAATGAGATGTGCCAATGCTAATACAACTGCATACCAAATACCATAGACTTATTATAAGTCGTTCCCTTTCAACAAGCCTAAACACAAACATTGACTTGTAAACTATGTAAAAGTTTCAAAGTCAATAAACCATGATGAGGGGGTGGGGCTATATAATCTCCATGGAAACGATACTTGCAAATGCCAATAAATTTGCATACCAAATATCATTGACTCAACATTAGCGGTTCATCTTAAACTGATCTAATCACAAACTAATACATGCGAACTAAGCAAAAGTTTCAAAGTCAACAGACCATGACTGAGGGGGTGGGACCAAATATTCTCCACGGAAATTAGATGTGCTAATGCTTATACAATTGCATATCAATTATTATTGGCCTACCACTAATGGTTCCCATTGAACTGAGCTAATCACAAACTAATACATGTAAACTAAGCAAAAGTTTCAAAGTCAATAGACCATGACTGCTGGGGCAGGACCAAATATTCTCCATGGAAATGAGATATGCCAATGCTTATACAACTGCATACCAAATATCATTGACTTACCACTAGTGGTTCCCCTTGAACTGACCTAATCACAAACTAATACATGTAAACTAAGCAAAAGTTTTAAAGTCAATAGACCATGACTGAGGGGCTGAAAGTGACACCACCAAAATTCAAACTTGATCTGTATTTTGTGGTAATAAGCAATGTGTATAAGTTTCATAACAGTTGGTTGAGGCTAACTAAAGTTAGAGAACGGAAACGAAAAATTCAGCAATTTTTCCATTTGTAAAGGGACATAACTCTAGAACGGTTAAAGTGACACCACCAATATTCATACTTGATCTATATTTTGTGGTAATAAGCATTGTCTGTAAGTTTCATAACATTTGGTTGAGGCTAACTAAAGTTAGAGAACGGAAACGAAAAATTCAGCAATTTTTCCATTTGTAAAGGGGCATAACTCTAGAACAGTTAAAGTGACGCCACCAAAATTCAAACTCGATCTGTGTTTTGTGGTAAAAAGCATTTTTCATAAGTTTCATAACATTTGGTTGAGGTAAACTAAAGTTAGAAAACGGAAACCAACTTTGGGACGAACGGACGTAAGGACGTACGGACGTACAAGGGTAAATTAATGCCCCCTGCGCTACGGCGGGGGCATAAAGTCATAAATACAAATTTAACAGCATTCCACGAAATACAGCGCATGAAGTACATAAGTATGAAAATTTTCTTCAGACTGAGCACAAGAACCTCGAAAAAAAAACGTAGGTGAATGAGGCTGCTTTGCAAGAACAAGCGAGTCAAAGCAGTGACTGCAACACTCAGCTAATGCATGCATTGCCATGAGAAGATTACCCTGTTGACACGCACTCTCCTTTTGGAGTTGATGAGTTTATGTTATGTTATATCTTATTAATAGATTTGAACATCGGTATACTACGTTTGCTCGGGGCAAGTTCAACTTGATCAGCTGAATTCTATAGAATATAAATCAGTCACGAGGAAAGGAGGGATTTCTGACAAATGGAGCACATCTGAGGTCATGTTTGACATATATATTCCATACCGGTCCATACCTTGTATACTAGAAGACTCAAATGTTAACGGATAAGGAAAGTACCAGCAAAAGACGGAGACAGCGACAACAAGAGATGAAAGACAAATTAGGATTGCATAGCCGAAGGAATGTTTGACGGAGACAGCGACAACAAGAGATGAAAGACAAATTAGGATTGCATAGCCGAAGGAATGTTTGACGGAGACAGAGACAACAAGAGATGAAAGACAAATTAGGATTGGATAGCCGAAGGAATGTTTGACGGAGACAGAGACAACAAGAGATGAAAGACAAATTAGGATTGCATAGCCGAAGGAATGTTTGACGGAGACAGCGACAACAAGAGATGAAAGACAAATTACGATTGGATAGCCGAAGGAATGTTTGACGGAGACAGAGACAACAAGAGATGAAAGACAAATTAGGATTGCATAGCCGAAGGAATGTTTGACGGAGACAGCGACAACAAGAGATGAAAGACAAATTAGGATTGGATAGCCGAAGGAATGTTTGACGGAGACAGAGACAACAAGAGATGAAAGACAAATTAGGATTGCATAGCCGAAGGAATGTTTGACGGAGACAGAGACAACAAGAGATGAAAGACAAATTAGGATTGGATAGCCGAAGGAATGTTTGACGGAGACAGCGACAACAAGAGATGAAAGACAAATTAGGATTGCATAGCCGAAGGAATGTTTGACGGAGACAGCGACAAGAGATGAAAGACAAATTAGGATAGGATAGCCGAAGGAATGTTTGACGGAGACAGAGACAACAAGAGATGAAAGACAAATTAGGATTGCATAGCCGAAGGAATGTTTGACGGAGACAGCGACAACAAGAGATGAAAGACAAATTAGGATTGCATAGCCGAAGGAATGTTTGACGGAGACAGCGACAACAAGAGATGAAAGACAAATTAGGATTGCATAGCGAAGGAATGTTTGACGGAGACAGCGACAACAAGAGATGAAAGACAAATTAGGATTGCATAGCCGAAGGAATGTTTGCATTCCTTTTACGTCTTAAAACAAGTTGTGGGTTAAAGGTTATGAATTAGTCCCTTCAAATTAACTTCGCTTTGAATAAAATCAAGACCGAGAAATAGCAATATGGCCAACGATGAATTGAAAATAACTTGTTTTTCAGTGCAATGTATTAATATAATTCTGTTCATCGTATCCTCGTATTAATCTATCTTAATCTGGTTAAATACACACATTGTCGTCAATATAAGTTTAATGTACTCCGTATGACACGTGCCTATACTTCACGGCATCAGTAGTAGGATACTCCGTTACTTCACGTCATCAGAAGTAGGAGTATTAATTTAAGTAACATATCAAATTTTGTAAAAATATAGTAGAAGTAGAATATGAGTTGTAATGTAAATTCAATGAATCGTTTTTTTAACCATTTGCCAAAGCTTAATTCACCCAGTTTTGAAAAAGCAGGCGTTGATTCAGAAAAAAAACATAGAGGACGTCTCCTTTATAAATTTGCATTTCAGAGTGACATTTTTAGCGGAAAATTGTTGTACTTGATGCATCCTGAATCCAAGTTATGTAATCGTACTGTTAATTTAAAACTTAATATTGAACCGATTTAAAATTAAAAAAATCATTAAATCAGAAATTATGAGTCATGTGGCCATAAACATCAGCAAATAAAGTACGTCGTTACTTAAAGCTGTCTATGCCAGACGTGCACGTTAATGTTGAAGTCAATGTTACTTGGTAATCAACTCCCTCCCATAAAAAAAATAATAGATTAATTAATATAAAAATAAAATAACAAATTAAATAACCAAAAAAAAAAAAAAAAAAAGATAAATAACGTTTATATTTAACAGTAACTTCCGAATAACTTTCGAATATTATTCTCTACGAATGAACGAAGCAGGAAAATATAACGCTACAAAACAAATCATGTCTTTCAAAAGTTGAAGTATTTAACTTGACATTTGAAGTGAAGTGTAAGCAAAAGAACAATTGCAAAGTGTTTATACAGTAATAAGTTAAAAATCGTATACATATTGAAGTGTAAAGGAATAATTACTAGGCCATTTAAAAAGATGACATAGATGAATATTTTATTCATATCAAATGTAAGGTGCACTAAGGAAGTCAAACATAATGTATTATAATGAATATAATTTCAGTTTTGACAACATAATGCGGTATTGGATTTTCTCATTGTTGAAGGCCGTACTGATAACTTCTACGTCTTTTGATCTCTGGTGGAGAGTTGTCTCATTGACAATCATACTATATCTTCTTATTTTTATATAATATTCAGTTCACAAAACGAAAGAATGTACAGGAATATACAAATGAAACTTTATGTGCGTCAGATAGCGAACCGTTGTTCACAAACAGACTACAAGTTAAATGTCTTATACACAATAAACAACGCATTTCTGTTTTTCGGGGATATGAGATACATGTATATTACATATTTCGGGATATAGAATCAAGTATTAGTTTTGAGAACATCTGATATATATAATATATGTCTTGTTTAAGATGTGTGAAATCGACTTCCCTCTAAATAATGTATTTTGTGGTAATAAGCAATGTGTATAAGTTTCATAACAGTTGGTTGAGGCTAACTAAAGTTAGAGAACGGAAACGAAAAATTCAGCAATTTTTCCATTTGTAAAGGCACATAACTCTAGGACGGTTAAAGTGACACCACCAATATTCATACTTGATCTGTCTTTTGTGGTAATGAGCATTGTCTATAAGTTTCTTACATTTGGTTGAGGCTAACTAAAGTTAGAGAACGGGAACGAAAAATTCAGCAATTTTTCCATTTGTAAAGGGGCATAACTCTAGAACAGTTAAAGTGACGTCACCAAAATTCAAACTCGGTCTGTGTTTTGTGGTAAAAAGCATTTTGCATAAGTTTCATAACATTTTGTTGAGGTAAACTAAAGTTAGAGAACGGAAACCAACTTCGGGACGAACGAACGCAACTCCCTCCCAAACCAAAAATAATAGATTAATTAATATAAAATAAAAAAAAAACAAAATAAATAACAAAAAATAAAAGATAAATAACGTTTATATTTAACAGTAACTTCCGAATAACAACGCATTTCGGGGATATGAGATACATGTATACTGTGAAAGTACTTTTATTCGTTGGTATCAATTTTCGTGGTTTCAGCAAAAGTTACATGTTCGTGGGTTCTTGAATTCGTGGATTTTACATAAACATGTCACTTAACAAAAATGCTATAAATGTACTTTGAATTGTAGAATTGATTATTTAAGGAATGACTGTAATAATTATTCTGTCTATGAAGAAATAACATCAAAAATGTGGTGCACTCTGAATAACCCGCGTAGAGGGTTATTTAAAAGTGTGCACCACATTTTTTAGGTTATTTCGAATAGACAAAAAAAAATATTATAGTCATTCCTTATAATTTAATTCTAAATTCCATTTTTAAGGAGTAAATTTTGAAAAAAACGTTGGTGACGTCACGGTCACATGACAAAATTATGTCTATAAGCTGAAAGACAAAACACTTTCAGCCAATCAGAAGACGTGTTACATCCAAAATTAAATTATTATGAAATAGAAAAGCAAGCACAAATTGAAATCATTATTTTTTTTTCCTATGAGAATTATGGAAAAAAAAGAACACTTCTTTATCGCATATCATCACCGGAAATCAAACTTTCATCGATCAAAACTTATTTCTCGTGAGAAATAAAAGGTTAACAGACGTACATTTTAGGTTTTTTAAAGATTAAATGGGTTAAATCCGGTCTGAAGTTGTACAAAAAAAAATGTATATTTAGTTCTTATTGCGTGGGCTTATATAACTGTATCCATAAAATCAAACCTACATGGGGATCTTTCCATGTCTGGAATTGGACAACAGTTATATTTCGTTGAACACTTAAATTCGTGGATAAAGCCATCCACGAAAACCACGAAAATTGGTACCCCACGAATAAAAGTACTTCCACAGTATTACATATTTCGGGATATAGAATCAAGTATTAGTTTTGAGAACATCTGATAAATATAATATATGTTTTGTTTAAGATATGTGATATCGACTTCCCTCTAAATAAGTATCAAACATTTATGTTCTCGAGTCATATTCGAAGATACGACAATAAATGGATAGAACGAAAGGAAAAGCGACAAGACATCAGTATCTGACACTCCCGACTTTTAAACATGCTAGCATTTTGCGATACGTTTTTAATTATAATTAGAAGATGTGGTATGAGTGCCAATGAGACATCTCTCCATCCAAATCACAATGTATAAAAAGTTAACAATTATAGGTCAAAATACGACCTTCAACACGGAGCCTTGGCTCACACCAACAGCAAGCTATAAAGGGCCCCAAAATGACAAGTTTAAAACAATTCAAACAGGAAAAACAAACAGTCTAATCTATATAAAAAAAAACAGAAACGAGAAACACCTATGAACCACACCAACAAACGACAACCACTGAACAACAGGCTCCTGACTTAGGACAGGTGCATACAATTTGCAGCGGGTTTAAACGTTTTAACAGGCGCCAACCTTCACCCTAACCTGAGACGGTAGTGTAACATTACATAAAAAGACACACTAAAAAATATCAATTGAAATTAGTATTGTTCAATGGCTCTTGTATCGGCATTATTCAGAAAAATGATATTCATTGCACTTCCTTCTATATACCTTTTAGTTATTACATTGATTGTGATTGAAAAGGAGGAGAATTGATATCATGTGACTGCCCTAGGTCACGCACCTCGTCAATGGTTATCTGTAATGTTTTATATCTTGATATTTTTGTCCCCCACAAAAAGTGGTGTTGGTGGGTTTTTCTAGCCTTGGGACGATTAAATGATTGGCCCATTGCATAGACATGAATCTATTTTGAAGATTTCTAGCATGTCTGATAACTTTGGGTCATTGGGTTGCTGTAATATTGACATATACGTACTTCTCCTTTTATTGCTATTTTCACAAAATATGTTCCCGTCGTGACATGTGTAGCCCGTGTGTGCTGGTGCGGTGATTTAACAAATACTAGAAGATGCCCGAGAAATCGCGGTACAATTGGGCAAGTGTTGAAACAAAGAGCACCCGACATGAAATTTTAAAGTACATTTTTGTATATTACATACAGTAACTAATTAATATTACAGTGAAACCTGTCTAAACTGAGCAAAATCTTCAGTCCCAAAGGTGTTCGGTTTAGGCAGGTTTCACTGTATATAATATTTATTATACTGTAGTTACCTTGTATGCTTGAGCGTCCACATGTTTCCAGTAGAAAGTAACCAAAATTTACCCCACTTTTTTCTTGTAATAGAAAGTACCCACATCATTTTACCCATAGATACGCCACTGATACTCCAGACTGTCGGCTCAGAGGTAAAATGTCTAGAAAATTCAGTCCGCAAGTTTACATAGGGGAGGCAATTTAGGTAAAACCATTTCAGCCTTCGATCGTCTGCTCAGAGGCATATTTCAGCACATAGCACACACATTTATATGAGGGAAGTAATTTAGGTCATGACATTTCAGTTATCGAGTGTCTGATCTAAGGTATACGTACGTATATTTCAGTCCGCAATTTATATAGGAGGGGTAATTTATGGTCACAATATTTCTCCCCGTGTTTAAGGAGGGTGCATCACTAATTTTCTATGGTTTCAGTATGAGTGCTTCAGTCCCAAATTTGTGTGGGGGACGTCATACGACAACTTCAGTCCCAACTTTATGTGGGGTATCGACATTTCAGCCTGTGTTTGAGGAGGGTGCACCTCTAATTTACTACAGATTCAGTCTCAAATTTATGTGGGGTAAGGACATTTCAGCCTGCATTTTGATGACAAATATTTTGAATTTATGACATGCATAATATGATTGTGGTGTATGCCATGGGCATTGTGCATGTGTCAAATTGTAAGCGTTGGCCAAGGCTGCAATGTCACATGCACAATGCCCATGACATTGCAGCCTTGGACAACGCTGCCATGCCATGGGCATTGGGCATGTGACCTAACTTTTTTGTTTCAAAAGATAAACACAAGCGATTTTTTGTAAAAACATTTGGAAAATCTTCTTTACAAAAATATGCTCTAAATTTGTATAACAATTCTTTGGAAATAATAATTTTTTCAAAGTTTCATGATTTTAGAAAAATACGGCATTTTTTGCTGTATATTTATCTAATTTAAAAAATTTCATCAGTGACTTTTTCATAAAAACTGGTACAAATAAACTTCATACGTAATCAAACCTAATGTCATTTTAAAAAAGAGGGGTCCATGAACTCGTTTTCAAGTTAAATCAGTCTGAATGATAAAAATCAGTCGAAAAATGCATCTTTTTCCGATATGTCACAGTTTGACGTCGCGAAAATAACATTTTATGTTAGCAACGTCATTACCTCCCCTGTAACTGTATCGTATGCCCTTAATGGTCGAACGAAATGAGTAGCAACGTAAATGGGGCGTGTTTTATCCTTCAATCAGCCAACTATTGTACAAATAACAGGTACACAAATAAATTTTTGCTTTATTTGTACTTGTACAAATAAAGTCTCCTGTTACCCCTCTTCCATGTTGAGCAAGCGGTAATGTGGATATTTCTTTTTGTGTACCAGTTCATTTTGGGGTCCTCTTCGCGGTCCGCGTTTAAACTATGTCGATTTCTTTGAAAAATTAGAAACAATGATTAAGATTTTAAAAACTAAAGTTTCAAGTGTTGGGTGTAAATTTCAGGATAAAAACAATATATGTACATTGTCGGAAAATATAAAATTTATTTGTACTCGCTGCGAAACAGGAGAAAAGCTCGGCGGGCCTCGCTTTTCGTCATGTTTCTAAAGCTCATACAAATAAATTTTATATTTTCCGACAATGTACATATATTGTATATTTACTACGTCTGATCTTACGATGTTCAATGATATACAAAATTAAGATGATTTTTTCATTTAAATTATATTTACTATGCGCGTAGCTACGTTTACGTCAAAACGCCCGGGCGTGCACATACATTTTGAAGAAAAAAATATTTGAACCCCAAAAAATTGTAAGAACTGATTAAAAGCACACGAGCCTTGTAATTTTTTCTTCATTGACTTGTAATTGGAGATAAAAGACAATGTGACGAAATATACTTTTTAATCAAATGGTATCATATTATTTTTAGGTACTTTTAGGTCATATACATGTAGCTCTGTAAAACTGTTTCGGTTCTTATACAGTTCGGCTTTGAGCGTTCCTGATGAAGGTAAATCCAGAAAAGCGCTTCGAACGCATGAAATGAAGAACGTGTTGTTTTCATATTTTATATTATATACTTTTTCATTTTCTGTCAAAATCTGAATCTACTGTGAATTGTACTCAGTTTACTATTGTTTTTAAAAAGCAATTCATTATCTGCTTAGATTTTTATGTTACAGTTCAATATTTATTTTAACGTTACACCTGCCCATCTATGAAAATTAATTAGGACGTGTCCATTAACAAAATTTGAGTGTAAAAAGGTGAGTAAACTGGATAAGGTTAAAAAAATTAATAGAACGACAACATTGAAATGGAGACTTGCTTTTTTACTATCTCTATAAAGTTTTGATTTTTTGTCGATTGATTGTTTACCCTACATCTCCGTTTAAACCAATTTGATTAAAATAAATACATGTATCTCTGATTTTGTTCTACTCATAAGATACGAGCATGCGAGTTAATAAAGATATAAATCTTAATTAGATTGCTTTTAAGCATATTTTTAAGCAACTGGTTTGAGCATTTTTCTCTTAAATAAATTACCATTATATTCCAAATCAATACAATGAATAAATTTAACTTTAAAATAAACCAAATTAGATTCTAAAAGAGACGCAAAAGGTACCAGCGGGATATTCAAACTCATCAGTTAAAACGAACTGACAACACCATGGCAAAAAACGAAAAACTACGAAAAGGCAAACAACAGTCTACAACACACAACATATAGAAACATAAGACTTAACAACACGGACCCCACCAAAAACTGGGGGTGATCTCAGGTGCTCCGGAAGGGTAAGCAAATTCTGCTCCACATGTGCAAACCAAGTGATAAGTCTAATTCGGTACATTACATTAGAGGAAAAGAGGACGGGATTGTGGTAATATCAACCATTGGAACATATCCGTCGTCATTAACCTACTCGTTTCGTCGACCGTAAAATTTTCGAAGGGATGATTACAACTTCACCACTTGGAACTCTTGGTTCAGAAGCTTCATTGTAAGCAGCAACTATTTATAAAGGAAATGATGATAGGAAATGCAAGCTCTGGAATATCGTATTAACTGGCAGGTATATACTTCATATGCAGGTGCTGCTGGAATGTTGCTACATAGAAAAGAAAAGTTCACAATTGGAGGCTGAAATCATCTCCTTTGTCATAAAGTTTTGTTTTTAATCGACCAAGTATGTTGCTATTGATGAGTTTTAATGACAGATATTGGTATCTATTTCTCAATAACGCGTGAACGTCCGGGAGTTTCGACCTTACCAGGAGGTCTTATGTCCTGGACCTCAAACCCCTCGATGAGGTTCGGGTGTACACTTAAAAATGGCCTAGCTGTGCCACTGTTTACAGCGAATACTTGCGTACAAGAAAGATACAAAATCTATCTGTAGCTTCTTCATGCTCTTAATTATGTTTCCCATTTTGAATGAACAAGCAATATAAAACATTTAAGCCACAATGACCTTGCAATACAAATCACAATATTTGGTAATAAAATCATTCTATTGTCTGTTTTGTAAATGATGGTTGGGTTTTTTAAATAGGAAACTATGGACTTAGTCATTTCTTCATGTGGTGTAAACATTCAATTACTAATTAAACTTTCATGGAATCGTTATTACATAGTACCCTTATATATCTACTTTTTCATTTTTTGAACCGAATGATTTTTTTTGGGGAAATATTTATGTATAAGGGTTGTCTCAAATATTAAAATCAATAGAACTACTGACATCATCTAGCTGTTCAATTATGATGGTGTGCAAGATTGTTATTAAAAACCGAACGTGTATGAAAATAAAGGGATGTCGAGCCGGATGTACATTAGAAAATAATTTCCTGGTCTACTGGGAAGTTGAGGGGTATGGTTTAATTCTTTCACTACTGTATTTCACATTGATCTTTTACGACGAGTTAAACAGTGCTTACTTGTAGCAGAAAGATCAAGTGAACCTCTAGTGCCGACTTAGGCGGTCTATATTTACCAATCACTGCTACGTATGTTTTTTTTATTTCTTGATTAGTCGATTGATGGTTGCTTAAGATCAAGCGACAAAAGAGACATTCATAATCAGGACGATAGCATTCAATGAGACATCAATATACTCTTCTAACCAATAAATTAAGTCCTTTTTTAACGTGATAATTGCTCGTATGAATAACACATATTAATTATCCTAAAATGAAACGTTGTGACTCCGAACCACATCAGACGGCGTTGCTTTTACTCTGATCTCAGATATTTATCAAATATCAATGTCTAAATCTTTAGTTTGAACACTCCAATGGCAAACACGAGAACGCCGAGGCAGTTGTGCATGACTTTGAAAATATTATACATGTATATATGTGCGAATGAGTTCTCATAAAATGGTCATGTTTTACAAAAAGACACCTGTATTTTGTAACACGGCTACACACAGGAAATAGTAATCGTATTACACCAAACATGAAAATATTTCAAATATAAAAGTAGAATACAGAAATAATTCTGTGGAGATATGGTATGATTGTCAATGAAACAACTATCCCCCTCCCCTCGAGATCAAAGGACGAGGATGTAAACAGATATATACATGTATATAGGTCACCGTATACTTCCTTCAACTTAGTGCAAAAGTCCTACGTATAGTAAGCAATAAAAAAACTGTCATAACACACTTTAAAACATTTCAAGAAAGAAAACCAACGGCCTGATTGATGTTAAAAGCAATAAACGAAAAACAAATAAGACAAACAGCAACCAACGACAACCACTGAATTACAAGCCCCTGAATTTTGGCCAGGCATATAAAGATTCATATAAGTGAGCGCTCAACCGTCCCCTACCAAGTCGATACCAGTCATCCAAAGGGATTATAATATCCTTTTGGGATATGATAGCACAAATGGGAAATACATTTACAGTACACAGCTTTTTTTATTCTAGCGGAAATATTGAATAGCGAATTCGTTTAGATCAATACAAACAACTTTTAATTAGAAACATCTCTAGAAAAAGAAGTTAGTTGCTACATCAATCCCTCTGAAAAACCAACATCTTCTGAGGTATCAATCTATAAAAAATCCGGTATCCAGAAAAATTTCTTACCAAAATTGTTGCCTTTCATGTAATCAATTGTACTTTGTAATATTTTCCCTAAAATCCAAAGCAAAATATTCTTCACAGTAATTGATATCCCATTTATGGGAGTATTATACCCCAAACTGAGAGTTATTATAACCCATTTGGGGTGACTGGTCCTAACCTACCTTGCCTGGGACTGTGAGATACGAATACGAATATTGTTGGGTTACAGCACAACATAATGACATACTATAAAAGGCTCGACTCATAAAATCGACACTTAGCACATAAAAAAGTTTTAGGGCTTCTTCTTAAATGTAGGAAACTATGGTAGATAGACCCTTTAAATCGCCACGAACAAATACTCTGATATTTCTTCCAGTGGAAATAATATTCCAGAATATTTCTTCAATGCTTTTGGAACTTATATTATAAAGACATTTCTATTCTGTAACACAATAAGCTATAAATTAAAATATAAAACAATTAAAAAATTCATAGTTTACTATCCACAGCGGTCACTGATAATATATACAGAGAGATAATGAATCGATACATATTATTTCTAGTATATTTATGTTAATGTAAATTGCTTCGTCGAGCGCAGCTGGATACGACCGCAGATGTCCAACCCTGAACAGCTAGGGCAAAAATGGACACAATATTCGCGCTTGATACAGGTCTGAATTTGGATTGTAATTAAATATTTGACACATAATAGGTTTCTGACACAGAATAACTGTAGTCAAAGAACTTAGAATTGATTATATGATTTGAATTCATATTCAATTTTTTTGCTTTTGTGCAATACACTATGCTGTTGCAAATAAACCCCTGGCCCTTTTTTTTTTTGCCAAAAAAAAATATTTGAAGCAATTTTCTTTTTAATTTCTGAAATCTTGAGGAGAAAAAATTGTCCCCCAGCCCCAATTTTTATTCAAATTTCCAATGGAGTTTGCAACCATAAAAACCCATTAAAATACATCATAAAAGTATTAAAATAGAAAATGACATACATAATCATGGCTAAAATTAATATACCTTCATCAGCATTTAATAGTAACTAAATAAATTGACTGCTAATCACCTCAAGACAATACAACATTTCTTTATAACAAAACCATTGTAAGGGAGGTAACTCTTAATGCCAAAAAAACCAAACAAATGATATTGATCACAAATAAACAAATTTATTACCACTGAACCCTTTGATATACACTATTATTATATTATATATACTTCCATCACAGTATTTGATGTTTCTAGAAACAGCTAAAAAATAATTCATACTAAAACTAGCAGACAACTTTACTTAATTTAAAAGCAATGTAAGGGAGGTAATTCAAATATAACATTGTATTTATTATCTTTTAAATTTAATGTTAATTAAATCAAACAAAACAAATTTTATAACTTTAGGACCAAAATTTGGACCAATTAGAAAATGGGACCAATAACCGAATACACAGTTAAATTCAGCATATAAAAATTGTAATACTAATACTAGTAGCATAAAAATTGTAATACTTATAGCAAAAGCCCAAACATAATAAAATGCTGCGAGGGCGCAGCTTGATCGACCGCAAAGGTCGAACCCTGAACAGTTGGGGCAAGTATGGACACAACATTCAAGCTTGATACAGCTCTGAATTTGGATTGTGATTAAATATTTGACACAGCATAGGTTTCTGACACAGAATGAATGTGGTCTAAGAACTTAAAATTTTTAATTGGACATTAACCTATTATGGTCCAATATCCAAAATCTAAATACATGGTTAGATTCAGCATATCAAAGAACCCCAAGAGTTTAATTTTTGATGAAATCAAACAAAGTTTAATTTTGGACCCTTTTGACCTCAATGTGGACAAAGTTGATAATGGGGCCCAAAAATCAAAAATCTAAATACATGGTTAGATTCAGCATATCAAAGAACCCATATATTCAATTTTTGTTGAAATCAAACAAAGTTTAATTTTGGACCCCGATTTGGACCAACTTGAAAACTGGGCCCATAATCAAAAATCTAAATACATGTTTAGATTCAGCATATCAAAGAACCCTAAGAATTCAATTTTTGTTAAAATCAAACTAAGTTTAATTTTGGACCCTTTGGACCTTAATGTAGACCAATTTGAAAACAGGACCAAAATTAAAAATCTAAATACATGGTTAGATTCAGGATATCAAAGAACCCCATATATTCAATTTTGTTGAAATCAAACAAAGTTTAATTTTGGACCCGATTTGGACCAACTTGAAAACTGGGCCCATAATCAAAAATCTAAATACATGTTAAGATTCAGCATATCAAAGAACCCTAAGAATTCAATTTTGTTAAAATCAAACTAAGTTTAATTTTTGACCCTTTGGACCTTAATGTAGACCAATTTGAAAACGGGACCAAAATTAAGAATCTAAATACATGGTTAGATTCAGCATATCAAAGAACCCCATATATTCAATTTTGTTGAAATCAAACAAAGTTTAATTTTGGACCCGATTTGGACCAACTTGAAAACTGGGCCCATAATCAAAATCTAAATACATGTTTAGATTCAGCATATCAAAGAACCCTAAGAATTCAATTTTGTTAAAATCAAACTAAGTTTAATTTTGGACCCTTTGGACCTTAATGTAGACCAATTTGAAAACAGGACCAAAATTAAGAATCTAAATACACGGTTAGATTCGGCATATCAAAGAACCCCAATAATTCAATTTTGATGAAATCAAACAAAGTTTAATTTTGGACCCTTTGGACCTCAAAGTGGACCAATTTAAAAACGGGGCCCAAAATCCAAAAACTTAATACACGGTTAGATTCAGCATATTAAAGAACCCCAAAAATTCAAGAATAAAACCCCATTGAAATTGGTCAAGAAATAAGCAATTTATACAAAGTATCTTCTTTTGCACAATACTGTGCAATTGAATATTTCTTGCAATTGCGCAATATTGTGCAATTGAATATTTCTTGCTATTGCGCAATACTGTACAATTGACAATTTCTTGCTATTGCGCAATATTGTGCTATTGGATATTTCTTGCTATTGCGCAATACTGTGTAATTGAAGATTTCTTGCTATTGCGCAATACTGTGCAATTGAAAATTTCTTGCTATTGCACAATACTTATTATATAATAATTTACACATCCTGTTAGGTGTGTATCTCCTGCCATATCATTATTATTTGCTTTTAAATATAAATCAGAAATAACCAACTTAAAATGGAAAATTTTAAAGAAAAAAAAAAAAAAAAAAGAAACCCCCACAAATTTTTGAACCCCCTTATGATTCATCACCCCCAAACTCAATCCCAGCCTTCCCTTTGAGGTATGGTACCTTGCAGTACAATTTCAGAGATCCATACACTTGAACACAAGTTATTGTCTGGAAACTAGAAAAATGCTTATTTTTGGCCCCTTTTTGGCCCCTAATTCCTAAACGTTTCAGGCAATTACCCTCAAACTCAATTCCAGCTTTCCCTTTGTGATATGGAACCTTGTAGTACAATTTCAGAAAGATCCATACACTTACACACAAGTTATTGTCATGAAACTAGAAAAATGCTTGTTTTTTGCCCCTTTTTTGGCCCCTAATTCCTAAACGTTTCAGGCAATTCCCCCCAAACTCAATTCCAGCTTTCCCTTTGTGATATGGAACCTTGTAGTACAATTTCAGAAAGATCCATACACTTACACACAAGTTATTGTCATGAAACTAGAAAAATGCTTGTTTTTTGCCCCTTTTTTGGCCCCTAATTCCTAAAATTTGGAGGCAATTACCCCCAAAATTAATCCCAGCATTCCCTTTGTGATATGGAACCTTGTGGTACAATGTCAGAGAGATCCATACACTAACACACAAGTTATGTCTGGAAGTTACAAAAATGCTTATTTTTGGCCCCTTTTTGGCCCCTAATTCCTTAACTGTTGGTACCATAACCCCCAAAATCAATCCCAACCTTCCTTTTGTGATATTGAACCTTATGGTAAAATTTCATAGAGATCCATTCACTTAAACTAAAGTTAGAGTGCGAAAACCAATGCGTCTTCGGACGACGACGACGACGCCGGACGACGACGACGACGACGACGACGACGACGACGACGACGACGCCAACGTCATACCAATATACGACCACAAAAATTTTTTTGCGGTCGTATAAAAATCAAAGCTTTCTCAAAATCAATAAAGAGCAGTAATCCAAAAATATTGTTCTCTTCTATATACTGTAAAATATCATGAATCAATCGAATGCTATCCCTTATATAATGCTTAATGGTCCAATATCTATTTCATAAAGATCCAAAGACCAATACTTAAGTAATTGTCCATTGACCAGGAAACCCTTGTTTTTCAAAGTCCCCCTTTTTTGCTCCTATTTCCTTAACGGTTTGAGTCATAACCCCCAAAGCCATTCCTCACCATCCCTTAGTGGTATGGAAACTTGTGGTACAATTTCAGAGTGATCGATAACCTGTTCCACCAGTTATTGTCTGGAAACTAGAAAAATGCTTATTTGGGCCCCTTTTTGACCCCTAATTCCTAAACTGTTGGAACCATAACCCCCAAAATCAATCCCAACCTTCTGTTTGTGGTTTAAAACCTTATGTTTAAATTTCATAGATTTCTATTTACTTATACTAAAGTTATTGTCCGGAAACCAAATGTCTTCGGACGACGCTGACGCCGCCGCCGACGACGACGACGACGTGATACCAATATACGACCGGTCGTATAAAAACGGGAATATAAATTTGAAATTAAAAGAAAACAAAAAATAACGGATTATAGAAAAAATGGCTAAAAAATTGTCCTGCCCGAAGTACCTATCTGAATTACATGCTGTATTACACTAAATGACTATCAGAATTTCTCCTGTAATATCTTGCACAAAATGACATTTTAAAATTGTTCAATGAAAAGGGCTAAAATGTCCAAATTCGTTTGTAGAATGACATTTCAGAAACAAATAACCAACAGGTATTATCTGAGGTCATGTTTGTTTTCCACTCTTTATCACATAGTTCACCTCTCTTTTACAATACCACCCCATGTGTCATGCATTTATTACTTATTAATATCAAACACTGGATAATTATGTACAAATCTGCCTTCGGCCAAATTGCATGTACCACTATTTTATCGTATTTATTTTTTGTGTGTTTTTTGGTTTGTTTTTTGATTATTATCAATGATCTGAGACGTTTTTGGGTTAGCTCAGTTATATTTCCCGTATATAAATATTGTTTTGAGACCACAAAAAAGGGGAAGCAAAATACTTGGTGTCCTATTTGTACCTATTAACTGTGAGATAACAATGAATAAACTTAGAGCAAAGTGTATGTTATCATGTAGATTTCATAACTGTTAAAATACAGGTAAACAAACACTTACCGAGGTAAACAATGCAGAGTAATACACTGAATAAATCCATCATCTATTTTTCATAGGTACTATTCAATGTACCGTTGAAAATGCCGATTTAAAATCACAGTAAATACTCACATACTGCAATAAATTTATATAAACTTGTTAAAGGTACGGAGCTTAATGACAAAAATACTGATCAATTACTTGATGGGTCATGTGACTTTCTGACAGTTGACAACTTTTATGTACATATTCATGTATACGGATTTGTTGAATGAATTAATCAACGCAAGTAAATATTAATACAGGATATATCTAAATTGATATGTAAAATTTTTAATCTTAAACCGAAAGAAGAAATAAACAAAATATTGTAAAGTTGCAAATAGTCTATTATGAGGGAAAGGTTTTGTTATGGGGCATTAAAGTTTAAGAGGTAGTCCAAGAGCTATTATTTAATGATTTAAAGGGTAAGATAAGATGGAACATTAAATTTTGTTAGACTATTTTTATTTTTATTTTCCGAGTTCAAAATTCATATAAAATCATGAACGGATGTGAAAAAATACTGGTTGTGCAATATTGAAGTACATGCAATGTTTTAGATAAATTATAAAAGAAGCAAGGTTTGTGAACATTTTCTAAATATATTATTTGAGCTTTCTTTAATCATATTCCGCTTTATGATGGAATGATTTATCGTGAGTATTATATTTCTTTCTCTGCATAAAACATATTGAAATTGAGGAATAAAATAGTAAGAAAATATTTAAACAATTGAAACAAAAATTTATCAATGTCACTGTTCAATGCGTCTCATAACGACGAATATTGTTTTACTGAGTAGCTATCTTAAAGAGGATTTAATAATTAGCAAATGTGGATGTATAAAGAGTTTTATGTTTCGGTAAGTGTGAATTAAAGATTTGAAATAATCATAAATGTTTGTTTATAAGCACTTTGAATAAAATAAGTGCAGTTATGGACTTGAATTTACTGTCCAAACCGGAAGGTAACCTCGAGTTTTACCAGTCCGTGGGATCGGGTCAATGAGCAACTCACCCATAACTTACATTCAGATGAACAATCTGTTTTCCGGATATTTCATTTGCAAGCCTTAATAATAAACCTGTGTAATGATGTAAAATTTGTAATTATATGAAATATCATTTTTCTGTATCAGTGTTACAATTCCGATGCAGAACTGAGAATCACACGTGACAAGGTGCATACACACAACATGAGGTCTGATACTGAGTGATAGGTCAATTTGTATTGTTAATTTAAGAAATTCAGACATATATTTTGTTCCGTTGATAATATATATATTCAGTCTATACATGTGAGAATAATAATTGTATGCAATGAAAGTTTGTAGCCATGTCTACATAAAGAGTTATAGACATATATATATATTTTAAATACTAGACCCAAACATGATATTCTTAGTACATGCACCTTGGTCTGCTTTCTTAATCAGTTTAAATGTTTTGATAAATACTGACATGATTGTTCAATTACTGCTGAGCCTTATCTCAGATTATTGTCTTAACAAATACTGATTTGCCTATGCTATAAACTTCATAAAAGTTATTTTTTATTCATAATATATTCTTTATTGTAGGATTAAGAATGCCTCCCAGAAAGAAATCACGCATTGGAAGAATGGCGAAGTACCATTATAATAAAAGGAACAGAAGCATGAAATTTGATATAATAAAGGAATAGCCACTTGTAGCAATACTAATAAAAATAAGGAGATTTTGATTTTAATAATGATCGCCAATCAGACAACTACTTAAGTTAAATTAAGTTCAATGATGTGGATGTAAGCTATTGGAATCCACCGTACATGTAATTACCTTCAACAATGAGAAAACTTATACTGTGCTTCAAAATTCCCGACATGAAAAATATAAAACAATTCAGTAGAGAAAACGAAGAGTCTACATTAACAAAGCAATTTACAAAAAATCAAATATGACCGACATCAACCAACGGCAACCACTGAAATACAGGCTCCTGACTTGAGACAGGCACATAAAAAACACTAGCATGGGACATTGGTGTAACGACACAACATAAGAACAAACTTTAAACAGAAAGTTGTAAAGTGTTCATTTCGGTCTAATCAGACTGACTGTACATGAAATATTCGCCATTGACAAGCAGTTGTGAATCGAAGTTGAATTTACAGAAAGGGTGACATCATCATGTGCTATCATATTTAACATTCTTGTTTAGATCTGACATTGCTACGTATTTATTTACACATTCCGCAATTTTTGGCTTCTCAGAATTTTCACATGGAAAACTGTCAGCAGATACCCAAACGAAAATGTTATAGGAACCTATAAAGCATCATGCCGGCAACAAGCACATTTATATTTGCTGTGGTTAAAGCAGTTCTCAACTCTTCATCTAAGTGGCTCGATTATTTGGGTTACAAAAAATATACGAAGAGCCTAGTGTTATAACTAAAACATACGACACTTTTAACAACAGACAATATTCAAATTTTCAAACCACTGGACGTTAAGCAACCAACAATCAATCAAATTTTAAAAAACTTTCTGGTTCTATATTGAAACACAAAATTCCTTGTTTGGGTTTACGAAAGAGGGTCAATATTTCTGGTGTTGAAAAAAATATTATCGTGATTTACACAAATGCTGTTCTATTTATGTGAACAAAGAGATAATTTGTTAGATATTTTGATTATTTAGTCATGCAATTTGGAAGCTTTCTTCATTTAGAATATCTTACGATTCGTCATTAAACCTGGAGCTACACTATATATTTAATTATATATAACAACATTTAGTACACCCAGAAATACACCACCAAAAAAGGAACTTCAATTGAGGCGTTGCTATATTTGGAAATTGGCAACTAATATTACAAATTAAATTGAGTTTTGAGATACTTAGTATAGCTTCAATCACTAGGATACAGAGAATAGTGTACGTCATAAAGATTCTGTAAAACGCAATGAACCCCATTTCGAGAAATATTTGCCACTGACGCTCTCATGTAGCTTAGAAATTGAAAACTTGACAATTCTTAACCACCAGTCTTTTCATTGATCAAATAGAAAAGGATTTTAATTTTAATTCAAAATTGTTGCTTTGGTTCTAGACAATAACTCCTGTTTAAGCATTTCGTGGTAAATGTTGTCGTTTAACACAAGATTTGGACACAACAATGGGGGTTGAAAATAAAATTTACGTTGGATAATCTGATGAGGGTCTGGATGGGGTTCTTTATTTTCTATAATTTCTATGACATTTTCTCTATTCTTTAAATTTTATCACCTAAATATTTTCTCTTCTCTATTCTTTATTTGTCGGTCCATTTTCTGTGACACACTTATACATGTATATATATGTAGATAGATAATGTGTCACACAATATAATTGTTTAAGGTGGTCTTTGATTTTTATCTATAAAAACCTAAACTGGAACCAGATTATACAACATACTTTACAGAGACGTCCTTTCAGACATCCTTTTATCAAAAATAGATAGAATTTGGAAACCATAAAACAGTAAGACAAATTCAAACAACGATCGCTTTGAGCATGGTGATTTTAAAACACAACTATCTGAATTATTCTCATTACATTTCCGCTCCGTCTTCAATTGTTTTATGATACTTGATGTTGAAAAATGTTGCAAAGATCATAATTATTTACTTTTTTATGGGAAATTTTAACTACCCCTTTGTTATACGTATTTTGGAGTGTGTTTTCTTTTAATGAATATTTATGTATGCGACAACGATTTAGTTTGAAATTGTGCATAATTCTAAAAGTTTAAAATAGTAACTAAAATCAAATCCTAGGTTATTTGCTGAAAATATGAAAAGCTAGTTTAAAGATACATTAATATGAAATTTTTTTTATTGAGTTTGAACACATATTTAAACGCTGAAAACATTTGTTATAGAAATCTCTTTTATGTTTCATCAGTTATAAAAAAAAATTGACATTCTACTTTTGTTAACGAATTTGGTTCATGACAAAAAGTCTGTCCAACATCCATTTAAAATGTCCATAAATTTTATCATGTATTTTCTTTGTTGCAATTATAACCGAAAAGTTTTTTGAGATGAGCCCAAGTTCTGCATGGTAGGCCAAGTTCTACCATTTGAATATTCCAATCTATTTCTGATAGCCCGTGAAATTACTAGTAATCAAAATTTTTATAATTTTAGTAATGATGCACTTTTCTCTTTCAAAATCAAATTAACTTTTCTTATGTCAAATGACAAACCTCTTTTAGTCAAATCCTTATATTTTATGTTTTAAATGTGTATATTATATTCTTTATTAGAAAAGCTTCTTTTATGAATGTTTAAAATAAGTATTAAATTGAAAGTGTTTTAAAGTAAATTTTGGCTGGATACCAATATCTTAACTTTGATTAAAATTTATATTGTATTTGCATACTTATGTGAATGATGTATGATATTGTTTTAAATTGGTATGTGATACTATAATAAAATACCTTGTTTTTTTCTGTCTGCGTGAAACATCCGGCAGAAGGTCCGAGAACACAGTCATTTCGTAGTACATTTCTTATAGATAAAAAATAAAAATTTTAAGAAATCGCACCTGCTCTATCCAAAAAAGATTTTTACAGTGTAGTGTACTATTTTCGGGAGAAATTTTATTAAAATTATAGAAAAGTCTATCGGCTCTAACTTAAAATATGGATAATTTTATGTTAAAGGGGTCTATAATTCAGTTTGAAAGCTTCAGACATACTATTTTTTTACCTTTTCAAACTGAACCAGATCACTACTTTATCTAAAAATTCATGACCCAATTTTTTGTACACGTAATTTCATCCCCTGCTTAATATTTTATGCATAAGATATAAAGAAATACATTTGGAAGGTGTATGAAAAAATTGCAAGTATCTATTTGTAGACACCGAAAATCAAAGTTCCCGGACCAGAGTCCATGCATGGTTTCAAAGAGTAACCCTTCCCCACAAAAAAAAATTAATAAGATCACTCAAATCAAAAGTTAGCTAGCATGTGTATAACATAAAAAAAAAGTTCTGTTAATGTCTCGTTAAATTTTTTTTTACGGTTTAGGAGGAGTTCAGGAGACAGTTCATATCCATAGTCGTTGTAGATCAAAGTCTTTCAGGTTATGTCAACGTTTTTATTTTAAACAGGTTTGTACACGAAAATTTTTTAACACAGTTTTTAATTGAAAACGTTGATCGTGTATGTTTTGCTAATGGAAACCAACCCCCAAAATCAATCGGATGAAGAAAAAAATAATTAAAAAGGAGGTGAACAACGTCATTAGTACTGAAGATTTCCTAAAATTTCCATTTAAATCTAGTGTCTAACTACTCAATAAGAAAATGAGGATATGCCAATAAGTTACTGTGAATCGTCCGTCGTGCCAATATCGCCACGGTTTATTCAATTTTAAAGTTAAAAAAAATATATTAAAAAACATTAAAATCCGCATGAGTTCTCCAACTATATGCACATATATTTCTGACAACAAATTAACTAAAATAATTGAAACAATTACAGATATTTTTACTTTACAGATATTTCTTTTTTTAACCATAAACACACATCGTAAATTATACATTTTTATATCTATACAAAGTCTATAAAGTTTATTACCGTCAATAACATAAATCCTTTTATTCATTTTTGGAAAGTTTTATTTAAATACTCGTCACTTCATGTCAAATAATCTTTTGCTAGCCTGTCCTCTTTGAATGCCCTAGTTCCCAAAGGTAACAGCAAGACTTACAGTGCCTGAATCATTTGAAGACAGACTGGGAAGAAATTATTTTTACATAAATCTTTACAAAAGATTACATTTCTCCTAAAAATCAACAACTCGCTCACTTGAGAAAAAATTAAACGAAAATGCATCAATGCATAGGTCTTTTAAATATTTTCACAAGTCTTTTTAGATCCGGGCGGTTTAGACCAAGAGATTTTTTTTTCGGAAATCTGCAGCAGGTTGACCGTTGTTTTTTTTACTTATCGTGTCCCTGGGTTGTTGTCTGTTCAAAGTTGGCGTTTACTCCACAAATATTTTACCGTTAATTAAAGTTGTAGGGCATATCAATAATAAACAAGAGAAGACAAAAAAAAAAAAAGAAAGACAAATATATACCATTCATAGATATTACATGCTTTTAACATTTAAGTATATGATTTATATAAAGATACCCAATTCATTATGCTATAAAAGTTACTACAAAAGTTTGATATCAGAGTGTAGGACGGCATTTCATACCAATAGGTTAATTATAATAAGTGCTTTGAGCTTGCTTTCATTACCTGCATAGTATAATTCTTTAACATGATTTTATTTTTTATATCAATTTTTGTTTCTAAAGTTTTTATGTTATTGAGTTTTTTCCTGTACTGATTGTTTGTTATTCTATGTACTTTTCGTCAGTCAAATGACATAGAGACTAGATATAAAAAAAAACTACTTACCCCGAAACATGTCTTGCGCTTGTCCCATGACAGGTTTGGAAGATTTCTTTTTCAGACTTTAAATAGAATCAAATTTGTCTTTTCAATTTCAGTCACAAGTTCTTTCCGGTTGACATGTAGTCTAAGATTTCGACCAATTCTCTCTATTTGTCTCCTCGAATTCTAAATGTCGTACCTTCTAACTAGTAATGTTAATACCACGTTAGACCATGAAAAATCCGGTTCAAAAGTTCGTCTGACAATAAACAAGAGACTCCTAATTGCCCGATTTGCTCATCTGTCAACATTTTGCTGTTTGTTGTTTATAGTTTTTGCCTATCTATCAAAGTTTTCGAGATAAATGGAAAATCTGGAAATAATTTTTAAAATCGTCTTAGTAGGCCAATATATGGCAAGCCATTTTACTATTTATTCTAACTTCAAGATATCTCATATAATATATAAGATATCTCATGTAATATATAAGATATCTTATATACTTTATAAGATGTAAGCTATCTTATAAAGTTTGTAAGATATCTTATAAAGTTTATAAGATATGTTATATATTAATTGAGATATCTTTTAAGATATCTTATATAGTTTATAAGATATATCATATAGTTTATAAGATATATCTTATAATTTATAAGATATCTTATAAAGAAAATTATATGAGATATCTTATAAATTGTATGAGATATCTTATAAAGTATATAAGATTTCTTTTAAAGTATATAAGATATCTAATAAACTATATAAGATATCTTATAAAGAAAATATATGAGATATCTTATAAATTGTATGAGATATCTTATAAAGTATATAAGATTTCTTTTAAAGTATATAAGATATCTAATAAACTATATAAGATATCTTATAAACTATATAAGATATCTTATAAACTATATAAGATATCTTATAAAGTTTATTAGATATCTTTAAATTAGAATAACCAGTAAAACGGCTTGCCATACCAATAACCTCTATGAGGAGTCATCTATTTATTTCCGTCATTTTTGAATTTGTGTAGATCTTGTTCTGCTGACAATTTCAGGTGTTTGGCTTTTTATTAAATAGATCTCTTTTTTGCTGAACATTTTTACATTTTATAATTTATCTCAATCTATTATTGTTTTTCATGGACAATTTCCCCTATAAGAGGTCAATTGACGATTTCGGCGATGTTTTACTTATTTGTAGATAGTATTGTGATGATCATTTTTTCGATATTTACAGTGTTTCTCTCTATCTCTTATACTTTCATTAATTAATGCAAAATGATTACAATCATCTTTCAAGAACAATAACTCCTATGAGGGGTCAATTGAAAATTTTGGCCATGATGAATCATCTGTAGATTTTATCATGCTGAACCTTTTTGCTGTTTACAGTTTCTGTCTATTTATCATAGTTTTGGCGAAAAAATAAACCCGCGAAAATGAGCAAAACCATCTTTTAAGAGCGAACACTCCTACGAGGTATCACTTAACGATCTCAGTCATGTTGACTTATTTGTAGATTTCATTGTGATGAACATTTTTTCAGTAAAAAATTCTCTCTATCTATCATAATTTCTGCAAATAACGCTAAAATTGGTAAAAATTGTCTTTCAAGGGCGATATCTCATATCAGGGAGGAATTAACGATTTGGCCGTCTTCACTCATTTGTAGATCTTGTTGCTTTGGTCAATTTCACTATTACAGTTTCTCTTAATCCATAATAGTTTTCAAGATAATGATAAAAAAATATGTGAAATTTGCCAAACACGGACATTTCAGGGGCAATAACGATATTTAACCGTGATCCTGCTGATCATTCTTAATTTCGCTCTAACTACTTTAGTTTTTGAGATATAAGCCAAAAACTGAATTTTAACAACAGCGGCCATGTATTTATGGACTGATCCCCGGATATAATTTTACATAGATTCCCCAAGGAACATTCAGGTAAAGTTTGGTAACATTTGTCCTAGTAGTTTAAGGAGAAGATTGGTTAGAAAGTTTAAGATTGAGTAACATGATCTAATCAAAACCCATCCATGGGAGAACTCAGATGCTCTAGACTGAGGACAAATAGCCTAGTTGCTAGGGTTCAGAAATGTGACTACGACAAGAGGAACATATTTGTGGACATCTGTGACACGTATATAAGGTCAATGTAATCATGATAGCGACCATGAAGCTTTAAGTTTTTACTAGACCACGAACAAACGGACGATAGCATACTATTACAGTTGTTAGTTAGAATTATGACCAACTGAAAGACATTTAAATCTTTATGTCAACATTTTTTTGCATAGTCAAAAATTAAAATATGGATATATATATATATTTATGTGCAATCTAAAGTGAGGAATTATAATAATATTTATAAACTTTCAATCTAGTCTCGGGTTTTTATCTCGAATAAATATTTAAATGACCGTTTATGTAATCAGCAGGACTGATTGTTGACGGCCGTACGGTGACCTAATAATAGTTCTACGTCATTTAATTGGTAATTAAATCGGTAACAAATGTATTGCTGATCATTTTTGCTTTTTTTCAGTTGCTACACATCAATTATAGTTTTCGAGATAAAAGGCAAAAATCTCTTAAATTAGTCAAAATTGTCAGTAAAGGGCAATAACTGCTATAGATGTTTTCAAGATATTTTTAGACAATAAATGCATTTCATCCTCATTTTCTATTTATAGCCATGGCGACCAAGTTGGTTAGTTTAAACATATTTTATTTGCTTAAATATGCAAAAGGGATGAGACACAAGTTAATCAAACTTATAAAGTCTTCTCCCATGAACAATTTATAACAATAGGATTTTTTACAAAGCATGCAGGCAAACAATACATTATATATATTGGATATGTAAAAACATGATGTGATGTGTGATGATGTGAATGGTTGTACACAATATACATGTATATACACTTTAGTGTGCTATATTACACAATAAGAAACCTCTTTGACTCTTTAATAAATTCATATACATTCTTTAAAATTCTTTCATTTTCATCATTAGTTAATGACGAATCACCGGAGGTTAAGATGTTCAAATTTAGTGGAGAGTTCTCTGGTAACCAGTTCAGATTATTAGATAGTTTGATTCTTATATTCGTATAATTAGGACATTCAAAAAAGAAGTGATATGAATCTTCACGCTTAGCACCACAGCTACAAGACGGATCTGAAATTATATTGACTCTGTTAAGATCATAATTCAAAAAAGAGGCTGAGCATCTAAGTTGAGTCAAAATGATGTTGAGTTTACGATTGCCAAATTCATAATGTTTAGGTACTTGGGCTTTTGAATTCAGTTTAAGATTTTTTAATTCGGTTTTAAATTTACCTAAAGAGTCAATGTTGCGGGTCACCAGATTAAGGTTATTCCACAGTCGTATAGTTGAAGGTATGAAGGATTCTTGGGTCAATGAAAGTCTACAAAAAGGGTATATTATATCCTTCCCATTACGTAAGGGGTAAACAGCTGTACTTTGGATTGTTGGTGGAATTAAATTGCAAAGATAGGCTGGTGCATTATTTTGTTGAATATTATAAAATAATTGTAACTTCCTCCTTTCTCTTCGTTCAGCTAGAGTTTCCCAACCAATCTCATCATAAATAATTCTACTACTAGTAAAAATAGGAAGACCTGTTACAATTCTGGCTGCCTCAAGCTGCAGCTGCTCTAATTTGTTACAATAACCCACACCCATATTATCCCAAACTTCACAGGCGTATTCGAGTAACGGTCTTATAAAAGTCAAGTATAGCTTTTCTAAGTTATTCCTACTTAATCTGTACTTTAATTTTCTAAGTACATTCAAATGTTTCGATACATTTTTTATGATACTTTCCACATGGGTGTTCCATTTAGCATCTCTACCCAAGTGTTTATGAAAATCTGTAACTTTAATATTCTTACCATTGAATATGAAATTCATTTCCGGAGTTTCAATGTATGAAAACAACATAATTTCTGTTTTTTCTGGGTTAAAGGACATCAGCCATTTCTTAGACCAATCGCTCAGCTCACTCAAGTCGTGACTGATCACTGACTTTAATTGTGACGTATCACGAATAGAGTAGCTGAGAGATGTGTCATCTGCAAATAATCTACATAAAGAGATCAAATTTTCAGCAATATCATTAATAAAAATAATGAATAAGAGCGGTCCTAAAACAGAACCCTGTGGGACACCAGCTGAAATACTGCAAAGCTCTGACGACGATTGTTTAATAACAACTCGCTGTTGTCTGTTGTTCAGGTAACTTTTAAACCAATTCAATAATTTCCCGTCCACACCGTATGACTTCATTTTATGTAGCAATCCTTGATGCCAAACTTTATCAAAAGCTTTAGAAAAGTCACAGAAAACAAAACAGCTAATTTCTTTATTTTCTAGTGAATTTAAAATACAGTTGTAAATTTCTAAAAGCTGGTGAACTGTTGAACATTTTGGAAGAAAACCAGACTGGTATTCATATATTAACTTATTTCTATGTAGGTGATTGAAAACATGTTTATAAACAACTCGCTCCATTACTTTCCCTACACAACTTATAAGCGATATGGGCCTATAATTAGATGGTAACGAACTATCTCCCTTTTTAAAAATAGCAATTACATTTGCAATCTTCCAGCTGGTGGGAAATTTACATTGTTGTAGGGATTTATTAAATATTATTTTTAAAGGAATTGCTATTTTTTCAGGACACATTTTCAGCATTTTATGGCTTATGACATCTGGACCAGATGCCTTATTAGGATCTAAAATTTTAATTATATCAACTATTTCATCTTTTTCAATTACTAAATCATTTAAAATAATATTGGTTCTTGGTTCAACTTCAGGGATGGGAACACCTTCCTCCTCTATGGAAGAAATCAAACTAAAATATTTATTCAACAGATTACATTTCTCGTCGTCTCCGTACACTACATCTTCCATGCTTTCATCATGAATAATATTATTAAGTGGGGGTAAATCACCAGAACCAAGTTGGTTGATTGGTAGGAACAAAAAAAAAAAAAAAACCCACAGAATTCATACTAGATACATTAAGGATTATTAAATTACAGTTTGGTCCAGTGGTTTCAGAGGAGAAGATTTTTGTAAAAAGTTATGATGACCGTGACGCCAAGTGATTGTAATAGGCTAAACACGTAACATTTTCCTTTCAGCTTCTGCAATATGTGATGTTCCTGGTTGAATAAAGAGAATTTACATTTCATCCATCGAACTGAAACTGAAATTTTTAGCACTACTGAATAGAAAACAGTCTGCATTATACCTGGACTTTACCTATCAATAAAATCTCAATGGCTGTTTACACACAGAAATAATTTTTTGACAAACGCTTTCCCAATTAGAGAATTATATTACTCCCAGCAGCAATATCAAGCTTGACCTCAAGATAATGTGTCAACTACAAAGGCTTCCTTGAGAGAAAACTACCACCTTCACATAAACAACTCAGCCAGGGTTTTATCAGCCTCAACTAATATAAGTCATCATCACTCAATTAGTGGGTAAAAGCTGATCGTGCTCATATTTTCTTAATGGTTACATATTTTTTTCACTATTTTTTACCCATTACTTGCCGTTTGACCAATGCAAAATATGATGGGTGTTCTGTATGGAAAGCTAGAGATACTGATCCTTCCAAGCACTGTAAAACACATCCATTTTAGTGAGAGTACATGTTGCCCAAAGTTAAAGTTTTGTGTGTTTGCAGTTTGTATTCATTTGTTTTTATTGGTATGTGCATCTACCTCATTGTGTTTTATTTGTATCCTCTAGACTTGAGTTGATTTCCCATTTCATCAACTACTGTTTTCAGAATTTGATATAAAATAAAATGCTCCGCTAGGCGCAAGCTTGATACGACCGCAGAGGTCGAACCCTGAACAGTTGCGGCAAGTATGGACACAACATTTAAGCTTAAAACAGCTCTGAATTTGGATTGTGATTGAATATTTGACACAGCATAGGTTTGTGACACAAAATAAATGTTGTCAAAGAACTGAAAAATTTGAAACTGGACGTTTACCTATTATGGTCCAATATCCAAGATCTAAGTACATGGTTAGAATCAGCATATCAAAGAACCCCAAGAATTCAATTTTTTATGAAATAAAACAAAAGTTTAATTTAGGACCCTTTGGACCTCAATGTGGACCAATTTGATAAAGGAGCCCAAAATCCAAAATCTAAATACATGGATAGATTCAGCATTTCAAAGAACCCCACAAATTCATTTTTTGTTGAAATCAAACAAAGTTTAATTTTGGACCCTGATTTGGACCAACTTGAAAACTGGGCCCAAAAATCTAAAATTTAAGTACATGTTTAGATTCAGCATTTCAAAGAACCCTATATATATTCAATTTATGTTGAAATCAAACACAGTTTAATTTTGGACCCTGATTTGGACCAACTTGAAAACTGGGCCCAAAATCAAAAATTTAAATATATGTTTATTAATAGACAATGTAAGCCTTGTTTTTGAAGGAGTTTGCTTCATAAAAAAAAAATATATATAGCATTCAGAAAATTAGTTTATACAGGATAACAAACAAACCTACCACAAAATTCTTCAAACAATTTACTAAAGAAAAGAAAAAAATGTCCAAAATATCATTTATCATTAATACAATGTCTTTAAAAATCTATAAAACTTATCTGTAATTATCTTCAAAATATCTAATAATGAACAATAAATTTCAAACTATATTTATACCATCCTACAGAGCTTATCATTAACACCACTTAGGAAACACAAAATTTTCAAATAAATCTGTCACTCCAATTATAATTGTGTGATTGATAATTACCACATGTTTGTTATCTTTAAAAGGGAAAAGTATTTAAAATCACTTAGTGTAATCAAACATTATATATATAATTAAAAGTTCCCAATATTTTTTCTTTCATTTGTCACAAACTAATATCTGCAACTTATCTATCAATGTCAACAACTTTTTCTACACAATGCATTGTAATGAAATATATCCTTTAATAAAAATAGATTATTATCTTACTAAATGTGGATTGTGTCCACATATGGACACAGATGATGCCCCCGTTTGCATATCATATAGTTATGAAGGGACATAACTGAAGAACGGTAAAAGTGACGCTACCCAAATTTGAACTTGATCTGAGTTTTGTGGTAATAAGCATTGTGTGTAAGTCTCATAACATTTGGTTGAGGCTAACTTAAGTAGAGAACAGAAACGAAAAATTCAGCAATTTTTCTATTTGTAAACACGCATAACTTTAGAATGGTTGTGTATAAGTTTAATAACATATGGTTGAGACAAACTAAAGTTAGAGAATGGAAACGAAAACTTCAGCAATTTTTATGTTTATAAAGGGACATAACTCAAGAATGGTAAAAGTGACGCTACACAATCTGTATTATGTAGTAATAAGCATTGTGTATAAGTTTCATAACATTTGGTTGAGGCAAACTAAAATTAGAGAACGGAAACAATATTTGTACTTGATCTTAGTTTTGTGATAATGAGTATTGTGTATAGGTTTCATAATGTTTGGTTGGGGCAAACTTAAGTTACAGAATGGAAACTAAAAATTTTGCAATTTTTCGATTTATGGACAAATTACTCGAATAATGACATTGATATTTTTGGAAAAAAAAATGAAAAATTTAGCAATTTTTCCATTTGTAAAGGGGCATAACTCTAGAACAGTAAAAGTGACGGCCCCAAAATTCAAACTTGATCTGTGTATTGTGGTAATAAGCATTGTGTATAAGTTTCATAAAATTTGAATGAGGCAAACTTAAGTTAGAGAACGGAAATGAAAAATTTTGCAATTTTTCCATTTATAAAGGGGCATAACTCTAGAACGGTTAAAGTGACGCCACCAAAATTCAAACTTGATCTGTGTTTCGTGGTAATAAACATTGTGTATAAGTTTGATAACATTTGGTTGAGGCAAACTTAAGTAAGAGAACAGAAACCAATTTTGGGACGTACGGACAAGGGTAAAACTTAATGCCCCCTACGCCTCGGCGGGGGCATAAAAAATAACATTTTTTTTTATTAAGATTTAACATAACATAATGTATGGCACAATAGTATTCAAAAACTTCATTTACATACAACTTCCACTTCAACAGATGGACAAAGGTCTATTTTAATTTCCAAGGGAATTTTCAACCATATGAAAATATTCAAACATGTTAACAATCTTTAAATAGAACACAATGCATACACAATTATCACCACAATTAATATATCTGAATCAGCAAATCTATTTTAAACTATGACTACATTTGAAATTTCTATTTGTTTACAATAAATCTATAAATGTAGAGCTTGATTAACTATTTAATATCCCAACCCTCCTATTGTGGTATGGAACCTAGTGCTAAAATTTCTTACACATCCATACACTTATACTAAAGTTATTGTCTGTGAACTAATTTATTTTCCATGAACCAGTGATGTAAACCACAATAAAATGATCCGCTTGTCGCAGCTTGATACGACCGCAGAGGTCGAACCCTGAACAGTTGGGGCAAGTATGGACACAACGTTCAAGCTTGATACAGCACTGAATTTGGATTGTGATTAAATATTTGACACAGCATAGGTTTCTGACACAGAATGAATGTGGTCTAAGAACTTAAAAATTTTCACTTACCTATTCAAACCATATCATTATTATTTGCTTTTATATATAAATCAGAAATAACCAATTTAAAATGGAAAATTTTAAAGAAAAAAAAAAAAAAAAATCTCCCCTCAAATTTTTTAAACCCCCTTATGATTCATCACCCCCAAACTCAATCCCAGCCTTCCCTTTGTGGTATGGTACCTTGCAGTACAATTTCAGAGATATCCATAAACTTGAACACAAGTTATTGTCTGGAAACTAGAAAAATGCTTGTTTTTTGGTCCCTTTTTGGCCCCAAATTCCTAAACGTTTAGGGCAATTACCCCCAAACTCAAACCCAGCTTTCCTTTTGTGATATGGAACCTTGTAGTACAATTTCATAAAGATCCATACACTTACACACAAGTTATTGTCATGAAACTAGAAAAATGCTTGTTTTTTTGCCCCTTTTTGGCCCCTAATTCCTAAAATTTTGAGGCAATTACCCCCAAAATCAATCTCAGCCTTCCCTTTGAGGTATGGTACATGTACCTTGCAGTACAATTTCAGAGAGATCCATACACTTGAACACAAGTTATTGTCTGGAAACTAGAAAAATGCTTATTTTTGGCCCCTTATTCCTAAATGTTTTGGGCAATTACCCCCAAACTCAATTCCAGCTTTCCCTTTGTGATATGGAACCTTGAAGTACAATTTCAGAAAGATCCATACACTTACACACAAGTTATTGTCATGAAACTGTTTTTGCCCTTTTTGGCCTCTAATTCCTAAAATTTGGAGGCAATTACCCCCAAAATCAATCCCAGCATTCCCTTTGAGATATGGAACTTTGTGGTACAATGTCAGAGAGATTCATATACTAACACACAAGTTATGTCAGGAAGTTACAATTTCCAATATACATAATTTAAAAGCAGTTTAGGTGAAATAAACAAAAAAGCTTCATCAGCAACATTTTATATTGGCAAATTTCCAATGAAGTTCATTAAACTAAAGTTATTGGAAAATTTCCAATGGAATTTATAAATAATAAAGTTTTTGGCAAATTTCCAATATACATAATTTAAAAGCAGTTTAGGTGAGATAAACTAAAAAGCTTCATCAGCAACATTTTATATTGGCAAATTTCCAATGAAGTTCATAAAACTAAATTTATTGGCAAATTTCCAATATACATAATTTAAAAGCAGTTTAGGTGAGATATTCAAATGAGTTTCAATTACCAACCTTACACTGCCTTTTAAATTATGTTTTGTACTTAAGTAATTGTCCATTAACCTGCAAACCCTTTTCCCCCCTTTTTTGCACCTTATTCCTTAACGGTTTGAGCCATAACTCCCAAAGACAATTCTTACCATCCCTTTGTGGTATTCCAATATCTAAAATCTAAATACATGGTTAGATTCAGCATATCAAAGAACCCCAAGAATTCAATTTTTGATGAAATCAAATAAAGTTCAATTTTGGACCCTTTAAACCTCAATGTGGACCAATTTGATAACCGGGCCCAAATATCAAAAATCTAAATACATGGTTAGATTCAGCATATCGAAGAACCCCATATATTCAATTTTTGTTGAAATCAAACAAAGTTTAATTTTGGACCCCGATTGGACCAACTTGAAAACTAGGCCCATAATCAAAAAACTAAGTACATGTTTAGATTCAGCATATCAAAGATCCCCAAGAAGTCAATTTTTGTTAAAATCAAACTAAGTTTAATTTTGGACCCTTTGGACCTTAATGTAGACCAATTTGAAAACGGGACCAAAAATTAAGAATCTAAATACTCAGTTAGATTCGGCATATCAAAGAACCCCAATAGTTCAATTTTTGATGAAATTAAACAAAGTTTAATTTGGGGCCTTTTGGCCCCTAATTTCTAAACTGTTGGGACCAAAACTCCCAAAATCAATCCCAAACTTCCTTTTGTGGTCATAAACCTTGTGTTTAAATTTCATAAATTTCTATTTACTTATACTAAAGTTATTGTTCAAAAACCAAGAAAAATGCTTATTTGGGCCCTTTTTTAGCCCCTAATTCCCAAACTGTTAGGACCAAAACTCCCAAAATCAATCCCAACCTTCCTTTTGTGGTCATAAACCTTGTGTTAAAATTTCATAGATTTCTATTTACTTATACTAGAGTAATTGTGCGAAAACCAAGCAAAATTCTTATTGGGCCCTTTTTTGGCCCTAATTCTTAAACTGTTGGGACCAAAACTCCCAAAATCGATCCCAACCTTCCTTTTGTGGTCATAAACCTTGTGTTAAAATTTCATAGATTTCTATTAACTTATACTAAAGTTATATTGCGAAAACCAAATGTCTTCGGACGATGACGACAATGTTGACGACGACAACAATGACGACGACGCCAACGTCATACCACATTTTGCGGTCGTATAAAAATAGTTCTCTTAAATTAGATTTAATTAATTGTGCAATCAACCTCTGAATTAAGATTCTGAGCAAATATGTAATAATAGCATAGTTTCTGTCACAGAATGAATGTGGTGAATGATGATTGTGGTATAAGTTCTTATCAAATAATCACATTGTTTAATTTTTTTGTTAAAACCAAACTAAGTTTTATTTTGGATAATTTGGACCTTTATGAAGTCCAGTTTGAAAAACGGACCAAAAATCAAAAATTTACAACACTGTTAGATTGCACACATTAAAGAACACCAATGAATTAATTTTGAAGAAATCAAACAGTTTAATTTTGGACCCAATTTTGGACCAACTTTGAAAACCAAGCACAAATTCAAAAAATCTAAAACACTGATGGATTGACCATATCAAAGGACACAAACAATTTAATTTTTGATGAATTCAAATAATGTTCAATTTTGGTCCCCAATTTAGTCCATCTTGAATACTGTGCCCAAAATCAAATATCTAAATACATGCTTAGATTCAGCATATCAAAGAACTCCAACCATTTTTTTTTCTTTAAAACCAAAAAAAGTTTAATTTTGGACCCTTTGGACCCTTAATGTGGGCCAACCATGCCCCAAATCAAAAATCTAAATACATTAGCTTAGATTCAGCATATCAAAGAACCCCAAGAATTCTTTTTCTATTCAATAAAAAAAAGTTGTATTTTGGACCCTTTGGACCTCAATGTGGACCAATTTGAAGACAGGCCTCAAAATTAAAATAATCTAAATACACAATTAGATTCAGCATATCAAGGAACACCAATAATTTATTTTTTAAAGAATTCAAACAAAGTTTAATTTTGGACCCTTTGGACCTTAATATGAATCATTTCAAAAACAGACCCTAAAATCCAAATATTAAGTACCCAATTAGATTCAGCATATTAAAGACTCCCAAGAATTCAAGACTTATGAATTAAACCCCATTGAAATTGCTAAAAAAATAAGCAATTCATACAAAGTATTGGTTTTGGCCCCTTTTAACTAAACCAATAGGGTCATAACCCCTAAAATCAATCCCAAACTTTATTTTATGGTATAACACCTTATAGCACAATTAAATAGCAATATATAGACTTATACTCAAGTTATTGTCCAGAAATCAGAAAATCCTAGTTTTTTTTTCCCCCTTTTCAGCCCCTTATCATTGAACCGTTTGGACCATGACCCTACATTCAATCCCAACTTTCCTTTTAAAGTATGGAACCTTGTAGTAAATTTCATAGAAATCCAAACTCTAATACACAAATTAGTGTCCTGAAACATGAAAAGTGCTTCTTTTTGGTCCTTAGTTACTAAACAGCTACAACAATAACCCCAAAAATAAATCCCAACCTTCCTATTGTGGAATGGAACCTTGTGCTTAAATTTAATACAAATCCATACACTTATACTTAAGTTATTGTCTGTGAACCAGACAAATAATTGTTTTTGTTAGGCCCTTTTTGGCCCCTAATTCCTAAACAGCTTCTATTATAACCCCTAAAATAATCCCCAACCTTCCTATTGTGGTATGGAACATGGTGCCAAATCCATACACTTATACTCATGTTATTGCCTGCAAACCAGAAAAATTGTTGTTTTCTGCTCCTTTTCGACCCCTAATTATTAAACGATATGGGCCATGACCCTCCAAAAATCATTCCAAACTTTCCTTTTGAAGTATGGAACCTTGTGGTAAAATTTCATAGAAATCTATACTCTTATACACCAATTATTGTCCTGAAACATGAAAAATGCTTGCTTTTGGCCCCTTTTTTGCCCTTAATTCCTAAACAGCAAAGACAACAACCCCCAAAATAAATCCGAACCTTCCTATTGTGGTATGGAACCTTGTGCTAAAATTTAATAGAGATCCATACACTTATACTGAAGTTATTGTCTGTGAACCTGACAAAAAATTGTTTTTGTTAGACCCTTTTTGGCCCCTAATTCCTTAACAGCTATGACAATAACCCCCAAAATTAACCCCAACTTTCCTATTGTGGTGTGGAACCCTATGCTAAAATATTGACTGAATAAATATCTTTTATACTCAAGTTATTGTCTTAAAACCAGACAAATAATTGTTTTTGGCCCCTTTCTTGCCCCTAATTACAAAACCGCTAAGACAATAACCCCCAAAATCAATCCCAACCCTCCTATTGTGGAATGGAACCTTGTTCTAAAAGGTCTTACACATCCACACTTACACTAAAGTTATTGTCTGCGAAACAATTTATTTTCCATGAACCAGTCAAACTGACCTTTTTTGGCCCCTAATTACAAAACTACAAGGACAATAGCCCCAAAAACAATCCCAACCATCCTTTAGTGGTATGGAACCTTGTGCTAAAATTTCATAGAGATCCATGAACTTATACTCAAGTTATTTATTGTCAGCGAAACAAAATGTCTTCAGACGCAGACAACACCATAACATAATATGGACGCAAATAAATTTGCGGTCGTATAAAAATAAGGAGATGTGGTATGATTGCCAATGAGACAACTATCCACCAAAGTTCAAATGAAGTGGATGTAAGCAATTATAGGCAACCGTACGGCCTTCAACCATAAAAAACATATGCTCATATTTATTCAGAGCATTAACTTACAAAGAAGCTAAATATTAGTACATTTTATCACATCAAAACTAAAATAATTCACACATTCATTTAAACATATTTTATTTGCTATTACGTATAGAAAAAAGGATCAGACACAAATTATCAAAACTTAGAAAGTCCTTGCAGAAAATTGATTCTAACATTCCTACATATTTTCCATTTAATACTGAGCCTGACATATATTTTTGGCACATTTGTCTTTTGTTTCATACTGCATATTGACCTCTTTTTTTGTGTGTGTGAAATCGGTCATCGTCTAATTGATATTTTCCTCACATCTTTTCTTGTTCATATTTTTGCATACATTTGAACAGATACTTGTGAAATATGTGAGTTTTCTTTCATTTTCTTTTCAACATCATATGAAATTTCAATATCTATCTTAATTAAAGTCATTTTTTGTCCCATTTAAACATGTCTAAGTATATCTTTATGATAATTTTTATTTTCTAAAGTTATGAATGTTAAAAAAATGTATTCTGTTATCTAATACACATGCTTATGTTTAACAGTATTCACATGTACATAAACGTGTATTTGTTTATGTCTTGTAATAAACATTTCCATTGGTCTGAATTGAACCTTTAACTAAAGTTAAATTCTGGATCTAAAGTTGCAACTTATGTTGCATGAATCTCAGAAGTGGGAATAGATTACTTTGTTTATCAAATAACACTTTATAATCATTAAAAGGTCAGTTTTCAGTGCAGCAGCTAAACCCCTTTCCTCCCATAATTATTTGTATGGAGTATATATATTTACTTTCAATTATTTGTATGGAGTATATATATTTTACTTTCAATTATTTGTATACTGCCTGTTTCTCTTTTGTCCTTGTAGATATTTCAATATGGCAGCAGCCAGTGCAGATATCATATGTGACAGACTTTTCTTTCTCATGTAATAAAATTAAAGTTAGCTGCACACTTAGAAAGCTAATCCCATAATGATATGGTGTTTTTGTTTTTATGTACTAGCCTAAGTGTTGTGGTTTAAGGTTGAAATATTTAATGTTCAGTTGAGGAACGAATGGGTAAAAGAATTTTACCAGTCCCTTTTTTGGTCTATGCAAGTCTTCAAAATAACATGCATTGTAATATAACTTGTTGTTAAGAAGTCAACATTTTAAAATAAGTTTTCTTTTCCTAGCTTCCTTCTTTTCCAATGTCACAATGACGTAAAAATAAATTAATTTTTATAAGACCAAATACAGGCCTATCATCCCAAAATTCCCCAAGGTTTTACGCAAATATATTTTGTTAAGAAATACAAAAAGATGTTTGCATTTTCTTTTATAAGTCAAAAGAAAAAAACTTTATTAAGATATTTAACAAAAAAAATGTAAAAAATGTAAAAATAACAAAAATTGCCTAAAATTTTTCAAGTTTATAAACAGTAAAATAAGTTTCTTTGTAATTATAGAATTATTAACTTTAACGCAACCTCACATAGACTTGCATTGGCAAGTAATCGTTAAAACATGGAACCTCACATAGACTTGCATTGGCAAGTAATCGTTAAAACATGGAACCTCACATAGACTTGCATTGGCAAGTAATCGTTAAAACATGGAACCTCACATAGACTTGCATTGGCAAGTAATCGTTAAAACATGGAACCTCACATAGACTTGCATTGACAAGTAATCGTTAAAACATGGAACCTCACATAGACTTGCATTGGCAAGTAATCGTTAAAACATGGAACCTCACATAGACTTGCATTGGCAAGTAATCGTTAAAACATGGAACCTCACATAGACTTGCATTGGCAAGTAATCGTTAAAACATGGAACCTCGCATAGACTTGCATTGGCAAGTGTCGTTAAAACATGGAACCTCACATAGACTTGCATTGGCAAGTAATCGTTAAAACATGGAACCTCACATAGACTTGCATTGACAAGTAATCGTTAAAACATGGAACCTCACATAGACTTGCATTGACAAGTAATCGTTAAAACATGGAACCTCACATAGACTTGCATTGGCAAGTAATCGTTAAAACATGGAACCTCACATAGACTTGCATTGGCAAGTAATCGTTAAAACATGGAACCTCACATAGACTTGCATTGACAAGTAATCGTTAAAACATGGAACCTCACATAGACTTGCATTGGCAAGTAATCGTTAAAACATGGAACCTCACATAGACTTGCATTGACAAGTAATCGTTAAAACATGGAACCTCACATAGACTTGCATTGGCAAGTAATCGTTAAAACATGGAACCTCACATAGACTTGCATTGGCAAGTAATCGTTAAAACATGGATGGATTTCTGTATCTACAAAAGAAGAAAAAGATAAGAACAAATTCCTTCTTCACAACTTCGATTTTATTGCAATATAAAATGGTATCACAGCCTTTTGCTTATTTTCATCTCATCTGACTATTGTAGCAAGATGGTACTAGTTTGATAAAACAAAATCAGTAAATGTTTCCATTCTTTCATGTTTGTGGTCAATAGACCAATTTGTTGGCAGATACCGTGGTTTCATTGTATTAACAAAATGCTGTCGCCATCTTTTTTGAAATTCGTGTAATCCTTCACGCTTCTTTATACTTCTGACAACCAGTTTGCCATGAGGAATATAATCTCTATTGTCAACCCTGAAATAAACAAAAATCTTCAAATTAGAAAATACAATCTTTCCACACAATAATCAAAGAATGAAGGAACCTGTGTAAAGAAAACTTGCTAATTTTATGATCCCAAATAAATGAGTACAATAACCATTTTGCTCATTGTGGAAGGCTATACAGTGACCTGTAATTGTTCACATCTTTGTCTGATAGTCAGTATTGATAGTTGTCTCATTTGGCAATCATACCACATCTCCTTATTTTAATATAAGAAGTTAGTTCCCTGAAAAATATGGTCAGCCATTTCTGATTTTTGTCATAAACAAACTCATTCCTTCCTAATCACAATTCAGTTATTATACAGCCAATTGATAAAGACAACAAATTATGTTGGCCATCAGATGTTTCTGGGTTTTTCTTATAATTTCTATTAACATTGATGCTTCACATTCAGTAGATTTTCATACAGAAACTAAGAAATCTAAACTATGCTCAGAAATTACTAGATCACTGTAAAGATTTGTAATTTCCACATTCCATAATGATTATAAGGTAAAATGTGTATAATCATAGTTTATTTTATTTTTAATGTTTCAAAATACGATTTTTGTAAATATTCAGTTTTTCGCAAGTTTAGGATGAATGAGCTTATCTTAAATTTGTTTTCAATTACTAGTAGAGAGTTTTACTTCTATTACTCTATTATCTATCTATATGTTTAATTCCATAAACACGTCTTTGTGTTTAATCGTTAATTATTATCTTTGTGCTAAATTTTCTGTAATCTGTTAATTTTATTTCACACTCATTTAGAGAAATATTTGTCAAATCTATTCAGGTAATTTTGTTTTGTTATATATACTGTTTTATTATTTCAATAAAGGCAGACTGGATTTAGTATTACACTGTGTAGTTCCAACTCTGTATAATTGTATTCCATGCTGAACTATTAAATTATATATCATGGAAACCAGAGTCGTCATTTGTTGCAAGAATTAGTCTCCAGAGTCAGAGTCTGTGCAGACTCGTCGTATTTGTTTATTGTGTGTGTGTGAATGCAGGCACACACACATAACTCAGTCACAAGCTACACCTAGTTTCTATTTGTGACAATTGCAGCCAACAAAACCATACATATATATAAACACAAGGATTTTGCTTTACATGCACAACTTAAAAAAATCTAAAATCCTGGAAAGATTAAATGTACATTGTACACCTATACAGAATAAATCTAAAAACTTGGGCAATTGTTGTTTTCATACAGATTTTGTTTTGTTTTTGGTAAATTATCATAATTTAACTCTGGTTTTGACTCAATAGCTTTTTTTACATCAGCCTTCATAATTGTGTTTCTTTCCTCTATATGATGTTTGTATTTCATGCAGTTAAAGTTACTACTTAAACCTTCATGCACCTATACATTAATAGTTTTATATCACATATGAACTACTACCAAAAGACAAAAGTAGTTGTAAACTAGAGGCACTAAAGAGCCTGTGTCGCTCACTTTGGTCTATGTGCATATTCAACAAAGGGCACTCTTCAACATTGTAGACAAGAATAGAATTCATGGCAAAAATCGTTGCTTTTGCTGATCATTTGGTCTGTTTAGTTTCTCTCTCTATCTTCTTTAGCTTTTGCTCAAAACACTAAAAAGGTTAAAAAAAATCCTCATTTAAGGGCAATCACTCCTATAAAGAGTGACAGTTTACTAACTATATCGGCAAAATCTGACTTGTTAGTAGATCTTGCCTTGCTGATCATTTTATGATTTTAAGTGTCTGATTATCTTTTATAATTTTTATCATATAAGGCAAACCGATAATAAGAAGTTGTCTGACAATTTCCTCCATTTTGTCTTTATTGTAAATCTTGTCTTGCTGATCATTTTTACTAATTTAAGTTTCTATCTATCTATTATAATTTTTAAGATATAAGGCAAAAACGCAAAAAATTGGTATCAAAGGGCAATAAGTCTAATAAGTAGTCGACTGACAATTTTGACCATTATGCTTAAAGTTTCTCTGTATCTATCATAGTTTTCAAGAAAATAGGAAAACATGAAAAATAAAATGCTCTGCAGAGCGCAGCTTGATACGACCGCAGAGGTCGAACCCTGAACAGTTTGGGCTAGTATGGACACAACATTCAAGCTTGATACAGCTCTGAATTTGGATTGTGATTAAATATTTGACACAGCATAGGTTTCATACACAGAATGAATGTGGTCTAAGACCTTAAAAATTTTAAATTGGACATTCACCTATTATGGTCCAATATCCAAAATCTAAATACATGGTTAGTTTCAGCATATCAAAGAACCCCAAGAGTTCAATTTTTGATGAAATCAAACAAAGTTTAATTTTGGACCCTTTTGACCTCAATGTGGACAAAGTTGATAACGGGGCCCAAAAATCAAAAATCTAAATACATGGTTAGATTCAGCATATCAAAGAACCCTAAGAATTCAATTTTTGTTAAAATCAAACTAAGTTTAATTTTGGACCCTTTGGACCTTAATGTAGACCAATATGAAAACAGGACCAAAAATTAACAATCTAAATACACGGTTAGATTCGGCATATCAAAGAACCCCAATAATTCAATTTTTGATGAAATCAAACAAAGTTTAATTTTGGACCCTTTTGACCTCAATGTGGACAAAGTTGATAACGGGCCCAAAAATCAAAATCTAAATACATGGTTAGATTCAGCATATCAAAGAACCCCATATATTCAATTTTTGTTGAAATCAAACAAAGTTTAATTTTGGACCCTTTGGACCTTAATGTAGACCAATTTGAAAACGGGACCAAAAAATAAGAATCTAAATACACAGTTAGATTCGGCATATCAAAGAACCCCTTTATTTCAATTTATGATGAAATCAAACAAAAGTTTAATTTTGGACCCTTTTGACCTCAATGTGGACAAAATTGATAACAGGGCCCAAAAATCAAAAATCTAAATACATGGTTAGATTCAGCATATCAAAGAACCCCATATATATTCAATTTTTGTTGCAATCAAACAAAGTTTAATTTTGGACCCCGATTTGGACCAATTTGAAAACTGGGCCTATAATTTAAAATCTAATTACATGTTTAGATTTAGCATATCAAAGAACCCTAAGAATTCAATTTTTGTTAAAATCAAACAAAGTTTAATTTTGGACCCTTTGGACCTTAATGTAGACCAATTTGAAAACGGGACCAAAAATTAAGAATCTAAATACGCGGTTAGATTCGGCATATCAAAGAACCCCAATAATTCAATTTTTTGATGAAATCAAACAAAGTTTAATTTTAGACCCTTTGGACCTCAATGTGTACCAATTTAAAAACTGGGCCCAAAATCCAAAAACTTGATACACGGTTAGATTCAGCATATTAAAGAACCTCAAGAGTTCAAGAATAAAACCCCATTGAAATTGGTCAAGAAATAAGCAATTTATACAAAGTATCTTCTTTTGCACAATACTGTGCAATTGAATAGTTCTTGCAATTGCGCAATACTGTGCAATTGAATTTTTCTTGCTATTGCGCAATACTGTACAATTGACAATTTCTTGCTATTGCGCAATATTGTGCTATTGGATATTTCTTGCTATTGCGCAATACTGTACAATTGAAGATTTCTTGCTATTGCGCAATACTGTGCAATTGAAAATTTCTTGCTATTGCACAATACTTATTATATAATAATTTACACATCCTGTTTGGTGTGTATCTCCTGCCATATCATTATTATTTGCTTTTAAATATAAATCAGAAATAACAAAAGAAAAAAAGAAAAAAAAATTCCCCCTCAAATTTTTGAAGCCCTTATGATTCATCAACCCCAAACTCAATCCCAGCTTTCCTTTGTGATATGGAACCTTGTAGTACAATTTCAGAAAGATCCATACACTTACACACAAGTTATTGTCATGAAACTAGAAAAATGCTTGTTTTTGCCCTTTTTGCCCTAATTCCTAAAAATTTGAGGCAATTACCCTAAAATCAATCCAAGCATTCCCTTTGTGATATGGAACCTTGTGGTACAATGTCAGAGAGATGCATACACTAACACACAAGTTATGTCTGGAAGTTACAAAAATGCTTATTTTTGGCCCCTTTTTGACCCGTAATTCCTTAACTGTTGGTACCATAACCCCCAAAATCAATCCCAACCTTCCTTTTGTGATATGGAACCTTATGGTAAAATTTCATAGAGATCCATTCACTTAAACTAAAGTTAGAGTGCGAAAACCAATGCGTCTTCGGACGACGACACCGGACGACGATGACGCCAACGTCATACCAATATACGACCGCAAAATAAAAAATGGTAAACTTTGTCATTTAAGGGCAATAACTCCAATAAGAAGTTGTCTGACAGTTTTGAAATATATGAACAATTGGTAGAGCTAAACATTCTGAACATTTCTGCACCTGTCAGATTTTCTCTATTTAAAACGGTTTTCAAAATAATAGACAAAACTTGCATTTTACCCCTATGGTCTATTTTAAGCCATGGCCGCCATGTTAGTTGGCAGGCAGGGTCATCAGGCACATTTTTTAAACTACATACCCCAATAATAATCATGGCCAAGTTTGGTTAAATTTGGTCCAGTAGTTTCAGAGAACTTCATATTTTTGTAAAAGTTAACGGACGACAACAATGGACGAAGGACACCAAGTAATGAGAAAAGCTCACTTGGCGCATTGGGCCAGGTGAGCTAAAAAAGGTTTAAACTATGAAAAACCTTGAATTGTTACATTGACATGTCCTCCAAACAAAAATAACAGTCTTCAAAACAAATAAACAAGGAAATATGTTTTTCCCACCTGTAACGGTACCATGTTAACAGAAGTAATTTTTCATCTGTTCAAGTTTTTTTCCAATGAAAATCAAAATTTGATTACTGTAAATTCAGAAATTATTGCGTGCATTTATTATTGCGATTTTGTCATTTTAGACTAAAATGCCATTATAATTTTTGCGATATTGAGAAAAATCCTGTTTAATTCATATTAAAAATTTCAATATGCGAGTTTAAATTATTGCGATTATAACCCTGTCGCATTTTTCGCAATAATAATAAAATGCTCCGCAGGGCGCAGCTTGATACGACCGCAGAGGTCGAACCCTGAACAGTTGGGGCAAGTATGGACACAACATTCAAGCTTGATACAGCTCTGAATTTGGATTGTGATTAAATATTTGACACAGCATAGGTTTCTGACACAGAATGAATGTGGTCTAAGAACTTAAAAATTTTAAATTGGACATTCACCTATTATGGTCCAATATCCAAAATCTAAATACATGGTTAGATTCAGAATATCAAAGAACCCCAAGAGTTCAATTTTGATGAAATCAAACAAAGTTTAATTTTGGACCCTTTTGACCTCAATGTGGACAAAGTTGATAACGGGCCCAAAAATCAAAATCTAAATACATGGTTAGATTCAGCATATCAAAGAACCCCATATTTTCAATTTTGTGTTGAAATCAAACAAAAGTTTAATTTTGGACCCGATTTGGACCAACTTGAAAACTGGGTCCATAATCAAAATCTAAATACATGTTTAGATTCAGCATATCAAAGAACCCTAAGAATTCAATTTTGTTAAAATCAAACTAAGTTTAATTTTGGACCCTTTGACCTTAATGTAGACCAATTTGAAAACGGGACCAAAAATTAAGAATCTACATACACAGTTAGATTCGGCATATCAAAGAACCCCAATAATTCAATTTTTGATGAAATCAAACAAAGTTTAATTTTGGACCCTTTGGACCTCAATGTGGACCAATTTAAAAACAGGGCCCAAAATCCAAAAACTTAATACACGGTTAGATTCAGCATATTTTAAAGAACCCCAAGAGTTCAAGAATAAAACCCCATATTGGTATGACGTTGGCGTCGTCGTCGTCTGAAGACTTTTATTATTATAAATGTCTATTGTACTGAAAACTATAACCTTACTTTGAACTTATGCAAAAAACAGATTTTAACAGTCAGTTCTATATAACTTTTAACGAATGTATATCAGACTGGTTACTTCATAAATACAACTGTTGCAAAAATGGCTTTGTTTAAACACTTCTAGCTCATATATATTAGCAAAATTATGTTAGAAATATAGTTAGAGATAATAAGATTGTGACAAGATTTCTAAACTGACCAATTAAGGCAGAAATTGTTAACTTTTAAAGATAAATGGGCATACATTGAATAAGAACTGGACTGGAGACAGTGGCAGGATTGGATACTTCATATAATCTTGAATGTTAGAATGCTTATCTATTTATTTTTACATTTAAAGTATTCTGAAACACCTTAAATATGTTTTCAGAGTAGTTTAATACATAACGCATGCATATAGGGCAGACTGACAATAATTAAAGTCTTGTTTTCAAATTCTTAAAATATTGAAACAGAGGTAGGGTATTAAATGTACTGTAAAAACAAAGTAAGCATATATTCAGTGATTCCTTTTAGGCTAGGATTCTGATAAATAAGTATTGTTGTGATAAAATGTGTTATTACAGATTTTTCTATAACGGTAGAATGAATGTAAATATAGGTTGCACTTTGTAAATACAGCGGATTCACAAGCTATGCCTCTTTTGGGAGATATTTATTATAATATTCATAGATATTTTGTTTTGTTTACCTACTGGTTCCCAGATATGATCTCTATATTTCATCTCACAGAGACACAACTTGGTAATTTTTCCAGTATAAATACAGTTGGATAGTATCAAACTGAATTCTCTAAAAGACTCAAAGTAAAGGGAGGGGTAGTACAGAATGTTAGTATAAGTTCAAACTCCTAGAAGTTAGAGGCATATAAATGTTGAAAACATGCCACCCAACCCTATGTTTTTACCTTTGCAAACAGTGCGTTTGAACTTTCCATTTCAGGATATAATTTTTTAAGAAACTTTATAAGTAAAGAGCGCACAGTTTTAGTCATAATAGTTGTTCCTATGGGAAATTGCATTGTCTATATTTACAGACGTGCAACCTTTAGCTTCCAAATGACTTTACTGAGTTGCTTGTGTAGAAATCTCTTGGGTTTAATTAATCATATTTTAACATACAATTAAATATTTCATCTTTATTCTCTTCATAAGAATTACTTGTTTAATTCAAGGGTAGTTGGTTGATGTTTGTCAATATATTTGAACATCCAGTGGAAAATGTTTTATAGATATTCAGGCCAACTATTTCCTATAACAAAGTGTGTTGAGAAAAAAACATTCTTGTACAGTCTTTAACATTAGACTTTCCTTATCAGAGATATCTACAGATAATCATGACGTCTACTTTTTTTTCAATTTTGATTTTTTTCATAGATGCCTCATTAATGTCAAATCAACACAGCCTTCCAAGACATCATATTATTAGGATAAAGACATCTAATAATACTGTTTCTGACTCTATAATATTTTAAGATGTATCAACACTTTGCTAGAATACTACATAGTTTGCATAATAGAAATTCTACCAGTATCTATCTGCAGTGCAGAGGATATGATTCCGACTGGCAAACAATGTTTCATTCTAATTCTATTGACCAAACTTTTGTTTATTACACGGTTAAATTGTCCATTCATGAGTATGTTGTCCTTAAATTGTTGAGCTTGAATACAGTTTTCTAGCTATTCTTGCTCGGGTAAAAAACTGTTGTTGCTATATATAGTTTTTGTTACCAGTGTATGTGTCTGAGGTGTAATAGCAAAACTATATAACAAGTTTTGCCATTACAGCTGAGACACATGTATGTTTTTATGTCTAAATATGAGACAACTTTACGACATGCATTCTCTGTCAGATAACCTAGTTTTACACATGGCTAACAGAACATATTAAATTATTTAATTTTATACATTGTAAATATACTTCATCTGAAATTAAGGTCCAATAATGTCAGGTCTGCAAATATTTATTCACAGTGGACTTTCATGTTTTTCAAAATACAGTAAAACCCATTTGGGGCACCTATTACAAAATTTAGCAGGGGTTCTGATGATCCTGGTGAAACCAATATATCTGGGGGCACATGCCCCATAATACTTCTTAATTTTTTTAAAAAGTTTTTTCAAGAGATTGCATACAGGTGAAATGTTTATCGACCGACCCGGGTATATATAACTGCCATATGTTATAAATTCTTGTTTTAGAGCCTTAATACACAGAAACTCTCTCTTTTGGACCCCTTATAAATATTGAGACAGGGTTCCCCTGATTCTTCTTATAAATCAGATCTGGGAGACACATGTTCAATATAATTTTTATGGAAAAAAAAAGCCATACCTTTATAAAGAGATTTCATCTAGATATGAAGATATGAAGAATTTCATCCCATGTTTAGCTGTAAATGTGACCTCAAGCTTTGACATATTCACCCTAAAATTAATATGACCCTTTCCTTCTATATAGCATTTATTTTAGTTTTTTTTCAAAAATCAAACTAGATAAAATGCTCTGGACATTTATTTACCTATTATGGTCCAATATCCAAAATCTAAACACATGGTTAGATTTAGCATATCAAAGAACTGGAAGCATTAAATTTTTGATAAAATTAAACAAAGTTCAATTTTGTACTCTTTGGACCTCAATGTGAACCAATTTGATAAGGTGGCCCAAAATCCAAAATCTAAATACACAGTTAGATTCAGCATATCTAAGAACCCCATATATTTTTTTTTGTTGAAATCAAACAAAGTTTAATTTCTGACCACGATTTGGACCAACTTGAAAACTAGCCCCAAAATCAAAAATCTAAATACATGTTTAGATTCAGCATATCAAAGAAACCCAAGAATCAAATTTTTGTTAAAATTAAACTAAGTTTAGTTTTGGACCCTTTGGACCTTAATGTGGACCAATTTGAAAACAGAGCCCAAAATAAAAATCTAAATACACAGTTAGATTCAGCATATCAAAAAACCCCCAGAATTAAATTTTTGTTGAAATCATAACAAAGTTTAATTTTCGACCCTTTGGACCTTAATGTGGACCAATTTAAAAATGGCGCACAAAAATAAAAATAAATGTGGATAGTGTCCACATCAGTGTCCACCTGTGGACACAGATGATGCCCCTGCTTGCATATCATATAGCTATAAAGGGACATAACTGAATAAAATGCTCCGCAGGGCGCAGCTTGATACGACCGCAGAGGTTGAACCCTGAACAGTTGGGGCAAGTATGGACACAACATTCAAGCTTGATACAGCTCTGAATTTGGATTGTGATTAAATATTTGACACAGCATAGGTTTCTGACACAGAATGAATGTGGTCTAAGACCTTAAAAATTTTAAATTGGACATTCACCTATTATGGTCCAATATCCAAAATCTAAATACATGGTTAGATTCAGCATATCAAAGAACCCCAAGAATTCAATTTTTGATGAAATCAAACAAAGTTTAATTTTGGACCCTTTTGACCTCAATGTGGACAAAGTTGATAACGGGGCCCAAAAATCAAAAATCTAAATACATGGTTAGATTCAGCATATCAAAGAACCCCATATATTCAATTTTTGTTGAAATCAAACAAAGTTTAATTTTGGACCCCGATTTGGACCAACTTGAAAACTGGGCCCATAATCAAAAATCTAAATACATGGTTAGATTCAGCATATCAAAGAATCCTAAGAATTCAATTTTTGTTAAAATCAAACTACCGGTAAGTTTAATTTTGGACCCTTTGAACCTTAATGTAGACAAATTTGAAAACGGAACCAAAAATTAAGAATCTAAATACACGGTTAGATTCGGCATATCAAAGAACCCAAGAATTCAATTTTGATGAAATCAAACAAAGTTTAATTTTGGACCCTTTGGACCTCAATGTGGACAAAGTTGATAACGGGCCCAAAATCAAAACCTAAATACATGGTTAGATTCAGCATATCAAAGAACCCCATATATTCAATTTTGTTGAAATCAAACAAAGTTTAATTTTGGACCTTGATTTGGACCAACTTGAAAACTGGGCCCATAATCAAAAATCTAAATACATGTTTAGATTCAGCATATCAAAGAACCCTAAGAATTCAATTTTTGTTAAAATCAAACTAAGTTTAATTTTGGACCCTTCGGACCTTAATGTAGACCAATTTGAAAACGGGACAATACTGTGCAATTGAATATTTCTTGCTATTGTGCAATACTGTGCAATTAAAAATTTCTTGCTATTGCGCAATACTGTGCAATTGGATATTTTTCTTGCTATTGCACAATACTGTGCAATTGAAGATTTCTTGCTATTGTGCAATACTGTGCAATTGAAAATCTTGCTATTGCACAATACTTAATACAATAATTTTCACATCCTGTTTGGTGTGTATCTCCTGCCATATCATTATTATTTGCTTTTAAATATAAATCAGAAATTACCAACTTAAAATGGAAATCTTTAAGGAAAAAAAAAAAATCCCCCTAATTTTTGAACCCCCTTATGATTCATCACCCCCAAACTCAATCCCAGCCTTCCCTTTGTGGTATGGTTCCTTGCAGTACAATTTCAGAGAGATCCATATACTTTAACACAAGTTATTGTCTGGAAACTAGAAAAATGCTTGTTTTTTGGGCCCTTTTTGGCCCCAAATTCCTAAACTTTGAGGGCAATTACCCCCAAACCCAAACCCAGCATTCCCTTTGTGATATGGAACCTTGTAGTACAATTTCAGAAAGATCCATACACTTACACACAAGTTATTGTCCTGAAACTAGAAAAATGCTTGTTTTTTGCCCCTTTTTGGCCCCTAATTCCTAAAATATTGAGGCAATAGCCCCCATAATTAATCCCAGCCTTTCCTTTGTGGTATGGTACCTTGCAGTACAATTTCAGAGTGATCCATACACTTGAACACAAGTTATTGTCTGGAAGTTACAAAAATGCTTATTTTTGGCCCCTTTTTGGCCCCTAATTCCTTAACTGTTGGTACCATAACCACCAAAATCAATCCCAACCTTCCTTTTGTAGAATTGAACCTTATGGTAAAATTTCATAGAGATCCATTCACTTAAACTAAAGTTATTGTGTGAAAACCAATGTGTCTTTGGACGACGACGAAGACGTCATACCAATATACGACGGAAAATTTTTTGCGGTTGTATTTCCATTTATAAAGGGGCATAACTCTGGAACGGTTAAAGTGACGCCACCAAAATTCAAACTTGATCTGTGTTTTGTGGTAATAAGCATTGTGTATAAGTTTCATAACATTTGGTGAGGCAAACTCAATTTAGAGAATGGAAACCAATTTTGACGACGTGCGAAATACAGACGGACAAGGGTAAACTTAATGCCCCCACCGCTAAGGCGGGGCATAAAATCAAAATACATGGTTAGATTCGATCGGCATATCAAAGAACCCCAGTAATTCAAGAAAATTTTTGCGTTGTATTTCCATTTATAAAGGGCATAACTCTGGAACGGTTAAAGTGACGCCACCAAAATTCAAACTTGATCTGTGTTTTGTGGTAATAAGCATTGTGTATAAGTTTCATAACATTTGGTGAGGCAAACTCAATTTAGAGAATGGAAACCAATTTTGGGACGTACGTACGTACGTACGTAAATACAGACGGACAAGGGTAAAACTTAATGCCCCCACCGCTAAGGCGGGGCATAAAAATCAAAATACATGGTTAGATTCGATTCGGCATATCAAAGAACCCCAGTAATTCAAGACTTTGTTTTTGAACCCCATTGAAAATGGTCAAGAAATAAGCAATTTATACAAAAAGTATTAGAAAATTTCTGTTTCTGGCCCCTTTATCCTAAACGGTTAGAGCCATAGCCCAAAAAATCAATCCCAACCTTCCTTTTTTAGTGTGGAACCTTGTGGTACAATTTCATAGAAATCCATAGACTTATTCTCAAGTTATTGTCCTTAAACAAGAAAAATGCTTGTGTTTGGCCCCTAATTCCTACCCATTTAGGACAATAACCCACAATAAGTTGCTTTGCTGAGCGCAGCTAGATATGACCGCAGAGGTCCAACCCTGAACAGTTGGGGCAAAAATGGACACAATATTCGCACTTGATACATGTCTGAATTTGGATTCACATAATAGGTTTCTGACACAGAATAACTGTAGTCAAAGAACTTGAATTGGTTATGTGATTTGAATATATATTCATTTTTTGCTTTTGTGCAATACACTATGCTGTTGCGAATTGACCCCCTCCTCCCAAAATTTTTTTACCCCTCCCCTTTTTTAGCAAAAAAAATATTTGAAGAAATTTTCTTTTTAATTTCTGAAATCTTGAGAACAAATTGTCCCCCAATTTTTTAACCTCTCCCCTTTTCCAAAAAAAAATCTTTCCCTCAAGATATGGTCATAATCTCAATTAAAATTTCCAATGGAGTTTGCAACCATAACCCATTTAGATACATCATAAAAGTCTTAAAAAACAGAAAATGACATACATAATCATGGCTAAAATTAAATAACCTTCATCAGCATTTTTAAAATAGTAACTTCTAAAAATAAGTTGACAGCTAATCACCTCAAGACAATACAACATTACTTTATATATAATTTAAAAGCAGTGTAAGGGATGTAATTCAAAATGTTGTGTATGCATTACTTTCCTCACACTGCTTTTAAATCATGTTTTGTACTTAAGTAATTGTCCATTAACCAGTACACCCTTTTTTCCCCCTTTTTTGCCCCCAATTCCTAAACGGTTTGAGCCATAACCCCCAAAGCCAATTTTTACTATCCCTTTGTGGTATGGAAACTTGTGGTATAATTTCAGAGAGATCAATACACCATTCCACAAGTTATTGTCTGGAAAGTAGAAAAATGCTTATTTGGGCCCCTTTTGGCCACTTATTCCTAAACTGTTGGGACCATAACCCACAAAGTCAATCCCAACCTTCCTTTTGTGGTCTTAAACCTTCTGTTTAAATTTCATAGATTTCTATTTACTTGTACTAAAGTAATTGTGCGAAAACCAAATGTCTTCGGACGATGACGACGAGATACCAATATATGACCACAAAAGTTTTTGCGGTTGTATAAAAATGAACAGATACATGTAAACTTACTTATAGAATGATTTTATTCAATTTCCCAGCAAGCAACACCAACATAAATGTCCATTTTGATCTCCAGGGTTGTTCAAAAGACATTTGACGTTGCAATTTCAATTGTGACGTCAATCACATGCAGCCCATGTTCTATTGTAATAAGAACATGGCTTTGTTTCCAAAGTGAAAGAAGATCGTCATATTAAAATCAAGTTTAGAGCAGGTTCCTTTGGAGCACTTTAATTCTCCTCCCCCCTCCCCCCCTCATTTTTGGTGTGGTTAGTGTTGCTCAATCTCAAGTTTTCTGTGTAGTGTTTTGTTGACTGCAGTTTACCTTTTTGTTGTATTCTTTTGGCCATGGTGTTATCTGGGTTTTTTTTCTGTCAAATTAGTTTTTTTTTACAATGTTAATCCTACAAAGCATGTAGTAAATCAGTTACCAACAGTCTGCCTTAGAAATGAGGAAATGTTTTCTTAGTTCTGCAGAGTTCTTGGAGATAATTCCTTAGGAACGAACCTTCAAAACATACACATTCCAACACCATTGCCTAATATCGTACAAATTTTCAAGTAATTCCTGCCAATTATGTAGGAGTTGCGGACAGACTGATTAACTTGCATATAACCAAAAACCTTTGTTGATGGGGATGTGGTGAAAGCAATTAACTCTTCAATGTTTTAATCAATGAATAATCAAGTATAGCTCGAGAACTGGGTATCCTTCGGAGCACTTAAATTCACCCCCTCTTATTGTGTGGTTTCTGTTGCTCAATCTTTTCTGAGTAATGTATTGTGGACTGTAGTAAGTCTTTTTGTCATTTTTCTTTTGGCCATATTGTTAATCTTTTGGCCATATTGTTAATCTTTGGCCATATTGTTAATCTTTTGGCCATATTGTTAATCTTTGGCCATATTGTTAATCTTTTGGCCATATTGTTAATCTTTTGGCCATATTGTTAATCTTTTGGCCATATTGTTAATCTGTTTTTCTTCAAATTAGTGTTTTTTTATGATGTCTACTTTTAGATAAAATACAAAAGCTAATTGTTATTGAATTTTATTGGACTTCAACATCCATTTTTTCTATCCTTTAACCTACTATGATTATATGTACATAAAATGGCAAGTTACAGTTAAAAATGTACAGCACTGTCTTACACATTAACAAGAAGAAATAATTTATTCCATCTATTATGTAACTGATAAACATTTATGGAAGTTGATTATTAAAATGAAAACTAATATTTAATTTCATTACTCATCTATGATGTATGAGAGTTCGTAAGTATTTTGAATGTTATTTCTAAATTATTATTGACTTTTCCAATTTAAAAATTCAATATTGATATCAATTCAAAATTCCATTAAATTCTTCAATAGATTTCTAAATATAATACATGTACCATCATTTGATTGATGAAGATGCATAATTACTAAAAAAAAATTGATGTTTTAATGAGATTAATGAAAGAGAAAAATCTAAACATAATTTTCAGAAAGAAATTTTCATTCAGGGTAAAAATTTGTGTTTTTACTCAAATTGGTCTTGGAAATTAAAGGGGCATTAGCTGTCAAATTCATAATCACCGATTTGACTCAAATTCTAATATTTGATTTATAACATTCTAAAACATATATCCAAATTACAATAAAATGCTCTGCAGGGCGCAGCTTGATACGACCGCAGAGGTCGAACCCTGAACAGTTGGGGCAAGTATGGACACAACATTCAAGCTTGATACAGCTGTGAATTTGGATTGTGATTAAATATTTGACACAGCATAGGTTTCTGACACAGAATGAATGTGGTCTAACAACTTAAAAATTTAAAATTGGACATTTACCTATTATGGTCCAATATCCAAAATCTAAATACATGGTGAGATTCAGCAAATCAAAGAACCCCAAGAATTCAATTTTTGTGAAAATCAAACTTTAGTTTAATTTTGGACCCTTTGGACCTTAATGTAGACCAATTTGAAAACGGGACAATACTGTGCAATTGAATATTTCTTGCTATTATGTAATACTGTGCAATTAAAATTTCTTGCTATTGTGCAATACTGTGCAATTGGATATTTTTCTTGCTATTGCGCAATACTGTGCAATTGAAGATTTCTTGCTATTGCCCAATACTGTGCAATTGAAGATTTCTTGCTATTGTGCAATACTGTGCAATTGAAAATTTTTGCTATTGCACAATACTTAATACAATAATTTTCACATCCTGTTTGGTGTGTATCTCCTGCCATATCATTATTATTTGCTTTTAAATATAAATCAGAAATTACCAACTTAAAATGGAAAATTTTAAGAAAAAAAAGGAAAAAAAAAGAAAAAAAAGGAAAAAATAAAAATCCCCCAAATTTTTGAACCCCCTTATGATTCATCACCCCCAAACTCAATCCCAGCCTTCCCTTTGTGGTATGGTACCTTGCAGTACAATTTCTTAGAGATCCATACACTTGAACACAAGTTATTGTCTGTAAACTAGAAAAATGCTTGTTTTTTTGGCCCTTTTTGGCCTCAAATTCCTTAACTTTGAAGGCAATTACCCCCAAACTCAAACCCAGCTTTGCTTTCCCTTTGTGATATGGAACCTTGTAGTACAATTTCAGAAAGATCCATACACTTACACACAAGTTATTGTCCTGAAACAAGAAAAATGCTTGTTTTTTTGCCCCTTTTTGGCCCCTAATTCCTAAAATTTTGAGGCAATTATCTCCAAAATCAATCCCAGCCTTCCCATTGTGGTATGGTACCTTGCAGTACAATTTCAGAGAGATCCATACACTTGAACACAAGTTATTGTCTGGAGACTAGAAAAATGCTTATTTTGGTCCCTTATTCCTTAAACCTTTGGGCAATTACCCCAAACTCAATTCCAGCTTTCCTTTGTGATATGGAACCTTGTAGTACAATTTCAGAAAGATCCATACACTTTCACACAAGTTATTGTCATGAAACTAGAAAATGCTTGTTTTTGCCCTTTTGGCCCCTAATTCCTAAAATTTGGAAGAAATTACCCCAAAATCAATCCCAGCATTCCCTTTGTAATATGGAACCTTGTAGTACAATGTCAGAGAGATCCATACACTAACACACAAGTTATGTCTGGAAGTTACAAAATGCTTATTTTTGGCCCCTAATTCCTTAACTGTTGGTACCATAACCCCAAAATCAATCCCAACCTTCCTTTTGTGGTATTGAACCATATGGTAAAATTTCCTAGAGATCCATTCACTTAAACTAAAGTTAGAGTGCGAAAAGCAATGTGTCTTGACGACGACGCCTGGACGACGGATAAAATTCGCCGGACGTCTATACAACGCCAATGACCTAATTTTGGACCCTTTGCCTCAATGATAAAGATAATACCATATATCGACCGCATTCAAAATTTTTATCATGCGGTCGTAAAAATCATGGAAAGACAAAATTTTATTTAATAGTTCTTGTCTATATTCTTCTGTTGAAGTATATGATAAAGATAATTACATGTCATTTATCATATCAGACCTTTATCGGCCCTCATTCATGATATCAGGCCTCGAGCCTGCGGCTCTTGGGCTGATATCATGACCTAGGGCCGATAAAGGGTCTGATATGAAAAATGCCATGTAATAATCTATACTTATCTATATATCAACATACACATCTACATACTACTACTGTGTAAAATTTCATCAGTGTTCTTTTTCTAAAAATTTGTGTTTTTTTAACAAAAACTAAGTTTTTTGTCCAGAATTAATACACCAATTTCACTGCAAAAAAATATGCACATCTACATATTATGCACAAGTGTAAAATTTCATTCAACTCCAATCCATACTTCAGAACATAAGGCATCTGTTATACAAGATCTGAAGTATCTAGGTTTGCTACCTTCTGATATATAATGCTTTTAAAATAGGTAGTTTATATCACTGTTGCCTGATAAAAAACCTTATATATATAGTGCTTTTAAAATAGGTAGTTTATGTCACTGCTGCCTGATAAAAAACCTTATATATAATGCTTTTAAAATAGGTAATTTATGTCACTGCTGCCTGATAAAAAACCTTATATATAGTGCTTTTAAAATAGGTAATTTATGTCACTGTTGCCTGATAAAAAACCTTATATATAGTGCTTTTAAAATAGGTAATTTATGTCACTGTTGCCTGATAAAAAACCTTATATATAGTGCTTTTAAAATAGGTAGTGTATGTCACTGCTGCTTGATAAAAAACCTTGTTATGATTTACTTGACATTTGTCATAGGGGAAACAAAAATGTGGGTCCATGCACTTGTCTTATTGCTAAAAACAGAATTTATCAATAAAGCACTGGATGATATTATATGTGTACTACTATAGGAGTGTAAAGCTGCAACATGTTGCCAGAGGAAAGTTAAATTATTGTACAAGACACAGCTGCAACAAGGTTGCACAGGAAAGTTAAATAATTGTATGAGACACAGCTGCAACAAGGTTGCACAGGAAAGTTAAATAATTGTATGAGACACAGCTGCAACAAGGTTGCACAGGAAAGTTAAATAATTGTATGAGACACAGCTGCAACAAGGTTGCACAGGAAAGTTAAATAATTGTATGAGACACAGCTGCAACAAGGTTGCACAGGAAAGTTAAATAATTGTATGAGACACAGCTGCAACAAGGTTGCACTAACAAAATATACAAGTATATGTGACTCAGTTTCAACACAGCTTTATAGGAAAGTTGAAAAGGTTATATAAGAAAGTTGAAAAGGATATATAGAAAAGTTGAAAAGGTTATATAGGGAAGTTGAACAAGTGATGTGATCACAGTGCAACACAGAACAATTTTTGAATTTATTTACCATGTAAAATTGTGATTTCTAGACTTTTGTACAGTTTGGTCTACTAACAATCTGTAACTTTATTCCTTAACCATTAAGGGCCTTGATGGCCGAGTGGTCTAAGGAGTTCAACTACTGTATCCTGTCAACACTGAGGTTGTGGGTTCTATTTCATATTTTTATTGAAATATGAAGGTTAAAAAAAAATCCTTATTGCTTTGAAAGTGTGAAAAAAAATCAACAAAGCCAAACGATTCTACGGTGAGGGAACTAAAGGGGGGCAAATCATAACAAGAGTGCACATGCTGAAATGTCTCGCCTGTTTTACTCACCATTAATTTTATGTTGAAAGACATAAAGGTAAAAGTTTTACTACAAGTATCACATAAACTTAACAAATCCATGACAATAAGGTCAAGGTAAGATAAATCATGTCAGTCAGACATGTTATCCTTGCAATTATTCCATACACCAAATATAGTTGACCTATTGCTTATGGTAATTGAAAACAGAACTAAACACAAAATCTTAACAATGATCAATTAACCAAGACAATGAGGTCAAGGTAAAATAAATCATGTCAGATTATACCTGCCAGACAGACATGTACACCTTAAAAGCATTCCATACACCAAATATGGATGACCTACTGCTTATAGTATTTGAAAAAACTAACCAAAACACAAAAACTTAACATTGGCCAATGAACCATGAAAATGAGGTCAAGTTCGAATGATACCTGCCAGACAGACATGTACACCTTAAATCATTCCATACGCTAAATATAATAGACCTACTGCTTTTAGTATTTGAGAAACAGACCAAAACACAAAAACTTAAAATTTACCAATGAACCATGAAAATGAGGTCAAGGTCAGATGAAACCTGCAAGACTGACATGTACCCTTTACAATCATTCCATACACCACATATTTTTTTACCTACTGCCTACAGCATCTGAGAAACGGACTTAATCATGTAACTTTAATCTTGATCACTGATCCATATAATGAGGTCAAGGTCAGGTGAACCCTGTCTGACAGACATATAAACGTTGCAAAGAACCCATATACCAAATATAGTTATCCTATTACTCATAATAAGTGAGAAAGTCACATGACAAAAATATCCCTTGTAGTTTATGGTCCATGACATTATGTTAGAATTTTTAAAAAAAATCTGTCAAAATTCTGTCAAGTGGTACTTAAAAAAATAACAAAAATACCAAACTCCAAGGAAAATTCAAAACGGAAAGTCCTTTATCAAAGGGCAAAATCAAAAGCTCAAACACACCAAATGAATGGAAAACAGTTGTAATCCAGACACCAAACAAAATATTTTTCTAAGACAGGGATATAAATAAAAAATTTATAGAATCAGATGAAAAATAAATGCTATCAATCACAATCGAGTAAAAAAACCCAGATCTGATCTCCTTTTTGTCTTTTTTCAAAGAGGAAGGGGTTATTGTTTCCAAAATCAATACAGACCAGAATCTCACCTAAACCTCCATTTTTCTTAATTATGTGAAAGTGGCAAATCCATGCACATTTGGTGTCCATTTCATTAAAAAATATGGCTACCAAAAATGAAATTTAGGTCATGTCCCTGAAAAACAACACATTGTGAGGATGATATACTGTCAGGGCCTGTAATCCACCCTGGCCTGCTAAACCTAATTAACAGGTCAGTTAAAACAGTCTAGTACAAAGTCTGTTACTTACACACTGTGTGACATTCCATCTCATTCAATGACCTCAAATTGGTAATGTTCCTCATGTCTGTGATGTATGGACCAATATTTTGGAAGATACTGGGGTTTCATTGTGCTTATGAAATGTTTCCTCCATCTTTTTTCAAACATATGTAATCCTCCATGTTTTTCCATGTATCTAACCACTAGTTTACCATGTGGTTCATAGTTCTTGTCATCAACCCTAGAAAATGTAAAGTGGCTCTAAAGAGCATGTGTCGCTCACCTAGGTCTATGTGCATCTTAAACAGTGGACACTCTCCAATAATGTAGACTGGAATTATATGACACTCTCCAACAATATAGACTGGAATATAATTCATGACAAAATATCTTCTTTGTTGAACTTGTATTGCTGAAAATTTGTCTGTTTACAGTTTCTCTCTGTTTTCTTTAGTTTTTGCCCAAAACACAAAAAAGGGCAAAACAAAATTGTCATTTCAGGACAATAACTCCTATAAAGTCTTACTAACAATTTCTGCTAAATTTGATTATCTAAAGTGTCTATCTATCTATTATAGTTGTCAAGATAATAGGCAAAAACAACAAAAAATGGTAAAAATCTTCATTAAAGAGCAATCACTCCAATAAGGAGACGACTGACAATTTCAGCCATTAGACTTATTTAGATCAGGTCAATTTTGCTATTTACGGTTTCTATCTATTTGTTATTGTTTTTTAAGATATAAGCCAAAATACGCAAAAAAGATGGTAAAAATCGTCATTAAAGGGCAATAATTCCAATAAGGAGTTGAATAAAGATTTTGTCAATGTTGACTTAATTGTAGATTTTATCTTTCTTGTAATTTTTGATATGTCAAGTGTCTATCTATATATTATAGTTTTTCAGATAATAAACAAAAACACCAAAAAAGCTAGAAATTGTCATTCAAGAGCAATAATTCAAAATATGAGTAAACTGACTATTTTGGGCCACTGGACTTATTTGTAGATCTTGTCTTGCTGATCATTTTTGCTAATTAAAGTTTCTATCTTTCTATTAGTTTACAAAATATTAATCAACAAGAGGCTGTCACAGTGACAGCAAACCCAATTTTCCTACAGAGGTCGAACCCTGAACAGTTGAGCAAGTATGGACACAACATTTAAGCTTAAAACAGCTCTGAATTTGGAATATAGAATTCAGTAAATAAGTTTATACAGAATAACAAACAAACCAACCACAAAATTCTTCAAACAATTTACAAAAGAAAAGATGAAAAAAATCCAAAATGTCATTTATCATTAATACAATATCTATTAAAAATTTACAAATAAAATGCTCCATGGCGCAGCTTGATACGACCGCAGAGGTCGAACCCTGAACAGTTGGGGCAAGTATGGACACAACATTCAAGCTTGATACAGCTCTGAATTTGGATTGTGATTAAATATTTGACACAGCATAGGTTTCTGACACAGAATGAATGTGGTCTAAGAACTTAAAATTTTAAATTGGACATTCACCTATTATGGTCCAATATCCAAAATCTAAATACATGGTTAGATTCAGCATATCAAAGAACCCTAAGAGTTCAATTTTGATGAAATCAAACAAAGTTTAATTTTGGACCCTTTGACCTCAATGTGGACAAAGTTGATAACGGGGCCCAAAAATCTAAAATCTAAATACATGGTTAGATACAGCATATCAAAGAACCCCATATATTCAATTTTGTTGAAATCAAACAAAGTTTAATTTTGGACCCCGATTTGGACCAACTTGAAAACTGGGCCCATAATCAAAAATCTAAATACATGTTTAGATTCAGCATATCAAAGAACCCTAAGAATTCAATTTTGTTAAAATCAAACTAAGTTTTAATTTTGGACCCTTTGGACCTTAATGTAGACCAATTTCAAAACGGGACCAAAAATTAAGAATCTAAATACATGGTTAGATTCAGCATATCAAAGAACCCCATATATTCAATTTTGTTGAAATCAAACAAAGTTTAATTTTGGACCCGATTTGGACCAACTTGAAAACTGGGCCCATAATCAAAATCTAAATACATGTTTAGATTCAGCATATCAAAGAACCCTAAGAATTCAATTTTGTTAAAATCAAACTAAGTTTTAATTTTGGACCCTTTGGACCTTAATGTAGACCAATTTGAAAATGGGACCAAAATTAAGAATCTAAATACACGGTTAGATTCGCATATCAAAGAACCCCAATAATTCAATTTTTGATGAAATCAAACAAAGTTTAATTTTTGACCCTTTGGACCTCAATGTGGACCAATTTAAAAACGGGACCCAAAATCCAAAAACTTAATACAAGGTTAGATTCAGCATATAAAAGAACCCCAAGAATTCAAGAATAAAACCCCATTGAAATTGGTCAAGAAATAAACAATTTATACAAAGTATCTTCTTTGCACAATACTGTGCAATTGAATATTTCTTGCAATTGCGCAATACTGTGCAATTGAATATTTCTTGCTATTGCGCAATACTGTACAATTGACAATTTCTTGCTATTGTGCAATATTGTGCTATTGGATATTTCTTGCTATTGCGCAATACTGTGCAATTGAAGATTTCTTGCTATTGCGCAATACTATGCAATTGAAAATTTCTTGCTATTGCACAATACTTATTATATAATAATTTACACATCCTGTTTGGTGTGTATCTCCTGCCATATCATTATTATTTGCTTTTAAATATAAATCAGAAATAACCAACTTAAAATGGAAAATTTTAAAGAAAAAAAAAGAAAAAAAAGGAAAAAAGGGGAAAAAAATCCCCCAATTTTTGAACCCCTTATGATTCATCACCCCAAACTCAATCCCAGCCTTCAATGAGGTATGGTACCTTGCAGTACAATTTCAGAGAGATCCATAAACTTGAACACAAGTTATTGTCTGGAAACTAGAAAATGCTTATTTTGGCCCCTTTTGGCCCCTAATTCCTAAACGTTAAGGGCAATTACCCCATGACTCAATTCCAGCTTTCCCTTTGTGATATGGAACCTTGTAGTACAATTTCAGAAAGATCCATACACTTACACACAAGTTATTGTCCTGAAACTAGAAAAATGCTTATTTTTGCCCCTTTTTGGCCCCTAATTCCTAAAATTTTGAGGCAATTACCCCAAAATCAATCCCAGCATTCCCTTTGTGATATGGAACCTTGTGGTACAATGTCAGAGATCCATACACTTACACATAAGTTATTGTCTGGAAGTTACAAAATGCTTATTTTGGCCCTTTTTGGCCCCTAATTCCTTAACTGTTGGTACCATAACCCCAAAATCAATCCCAACCTTCCTTTTGTGGTATTGAACCAGATCCATTCACTTAAACTAAAGTTAGAGTGCGAAACCAATGTGTCTTCGGACGACGACGGCAACGACACCAACGTCATACCAATATACGACCACAAACAATTTTTGCGGTCGTATAAAATCTATAAAACTTATCTGTAATTATCTTCAAAATGTCTTATAATGAACAGTAAATTTCAAACTTTATTTATACTGTCCTACAGATCTTATCATCAACACTTAGGAAACAGAAAATTTTCAAATAAATCTGTCACTCCAATTATAATTGTGTGATAAGATATTTACCAGATGTTTTGTTATCTATTAAAGGGGCACTAGCTACGAGATATATAAATAAAATGCTCCGCTGGGCGCAGCTTGATATGACTGCATTCAAAACCATATCATTATATTTTAAAGAAAAAAAAAAGGAAAAAAAGGAAAAAAATCCCTCCCCCAAATTTTTTGAACCCCCTTATGATTCATTACCCCAAACTCAATCCCAGCCTTCCCTTTGTGGTATGGTACCTTGCAGTACAATTTCAGAGAGATCCATACACTTGAACACAAGTTATTGTCTGGAAACTAGAAAAATGCTTGTTTTTATGCCCCTTTTTGGCCCCAAATTCCTAAACGTTTAGGACAATTACCCCCAAACTCAAACCTAGCTTTCCCTTTGTGATATGGAACCTTGTAGTACAATTTCATAAAGATCCATACACTTACACAAAAGTTATTGTCCTGAAACTAGAAAAATGCTTGTTTTTTGCCCCTTTGTGGCCCCTAATTCCTAAAATTTTGAGGCAATTACCCCCAAAATCAATCCCAGCCTTCCCTTTGTGGTATGGTACCTTGCAGTACAATTTCAGAGAGATCCATACCCTTGAACACAAGTTATTGTCTGGAAACTAGAAAAATGCTTATTTTTGGCCCCTTATTCCTAAACATTTTGGGCAATAACCCCCAAACTCAATTCCAACTTTCCCTTTGTGATAAGGAACCTTGTAGTACAATTTCAGAAAGATCCATACACTTACACACAAGTTAATGTCCTGAAACTAGAAAAATGCTTGTTTTTTGCCCCTTTTTGGCCCCTAATTCCTAAAATATTGAGGCAATTACCCCCATCATCAATCCCAGCCTTCCCTTTGTGCTATGGTACCTTGCAGTACAACTTCAGAGAGATCCATACACTCAAACATGAGTTATTGTCTGGAAACTAGAAAAATGCTTATTTTTGGCCCCTTTGGCCCTAAACATTTAGGCAATTACCCCAAACTCAATTCCAGCTTTCCTTTGTGATATGGAACGTTGTAGTACAATTTCAGAAATATCCAAACACTTACACACAGGTTATTGTCATGAAACTAGAAAAATGCTCGTTTTGCCCCTTTTTGGCCCCTAATTCCTAACATTTTGAGGCAATTACCCCAAAATCAATTCCAGCCTTCCTTTGTGATATGGAGCCTTGTGGTACAATGTCAGAGAGATCCATACACTTACACAAGTTATTGTCTGGAAGTTACAATAATGCTTATTTTTGGCCCTTTTGGCCCCTAATTCCTTAACTGTTGGTACCATAACCCCAAAATCAATCTCAATCTTCCTTTTGTGGTATTGAACCTTATGGTAAAATTTCCTAGAGATCCATTCACTTAAACTAAAGTTATAGTGTGAAAACTACTGTGTCTTCGGACGACGACGACGAATCAACGTTATACCAATATACGACCGCAAAATTTTTTTGCGGTCGTATAAAAATCTAAAGTATGATTTGTTTTTGTTCAATCATTAATGAAAGTGAAATAGAAAAATATTAATTTGCTTTTAGCAGCCAGTATGGTTCAATTTTGTCAAATAGGCTAAGAATCTGATGTTCAGTAGTTGTCGTTTGTTGATGTGGTTCATAAGTGTTTCTCGTTTCTCGTTTTTTATATAGATTAGACCGTTGGTTTTCCCGTTTGAATGGTTTTACACTAGTAAGTTTTGGGGCCCTTTATAGCTTACTGTTCGGTGTGAGCCAAGGCTCCGTGTTGAAGACCGTACTTTGACCTAGAATGGTTTACTTTTATAAATTTTGACTTGGATGGAGAGTTGTCTTATTGGCACTCATACCACATCTTCTTATATCTAAGAAACATTGATGATGAATTATTCACTGGCAAGTGAATAATCCGACCTCACTGAATCCGTATTCATGTGAACTTTAATTTAAATCCTTAGCTAGAGATGGATAACGCATGCATTGTGCGTGTTTGGTTATTCAAAAGAAAAGAATGTCAACATTGAAAGTGAAACAAAGGTAAATCAATTGATTGACTAATTCAATCCACAAAAAATCATTCTTATACTGGTAAAAACGATGATTAACATATATTTTAATCTATAATATGAAATTAAACAGACCTAGAAAATTTTAATTGCACAAGTTCTATTTCTATTTATATCTATATTTATGTTTATATCTCTTATATGACCATCAGAGGTGATCGGAGGTCAACTCGATAGTTAATTAGATGGTGTCAAGACTACATAAAATGCTTTGCTGAGCGCAGCCTGATACGATAGCAGAGGTCAAACCCTGAACAGTTGGGGCAAATTTGGATATAATATTCAAGCTTGATACTGTCTGAATTTTGATTGTGATCAAATTTTTGACATAATATAGGGTTTCTGACACAAAATAAATGTGGCAAAAGATCTTACAAATCTATTGCGCAATACTGTGCAATTGAAGATTACTTCTTGAAACTTTTACAAAATTTGAAATTTGAAAATTTTTGAAAAAAAAATATGAATTCCTTAAAAAAAAATTTTTGGGCCCCTAATTCCTAAACGGTTGGGACCATCATCCCCAAAATCAATCCCAACTTTTCTTTTGTGGTATTGAACCTTCTTAAAAAATTTCATAGAGATCCATTAACTTATACTAAAGTTATTGTCCGGAAACCAATGTCTCTTTGGACGACGACGCAGACAAGGCAGATGACGTAGACGACGACATCATACCATTTTACGATCCCAAAAATTTTTGCGGTCGTATAAAAACACACAAAACGAAGCTACATATTATCGAGCCCATGCCCTGTAAATTGTTATTTTAGACTTTTTAAAATTTGGATAAATGTTTTACATGGTTATAAATCAAATATAAGTATTTAAGTCAAACTTGTGAACATGAATTTGACAGCTAGTGCCCCTTTAACAGGTGAAAATTATTTAAAAACACTTAGTGTAATCAAACTTTATATATATAATTAATAGTTCCCAATATTTTTTCTTTCATTTGTCACAAGCTAATATAGATCTGCAACTTATCTATCAATGTCAACAATATTATCTACACAATGTAATGTAATGCAGGGATTGAAGTTAAAATTTGAATAGTTGGGGCAAGTATGGCATTTGGATTGTGATTAAATATTTGACACAGCATAGCACAGAATGAATGTGGTCTAAGAACTTAAAAATTTTAAATTGGACATTCACCTATTATGCTTTAATTTTGTTAGCCATATCAAAGAACCCCAAGAGTTCAATTTTGTCCTATACAAAAATCAAAAATCTAAATACATGGTTAGAATCAGCATATCAAAGAACCCCATATATTCAATTTTGTTGAAATCCAAAGTTTAATTTTGGAATTTGGACCAACTAAAACATAATCAAAAATCTAAATACATGTTGAGATTCAGCATATCAAAGAACCCTAAGAATTCAATTTTGTTAAAATCAAAAGTTTAATTTTGGACCCTTTGGACCTTAATGTAGACCAATTTGAAAAAGGACCAAAATTAAGAATCTAAATACACGGTTAGATTCGCATATCAAAGAACCCCAATAATTCAATTTTGATGAAATCAAACAAAGTTTAATTTTGGACCCTTTGACCTCAATGTGGACAAAGGACCTTAATGTAGACCAATTTGAAAAAGGGACCAAAATTAAGAATCTAAATACACGGTTAGATTCGGCATATCAAAGAACCCCAATAATTCAATTTTGATGAAATCAAAGAAAGTTTAATTTTGGACCCTTTGACCTCAATGTGGACCAATTTAAAAACGGGTCCAAAATCCAAAAACTTAATACACGGTTAGATTCAGCATATTAAAGAACCCCAAGAGTTCAAGAATAAAACCCCATTGAAATTGGTCAAGAAATAAGCAATTTATACAAAGTATCTTCTTTTGGACAATACTGTGCAATTGAATATTTCTTGCAATTGCGCAATACTGTGCAATTGAATATTTCTTGCTATTACTGCTAATACTGTACAATTGACAATTTCTTGCTATTGCGCAATATTGTGCTATTGGATATTTCTTGCTATTGCGCAATACTGTGCAATTGAAGATTTCTTGCTATTGCAATACTGTGCAATTGAAAATTTCTTGCTATTGCACAATACTTATTATATAATAATTTACGATCCTAGTTGGTGTGTATCTCCTGCCATATCATTATTATTTGCTTTTAAATATAAATCAGAAATAACCAACTTAAAATGGAAAATTTTAAAGAAAAAAAGGAAAAAAGGAAAAAAATCCCCAATTTTTGAACCCCTTATGATTCATCACCCCAAACTCAATCCCAGCCTTCCTTTGAGGTATGGTACCTTGCAGTACAATTTCAGAGAGATCCATACACTTGAACACAAGTTATTGTCTGGAAACTAGAAAAATACTTATTTTTGGCCCCTTTTGGCCCCTAATTCCTAAACGTTTCAGGCAATTACCCCAAACTCAATTCCAGCTTTCCCTTTGTGATATGGAACCTTGTAGTACAATTTCAGAAAGATCCATACACTTACACACAAGTTATTGTCATGAAACTAGAAAATGCTTGTTTTTGCCCTTTTTGGCCCCTAATTCCTAAAATTTTGAGGCAATTACCCCAAAAACGAATCCCAGCATTCCCTTTGTGATATGGAACCTTGTAGTTCAATGTCAGAGAGATCCATACACTAACACACAAGTTATGTCTGGAAGTTACAAAATGCTTATTTTGGCCCTTTGGCCCCTAATTCCTTAACTGTTGGTACCATAACCCCAAAATCAATCCCAACCTTCCTTTTGTGATATTAAACCTTATGGTAAAATTTCATAGAGATCCATTCACTTTAACTAAATTTAGAGTGCGAAACCAATGTGTCTTCGGACGACGACGACGACGACGATGACGACGCTAACGTCATACATAATATACGACCACAAAATTTTTTTGCGGTCGATAAAAATAGATTATTATCTAATGAAAATGATATTTGCAAATCACAATTCTGTTCAAAGGGAAATAACTCAATCATATAATAAGTATATATGTGGACTTCTAAAAAGTCAAAAAACTCAAAAATGAAAGAAGCTAAAATCATGAAAATTGAACTTGACCTTCATTTAGTCACAGGAAACAACATATCAAAATTTGAAAAAAAATCGCCAAGGCGTTTGCATGTTAATGAATGGACACTGTTTGACAGCTGCCCGCCCACCCGCCCGCCCGTCCATCTGCCAGCCCGCCGTACATCCCCCAAATCAACAAGCATTCTGAGAGTATTGCATGGCAATACATAGTCCCCTACCGGGTAAAAATTCATCATACTGGAACAAAATGCTAACTTATTCTATAACTTGTCATGGTGTAAATAAAAAGAAAATATCAAGTCAATATCTTCAAGCATGACTAAAAACAATGTGGAAAACTTCTTATATGAGTGAATTTTTCAAGTCCAAGGACCATAACTCTGCATAAAATAATCAGACCGAAACAAAAATTTGAACTTGATCTGTAACTTGTCATGATAAAACTATATACCAATTATTAATCAATTTCTTCAAGCATGATAAAAAAAAGTGTGGAAAACACTCTACATTAGATATGATTAATAGTTCTCTTAAATTATACATGATGTAATACAATGTATATCTATTTTCAAATTATAATCAAATATAATAATTAGTTCCAAATATTTTTCTTTCATTTGTCACGAACTAATTTAGATTTGTAACTTATCTATAAAATGTCAACAACTTTTATCTATACACAATTAATGTAATGTAATGAAATATATACCTTAATAAAAATAGATTATTATCTAATCAAAGGACTTCACTTCATAAAAAAATTTTTATATATATAGCATTCAAAAATTATAAAAATAACATTATACAAAATAACAAACACTTCAAACAATTTACCAAAGAATGTCTTTTAAAAATGAGTTATCTCCTTTGTACAGAAATATGGTTTAAAATACAAAATGTAGTACTCTACCATTAGATATGGACCATGATAACTCTGGACTAAATCATCAGATCGGAACAAAATTCGATCTTGATCTATAACTTGTCATGATAAAACTATATACCAAATATCAAATCAATATCTTCAAGAACGAAGAAAAAAAGTGTGGAAAACTGATTTGGCGGACAGACGGATGGACAGACGGAGTGTAAACCTAAAGTTCCCTTCAACTTCGTTGGTAGGGGACTAATAACCTTTTTTTCCTTCGAAAAACTGATTAAAAATGAAAAAAAATGGTAAAATTTGACATTTAAGGGCAATAACTCTTAAACAAAGTCGTCTCACAGTTCGCTGTAAATGGACAGTAGGTAGATCTCAACATTGTGAAAATTTTTGCACCGTCTAACTTTCTCTATTCAAAGTGGTTTTCAAGATAATAGACAAAACTTGCATATGTTCTATTATTATCCATGTTTGCCATGTTGGTTGGCAGGCCCAGTCATTAGACACTTTTTTTTTAAACTAGATACCCCAATGATGATTGTGGCCAAGTTTCGTTAAATTTGGACCATTAGTTTCAGAGGAAAAGATTTTTGTAAAAGTTAACGAAAGACAAAGGACAACAGGACAGATGCCAAATAATGAGATTAGAGCTCACTTTGGGCCAGGTGAGCTGAAAAAGGATTGGAACTGGATAGAAGTACATTAAGAGATTGGTGGGAGAGGAATGTGTACCCATAAACATTGTAAAAAAGTTGAAGAAAATGTTTTTCCCAAATTTGGGCTCATAATCATTATGAATTTCAAGCTCTTTTATTGCATACATTGCTATGAAAAACAACTTGTGATACTGTACAGTCTGTAAAAAGTCTATCATCAAGATTACTAATGGCTAGAAAACTTTTTCATATTGCAATTTGTACAGCAAATTTTCACTTAATGAACAGGTTACTGATAAGAGTTTGCAGTCAGTTATAAGGCAGATACAGGGAGGCAGTGAAGCTTATTGATGTATACTAATAGATTCTACCACACCACTTAGCTGATTACGAAAGTTATCCACTCGAGACAGTAAAATTTAAAAATTTAAAACTATTGAGAGTGGATCAATATTGTAATCAGTGGGATATGTTTCTCTATTGATAAAATGGAAAATGCAGAGTCAATGTTCCAAATGAATACAACAGGTAATAATATGAGACAAATTAAATCAACATGTGGTTTATGAAAATTTATACAACTGGTCTGAACCAGTTTAAATACATACAGAATTACAAATTTACATTCATTTTTATTCATGCACTGTAATAAAAATGTTTAAATTTCTATTGTGATGACTTACTTTTTAGTTGTGTAGCTATATTATGAATAAATTGTTTCCCAAAGTAAGATGCAATAGTCTTTATAAGTTTTATTAAAACTGAAATTATACAAGACAGTATCTATAAATAAAGATAAATGTCAATGAGACAATAATCCAAATAACTTGAAAACCTAATACCTCCCTCCCCTAAAAAAATTATAAATAAATAAATCTATAAGCCATCATAAAGAAAACTGGGCCCATAATGTCAATGAGACAATAATCCAAATAACTTGAAAACCTAATACCTCCCTCCACCCTAAAAAATTATAAATAAATAAAACTATAAGCCATCATAAAGTTTTCCTATGCAATACTTCCGCACTATATCACCCTGAGCCTACAAAAAGTTGTTAATAAATGAACAAAGCTCTGTTATATTAAACTACAAATTTTCCTAACACAATAAAATGCTCTGTGCAATTAATATATTTGCAATTGCATGAATTGAATATTTCGTGCAATACTGTACAATTGACAATTTCTTCCTATTGTGCAATATTGTGTGATATTTCTTGATACGACCGCAGAGGTCGAACCCTGACCAGTTGGGGCAAGTATGGACACAACATTCAAGCTTGATACAGCTCTGAATTTGGATTGTGATTGACTATTTGACACAGCATAGGTTTCTGACACAGAATGAATGTGGTCTAAGAACTTAAAAATTTTAAATTGGACATTCACCTATTATGGTCCAATATCCAAAATCTAAATACATGGTTAGATTCAGCATATCAAAGAACCCTAAGAGTTCAATTTTTGATGAAATCAAACAAAGTTTAATTTTGGACTCTTTTGACCTCAATGTGGACAAAGTTGATAACGGGCCCAAAATAAAAACTAAATACATGGTTAGATTCAGCATATCAAAGAACCCTATATATTCAATTTTTGTTGAAATCAAACAAAGTTTAATTTTGGACCCTTTGGACCTCAATGTGGACAAAGTTGAAAACGGGGCCCAAAAATTAAGAATCTAAATACATGGTTAGATTCAGCATATCAAAGAACCCCATATATTCAATTTTGTTGAAATCAAACAAAGTTTAATTTTGGACCCTTTGATTTGGACCAACTTGAAAACTGGGCCCAAAATCCAAAAATTTAAAGACATGTTTAGATTCAGCATATCAAAGAACCCTAAGAATTCAATTTTGTTAAAATCAAATTAAGTTTAATTTTGGACCCTTTGGACCTTAATGTAGACCAATTTGAAAACAGGACCAAAAATTAAGAATCTAAATACATGGTTAGATTCAGCATAAAAGAACCCCATATATTCAATTTTGTTGAAATCAAACAAAGTTTAATTTTGGACCCCAATTTGGACCAACTTGAAAACTGGGCCCATAATCAAAAATCTAAATACATGATTAGATTCAGCATATCAAAGAACCCTAAGAATTCAATTTTGTTAAAATCAAACTAAGTTTAATTTTGGACCCTTTGGACCTCAATGTATACCAATTTGAAAACAAGAATAAAACCCATTGAAATTGGTCAAGAAAATCCAAAAACTTAATACACGGTTAGATTCAGCATATTCAAGAACCCCAAGAATTCAAGAATAAAACCCCATTGAAATTGGTCAAGAAATAAGCAATTTATACAAAGAATCTTCTTTGCACAATACTGTGCAATTAAATATTTCTTGCAATTGCTAATACTGTGCATAAGCAATTTATACATTTTTGAACCCCTTATGAGTATCTTTTTTTGACCCCTTTTGTCCGTAATTCACAATACTGTGTCCTGAATTAAAATATTACAATGTCAGAGAGATCCATACACTTGCAATTGCTGCAATACTGTGCAATTGAATATTTCAAAGAACCCTGCTATTGTGCAATACTGTACAATTGACAATTTCTTCCTATTGTGCAATATTGTGCTATTGAATTCAATTTTTGTTATATTTCTTGCTATTGGACTAGGTTGATAATGGGGCAATACTGTGCAATTGAAGATTTCTTTGGACCAACTTGATTGCATGTTTAATACTGTGCAATTGAAAATTTAAGTGCTATTGCACAATACTTATTATATAATAATTTACACATCCTGTTTGGTGTGTATCTCCAAACTGCCATATCATTATTGTTTGCTTTTAAATATAAATCAGAAATAACCAACTTAAAATGGAAAATTTTAAAGAAAAAAAATAAGGAAAATACTGGAAGAAAATACTGTGCAATTGGGGAAAAAATTTCTTCCCCAATTTTTTGCTATTAAGCAATACTGTGCAATTGAAGATTTCTTGCATTGCCAATACTGTGCAATTGAACCCCACATCCTGTTTGGTGTGTATCTCCTGCCATATCATATGATTCATCACCCCAAACTCAATCCCAGCCTTCAATGAGGTATGGTATCTTGCAGTACAATTTCAGAGAGATCCATACACTTAAACACAAGTTATTGTCTGAAACTAGAAAATGCTTATTTTTGCCCTTTTTGGCCCCTAATTCCTAAACGTTTAGGCAATTACCCCAAACTCAATTCCAGCTTTCCTTTGTGATATGGAACCTTGTAGTACAATTTCAGAAAGATCCATACACTTACACACAAGTTATTGTCCTGAAACTAGAAAATGCTTATTTTTGCCCCTTTTTGCCCCCTAATTCCTAAAATTTTGAGGCAATTACCCCAAAATCAATCCCAGCATTCCTTTGTGATATGGAACCTTGTGGTACAATGTCAGAAGATCCATAAACTTACACACAAGTTATTGTCTGGAAGTTACAAAATGCTTATTTTTGGCCCTTTTGGCCCCTAATTCCTTAACTGTTGGTACCATAACCCCAAAATCAATCCCAACCTTCCTTTTGTGGTATTAAACCATCATAAAGTTTTCCTATGCAAAATTTCTTCCAGCACTATAGTTAGAGTGCGAAACCAAAAGTTTCGGACGATAACGATGACGACGACGCTCTGTTATATTAAACTACAACCACAAAAAACTTTTTAACAGGTCGATAAACATGACTTTGGACAGGCAAAAGAATATATGGCTTGGTTAAACTACAGTCAATTCATATATTTTATTCGATACCAATTTTTGTTGATTGAGGAAAATTGTAATTTCTTGGATGTCTGATTTTGAAGTTTTGACAAAGCCTGTATATATGACAATATAAAATTTGTATTTTTTTCAACAATAAAATTCGAGTTTTACCTATATACACAAAATACACGAAAATTGGTATCCAACGAATAAGAATGGATCCACAGTACTTATTTTTTACATCTCATTGGATTCACAAAAGTTGTATAAAAGAACTAACCATAGAAATTGGTACAGCAAAAACACTTTTAACTCTATAATGTGCCATAACACATGTAGATGACATCAACAAGTAGTTACTGAATGCAAGCTTATAACTCTAGAACGGTAGAGATGACGCCACCAAAATTCAAACTTGATAAGCATTGTGTATAAGTTTCATATCAGTTGGTTGAGGCAAACTAAAGTTAGAGATTGGAAACCAATTTTGGAACGTACGGACGGACAAAGGTAAAACTTAATGCACCCTCCGCTACGGCAGTACAATGGAAAAATACTAGATTTTATATAAACAGCAGAGACTGAAATAGTGAAAAACTGGCACTTAATTACATCAGAACATACCTGTTCATTTTGGTTGCTAAGGAAATTTTTTGGATGTACGAACTCGGCAAACTTTACACATAGATCTTTTTTAATTTAATACAATAATGTACTAATATAAATTTGTTTGATACTACAGGTTTAATTTCAAACATTGAGTTCATTTTTTACAAGAATGTATAAGAAGTTGCTTTGGCATACAATATACTCATACATGGATTTACCTAGATTTTTATCAAAACAGCTCTTTAGATATAAAAAAATTTTACATGTTAGTAGAGCTATGATAGTACATTATTAATTTTTGTTATTTTAATTATTGGCATGCAAGGAATCCATTTTGTTACTAGGAGGCCAAAGTTGTTGCTAATGAAACAAAAATATTGTTAAATTAACTTATTTTATATTGACAATGACATGATTGATATCTGACCTTTTTATTGTCAGATTTTGCACTGGACATTATTTTCAAATGAAAATAAATGGAGAATGTGTTTATGGGCCACAGATGCCCCCGCTTGTAAATATGCATGAGTAAACTTCCACATACCGATGCAGGATTCACGTAGTTAAGACCATTTTGTGATTATAAGCATTGTGTATAATTTTTATAACATTTGGTTGTGGCAAACTAAAGTTAGAGAATAGAAACGACAGATTTAGCAATTTTTCCATTTATAAAGGGACATAACTCAAGAATGGTAAAAGTGACACCACCCAATTTTAAACTTGATCTGTGTTTTGTGGTAATATTCATTGTGTATAAGTTTCATAACATTTGGTTGAGGCAAACTAAAGTTAGTGAACGGAAACGAAAAATTCAGCAATTTTTATGCTTAAAAAGGGGCATAACTCATAAACAGTAAAAGTGACGCTAACCAATTTCGAACTTGATCTGTGTTTTGTGGTAATAAGTATTGTGTATAAGTTTCATAACATTTGGTTGAGGCAAACTAAAGTTAGAGAACAGAAACCAATTTTGGGGATGTACAGGACGGATGGACAAGGGTAACACTTAATGCCCACTCCGCTACGGCAGGGGCATAAAAAACCCACAATTTTTAGTTTGTTCATTATGGTTGCTAAGGACATTTTTTGGTTGCTATGTAATGTTTTCCTGGAAAATATGGGATCAATTGACAACACTCTAATGTAACTAGCTTAAATAAATCATAATTACCCCATATATATACATTTTGACTTTGATATTGAACAAATTTGTCACAATTTGTTCTCGAGCTTTGTTGCTATAGGGCTAACTTTGTTGCTATGTATGGTTACACATTGTTTCGAAATAAATGGGGAATATGTCCATGGGACACAAACGATGCCCCTTCTAGCATATCATATAAAGTTATAAAGGGACATAACTGAAGAACAGTAAAAGTGACACTACCCAAATTTGTACTTGATCTGAGTTTTGTGGTAATAAGTATTGTGTATAAGTTTTATAAAATTTGGTTGAGGCAAACTTAAGTTAGAGAACGGAAAGGATAAATTTAGCAATTTTTCCATTTGTAAAGGGGCATAACTCTAGAGCAATAAAAGTGACACCCCCAAAATTCAAACTTGATCTGTATTTTGTGGTAATAAGCATTGTGTATAAGTTTCATAAAATTTGGTTGAGGCTAACTTAAGTTAGAGAACGGAAACGAAAAAATTCTGTAATTTTTCCATTTGTAAAGGGGCATAACTCTACAACAGTATAAGTGACACCACCAAAATTCTAACTTGATCTGTGTTTTGTGGTAATTAGCATTGTGTATAAGTTTCTTAGCATTTGGTAAAGGCAAACTAAAGTTAGAGAACGGAAACGAAAAATTCAGCAATTTTTCCATTTGTAAAGGGCATAACTCTAGAATGGTTAAAGTGACGCCACCAAAATTCAAACTTGATCTGTATTATGTGGTAATAAGCATTGTGTATAAGTTTCAAAACATTTGGTTGAGGCTAACTTAAGTTAGAGAACGGAAACAAAAAATTCAGCAATTTTTTCCATTTGTAAAGGGGCATAACTCTAGAACAGTTAAAGTGATGCCACCAAAATTTAAACTTGATCTGTGTTTTGTGGTAATAAGCATTGTGTATAAGTTTCGTAGCATTTGGTTGAGGCAAACTAAAGTTAGAGAACAGAAACAAAAATTCAGCAATTTTTCCATTTGTAAAGGGGCATAACTCTAGAATGGTTAAAGTGACGCCACCAAAATTCAAACTTGATCTGTGTTTGGTGGTAATAAGCATTGTGTATAAGTTTCATAACATTTGGTTGAGGCAAACTTAAGTTAGAGAACGGAAATCAACTTTGGGACGTACAAATGCGAGATTAATTATTGCGATTTTCGGAAAATCTTAATACAGATATATGTATCAGATATCTAAATGCGAGTTCTTATTATTGCGATACTCAACCATTCGCAATATTCACATTAATAAAAACCTCGCAATAATTTCTGAATTTACAATAGTTGAATGGGGAATGTGTCCATGGGACACAGATGATGCCCCCACTTGCACATAACGTCATAAAAGGACATAACTCAAGAACGGTAAAAGTGACACTACCTAAATTTGTACCTGATCTGAGTTTTGTGGTAACAAGCATTGTGTATAAGTTTCATAACATTTGGTTGAGGCAAACTTAAGTTAGCATGGTTAGAGAAGGGAAATGAAAAATTCAGCAATTTTTCCATTTGCAAAGGGCAAAACTCTAGAACCGTAAAAGTGACACCACCAAAATTGAAATTAGATCTGTGTTTCGTGGTAATAAGCATTGTGCATAAGTTTCATAACATTTGGTTGAGGCAAACTAAAGTTAGAGAATGGAAACGAAAAATTAAGCAATTTTTATATGACCGCCAAAAATTTTTATGGTCGATACTGGTATCACATCATCGTCCGAAGACATTTGGTTTCCGACAATAACTTTAGTATAAGTAAATAAAAATCTATGAAATTTAAACACAAGGTTTATAACCACAAAAGGAAGGTCTGGATTGATTTTGGGGTTATGGTCCCATTAGTTTAGGAATTAGGGTCCAAAAAGAGGTCCAAATAAGCATTTTGTAGTTTCAGACAATAACTTGTGTTTAAGTGTATGAATCTCTGAAATTATATCACAAGTTTCCATACCACAAAGGGGTGGTTAGGATTGGCTTTGGGGGTTATGGCTCAAACCATTTAGGAATTAGGGGCAAACAAGGGGAAAAACAAGGGTTTCCTGGTTAATGGACAATTAAGACAATTTAAAAGCAGTGTAAGGTAGGTAATCCAAACACATTTAAAGAATTTTTTTTTTTTGGGGGGGTCAATACACAACAGCATAGTGTATTGCACAAAAGCAAAAAAAAAGGTTAAATGTTTTTTGGGGGAGTTCAATTCACAACAGCATAGTGTATTGCACAAAAGCAAAAATTTAATTTAAATTCAAATCAATTGACCAATTCTAAGTTCTTTGACTACAGTTATTCTGTGTCAGAAACCTATTATGTGTCAAATATTTAATTACAATCCAAATTCAGACCTGTATCAAGTGCAAATATTGTGTCCATTTTTGCCCCAACTGTTCAGGGTTGGACTTCTGCGTATCCAGCTGCGCTCAGTGAAGCAATTTATTGCATTTGTAAAGGGGAAGAACTCTAAAACAGTAAAAGTGACGCCACAAAATTCAAACTTGATCTGTGTTTTGAGGTAATAAGCATTGTGTATAAGTTACATTACATTTGGTTAAGGCAAACTAAAGTAAAAGAACAAAAAAATTTTCCATTTGTAAAGGTGCATAACTCTAGAACGGTATAAGTGACGCCACCAAAATTCAATCTTGATCTGTGTTTTGTGGTAATAAGCATGTTGTATAAGTTTCATATCAGTTGGTTGAGGCAAACTAAAGTTAGAGATTGGAAACCAATTTTGGGACGTACGGACGGACAAAGGTAAAACTTAATGCACCCTCTGCTACGGTGGGGGCATAAAAAGTTGCAGTACAATGGAAAAATACTAGATTTTATATAAACAGCAGAGACTGAAATAGTGAAAAACTGGCACTTAATTACATCAGAACATACCTGTATTCGATTTCTGCTGCCTGTGTAAGTATTTCAGGTGAGAAATCTAATATTCCATAAAAATCCTCTAATGTCTTCTTTAATTCCATCTTTCTAGATTCAGGAATTTTAGCTTTTGGATTTAACAATGCTCTATAAAAAAATTGCTGTTCTTATGAGCCAGTAACCAAACTACACAATAAAAATCCACAAAATACAATTAGAGATCAACTAACAGTCTTCTACAAAAAACATATTTCAAGCCCTAAATTGCATGTTCTCAATACAATTCTCACTACAGTCATAATTTAAAGTCATATGATCATAAGACTTCAAAAAAAATAAAAGAAAAATGTGTCTGAGGACATGAATGCCCCAGCTCAAGCTTTGCAACAAACATGGGACGGACAATCCCTAATGTTATCTTAAAATTTGTGCTGATTTTTTATCAGGGTCACAGTTCTTATGGCTCTGCATCAAACACCCAAAAGTTGGAGCAGCCATTGTTTTCGATCAACACACACAAAATGATTTTTTTTTGTTTTTGATTTGAAAAAGAGGTATGAAAATGTTTCATTTAACTGAATGGATAATTTGTATTATAAAATATGTGTACATAAGACTTCAAAAACCAACTTGAAAACTGGGCCCATAATCAAAAATCTAAATACATGATTAGATTCAGCAAAAGAAAATGTGTCTGAGGACATGAATGCCCCAGCTCAAGCTTTGCAACAAACATGGGACGGACAATCCCTAATGTTATCCAAATCTACAGGAAATTTACTGATATTGAATTAATGTCTTCCGTAATAGAATCTTACTTATTATGCATATACTTACGTTTCTGTGCTGATTTTTTTATCAGGGTCACAGTTCTTATGGCTCTGCATCAAACACCCAAAAGTTGGAGCAGCCATTGTTTTCGATCAACACACACAGAATGATTTTTTTTTGTTTTTGATTTGTTATAAATGGTAAAAAATGTGCAAAGAGGACTTGATGTAGAATATATTCATACTTTGGTTAAAAAAAAATCTTGAACATTTTAATCACCAGAAACCTGTTTCATATGACTTTAAAACAACAGTCTTCATACATTTTTTATTTCAGTGGTTGTGATAGATCATTCCTTTAAATGATTTTTGAAATTTTGTCCTTCTTAGACTTCTTAAGCAAAGACCCACAGTCCAAATGCAAAAACCAAGTAACACACATAATTTTACAGTCAACTGCAATTACCTGGAAAATATTCAAACTATTAAAGTTTGTAGATACAAATTTTGTAAAAAAGGTGTTGACAACATTAAATAATAGACAACAAATGGTCATCCTTAGCATAAATGTCAAAACCTGTTTGACTGGCTGAAAATCTTGAATTGGAATTATTCCAGTGGACTATAAAATCATGAGCGTCACTTAGTCTACTGAACTAAAATTTCATACTTTTGTCCATATCTAGCTACAGAATATTTTCTGAAACTCGTATTATTATATGAAGGAGGTGACACAGGGGTGCTCATTTCCCAATCACAATTTTTTTTTCTAATTTTTCCCAAATTCCCACTTTTTTGCTTCTTTGTTCCAAGATTTCACTTTTTACGCTATATTCAACATCCCCACTTTTTTTACCCCTTTTATCCGAAATCCCCACTTTTTTTACCCCCTTTTATCCGAAATCCCTACTTTTTTCACACCCTTTTATCCGAAATCCCCACTTTTTTACCCCTTATATCCCACATCCCAAAAGTGTACCACCCATCTTTTATATGATGAACCTCATGATTTTTCTACTGGACAACTTTGATTCTTCAGACATTTTTTTTGGGGCAAAAAATGTAATTACAAGTTAAAATATGCATTTACCTTGCAGCTGATCTCACTTTCTGCAAGTCATGGTCACTTAATTGTTTTGTTCCAGATCCCATATCTATTGGTGCATTACACTCTTCTGCTAACTGGTACCTGAGAGTTGTATCATACTGTGTGCTCCTAACATGACATGACATACATAGTAACAGTATGTCATGGGAGGCATGGTCCTTCAGTGATGGAGGAAAATATCTGAAATATACAATTAAGGTCAATATCAATCATGTTATTTGCAAAACCAAAAAAGGATTTATAGAAATTCTGTGAAAACTAGATGTGTCGGAACAACACAAATGGCCCTGCTTTCAAAAAAAGCGTGAAGCCATTTTTAGAAGTTGGAATTTGAGAATGAAAGTCTGTATCTCTGTTATTTTCAGGAAATTTCAAAGTCCAAAGCCCGTAATTTCAGCTAAAATCAGCCAAGCAGAACCAAACATAAACTTGATCTGTCACTCATCAAAGAAGACTCACATACTAAAAATCAGCTCAAAATGAGAAGGCGTTCAGAAAAAAGTCCATACAACTGTTATTTTCACAAAAATTTTAAAGTCCAAAGCCAGTAATTTCGCAAAATCAGCAGAGCAGAACCAAACATAAACTCGATCTGTAACTCATCATAGTAGACTCACATACTATAAATCAGCTCAACATGTGAAGGCATTTAGAAAAAAAAGTCCTTATAGAAAATGAAAGGATATAGAGCAAATGTACATGGGACAAAATCGCACACAATACATAGAAATCATAGAAAATTATCTTCCGACGAGCTTTTCAAAGACTTTTCCATCAGCTGAACAACCGGGATCATCCTTTAACAAGATACCCTGGGTTCTTTGCAGGATCTGTCATTATCTTTCAGACGTTTAGATGTTTCCTTAGAGCTCCACAGCACTTTATTTACCTTAGGGACCTCTAGAAATTCACAGTTCTCTGGCCGAACAAATTTATCCACTAATTCCTGAACTTTTTATTTTTATGATCTACGGCAGACTCCGCCCCTTGATTAACGATTTTGCTATCTCCTCGTGTACCGCGATCCTAATTTTGGTTTCTTAGACAAAATGTTCTCAACTCTTTTCATTTTTTCCAATTTGGACATTTTCATCGTAACTTTCATCCTTTTTCCGGATGTTCCTCCGCCATATCCTCCTCATCCTCCTGAGAAGACTCATAGTCACGTTCCGATTCCTCCTCCGAAACACTATCATAGAATGTATTTGGAGATTTGCCCGCTTATTGTTTATCAACTGTGTCGGCGCAATCGGATCAGCTGTTTTCTTTAGAACCGCTGCTTTTATTTCAATTACCGATTTGGTTAGTTCATTGATAGCTTTTGTTGTTCAAAGTAAAGCTTTTGATTGTTTATCAATTGCTCATTGTATTGAGCTAACAACCGTCGCTGTTGATTAACTTCAACACTTGCAGTAAAAGGTACATAGTTAGGCTCTACCCTTTTTGTTTTTCTCAACTGTCACTGCTTCGAACAGAATTTAAATGGTGGCCTATGAAGATGATGGAGCTCCAGTATGAATCAACTGAAGAGAACCATCATCCTTCACCACTATTGCCTGGTCTTGGAAAACATTGCAATTTTCCACCACTGATCCAAAATAATAAATTCCTCTGCGATTGTTCGAATTTCCTAAACACACGTGTCTCTCTATCAGCGCAAACACATTTAACAAAGAAAATTGTTTACAAACGTAATTTCATATCAAATGAAAATTATAAATAACATCACTGTAGTAAAACTTTCAAACTACGAACAATTCCTGACTATCCAAACACTAAACATATATGAAATTTTGAATTTTCGCCTCCTGAATAAAAAGTCTAACTTTGCATAACAAAGGATCAACCTCGTTCTGATTTGCATCATGTGATCATCTGTTCACTCATGTGATTCTATAGGTAGATTGGACTTACTAAATTATCAATGAACAGGGCTTTTATTCCTGTTCTTCATCTTGTCAGTTGATGTAGGGTCTTCAACAACGAATGAATCATTCATACCCTACAACAAGGTCAAGACGGCCCCTACCGTTGACTTAAGCGGTACTATTGATAAAATAAACCACAGTTCACCTTCTTGCTTCACACCCGCCTCGGAGTGCCAACTTGTGCGATGCTTGTATACGACGGTTCTCCAGTTGAAAGCACCAGGATACAAGAAAAGTGCAGTAATTTTGAAACACATCGATCGCCACTAAAATATGCCTTGAAGTTCCACATGTCGGAGCGGTCAATGAATTACATAATTTATAATCATGGGCGAGGTTTTTCAACATATATTTGTCATACATTGCTCAACAAAAGACCAATAACTACGAAACAACAAATGATAGACAATACATATAAAACTAAACAACAAATGATAGATAGCACGGGCACATCGAAATATATGTAAGATAAAATGCTCGCATGGCAGCTTGATACAACCGCAGAGGTCGAACCTGAACAGTTGGGGCAAGTATGGACACAACATTCAAGCTTGATACAGCACTGAATTTGGATTGTGATTAAATATTTGACACAGCATAGGTTTCCGCACAGAATGAATGTGGTCTAAGAACTTAAAAATTTTAATTTACCTATTCAAACCATATCATTATTATTTGCTTTATATATAAATCAGAAATAACCAATTTAAAATGGAATATTTTAAAGAAAAAAAGGAAAAACAGGGAAAAAAATCCTCCCCAAATTTTTTGAACCCCTTATGATTCATTACCCCAAACTCAATCCCAGCCTTCCTTTGTGGTATGGTACCTTGCAGTACAATTTCAGAGAGATCCATACACTTGAACACAAGTTATTGTCTGAAACTAGAAAATGCTTGTTTTAGGCCCTTTTGGCCCCAAATTCCTAAACGTTTAGGGCAATTACCCCAAACTCAAACCCAGCTTTCCTTTGTGATATGGAACCTTGTAGCACAATTTCATAAAGATCCATACACTTACACACAAGTTATTGTCCTGAAACTAGAAAATGTTTGTTTTTGCCCCTTTTGGTCCCTAATTCCTAAAATTTCAGGCAATTACCCCAAAATCAATCCCAGCTTTCCTTTGTGGTATGGTACCTTGCAGTACAATTTCAGAGAGATCCATACACTTGAACACAAGTTATTGTCTGAAACTAGAAAATGCTTATTTTGGCCCCTTATTCCTAAACGCTTTGGGCAATTACCCCAAACTCCATTCCAGCTTTCCTTTGTGATATGGAACCTTGTAGTACAATTTCAGAAAGATCCATACACTTACACACAAGTTATTGTTATGAAACTAGAAAATGCTTGTTTTTGCCCCTTTTTGGCCCCGAATTCCTAAAATTTTGAGGCAATTATCCCCAAAATCAATCCCAGCATCTCCTTCGTGATATGGAACCTTGTGGTACAATGTCAGAGAGATCCATACACTAAAACACAAGTTATTGTCTGGAAGTTACAAAAATGCTTATTTTTGCCCCTTTTTTGGCCCCTTATTCCTTAACTGTTGGTACCATAACCCCCAAAATCAATCCCAACCTTCCTTTTGTGGTATTGAACCTTATGGTAAAATTTCATAGAGATCCCTTCACTTTAACTAAAGTTATTGTGCGAAAACCAATGTGTCTTTTCGGACGACGACAACGATGACGACGACGCCAACGTCATACCAATATAAAAATAACAATTTGGTAAAAAAAAAGAGATGGAGAATACCAAGGCAGGGTTTTCCATTCATTTTGGCCTAACAAAATTTTTGAAATCTAGACTCAAAATCATGGCATCTGGTGAATTCTAAGACAAGATTTCATGCTTGTCAAATGGACATATTATTAGCAATACTTTTTCTTAAACTTATGTCTGCACTTATTAAATTTGAAGTTTTCAGGCCTTGGTGGGACTATTTGAACTGTCATGCAAATCAATTATCATGCCACTGATTCATTCGCGAATTAAACTAAACACGACAGAGCAAATTGAAAAACAATCAAACTTATGCATGCAAACGTTATCAATATATTATCGTAAAAATGTACCCCTTTGTGTCACTTAGCGGGGAAAAAATCTGCAATTTTGGACCCTTTGGACTTCAGTGTGGACCAATTTTATAACACCGCCCAAAATACAAAATCGAAATACATGGTTAGATTCAACATGTCACAGAAACCCATATATTCAATTTTTGTTGAAATCAAACAAAGTTTAATTTTGGACCCTGATTTGGACCAACTTGAAAACTGGGCCCAAAATCCAAATACATCCTTAGAATCAGCATATCAAAGAACCTCAAGAATTTAGTTTTTAATCTTTTTCACACAAATATGATGTTATTCAGGGCTTTTTATGCCAGACAACAACATATTTGTCATGGAGGTAAGACACGTGTTTAGCAACGTTTGGGTCATTGAAGATAGATGAAGCATGAGTATTCATAGTATGAATTTCATACAACCATTCAGTCTTTTTCATTCTAATTTGTATAAGCGACCTCACAGCCTTAACCCATTTGGAAAGAGTTTGCATAATCCTTGACAGCATCCATTAGTATTTTGAAGTTGTGTTTCCAATTTATGGATATAGTATTTTGATCCTTTTGTTAACACATTTCAAAGAGAAGTGTTGTTGACAATGTTCAGGTCACAACTAGCACAGATGTAATGAGGAGGTTTAGACTTGAAGTTGTCAATATTGAGATCTTGCAAAACATTTTTATAATTGAAAATTGAAAATTTTAGTTCAATAGGTGTGATATGAACATACTGATGTCTCACCTTGTTGAAAATACTTGAAATAGTATTGTTTTCTTGTTGGTATGCTTGATTAATAATGTTTACATGCACAGCTAAATTTATAGTTCATAGTTTGGGCCAATCATTATAAATGAACCATACATATTTGTTGGGACAAGGAATATTAAATATCTTTTAGCAATTCTAATATTATTATTGTCATTAGGTTCAAACAAATTGACATTATCGTCAATACTTTGCCTTTATTCAGGTTTAGTCCCAAACCTGAGCAAGGTAGTCATGTTTACAAATCCTATCTAATGTGTTTTTTAAAGTATAAACCAATAAAATGCTCCACAGGGTGCAGCTTGATACCACGGCAAAGATCAAACCCTGAACAGTTGGGGCAAGTATGGATAAAACAATCAAGCTTGATACAACTCTGAATTTAGATTGTGATTAAATATTTGACACATCATAGGTTTCTGACACAGAATGAATAAGGTCTATGAACTAGAAAATTTGAAATTGGACATTCACCTATTATGGTCCAATATCCAAAATCTAAATACATGGTTACATTCAGCATATCAAAGAATCCCAAGAATTCAATAAGAAATAAGCAATTCATACTAAGTATTAGAAAAGTATTGTTTAAGGCCCCTTTTTGGCCCCTAATTCCTAAACAGTTAGGGCCGTAACTCCCAAAATAAAAACAACCTTCCATTTTTGGTATGGAACCTTTTGGTACAATTTCATAGAGATCCATACACTTAAACTCAAGTTATTGTCTGGAAACTATAAAATCCTTGTTTTGTACCCCCTTTTTGGCCCCTTATTCCTAATCAGTTTGGGCATTACCCCCAAAATCAATCCCAATCTTCCTTATGTGGTATGGAACCTTGTGGTACAATTTCATATAGATCCATACACTCAAACACAAGTTATTGTCTGGAAACTAGAAAATCCTTGTTTTGTACCCCCTTTTTGGCCCCTTATTCCTAATCAGTTTGGGCATAACCCCAAAAATCAAATGCAATCTTCCTTATGTGGTATGGAACCTTGTGGTACAATTTCATAGAGATCCATACAATTATACACAAGTTATTGTCTGGAAACCAAATGTCTTTGGACAACAAAGACACCAACAGTGACATCGCCATACCATTATACTGCAGCAATTTTGTTGGGTCATATAAAATGCACCAAGTCCTAAGAAATTTGGAACATATGTTTATAAACTGGGTTTCTTCTGGTATGGGATTTTCATATGTCAAAAGTCACAAGTACCAATGCTTCATTTCATCGGAGGAATATCATGTAAGAATTTATTTGTTTGCAATAATTCAACATCAATATTTTTTCCTCATAAGATGAGATTGTTTAAAAATCATTTTTAATAGTATCTTTTCTCCATCATGATGACCCTTGCAGTAATATTTCAGGGGTAAAAAGTATCTTTTACATGTAATAGTTGAAAATTGGAGTACAATGAAATAATTTACCTTCTATATTCTTTAGGAACTACTTGTTTCCGAACATAGGAATCTTTAGACCCACAAACTACACAAATGTTTTCTTTCTCTTGTAAATAATAATCATCTTTAGATGTCGGACGACCAGCTGGTTCAAATCTTAATTGTACTGTGAATGGGTCATCATTAACCTTGTCTGAAACATACAAATGTTATTTTTTTTTTAAAAGTTGATGAAAGTAAAAAGCTTACCAAAGTTTATTGGGTATGTTAAGCAGGTTACAATGAAAAAACTTTGATATCCCATTGTGAAATAGTGCTGCAATTTCACTCCTCTAATGCGAAACAGCAAGTGGTGTTGTCAAGACTTTGTCAATGAAAATGCATCGAAACAATGTGAGAATGCATAGAAAAAAGATACAGTTCTTTAAATTTTATACTTCAATTATATCAAAAGGCAATGTTATAAATAACTTATCCAAAAATTCAAACACATTAACTAATTTCAACATTAACCTGCTTCATCTCAATTATCCTTATGTAGAATCTGTAAAACTGATAAGTCTGATGGATTCAATAATACATTTTTCGTTAGAATAAATCAGATTTGCAGACAAGTTTACACATTTAATTATGATAAACTTATTTGAAATGAGACAAATATCCACCAAAGTTCAAATAATGTCAATATAAGCAATTACATGTCGCTGTTCGGCCTTCAACAATGAGAATAAATAAACTGTTAACACAGAGATATGTCTCTCCTTTTTGTAATTTTGATAATGCAAATGTTGAAATTAAAATAGCAAAACTTTAACTAGTAAGTTATGCAAATATTCAAAGTCAAGGAAACATGACTGAAGGTACAAGGTTAAACAATAACCATAGAAATGAGATTTGCCAATGCTAATACAACTGCATACCAAATACCATTGACCATATAAGTCGTTCCCTTTAAACAAACCTAAACACAAACACTAACTTGTAAACTACGTAAAAGTTTCAAAGTCAATGAACCATGATGAGGGGGTGGGCCATATAATCTCCATGGAAATAAGACTTGCAAATGCCAATACATTTGCATACCAAATATCATTGACTAACATTAGTGGTTCATCTTAAACTGATCTAATACAAACTTTAACATATAAACTAAGCAAAAGTTTCAAAGTCAATAGACCATGACTGAGGGGGTGGGCCAAATATTCTCCATGGAAATGAGATGTGCTTATGCTTATACAACTGCATACCAATTAACATTGGCCTACCACTAATGGTTCCACTTGAACTGACCTAATCACAAACTAATACATGTAAACTAAGCAAAAGTTTCAAAATCAATAGACCATGACTGAGGTGGCGGAGCAAAAAAATCTCCATGGAAATGAGATATGCCAATGCTTATACAACTGCATACCAAATATCATTGACTTACCACTAGTGGTTCACCATAAACTAGACCTAATCACAAACTAATACATTGTTGACGCTGCTGCAGCTGACGCCAGAAACAGCATACCTATGTCTCGCTTTTTGACTCCGTCAAGGCGAGACAAAAATGATCTGAAAGGTTTAGCTTGATACGACCCTACAGGTCGAACCCGGAACAGTTGGTGCAAGTATGGACACTACATTCAAGCTTGATACAGCTCTGAATTTGGATTGTGATTAAATCTTTGACACAGCATAGGTTTCTGACACCGAACGAATGTGTTAAAAAAAGTGAAAAATTTGAAATTGGACTTTTACCCATTATGGTCCAATATCAAAAATCTAAATACACAGTTAGATTCAGCATATCCAAGTTCACAAGTTTTAAAATGAGGTCGCGTCATCAAAAAAAAAAATATATATATATATATATATATATATATAGCATTCAAATTTATACAGAATAACAAACAAACCTACCACCAAGTCCTTCAAAAAATTTCCAAAAATGAAAAAACAAAAATTTCCAAAATATCATTCATCATGAATACAATTTCTTTAAAAATCTACAAAACTTACCTTTAAATATTTCTCAAAATATCTAATAATAATTAGTAAATTTCAAACTATATTTATACATAATTTCGATATTTAACTATGCATTGACTAACAATTTCTATTAATTGTGCATTCCAGATATGAATTTGGATTGTGATTAAATATTTGACATAGCATTGGTTTCTGACACAGAATGAATGTTGTCTAAGAACTTAATACAAAGTATTAGAAAAGTATTGTTTTTGGACCCTAATTCCTAAACAGTTAGGACAATCCCAACCTTCTTTTTGTGGTATGGAACCTTGTGGTACAATTTCATAGAGATCCATACACTTATACTTAAATTTTTGTCTGGAAACCAAATGTCTTCAGACGTAACGACGACAATGCTGACAATGTCATAACATTATACGACCGCAAAAATTTTGTAGGTTGTATAAATACTCATACTGTAAGTCAGCTATAAAAGACCTGACAAGAAAAAATGTGAAACAATTGAAACCTAGAAAACTTACAGCCTAATTTATAATGATACAGTTTATCAATCCCTTGTACATAATAGAACAATACTAATGTACTTTCAACAGAATCTGACAGAAAGTCACTTTGATCAGATTGGATCTGGTAATAAATATCAAGATACCTGCTAAACCCTTTTCTATATACCACTCTGCTTTTTTAATATCACAGGTACACAAGCTTTCCCCATCAGGTGCTAACAGGTAACAGTTGTAGTATAATGGTCTTTGTCTTAAAACATAAGCTCTAGTTTCTTTATCTTTTGCAGATATCTGGAAGGAAATATTTATTTTGTCTCTGTGTAATACTGTTATTTTGCAGTTCTTGTATTTCAATTTTAACACATAACCATGTTAAGCTGCTTTAATGCTAATGCTTTTTTTTTATCTTAAGCTGTTTTAATGTTTAATTTATAGTTGTTTTTTTTTTTGCGTTTGGTACCGATCTATTGAGTTAAGCCATTTGCAACTGATTTTTATAGATCTTATGGTGTGCTGTTACTTCACTGTCTCAGGTTAGGGGAGGATTGAGTGATCACAAACATGTTTAAACCCCTCTCCATTTTTTTATGTGGCAGGGCTAAACATGTTTGTGAGTCAGGAGCCATTAACTCAGTTGTTGTCGTTGATTCATATCTCTTATCTCATATTTTTTTTGGTAAATTATTTTGTTACAAATGAGACTGCTTTCTTGTTTGAATTGTTTTACATTTTCATGTCGGGCCTTTTGTTGCTGACTATACAGTATGGGTTTTTCTCATTGTTGAAGGCTGCACAGAGAATAAGAATTGCTTACAATGTATATCTACGTCACTTGAACTCAGATTCAAATAACCAATTACAATTACCCTGTTAAGAATACTGTGAAAGTACTTTTATTCTTGGGTATCAATTTTGTAGGTTTCAGCAAAAGTTACATGTACTTGGGTTCTTAAATTCAAGGATTTTAGTTTTTTGAAGAAAAGAAATAGAGTGAAGAATTTGAAGCCATCAGAAACAAAGATTATTGAAAATAATCAGATGTTTATAATGATTTATGAGACATTGCAAAAAAGGTGTCCGTTTTCACTTACAGTCGAACCTCGTTATGTCGAAGTCGAAGGGACCTGACAAACGTATTCAACTTATCCAAGGTTCGACTCATCAGAGGTAGAGTGTGTCATCATAAATTTGGAATGAATGAAATACAGCATGAGATTTGTGTAAACTAGATATTTTGAACAGTGTGCCTCTTTTGTTATGACACTTTATGAGGGTGTATTCAATCTCCATATTTTGGGTCCCTCATAAAATTTAAACACACAAGGGCAGACACAAAACATTAACATAATAATATCAATACACAAATATTTACAAAGGTCAGTCCTATAAATATGAAATCACGTGCAGAACGAAAAAAGTACATAAAAATTTCTGATGATCGAGGGTCGTCTGCTTTGCATTCAATTATTATAAATTGATCATAATTGTCTTAATCTTTTTATTTATTGTAATTAATGAATTTTTATTCTAACGATTCATTTAAACTCAGCTTGGGTCATTTAAATTCGTTTGGTTTTTATGTCCGGTAAAATATGTTCAACACAATAAAGTTCCGCTTGGACAATCAACAAAGTTGTTAATTATCGATCACCATAAACATGTCATTTTAACTGTTATACAAACAAGAATGTTTACACAGCTTTAATCTGTGTTGAAAATGGTTAGGTTGCATAAGAAATACATACGATTTAAATTGTTATCATTAAGTCTGCATCTTTAGAAATTTCTTACTTTCGAACTTCGTGACATAGGGATCAGATTACATTAATTTTACATCAATGGGAATATAAAGTTTACTCGACTTAACCGAGTATTGGATTCAACCAAGTTTGAATCATCAGAGGTAAATATGCATTGATCAAATGGGGATTTTACCAGGACTGAGATATTACTTCGACTCATCCGAGTTTTCGACACAACTGAGTTCGACACAACAAGGTTCAACTGTACTTGTTCGTTTTTCACTACTGACAACATTTATAAAATTTATAATAAATAATTGCTTTTGGAAATAAGCATATTAATCTATGCTTACAAATTGTATTGAATGAAGGAAATTGCAAAGTACTGTAAACCGGGAAATTTTTGCCCTGTCTTTACTTCACAATTTGCCCAGTCAATCTAAATTCGCGATTTTTCGATGTCCCAAAAAAATGATCTATGATTTAAAACTGCATTCTTGTTTGTGAACCATTAATTAGTGAACAGTTTTAACCATGTCTGTCAATAGTAACTTAACGTGAAATCGATCAATAACCTGTTTGTACGAGTGAATAGTTTTCGTTTGTTCATGAAAATTAAATTTAAATTCATTAGTTGTTTCTTAAGCTATCGTAGTGGAAAGATGTATAAATTTCTGATTAAAACTGCATCACCGAAGCCTCCTTTACTTCCGAAAACGGACAATCCGGCATTTCAAAGTGGGAAGTTTCAAGATTGGTATGCAGACGAAGTGGCAAAATTTCTCAAAAAAACTTGATAAATTTGAAATTGACATGAGATTAAGTGTTATTAAACCTCTACACGCCCACTGGCTTGTGAAAACACAATAAAATGCTCCACAGGCGCAGCTTGATACGACCGCAGAGGTTGAACCCTGAACAGTTGGGGCAAGTATGGACACAACATTCAAGCTTGATACAGCTCTGAATTTGGATTGTGATTAAATATTTGACACAGCATAGGTTTCTGACACAGAATGAATGTGGTCTAAGAACTTAAAAATTTTAAATTGGACATTTACCTATTATGGTCCAATATCCAAAATCTAAATACATGGTGAGATTCAGCAAATCAAAGAACCCCGAGAATTCAATTTTTGTGAAAATCAAACTAAGTTTAATTTTGGACCCTTTGGACCTTAATGTAGACCAATTTGAAAACAGGACAATACTGTGCAATTAAATATTTCTTGCTATTGCGCAATACTGTGCAATTAAAAATGTCTTGCTATTGCGCAATACCGTGCAATTGGATATTTTTCTTGCTATTGCGCAATACTGTGCAATTGAAGATTTCTTGATATTGTGCAATACTGTGCAATTGAAGATTTCTTGCTATTGTGCAATACTGTGCAATTGAAAATTTCTTGCTATTGCACAATACTTAATACAATAATTTTCACATCCTGTTTGGTGTGTATCTCCTGCCATATCATTATTATTTGATTTTAAATATAAATCAGAAATTACCAACTTAAAATGGAAAATTTTAAAGAAAAAAAGGAAAAAATAAAATCCCCCAATTTTTGAACCCTTTATGATTCATCACCCCCAAACTCAATCCCAGCCTTCCCTTTGTGGTATGGTACCTTGCAGTACAATTTCAGAGATCCATACACTTGAACACAAATTATTGTCTGGAAACTAGAAAAATGCTTGTTTTTTGGCACCTTTTTGGCCCCAAATTCCTAAACTTTTAGGGCAATTACCCCCAAACTCAAACCCAGCTTTCCCTTTGTGATATGGAACCTTGTAGTACAATTTCAGAAAGATCATTACACTTACACACAAGTTATTGTCCTGAAACTAGAAAAATGCTTGTTTTTTGCCCCTTTTTGGCACCTAATTCCTAAAATATTGAGGCAATTACCCCATAATCAATCCCAGCCTTCCCTTTGTGGTATGGTACCTTGCAGTACAATTTCAGAGAGATCCATACACTTGAACACAAGTTATTGCCTTTGTGGTATGGTACCTTGCAGTACAATTTCAGAGAGATCCATACACCTGAACACAAGTTATTGTCTGGAAACTAGAAAAATGCTTATTTTTGGCCCCTTTTTGGTCCCTAATTCCTAAACGTTTAGGGCAATTACCCCAAAACTCAAACCCAGCTTTCCCATTGTGATATGGAACCTTGTAGTACAATTTCAGAAAGATCAATTCACTTACACACAAGTTATTGTCATGAAACTAGAAAAATGCTTGTTTTTTGCCCCTTTTGTTGCCCCTAATTCCTAAAATTTTGAGGCAATTACCCCCAAAATCAATCCCAGCCTTCCCTTTGTGATAAGGAACCTTGTGGTACAATGTCAGAGAGATCCATAAACTAACACACAAGTTATTGTCTGGAAGTTACAAAAATGCTTATTTTGGCCCCTAATTCCTTAACTATTGGTACCATAACCCCCAAAATCAATCCCAACCTTCCTTTTGTGGTATTGAACCTTATGGTTAAATGTCATAGAGATCCATTCAATTAAACTAAAGTTATAGTGTGAAAACCAATGTGTCTTCGGACTACGACGACGACGACGATGACGTCGCCAACGTCATACCAATATACGACCGCAAAATTTTTTTTGCGTTCGTATAAAAACAATTAGAAACAAAGAATGACCTCATTCGTAGTGCTTTCGAAGCTGCAGGGATAACAGTTTGTCAATAAATCCTTTGATCTGATGTGCTAATCGGTGTTTAAATGATTTACCGGTGTATTTTACCTAACTGTAATGTGTGTTGTTTTTATAACAATATTATCAGTGTCGGAATTAGACTTGAGGTAATTTTTAAATCCATTTGTCATTATTATTAATAAATGTTTTATTACCAAATGTCTGTATATATAAACTTTTAGAATATAAGGTCAAGTAGTGTCATTTAAAATAAGTTGTTGGTATACATTTGTCGTCCACATATACTATTATTCCACCATGTGCTATGAGTAGATTTTGTTCATCACTATACTCTGATATAGGTAGAAAAACACCTTTCCAGTTAAATATTCGCGGTAGTTTTATTTTCGCATACCAACTGCTACCGCGAAAATAGCGAAAATAAAACTACCACGAAAATTTCCCGGTTTACAGTAAACATTTTAATTTTTGCACACTTGTAATAAGAAGTGATGACACTAATTAACCTGAGTTCAAATGATCAACTGATTAATCATGTCACTTAAAGAAAACAGAGTAATTCTCCTTTTAGCAAGGGCCTTGTCTGACAAGTGGTCTAAGTAGTTCAACTACTGCATCACTATAAAAATTAGGAGTTGAGGTATGATTGCCAATGAGACCAAAGTTCAAATGAAGTGGATGTAAGCAATTACAGGCAACTGTACTGCCTTCAACAATGAGAAAACCCATACCATATAGTCGACTATAAAAGGCCAACTGTCAACTCTGAGTTTGTGAGTTCACCTCCAATCTTAATTGACAAGGATTGTCAGTTTTCCTGCTGAAGGTGGTGGTTCTCTCAGGGAACACCAGCTTCCTCTACAAATAAAATCTAAACGCTAAATAATAGCCAATAGTGCTGAAAGTGGCGTAAAACACTTAAAAACCAATTGACCAATCTTTATCAATAGCAAGAAAGTATAAGAAAGGAGTTATAAACATAATCATGATAAATATTATCATGCTTATCGGTTCTAAGCTTGTCACTTTTTATAATAACACATGTACAATGTCAATATGATTTTCAAAACTAATTCCATACCTCTTCATCATTTGTTAGTTGTGGTCCTTTGTAAGCAGGATTTTTAGAATTCCATGGTCCCCCAACATTAACATCTACTGTCCCTTGTATCAAAGATCTTGTAAATGTCCAAAATTCTGATTCATCAACAACTGTGAAAATATCTTCTATATTTATATCTGGTTTCTTGCCCCACATTTTGGCCAAGACTAAGTTCATAAATATATCTACACCTACTAATGCATCATTGGCTGCATATTCTATCTAAAATTTAAAAAATATATTTTTAAACTATGATAACCTTAAAATCTCAGTATAGTACCAATGCACCATACACAATCAGTTCCTACATGAAAAGGAGATGATCTATTATATAAAAGAGTGGACTATTCACTAAGCTGTAAACCAGGTGGATGAATCTTTGTATTCTCTGAAGACTATTGATGCCTTTTATATTGGCAATAATATTCATAGTTCCAAAGTACAAGATTGTTAGGTAATAATTCATCTGTCTAAAGTAAACTTTTGTAAGGAAAATTCTTCAGACTTTAAGTGCCAACTTTTTTTTGTTAATGTAAGTTCCATGCCATGATATTTTATTGTGTAAAGATGTATCAATAAAATTACTTTATTCTTGTAATTAAAAACTTTTCAAAGCCTGTGAAAGAAGAAACAAATATAATACTGGGCAGGTATCTTGAGTGTGAACCACAAAGTAAAAACTATGTACAATATATAGTTCTTACATCAGAAAATATAATTCTCAACAGTTACTGTGACTTGACAGTTAGTGTTGCTCTCCACCTATTGCAACTTATTCAAAATTCTGACCAAATTGCAATTTGTTTTATAAAAAAAACTGTTCAACTGGCCAGAAATTTGAACAAACTGCTGTAGAAATCCACAGTAAAGTCGTGAAAGTGCAAGGTGATTTAATAAAGCATACATACAATCCTATAAGACTTTAATTCCACTTCAATGATATTATGAATAAACTGTGGCATGAGCGCATGATACGCCCGTCACTTTTTCAAAGAATAAATTTCAATAACTTCTCAATGTCATATCAGAAATTCATGAAAAACTAAAGGGAGGTTATCTTAATAAATATAATCCAGTCACCAAATTTTCATGATAACTGCTCAAAGCATTGACCGAAAACTGAAAAATACCCCCTTTTTTATGAATACAATCACATAACTCCGAAACAGAAAATCTAAAATTTATAAAGATCAAAAAGGGAGCTTACGTCAATAGATATAAACAATTCATCAAAGTTTCATGAAAACCTCTGAAAGCATTTTTGAGTTATTGTCCGAAAAACTGGAAAACCCCCCTTTTTTTAATGAATAAAACCCCATAACTAAGAAACGTAAAATCTAAAATTTATAAAAAACGAATGGGAGCTCACGTCAATAGATATAAACAATTCACCATAGTTTCATGCGAATTGGTTTAAGTGTTTTTGAGTTATTGTCCGACATGCTGACGACGGACGGACAGACGGACAAAGGTATAAAATAATAAGTCCCGTAAACGGGGGTATAAAAATTGTTAGACTGATTTTTCATGATATCATTGAAGTGGGATTAAAGTCTTATAGGATTGTAAGTATGCTTTATTTTATCACCTTGCACTTTCACGACTTTACTGTGGATTTCTACAGCAGTTTGTTCAAATTTCTGACCAGTTGAACAGTTTGGTTTTATAAAACAAATTGCAATTTGGTCAGAATTTTGAATAAGTTGCAATAGATGGAGAGCAACACTTACAGTCAAGTCACAGTAACAAATGTAAATAAATGTGGATAATGTCAACATGTGGACACAGGTGATGCCTCCGCTTGCATATCATATAGTTATAAAGGGACATAACTGAAGAACAGTAAAAGTGATGCTACCCAAATTTGAACTTGATCTGAGTTTTGTGGTAATAAGCATTATGTGTAAGTCTCATAACGTTTGGTTGAGGCTAACTTAAGTAGAGAACAGAAACTAATAAAATGCTCCTCTGGGGCACAGCTTGATATGACCGTAGAGGTCGAACCCTGAACAGTTGGGGCAAGTATGGACACAACATTCAAGCTTGATACAGCTCTGAATTTGGATTGTGATTAAATATTTGACACAGCATAGGTTTCTGACACAGAATGAATGTGGTCTAAGAACTTAAAAAATTTTAATTTACCTATTATAATCCAATATCCAAAATCTAAATACATGGTTAGATTCAGCATATCAAAGAATCCAAAGAATTCAATTTTTGATGAAATCTATATATAAATCAGAAATAACCAACTTAAAATGGAAAATTTTAAAGAAAAAAAAAGAAAAAAAAAAGAAAAAAAAAATCACCCCCCAAATTTTTTTAACCCCTTATAATTTATCACCCCCAAACTCAATCCCAGCCTTCCCTTTGTGGTATGGTACCTTGCAGTACAATTTCAGAGAGATCCATACATTTGAACACAAGTTATTGTCTGGAAACTAGAAAAATGCTTGTTTTTTGGCACCTTTTTGGCCCCAAATTCCTAAACGTTTAGGGCAATTACCCCCAAATTCAAACCCAGCTTTCCCTTTGTGGTATGGTACCTTGCAGTACAATTTCAGAGAGATCCATACACTTGAACACAAGTTATTGTCTGGAAACTAGAAAAATGCTTATTTATGGCCCCTTATTCCTAAACATTTTGGGCATTTACCCCCAAACTCAATTCCAACTTTATCTTTGTGATATGGAACCTTGTAGTACAATTTCAGAAAGATCCATACACTTACACACAAGTTATTGTCATGAAACTATAAAAATGCTTGTTTTTTGGCCCTTTTTTGGCCCCTAATTCCTAAAATTTTGAGGCAATTACCCCCTAAATCAATCCAAGCATTCCCTTTGTGATATGGAACCTTGTGGTACAATGTCAGAGAGATCCATACACTAACACACAAGTTATTGTCTGGAAGTTACAAAAATGCTTATGTTTGGCCCCTTTTTGGCCCCTAATTCCTTAACTGTTGGTACCATAACCCCCAAAATCAATCCCAACCTTCCTTTTGTGGTATTGAACCTTATGGTAAAATTTCATAGAGATCCATTCACTTAAACTAAAGTTATTATGTGAAAACCAATGTGTCTTCGGACGACGCCAACGTCATACCAATATACGACCGCAAAAATGTTTTGCGGTCGTATAAAAATTCAGCAATTTTTCTATTTGTAAACACGCATAACTCTAGAATGGTTGTGTATAAGTTTTGTAACATTTGGTTGAGACAAACTAAAGTTAGAGAACGGAAACGAAAAATCAGCAATTTTCATGTTTATAAAGGGACATAACTCAAGAATGGTAAAAGTGTCGCCACCAAATTTAATTTCGTACTTAATCTGTATTATGTAGTAATAACCATTGTGTATAAGTTTCATAACGTTTGGTTGAAGCAAACTTGTTAGAAAACGGAAACAAAAAATTTGTACTTCATCTTAGTTTTGTGGTAATGAATATTGTGTATAGGTTTCATAATGTTTGGTTGGGGCAAACTTAAGTTACAGAATGGAAACTAAAAATTTTGCAATCTTTGGATTTATAAAGGGGCATAACTCAATAATGGTTAAAGTGACACTACCCAAATTCAATTTGATCTGTGTTTTATCAGTGGAAGTCAAAATTAAACATTGCATTGTATAAAGCATTGATTGTAGTTGATTCAACTATAATCATGGACAAAGGAAGATAACTCCAATTTTAAAATAAAATGCTCCACTGGGCGCAGCTTGATACGACCGCAGAGGTCGAACCCTGAACAGTTGGGGCAAGTATGGACACAACATTCAAGCTTGATACAGCACTGAATTTGGATTGTGATTAAATATTTGACACAGCATAGGTTTCTGACACAGAATGAATGTGGTCTAAGAACTTAAAATTTATTAATTTACCTATTCAAACCATATCATTAATATTTGCTTTTATATATAAATCAGAAATAACTAATTTAAAATGGAAAATTTTAAAGAAAAAAAAAGAAAAAAAAACCCCCCCTCACATTTTTTGAACCCCCTTATGATTCATCATCCCCAAACTCAATCCCAGCCTTCCCTTTGTGGTATGGTACCTTGCAGTACAATTTCAGAGAGATCCGTACACTTGAACGCAAGTTATTTGTCTGGAAACTAGAAAAATGCTTGTCTTTTGGCCCCTTTTTGGCCCCAAATTCCTAAACGTTTAGGGCAATTACCCCCAAACTCAAACCAAGCTTTCCCTTTGTGATATGGAACCTTGTAGTACAATTTCATAAAGATCCATACACTTACACACAAGTTATTGTCCTGAAACAAGAAAAATGCTTGTTTTTTTGCCCCTTTTTGGCCCCTAATTCCTAAAATTTTGAGGCAATTACCTCCAAAATCAATCCCAGCCTTCCCTTTGTGGTATGGTAAACCTTGCAGTACAATTTCAGAGAGATCCATACACTTGAACACAAGTTATTGTCTGGAAACTAGAAAAATGCTTATTTTTTGCCCCTTTTTGGCCCCTTATTCCTAAACGTTTTGGGCAATTACCCCCAAAGTCAATTCCAGCTTTCCCTTTGTGATATGGAACCTTGTAGTACAATTTCAGAAAGATCCATACACTTTCACATACACTTTCACACAAGTTATTGTCATGAAACTAGAAAAATGTTTTGCCCTTTTTGGCCCCTAATTCCTAAAATTTGGAAGTAATTACCCCAAAATCATTCCTAGCATTCCCTTTGTGATATGGAACCTTGTACAGTACTACCTGTGACATTATCTTACTAATGGTGGCCATAAAAATATGGTCACCATGATGGCCCTAAATGTCCATCATTATACCTCCTGTTGCTTAATTAATACACAAGGTATTAATCAAGAACTAGTCAAGTATAAAGGAAATCATGACTGCATTGAAGTGTTAAAATTATATAACTTACAGGTAAAGTGTCTCAGGTAAAATATATGTGTATGTCAAATTTAATAACTGTTATTATGACAAGAAAATTCTAAAATAAAATAAAATAATTAAACTAGTTGAACATATAGCTTACTAACTTTTGTAAACATTTTCTCATGACTGTTTGTTTTGATGTTATACCTTTTAAATAATTCTATCAATTTAAGTTATTTTTACATGTATATTTAGGCAAGTGAATAATAAATGAATATCATCTTCTAATATAATGCAAACTTTCACAACGCCTGCCTTTTTCCATCGAAAAGGTGTTTCTCAAATTAATTATCTAAAATCAAAATTGTTTATACTAGCTGCATTTAACATTGTTTAACAAATTTTAAGATTATCTTTAGGACTTATTCTAAATAAAATTTAGGCAATTCATTATTTCTCTATTGAATAAATACATGTATATTCAAAATATTCATTACAGAAGAATTTGATAATATTTTTATTGTCATATAAACATATTACAATTTAATCAAGTTTCTGACAAAAAAACAAAACAAACATTATAATTTTAAAAGAAATAACAATTCTATAAAAATCAAAACACATGGAAAAAATTATTAGGTTTCTGCCCTCAGTTGTAATGACTTTTTTTTTTATAAAGGAGCCAAATATTTTAAACATGTTCCATGTTATAAAGGTTTAGCATTTCTTTTACTTTTTGTTTTGGTTAAGATTTTATTCATAAGATTCAAGATTTTATTCACAGACTGGTCAGAGACATTATTATGAGAAGGAAAACAATTTTCAAATAGATTATCTATAAGTTGTTATGTTAATTTTACAAACAATTCTATCCTTTATAGGAATTTTTATGTACCATTTTCTATTTCTAAATTATGACCACTAATTCTTTACAAAGTGAAGCATTTGAGTTTACTGTTTTCATCAGAAGTTTTATTTTATTTTCAAAAATATTCTTATTTTTGTTCTTAAAATTCATTTTTAATCAAGGGCTTTAAAGAATCTAATTCATTCAAGTCCCTGCAATTATTAGCTTTATCTAAAAGGGCTGAGTTGAGTGAAATATTCTTTGCAGATGTATACCAAGAATATGTATCATGCATATGCTAGTCTTGCAGTTTTGACAATATAATACACAGAACAAAAATGATTTAATTAATAGACCATAAAATGTCACAATCTATATAGAAGTGTACTTTATTTTTCTGGAGACAAATTTTGCCTGTTAACTGACAAAAATAGCCAAATTGAAGATAACATATTTGATAAGTTTACAATTGTTTCAAAAAGCAAGACAATTTTTCTTTAAATAATTTCTTTTCATAAGATTTATTTAATTCAGAGTTAAGAACATTTTCATTATGATTAGCACTTATCAAAGTTGATGATAACTAGGTAGCCATTTGGAAAATTAAAGTCTCTTTAGTGATTCTTCATGCACAACTCCAGTTTTGAGATTTGAAAATATAAAAGATAAACAAAAATAGTTAATTCCTATACCATATAATGATATTTGTAGTTTTCCTGAATAATAATCATGATAATAGATTGTACAACTTTGTTAACAAAATTTATTGTACAGGGGCGGATCCAGCCATTTAAAAAAGGGGGGTTCCAACTATATGTCCCCATTCAAATGCATTGATTGTCCAAAAAAAAGGGGGGGTTCCAACCCCCGGAACCCCCCCTCTGGATCCGCCACTGTTGTAAAAGGCTTGATATTCATGATATTGATAATTTAATTTGTTAAAAAACAGGCTTGTTAAATTACTTGCTTCATGGTTCCTTTAAACATATCATTTGCATGATTATAAGTTATAATTAATTATAATTCATTAAATAATACACACAGACAATTGAATACCATGTACATCATGTACAATAACTTTTTACTGAAAAATAATTATTTAAAGGATTCTCTGTTTTGTTTTCAAATGCTAGTCAATAACTCATCTTTGAATTTTGTCATTTCTACTCAAGATTATTTCCTAGAAGATATTAAAAGAATAGAAGCAAAAAACAAATAAAAATAAAAATAACATAAAAAATAAAAACATTAGAAAAAAGGAAAATATGTAAATTTAAAGACAGAAAAATCAACAAATGATATGAATTAACAAAGACTAAAACAACATTCTATTCTACATTTTCAAGAAAAGGTGAAATGTCAATTTGAGAAGAAACCTGAGGTACCTGTACAGGTAAATTTTAATGAAACATACAAGCTGAAAACTTCAACCCTGATTGATTTCAACAGGTAACATGATTAGATAAAACATCAACCTATGTTTTATGACCCCAATAAATGGCCAACATTTCAAGATTGAATACCCCAATAAATGGCCACCATTCGATGGTGACCATACAAGAGGTGGACATCACTAAGAGGAAGTCACAGGTTGTACTGTAGTACAATGTCAGAGAGATCCATACACTAACACACAAGTTATGTCTGGAAGTTACAAAATGCTTATTTTGGCCCTTTTGGCCTTATTCCTTAACTGTTGGTACCATAACCCCAAAATCAATCCCAACCTTCCTTTTGTGGTATTAAACCTTATGGTGAAATTTCATAGAGATCCATTCACTTAAAGTTAGAGTGCGAAAACCAATGTGTCTTCGGACGGCGATGACGACGACGACGACGACGACGACGACAACGACGCCAACGTCATACCAATATACGATTTTTTGCGGTCATATAAAAATTACTTGATATTTAAAAGAAAATACAAATTTGGCAATTTTTCCATTTATAAAGGGGCACAACTTTAGAACAGTTAAAATGACGCTACCAAAACTCAAACTTGATCTGTGTTTTGTGGCAATAAGCATTGTGCCCCGTGCTGTCTATCATTTGTTATTTAGTTTTATATGTATTGTCTATCATTTGTTGTTTCGAAATTATTGGTCTTTTGTTGGGCAATGTATGACAAATATATGTTCAAAAACCTCGCCCGTAATTATAAATTATGTAATTCATTGACCGCTCCCGACATGTGTAACTTCAATGCATATTTTAGCGGCGATCAATGTCTTTCAAATTACTTTATTTTTATCAATAGTACCGCTTAAGTCGACGCTAGGGGCCGTCTTGACCTTGTTGTAGGGTATGAATGATTTGTTCATTGTTGAAGACCCTACATCAACTGTCAAGATGAAGAACAGGAATAAAAGCCCTGTTCATTGATAATTTTCTATTTTTTCTATGTATTGTGTGCGATTTTGTCCCATGTACATTTACTCCATATCCTTTCATTTTCTATGTATAAGTTTCATAACATTTGGTTGAGGCAAACTTAAGTTAGAGAACGGAAACTAAAATTTGCAATTTTTCCATTTATAAAGGGCATAACTCTAGTTAAAGTGACGCCACCAAAATTCAAACTTGATCTGTGTTTTGTGGTAATAAGCATTGTGTATAAGTTTCATAATTTTCGTTGAGGCAAACTCAAGTTAGAGAACGGAAACCAATTTTGGGACGAACGTTACAGACAGCAAGGTAAAACTTAATGCCCCCACCGCTACTGCGGGGCATAAAAATCGTTGTAAAGCATAACCATATATTTTAATAAAATGCTTCGCTGAGCGCAGCCTGATACAACAGCAGAGGTCGAACCCTAAACAGTTGGGGCAAGTTTGGACACAATATTCAAGCTTGAAACTTTCTGAATTTGGATTGTGATCAAATTTTTGATATAATATAGGTTTCTGACATAAAATAAATGTGGTCCAAAAAAGTTGTGAAAAAAAAAATCCCCCCAAAAAATTTGTCACCCCCCAAAAAAAAACATTTTTGAAAATTTGAAATTTTGAAAAATTTGAAGAAAAAAGTATGAACCCCCCCCAAAAAAATTTTCAAATAAATTTGCAAAAATTTTGAAGGAAAAAAAACTTGCATTTCCTAGCTGTGTACTGTATAAATCCTAGTTTACCTGTTCTTGCGATAAATCGTCAGCTTCCCAGTCTCCACATCTTATATGGTTACTTTTATCTAACATTACTCCTAATATACTCTCAGCTTGGCCCTGTAGTCCTTTACTATGACTAAAAATACACTACTGGATAAGTTTTATTCATCTCTAACAGTCAACATTACTAGCATGAAGAGTACTTTTCCAAACTGTAACCTGATATGTGTTATTATTTCATAATTTATGCAATAAAGGGTATTGTACAAGTTTCATTTTGTTTTCTTATTTTGTGGTAAACCAATCATAAAGAATGTGTTTTGATATATAAATAAGACACCATCATGTCTATTATAGATTTGTAACTATTGAGAGTACTTGCCGAAGCCTATCTTGTTTAACTATGTCAGTTGATGTAATATGCCAGAGGCTCTATTTGGGGTGGGTTTTTTTATTTGTTGGTTTATGATCATGAGCTCACCAACCATTTTTTTTGCAATTTTTTAAAGAGAAAGAAAAAATGTAGTTTTGTGTTTTTCTATTCCTGTTATAAAGTTAGAATCTTAAACCGTTAGCTCTGTACACACTGAATGAACCACAAAAGACTACTGAACAAATGCTATTTTAACATACCAGGTGTATATTCCTCTGACTCTGTTAAGGACATGTCTTAAATCTACACATCCTTTAACTACTAGTCCATAATCCAGGTGAAGTTTTTTGCCATCTTCTTTCACTGCAACCCCTACTTTCAGTATGCTAAAGAAAGTAAACACAGAGATATAAAATCTCAACTTCAAATTTATCTTGAAACAGTCTCATTAGTCATGTTAGTCTAGCCTTCCAAATTTATCTTGAAACAGTCTCATTAGTCTTGCCTTCCAAATTTATCTTGAAACAGTCTCATTAGTCTAGCCATCCAAATTTATCTTGAAACAGTCTCATTAGTCTAGCCTTCCAAATTTATCTTGAAACAGTCTCATTAGTCTTGCCTTCCAAATTTATCTTGAAACAGTCTCATTAGTCTAGCCTTCCAAATTTATCTTGAAACAGTCTCATTAGTCTAGCCTTCCAAATTTATCTTGAAACAGTCTCATTAGTCTAGCCTTCCAAATTTATCTTGAAACAGTCTCATTAGTCTTGCCTTCCAAATTTACCTTGAAACAGTCTCATTAGTCTAGCCTTCCAAATTTATCTTGAAACAGTCTCATTAGTCTAGCCTTCCAAATTTATCTTGAAACAGTCTCATTAGTCTTGCCTTCCAAATTTATCTTGAAACAGTCTCATTAGTCTAGCCTTCCAAATTTATCTTGAAACAGTCTCATTAGTCTTGCCTTCCAAATTTATCTTGAAACAGTCTCATTAGTCTTGCCTTCCAAATTTATCTTGAAACAGTCTCATTAGTCTAGCCTTCCAAATTTATCTTGAAACAGTCTCATTAGTCTTGCCTTCCAAATTTATCTTGAAACAGTCTCATTAGTCTTGCCTTCCAAATTTATCTTGAAACAGTCTCATTAGTCTTGCCTTCCAAATTTATCTTGAAACAGTCTCATTAGTCTAGCCTTCCAAATTTATCTTGAAACAGTCTCATTAGTCTTGCCTTCCAAATTTATCTTGAAACAGTCTCATTAGTCTTGCCTTCCAAATTTATCTTGAAACAGTCTCATTAGTCTAGCCTTCCAAATTTATCTTGAAACAGTCTCATTAGTCTAGCCTTCTAAATTTTAATGTGTAGACTACCGGTCTATTATTTCCAATTTACAATCTGAATGGTATTTCAAAATTCTATCATAAAAAAAAATAAATAACAAGAAATTGTTGCTCTTATTAATACCATTATGTGGTGTCATTATAAGATAGGAAATTAACATATTTTTCAGATATCAAACAAGGATTTTAAATGACTATTCAGAATTTCAGTCAGCTGACAGCAGCATTAAAATTTTAGCATTGATCCTTATTTCAAATCACACATTTTCCAGAATATATGTATCAGTAATCAGGGCCAAACAAAGTGACATCTGCATCATAAACTTTCAATTAATGAATGTATTTCCTCGCAACTTTTCATAGTGTCTGTCTTAGGACATAAATTGGTTGTTCAGTTTTGTTCAGCAGTATGTGCATGATCTTTCGTTGGTGCATGGGTGGGCTTTTTTGTTATCTTGAGCTTGCTTTATGGTTCGAGGTTAATATCAGTGATATACAAGTTTTGCCTTTGTCCATTAATCTTTTGTATTTAGGCAAATTTGTTCTTGCTTTTTGGCCTCAGTTGACCATCAGCATCACATGTGGTTTGCCTTTGTCTGTGCCCATTTGTTGTAGTTTTGATACCAAAAAATGATATTCCTTAAAAAATTGAAGATCATTGAAAAGAATGTACCTTTTATCTGCTAATATATCTTGCAATGATTTAGGAAAAGAGTCCATTCGATCTAAACGAATCAATGCACATTGTCCAAGTTGTGTTGCCAATTGTAACAGAGCAACAGGACGCCTCTTACCACTAAAGGACACCCATTCACAATCTAGTCCTAAAACCTGAAACACAAATTTAGAACATAATTTTTTGAATATTGAGGACTCACAATACCATTTCATGAAACAATATGAGCAAAAATATTAGCAAATATTAATACTTTCTGAATCATGATGGACTAAATATTTTGCAGCATTTTAAAAAGAAATTGTTTGTGATTTAAAAGGCACTGTGTTCCCAGTAATCATGCAAATTTAATAAGAAAATATGAAAAAAAATATCTTTCTTAAAAATTATTTGAAGCTTCACAGCCATTTTGAATGCCATTTAGTTCCATACCAATACATCCTTTTTCTTAATTAGCTCTTACTTCATGTACAAAAGTTCTAGTGAATATGGTACTGTAAACAGCTGTACTTTGTACAAATACTATGACTCATGATCAATGAATATTTTTTATACTTTACATTTTCCAATTATCATGTCCTTAAATGAATTTTGTGCCACAAAAAACTAACCTTTTCAATTCTGACGGTATTTATAAAACTTTGGTAACCTTCAACAGTGTCTATAAGGAATATTTCCTTTTTCCTTTTATATGGTTTATACTTTTCTGTGTCTTTAAATCTTAAGTATAAATATGCTGCCAAGCCTGAAAAATTCAATTCCAAATGTTAAAAGGAAAAATATCTTCATCCTGAATATGCATAAAATATTGTGTCTGGCCGGACAATGAGAAATCAATCCAATGGTAAATATCTTCATTCTTGGTTCTAAACAAGAATGAGCATTTTGTACAAATAATAAATTCAAAATGATGATAAATTTTGTAGCAGAAACAGTTTCTGAAATATCAGATAATACATAGACTAAATTTGTACATTACTGCTGGTTACAAGTTTTTACATTATCCATTTCTTGTACTTAAAATCAGTTGAATATAAAAAAAAAACACAGAAAAATAAAAATGTCATTGTCCTTAATACTGAACTCTAGTATTTGTGTGCATGTTATTTAGGTCACTTTGTCAGAATTTCCCAAAATGAAGATGAGCTTAGAGAAAACAAGGATGAAAATTAAATATTCTTTAACATGTACAATGCAAAGTAGTAGTTTTTGCCATTTGTCCCCTGTTACTACAAAATTGCAAGACCTACTACAAATACAGCTGACAAAACCCAAGTAAGAATTTTCATATGTTATGAAAAAATATAGTCTTTGTATAAAAATATCAAATCTAGGATTTTAACATCAAATGGGATCTTTAAGTATGGAAACCATAACAGCTACGAAAATATCTAACGTCAATACCAAATGTTCTTGTCAAGAAGGAGTCAAATAATCTAAATTCTACAAGTAATGTACATGTATGTTCAATTGATTGATTGATTGTTGGTTGCTTAACGTCCAGTGGCAAATATTTCATGCATGTTCAGGACGAGCATATATTCAATATGAAAGTTCTGTTTTCACCCCTTAGCCCCTTTAAGAACTACTAAACCACTAAAATACCTAACAGTTTTTGTTTATTGTCAGAATTCATGGAGTTGTAGTGTTTAATGAAAGAGATTTGATCTGCCATGAGCAGGATTGGGACAAAGCTTTAGATGATGGTAACAAATGTTTGAAGATTATCAAAAATAAAAGCTACATTTTCAGTGCTAAAAATCAGTTTTTGGTTTATATTTCAATTAAAAAGTGCACAAACATGTATAAAAATAAGAAGATGTGGTATGATTGCCAATGAGACAACTCTCCACAAGAGTCCAAATGATATAGACAGTTAACAACTATAGGTCACCGTACGGCATCAACAATGAACAAAACCCATACTGCATAGTCAGCAATAAAAGGCCCTGAAATCACAAATGTAAAACCATTCAAAAAAGAAAACTAACAGCCTGATTTATGTACAAAATAATGAACAAAAAACAAATATGATATACAGCACCAAATGTACATGAATTGAAGCCATTTTATTTTATTTTTCAACAGATCATCATGTGCACATTGTTTTTAAGGTAGAAAATAATGCAACCAGGCAAGCAAATTAAGGTTGAAATTCAGTTTTGCCTTAATTTTGCAATTACTTGTACTTAAAATTATTAGTACATGTAGTATATGATTTTTACTTTGTATTTATTTATATTTCATATATATTAAATTATATAATAAAATCTGAACAATAATGAACTTGCGAAATTGCTAGGTTTTTTTTATCACATAAAGAATAAGGTTTTTGTAACAAGAGTGCACATGCTGAGATGTCTCCCATGCTTCACTGATCTTATTGATTTTATCAGACCTGCCAACTATCCCGATTTACGGGGGATATCCCCCATGAGACATGTGAGAGATGTTGACCTGAATTTTGAAATTCTTTATTTTATAAACTGAACACCTCAAAACAGGCATTCAAATGAGTTGAACGGGCATTTAAGCACATACATACTCATTCAAACAATATAGTAGTAGATTAAAAACAATTATGACAATAAAAGAGGAATATAATTTCCTCTTGCACTTAAAATCCCCCATGGAGATTTTGAAAAGTTGGCAGGTATGTTTTATGTAAAATATCTTTATGATAAAGGTTTTACTACAACTATCACATAACTTAATATTATCAAAGATCCATAAAAATGAGGTCAGGGTAAGATGAACCTTACTACACTGACATACACCTTACAATCATTCCATACATGTACACCAAAAATTGATATCATATTGCTTATTATATAGAAACAATCAATCTGATCAATTAAAAGAATCTAAAGTGGTACTATTTTTCATGGTACTTGTATATATATTGTAAATTGGAAAATATTTTCTAACACTTTAACATGTTTTAATGATACCAATTTCTTTTAAGACCAGTATTGCTATATAAAGTGGTATCAGGTCGTTCTGGCCCCAAACTGATCCGACCCTAAGTCAATCCGGCCCCAAGTCGATCCATCCCAAGTCGATCCAGCCCAAGTCGATCCGGCCCTAAGTTGATCTGGCCCCATAATAAAATAACGAATAATTTATATTAACTTCGGAGGATTTGGTGACATATTTGAATCAGAATAAATGGAATTTGCAATAAATTGTAACTGAGCGCAGCTGGATACGACCGCAGATGTATTCACGCTTGATACAGGTTTGAATTTGGATTGTAATTAAATATTTGACACATAATAGGTTTCTGCCACAGAATAACTGTAGTCAAAGAACTTAATAAAATGCTCCGCTGGGCGCAGCTTGATACGACTGCAGAGGTCGAACCCTGAACAGTTGGGGCAAGTATGGACACAACATTCAATAAAATTGAGAATGGAAATGGGGAATATGTCAAAGAGACAACAACCCGACCAAAGAGCAGACAACAGCCAAAGGCCACCAATGGGTCTTCAATGCAGCGAGAAAATCCCGCACCCGGAGGTGGTCCTCAGCTGGCCCCTTACTAAAATTGTGTGCTAGTTCAGGGAAAATGGACATCACACCAAACTCCAAAACATATAAATGAACTAAAGTTAAAAAACATACTGAACTTACAAAGGCCAGAGGCTCCTGACTTGGGACAGGCGCAAAAATGCGGCGGGGTTAAACATGTTTTGTGAGATCTCAACCCTTCCCCTATACCTCTCGCACAGTAAAACTCAGTTTAAAAGAAGTCCGAGTCTGATGTCAGAATAGGTAACAAAAGAAACTAAGCAAAATGACAATGATACATAAATGAACAAAGGACTACTAGCAGTTACTGACATGCCAGCTCCAGACCTCAATGAAACTGATTGAAAGATTATGTCTTCATCATATGAAAATCAAGTACAATCCCTCCCGTTAGGGGTTTAGTATCATACCATCATAAAATATATGAGAAGAACATAACCCGTATCATGCCAACAACTGGTTTTAGAATAAATGTGTTTATTTCCGATGCAAAGACCCTATGAGTGAATCAATATTAATACCAAAGTATGCAATCCTTAATGACTTGACAACAGTATCGTAACTATATCCTTTCCGAATGAGTCTGTTTAAAGGTTTGGTTAGCTTTTGAGGTGAATGCCGACATTTTTTTGCTTTGTAAAGTATATTACCATAAAATATTGGATGTGAAATACCTGAACGTATAAGATGTCTGCATGTCTGCATGTTGATTTATAGTTACGAATGATGTCCTTGTACCGATGATAAAATTTAGTAAATGTTTTGACTAGCTTGATACAGCACTGAATTTAGATTGTGATTAAATATTTGACACAGCATAGGTTTCTGACACAGAATGAATCTAAGAACTTAAAAAATTTTAATTTACCTATTCAAACCATATCATTATTATTTGCTTTTATATATAAATCAGAAATACCAAATTTAAAATGGAAAATTCTAAAGAAAAAAAAATGAAAAAAAAAATCCCCCCTCAAATTTTTTGAACCCCCTTATGATTCATCACCCCCAAACTCAATCCCAGCCTTCCCTTTGGTACCTTGCAGTACAATTTCAGAGATCCGTACACTTGAACACAAGATATTGTCTGGAAACTAGAAAATGCTTGTTTTTGGCCCCAAATTCCTAAACGTTTAGGGCAATACCCTAAACCCAAACCCAACTTTCCCTTTGTGATATGGAACCTTGTAGTACAATTTCATAAAGATCCATACACTTACACACAAGTTATTGTCCTGAAACTAGAAAAATGCTTGTTTTTTTGCCCCTAATTCCTAAAATTTTGATGCAATTACCCCCAAAATCAATCCCAGCCTTCCCTTTGTTGCATGGTACCTTGCAGTTCAATTTCAGAGAGAACTATACACTTGAACACAAGTTATTGTCTGGAAACTAGAACAATGCTTATTTATGGCCCCTTATTCCTAAACATTTTGGACAATTACCCCCAAACTCAATTCCAGCTTTCCCTTTGTGATATGGAACCTTGTAGTACAATTTCAGAAAGATCCATACACTTACACACAAGTTATTGTCATGAAACTATAAAAATGCTTGTTTTTTGCCCCTTTTATGGCCCCTTATTCCTAAAATTTTGAGGCAATTACCCCCAAAATCAATCCCAGCATTCCCTTTGTGATATGGAACCTTGTGGTACAATTTCAGAGATCCATACACTAACACACAAGTTATTGTCTGGAAGTTACAAAATGCTTATTTTGGCCCCTAATTCCTTAACTGTTGGTACCATAACCCCAAAATCAATCCCAACCTTCCTTTTGTGGTATTGAACCTTATGGTAAGATTTCATAGAGATCCATTCACTTAAACTAAAGTTTGAGTCGTAAACCAATGTGTCTTCTTTAGACTGTTTTAAAATGTGTCTTTATTGTCCTTTAACCAGAAAAACCTTGTTTTTCCCCTAATTCCTAAATGGTTTGAGCCTTAACCCCACAGTCAATCCTAACCATCCCTTTGTCGTACGGAAACTTATGGTATAATTTCAGAGAGATTCATACACTTAAACACAAGTTATTGACTGGAAACTACAAAAATGCTTATTTGGGCCCCTTTTTGGCCCCTAATTCCTAAACAGTTGGGACCATAACCCCTAAAATCAATCCCAACCTTCTTTTAGTGGTTATAAACCTTGTGTTAAAATTTTATTGATTTCTATTTACTTATACTAAAGTTATTATCCGAAACCATCTGTTTTCGGACGAAGCTAACGACAACGACAACGACGACAACGTGATACCAATATCGACCAACATTTTTTAATTTTGCGGTCATATAAAAGTATCGATGATTAATGACAGCACGTAAGTGAAGTATGCCTAATATTGGCGTAACATTCCGACGATTTATTTTTATCAATACAAAAAGGAGTATGATTGGTACTGTTTTTGAAGAAGCATCAGCATATAAATATGAAGTTATTTTAACCCGAATATCATGGGGATTTTTTTTTTTTTATTTAATTCACACATAGGAGATATAAATAGATAACTACAATCCAATGGAACATATAATTATGTAATCATCATAATGACTTGTTTAAATCAAATCACTGTTATTTTAATCTATAATTGGTTTGTTTATTCAACAATCAGCTTGTACAGTTGTGTATGTAACTATTTTTATTACACCAGCTGTAAGACTTGTTAAGATAACATCAATTGAAAATGCTAATTACTGCTGATTAATGTTGATGGTACTAAATTCTGTCAGAGACATATTTATGTCTCTGATTCTGTTATATATGTTTTATTATAATTATGCATACTCAAAATAGTCTTGAAAACTTATAATAAAAACATAATCAACATAATTGTTTTATATTGCATAATCATCTGTATTCATTTAAGGTGATAAATTGATTTGAATTCAAATATTTTATTTCTATATGAAATATTAATATAGATTTTAAAAAAAATTCAAATAAACATGATAAATGTCTCATCTTATGAAAATTAAATATTCAAATATTTGTCAAAGGCCAACTTTTTACCGTCCACCTTTTATATTATTATAAAGTTCATAAAAATTTATGTATTACAATTCATATTTATCTTTATTTTCATTCCTTATAAATATTTTTTTTATATTATGGCCGGATCGACTTGGGATGGAACGACTTGGGACGGATAGACTTGCATGACTTGGATAAAGTAGTTTGAATAACTATGATGTGAAAATTTTACCTCTTTAGTCGGGGTAGGGGTCAATTTTTCAAGGTTCACGTAGGGGGTCAAAATACCATGGCCAAGTAAAATCAAAGTATCATTTGTGCTGTGATCCAGACAATTTTAAAGCTAGTTGGACATTTTTTCTAATCTCATTTCATCTGTTTTCTTTATACCAACTCATATAAAACAATTTCAAGATAGTCATCAAACGTAAGCTTGGGAGAAAATCGAAAATCATACATGTCATATGTCTAATAAAAATCTGGGACTGTGTGAAAACAGACAACTCGAGTTGAAACTTACAGAAACTACCCATTTCCCCATATAATTTACGCTAAAGCCGTGTCAGCACGCTTACCTCCAACTATCACAGAACCAACAATTCTACTTATCACTAAACCGACTTTGTACATTGTAGGGTAATTCTAAGACCTTTAACTAAAAACTTTTCTAAACATTCAGTATTGCACAATTTTTGTGTAATGGGCGCATCCATTGCAATACCCCGGATGTTCCAAATCCGGAAGGGAAATGTATAACTTTCGGATATTCATAGCTTCAAACAACGTCATGTAGAACGAAAAGTGACGTCATAGCGACTAAGCCAGAAAATGGCAGATCCACTGTCGCTTATCATCAAAGCGATCAAGATCAAAATAGCCTTGAACAGGCTATCACGATTAAAAGAAAATGCAGTACGGCAGCACATGGGATTGCCCCCGAAAACGAAATGGTAGGAAATTGTCTGTAATCATATACCACCACGCCCCACCCCTCGAGCCTCCGATCAATGAAAGTTTTGACTCTCCCCTACCCAATATTTATGAAATCATGTTGGGAACTAAGCAGCTTTAGAAACGGCGTCAACGCGAAAAATTGGATTCCGGCTAGCGGTGCCTTCTTCATGACTAACTCGACCGTCATGATTTTACCACATGTACCAACTCCTTGTACCCCTTAATAGTACAAATTCCTCTTTTTCAATATGTCATTTTACACAAACAATTCCAATAAGTAATCAAGTATTATAATCCGTTATTTGTTGTTGCGAGTGATTTCTTTCGATATATATAGCAGTGTAAAGCATTCATTTACAGAAATTTTCATTTTTTATTTACCGTCAATTGCATGAATACAAATTTTCGTTTTGCGACGCATAAATGAATACATATATATTGATTTCCAAATTTAAACAGGAGTTTTTTTCTCATTTAATACAATATTGAACTTTTGAATAGCTTTTTTATGGCATTTCATTCAGTTTCCTCATTTATTTTTTATAAAAATTCTCGATTCTTTAGCTAGACTCGTAAAATTTTTGAGTCATTGTATTCACATTTATTCTTTTAAGCCATTATGCATTTTTTTATGTGGTTATTTTTTATAACTTAACAATGGTTTCTACCTCATTTTTTATATTTTTTTTTTCAACTAACGATAATATTCAGCCACGTAAGAAAATAAGACGCACATGATCTACCAATGTGACGCAGTATAGGTATATTTTGACCCAAAAATGCATTCGTTTGCGCCTCAATCTATTTGCACAAATGCTTCTTTTGTGCCACTCAGCCATTTGAAAATGACAGGTTTCATTTCATTTCCACCTATTATACTGCCATACAAATAAGTCAATTTGACAAATATATTTTATTTTTACTTTAAGATATTTAAGTAAATGATTTACAACTCATCTCCTTTATCAGGAAAAACGTCTTCTGAAACTGTATAAGTTTTAAATTAGCTTCATATCTAAATGAAATGATCACGAATTCAGATTCATTACATAATACTATATAACTTTTATCAGATTGTACGTTATACAAAGTCATAGTCGTTGTTCGGTTACCATACTAATATAAAGGAAAATGCAGAATGCTGTGGGATTCTACTCTCAATTTTTTTATTGATTTTGAAGCAGGTTTCTTCGTGGACGACGAACATATTTACCAGTTCTTTTTTTTATGTATTATTTTTGTCAATTTTAAAGTCTTGTTTCAATAATTTCCTTATGAATGTAAAATGTTTTTTTTTTAATGCGACTTGCGATTTTCGATTTATTAGCCTTTCTTTTTGGACGAGTCGAGACGCGACGTGACTGCGATGCGAGACGATGCGATTGACTTGCGATGCTATATATTTTTTTATCGCAACGCATTTGCAGTTTTTACTTCGTGTTACGTTTGATAAATATACAAGATATGTACATTATCGGAAAATATAAAATTTAATTGTTTACCACCTTTAGAAACCAGTATAAAAGCGAGCCTCGCCGAGCTTTTCTCCTGTTTCCTTGCGGGTACAAACACATTTTATATTTCCGACAATGAAGATATATTATTTATCCTGCAATTAACACCCGGTACTTGAGCATTGATTGTTTAAATCCAAACCATTGCCTCTGAATTTTCAAAGAAATCGACATAGTTGAAACGTGGGCCACGAAGAGGACCCCAAAATGGACTGTTACCCTGGAAGAAATATCCTTATTACCGCTTGCTCAACATGGAAGCGGGTAACAGGAGACTTTATTTGTACATGTACAAATAAAGCAAAAATTTATTTGTGTACCTGTTATGTGCACAATAGTTAGCTGATTGCAGGATAAAACAGTGAAAATCAGCGTCGTTTAGCGAAATCGCTACAGTGTTGAAATGCGATTGCTTTAATAACAAGCTTTTATGCTAGTGATGACGTTCGTTAACGCAACCCGTCGCTGCGACAAGGTAGTGATACTTTTAGCGACATCGCAGACTCATTGTATCGCTGTCGCACCCGGACTATAAACCCGCCTTTACACATACAAACAAAAATCTATAACTTAACTAACAATTCATGAATTGGCGAGTATTCTTAATTATGATGAGTGTTCAGGAGATATGGTACGACCAATGAGAAAATAACGTGGATTTAAGCAATAATAGGTCACCGTACGGCCTTCAACAATGAGTAAAATCCATACCGTATGGTCAGTTATAAAAGGCCCCTTCATTACAAGTTTTGTGAAACAATTCAAATTAAAAAAAAAACAACGTCCTTGTTTATTAGGCTAAGGTGTTAAAATTTACTCCCTTTGACAGATGTTTGTTTTAACTAAGACAGTCAGTATTTTCTGTCTTTGAATAATTTATCAATACATATAATTGCATATTTTTTTTCGTATGTAGCTAATCTTGCTGTTGCGGATCTAGGATTTTGAAAATTGAGAAGGCACATGGCAACTTTAGGAGTGGGACTTGTAAAAAGTCTATTCGTTAACCTATATGTAACTCCAGAAAGGGGTTTTTGCTAATCTAGAAAATTGATAAATCAGATGGGTGCGTCAAATTAACCTACTATTAGTACTTTGTTTGAAAAGGGGGATGGTCACTTTCTAGTATTTTGTTTTTGTTTTTTGTATATAATTATTTATAAAACGTACATAAAATTCAGTTATTTAAAAGTATTTAGCCTGATATAACCTTTAAACAATTAGGAGTTGAGTGGTTCTATCATCACACACAAATACTCTAAGTATTGAGCTGACCTTTGAACGAATTGTTTTCAATGATGACCTATAGTAAAATGGAGATTGTACCAGCGCTGTGCGCAATGTCAGAGTAAATGTGATAAGATATGAAATGTGATAAGAAATAAAAGTAAGAGGATACCAACAGGACATTCAGAAGCCACCAGTAAGTCGATGAGAGAAGGAAAATCACTGAAGTCAGAACACCATAATCAACTTGAAGAATATTAAAAGACCAGACCAAAAGACATTTAAAAAGTCAAACAATGAAAACAAAAGAATGAGCAACCGACGAATTCCATCAGTGACCGAGGATAAAGGATATGATCGCAATGGTTTTAATCTCATCATAGTGGAACTTCCTTTTCTGTATGGCAAAACATTTGCATCATTTGCGTATAGTGCACACATTTAAGATTTTCTATAAATATTTTTTTATCCCAAATCTTTCTATGACTGTAATTCTCTACCTGAATCAATAGGCATGTCTCAAGTCCTAAACGTGTGCTGCGTTAAAACAGGACAATTGTAATGTAATATACTCTTTCGGGGCAACTGTTTAACTTTAATTCCCAGCTTTTGATTGAAGTTCGTATTCCTCAATTTAAGCCTCAGGTTTGAATATTTTTCATTGTACTTATACTTCGTATATCAATTTGGCCCTCCACGTATTTTGATTCGAGCACCAAGGACGAGTCTGATGTTGACGAAACGAGCGTCTGACTCTGGTATACTAAATTAGAAGTCTGATATCTTCAGTGAGTTCACATCTGTCTTTAATTTGTATCGTTTGTGCATTCTTTCTGGATATCGAAATTGAATTCCCTCTCTAGAACTAGAAGTTGACATTGGTGGTCTTTGTAGGGCTTAACTTAAAGAATGTAACAATATAGATGACTTCAATTATACCCTTGTGAACCGTCCCTGTTATAGAGCATGCACCTTACAAAGAATATTTCAAATTTTATAAAATTTGAAAGGCCACTTGTCATTAATATCTAGATATGAGCAACAGCTTTACTCAAAAAGATACTTGCTACAATATGTATTTTACATAGATGTAAATGTGTGTAAAATATCTTTTTGTGTGTGTCTGATGCTCATGTCTCTGGTCCAAAAACTGTGCATAAAATGGCAATTACATTTACAACGAACTTTGTTACACTCTTTTTCTCGTGTATTTCTTTTCTCAGCCAAATGAAATGCAACCACATCAATTTCTCTTCTTTAATTCATTGGTGCTTGAGGACAGGATCCTGTTATGAGCCCCCATAGTCCCTCCCTTATTATCATAAATCCTCGATTTTCAATATATATCATTTATTTGTACCATATATATACCAATATACCATATTTTTACTATAAATATGCATGTTTACTATCAACGTGCCACTCGACTTACGCTCTATAGTCGAGTGGGGCTCATAACAGGATCCTGTCTTCAAGAACTTATGCTTTTATTCCTATTTTAGGACTGAAGAATGTTATGAAGGATTCATGTCGTCACTTAGAACTGCCTGTTGTGAAATATTTACACCGTGTTGTATACTGGGTAAAATCAAACGACCAGAAGTACCAGACAACTGCATTAAAAGAATATTCTTTAATGGAACATATGAGAATGACGTATTCAAAAATGTTCTTGGTCAGTATAACGAGTATTTAATCCTTTTCCTAGATATTGAATGTGTAGCTAATGTTAGAACATATATTATACGTTTTAGTTCAGTATTTGAGGATTGGAATCGTACACTTTTGCTTTAATCTCATTCAGTTTGTCATAATTTTGAGAAAGTTGCTTCTAAGACAGTGATGCATGCATAGCAGGAGATGTTTACCCTGTCGGCGTACCTGGTCTCGCTCCTTTTGAAGTTCGCTCGATTCCTTTCGTTTTTGTTTGTTACCTTGATTTGTCTTTCTGATCGATTTAAGAGATTGGGGCATCGGTAAGCTGTTTGCCTAAATTTAGATAAAACTTAATGATCAACAACAATACAGAACATGTAAAACCATTTCTAAGTGGTAAGGCGAACTTCTGCTGTTATTATTTCCAGTTGATTGAGTATGGAATTTGCACTGAGACATATCATCCGAGACCGGTTTGGTTTTCATGCTCACAGTAATAAACATGATAAATATCCTTGCTTTTAAATCTGAGTACAATTCCATCGTTTACAGAAATGGTGACAGCTTTCTGAAAGACTTTTCAGAGTAGAAAATCATTGTTATTCAACAAGGAATTTCAAACATACAATATATTTTCTTTATTTTGTTTTGTCATAATTTTAAAGGCAATATTAGGCCTAAGCTGTCTGGCTTTGGGTCATCATGCTGGTAGGTTTTTGATGTCAGATAAAAAAAAATGAGAATAACAGATTTTGATTTTGAAGGGTCTTTTTAACTCTATTCATATGTACATTCTTTAATTTTTGAAAAATATTAAAAACTGAGTTGTTTGCTAGGCTTATATAAAATTTGACAAGAACAATATTTATGTGAAAAATCGGCATAATTGAAGATTATTGATTGGCTTGAAGATTTTGTCAAATTGACTTAACGCAAAATAAATTTAAAATCTGACACGCACTTACATTGATGCATTGTTTGAATATTTTTATTTTTATCTTACAGGTTTCATTTTTGGTGTGTTATTAACGATTATATTATACTTAATCATGGTATTTCAAATAAAATTTACACCTCTGACGTCATCATTGGTATGCACATTTTTGGGTGCAGTACTAACACTAGGACTCGCTTTTACGTCACAGACAAGATTAATGGTATTACTGATAATTCCACAGTTCTTCACAAGTAAGTGGCACAATTAGGGCTCAACATGTTCGTCAACTTGTTCAATTAAACTGTGTCTATTTGCACATAATATATTATCTTTTTGTATACCCTGCATTTACCTATTTTGTGAAATGGATGTAATTAAACTGTGTCTATTTGCACATATATATATAATTATGTTCTACTTTTTATACCTTTGAAGTTGCATTTAATCATTAGTAAAATTGATCTAATAACAGAATTATTCCAAAATTAACATCCTTAACAAGTTCGTCCACCTGTTCAATTAAACTGTGTCTATTTGCATATGATATATTTTCTTCTTTTTTTATAGCTTTCATTTAACTATTTTGTAAAATTGATGTAATTTTAAAATTGTGTCTATTTGCACATAGTATATTTTCTTCTTTTGTATACCTTGCACTCAACCATTTTGTAAAATTGATATAATAACAAAATTATTCGAAAAAAAGCAAGATTTTATAACGTAAGATGCTGAATTCAACATTTTAGTACAAAAACGGTAATGTGGGCGGTTGCCAGCACTTTTATGTCCATTTTCACGGTTGCCTGCTAACTCTCAAGAACTATCAAGAATTGGACCAGAAATATAAAAGACACAGTCACTTTTTATTATGAGGATTCGATATTAAACAAATTAAAAAAAAATAATTTGTTAAATTGCTCCTTTATACTTCCGTTGAAAGTAAAATTTCGTTCAGATAATCGGAAGGTGGTCCATAACTTACTGCCACTCATTTCAAATAACATAAGGAGAAATGGTATAATTGCCAATGAGAAAAGTTCAGTTTTCCAGAAAGTATGCTTACACTGACACCTTCATTAATTGCCACAATTTTGCTTGGTAAAAGGGTTGATGAAATAACGAGGGTGCTCTCTAGTTAGATTAATACTTAGGTTTCGCCTTTGGTTTTAAATACAGACCAGACAATGCTTGGTCTGTCAATTTAGAAAATATCTACACCTAAGAGTGACAATACAAAACTTTTCCTGCCCAATTGTTATTAATCACTTCTAGATATGAGTTCACTTTAAAGTATACAACAAAGCAGTGTAATTATTCATCGATGGTAATTTCAAGGATGGAGGTGAAAAAGCATCGAGATGAATTTTAAGGACTAAAAAGGGTAGGGTAATTTATATAATTTATATGACAGTGTATGTGCTTATACTGCAGGTAATGTTGAAGACTTTTAATTCTAAAAAAAAAAATATACCGTTTAAAACAAAACAGAAAATCCGACAAACCAGACTTTCATAATACAATACCATAATTTTTCGGTCATGAAAACTTTATCAGTAAATAAATGAATTAGTATAATATCAACTTAAACGATTTTTCAATTGAGACTAGCGACATAAGATGCTCATTTAAGAATTTTGGAAAATTGCAATTTGTTTTTCTGCATAAAAGTACTTACTCTATAATTACAATAATCTATTAGGAACTATTGATGAGTTGTTAAACTAAATAAGTATTATTTTTACACAAATATTCCGCTCTTCCCCTAATAAAAAAAATAAGAATTTCCTAAAACGGTATGTTTGTCGGCCAATTTTTACTGTAAGTAACGAAAAGAGAATATTCGAATGTCCAGTAGTGATTTTAGTTCCCTCTAATTCTGATTAAAATTGCAGGTAAAGGTAGAACATTTTTGTTAATGTATGCTGTTATACTTGTTATGAACCATCCTGTAGAGAACTTCAACAAAAATGTACTTGTTATGTCTGACAGTTCAACATGTGGTCAAGAAATGGCATTCAATCAAACCAGGGAAGTTATTGAAGCAGCGTTTTCTCCAATGGCAGGTAATCTAGTTTTCTAATCAAAATTATGTCAAACAAAGCAAAGCATGACGATTTTCTGCATCACAGTTCATTAATTCCAGCTAATTTATTACAAATGTGAGGTTTAGCTAGCTATAAAACCAGGTTTTACCACCATTTTCTTCTGAAAATGTCTGTACCAAGTCAGGAATATGGCAGTTGTTTTTCACTTGTTCCGTTGATTGATAGCTTTTGATTTTGTAAGTTTTTATGGACTTCCCCTTTTTGAATTTGCCTTGGAGTTCGGACTTTTTTTATGCAAGTTTTTATTCATATGAAACTCATCATTATGAACCAAATTTCATTTTTATATTTTCGCCTTTTTCGATGATTAAGATAAGCAAATGATACTGATTTCCATGCACATGCCTACACCTGTTTCTGGAATTATCTTATAAGGTACACCCCAGAAAAAACTGAAAAAAAATTAACTTTTAAATCACACCATACAACCGTTTTTATTTAATAGGTGTAATAAATACTATAAACAAGTTGATGGATGCTCTTAAACAGTTTGCGGCTCTTATACGGAAGGCGTTTACAGCACTGCAGTCAGCTATCACCGAAATAGGTAAGCATGAGAGAAAGTGCTGTGTTCAATCTTAAATTAGTTAAGGAAGGCAATCATACACAAATGCTTGAAAATAAAGGTGAAAAAAGTTAAACGATTAGCTTTTCATTATGTATTCTTTTAATAGATACTGCTTAAACTATCAATATATGCCATTATGGCATTATACAACCTAACACACATTTATCCGTCGTATTGTGCAATTTTGATGTTGTTTGATGTGGCCCATATTAAGTAACGATGTAGTGGTACCTATCCTTAAACTTTGTAAAATTATTTTACAAAAATCAGTTTCTGTAAATTTTATATCACTTTATTATTTTCTTGCTTTGTCTGCTTGTCAAAGAATCTCATGCGTATCCAGGACAAGAACAAATTGGTAATCAACATAATAGGTATGTTCTGAAAAGTAGGTCGACTGGAATGAAGGTCGTAAAAGTTGGTCTGCCATTGCAAAATGAGGGTATGTTGGATAGGGCAGACATTTTGCCTTCCAACTGGCCACCTAAGAACCATTCAAAGAGTTGTTGCAAGGGTTCTTTATAGTGCACTCATCCTACACGAGCATCTTATTAACAACATTTGATGCGCACCCTTTATCACACCCCTACCCTTTATCACACCCTACCCTTTATCAAACCCCTACCCTTTATCAAACCCCTTTATCACACCCCTACTAAAATTTCTTATTTATGCCAGTAGTGATTCCGACTAAATTTACATGAGGTCCATGTTTTAATTTATGCAAGCTTCTCAAGAAATATTTTTCGCCATGGGTTTTTATCGAATGACGTCATTGTTTGGCATGTGACGTCATAGACGTCGAGCTTTCATATTTTGTGGCACACGAAATGCAACTATAAAAAAGAACTCAATAACATACCATACAAAACACAAAAAAATACAGTAAACACAATATTTCTATGAACAACAGGACGCAAATTGTAAGGTAACCCAGGTGCTTCGAATGAATAATTAAGCAGTTCTTTTAAAGCTTTTAAAACATACAAAAGTAAATCTGAAGGTAACCCAGATGCTAGGGATCAGAAAGCAGTTCATATATACTCTCCTGTTTAAATATATGATAAAGCGTATAAAACATGGCAAAATCCGTATCACATGACGTATCACCCTCGACCAATATCATTCCTCGGGCCTAAAGGCCCTCGGGCTAATATTGGTATCTCGGGATGATACGGCATGTGATACGGATTTTGCCATGTATTATTCTCTATGTAACGTCCAATTTCTGACAGGACGGATATAATATGAAATTCTCACAGTATATTTTAAGGTGAGTGCGAAGTAGAATCGGAAAGGGCTGCAACGCATTTTTGCATACACAATTTCCTTGTTTTCAAATGATTTTGATACTGTTTATTTTTCTTAAATGAATCAAACCAAGCTTTTGTCGATTTTGTTGCTTCACGAAGCACAAGCCTTATTTTTTAGATTTTCTACTAGACCTTCACGTTAAATTGTGTCAAATGGCACAATGGTGATATTGAGGAGCTGTCAAAATGAAATACAAAGTAATTGTTTCCATGTTGATCATGGATATAAAGGGATTTTTTCTTTGTCACATAACAAACCTGAAACATGCTTATTTTTGTAGCTGCTGTATTGGGTCGGGCGTTAAAATGGCTGGGAAACATTGTAGATACATGTAACGAGAAAATGGGTCAACCTTTCAGGAGATGTAATAAAGCATTTGAAACTGCTTTTAGGAGATGCAAGTACGTGATAAGAATTTCAGATAAATTATTTTACTGCAACATGATAGTGCAAGCATCATCACATTTACAAATTTCTCTAGGTATCGATGAACAGTGACATGACCAGACAGATCATTGCCAGTTAGGTAGCTTAAATGATCTTCCTGAATAAAATATCTAAATATTAGCCGTTCTTTTCTTTCACTGCCCTGTATTGTGAAGTTTACTCTTTACAGGTAATATACACAAATAGGGTATGTCACAGGCAGTTAAGAGAGGAGACAAACCAAATCCATAAGTCCAATATAAGCATGATAAAAAAAAAGGGACGAAAAGACAAGCAAAAATATCAAAACGCTGAAAACTAAAGATCGAGCAACACTTACCCGTCCTAAACAGTGAGTGAACTCAGGTGCTTCGGAAGGGTAAGTAGTTCCAGCTGTCCGAGTACACACTAGTGACATACGTAATATAACACATTGCAAATACATATACGGTGATGAGTCGCATTTAGTCACAATAGAGGAAAAGAGGACGGGATTGTGGTTACGACAAATTGAACTTTTCATAACGGCCAGGCGTCCGTAAAACTTTCGAGGTGATGACTTCAACTTTACCACTTGGAACCCTTAGTGGATACACTAGTTCTATTGTTAGCAGTAACCCTCTTTAAAGAAAACCATGAAAGTGATCACAAGCCTAGGATTATCGTATCAACTGTGAGATATATATACTCCATTTGCAGGCACTGCTGGAAAGTTGCTACACAGAAATGGAGAGAAAAACACAATGGAATAGTTGAAAAATCACCTCTTTTTGTTCTCAACAGACACTTGGTGTCAATTTCTCGATTTACTCAAGACATTAAGCAGATTTAAGTGTATCTGTGGTATCTTTTATTTCAAATTCATTTTTGGATAAATATAGCCAGCATAGTCACAATCCATAAACCGGAACGTGAAGTTAAAGGTTAAAAAGCCAGATTTTTTTATTTTTCTTGCGAAGCTCCTGTATAAAATTGGCCCCGTATAAACAAACGAACAAGTCGGCCAGTAGATGGGGCATTGTTGGTTCCAATAGGAAAACCGATTGTCTGTTGAAAATAAATTCTCCAAACGTTACAAATAGGTTGATGTCATAATCTTTGATCTTAATTTAAAGTCCCACTTCGCCAACATTGTCTTCCCATTATGCGTATTGATTAGGTCTATCAAGAAAACGGTAGCCATTGCAGAGGCGACGAGCTGTCATGATAGCTCTTGATAACATTTAATTGTATTCACATTGCATCTTCATGGTTGTATTTGGAAAGAAAAAGTATTCTATTAACTAATTAGCCCAATTTGATACATTTTACTGCTTTATACTACTTAAAATTATTGGCTAATTGGTTGATAGGGCGAATTTAGGAAAGTTTGATAAAACACAAAAAAAAAGTTCAATGAGATGTCAGCACTCATTGAACTGTGGGTTATTGAGTGACAGAACATCACCAATATAACTGAAAGTGAAATTATAGAACTTTGAAAGATGTGTTTTTTCTTTTGTATTTGAAAAGGTTTTGTATGATCTCTGCTTTATATGAGTACAATAACAAGCCCATTGGAGCACCTGCTCTCTGTTGAAATATCAATCCACTAAACTCAACAAATATGTTCAAAACGGCTAGCATTTTGTCAAAAAATACTGTTGTCAGGGGGTTGGGGGGTTGGGGGTTAGAGATGCAAATTAAAATCAAACATATATCTTTGAGTGATTTTTTTTAATGAAAAGTATTCATATCTTAGTCAAGGTTCAAAGATATGCCAAAAAAAGTTGTTTTCGGACATTTGTCTTTAGTCAAAAAGATGCTTTATATATTTTAGCTCGGTACTATCATTTGTGTATACATAACTATTCAACAAACACAACACATTTATGTTACTGTGCATTAAACTTTTAATGACCATAGAAACAGGTGTAAATAGTCCAAAAATGCCAGTTTGTTAATGCTTTGCCTTTTATAATAAAGAGTACAATTTCTTTTGTTTACCCTTAACTGTATATCCGCCTGCTTAAAACAGGTGGTGATTTCTTGACGGTGAACTCGTTTTACCTGATAGGCGTGCTATTGGGCGCCCGCCAAACATGTTTAACCCCGCCGCATTCTTTATGTGCCTGTCCCAAGTCAGGAGCCTGTAATTCAGTAGTTGTCGTTTGTTGCTGTATATCATATTTGTTTTTCGTTCATTATTTTATACATAATTCAGGCCGTTAGTTTTCTCGTTGGCATTGTTTTACATTTGTCATTTCGGGGCCTTTTATAGCTGACTATGTGGTATGAGCTTTGCTCATTGTTGAAGGCCGTACGGTGATTTATAGTTGTTAATTTCTGTGTCATTTGGTCTCTTGTGGAGAGTTGTCTCATTGGCAATCATACCGCATCTTCTTATTTTTATATTAACCAATAGTAGGATTATTTCCAGCCTATTCCATTTTATGATTTTCAATTAAAGTTTGAACTTCAAAATTATAGACCACTGTTAAAATAAAAGAACGCATTAAACTGCTGATAGATTTTAATATACGTATTAAAAAGATTTCTTAAGCAGTTTAGCTTATCACTAATGAATGTGTTTACTTTTTAGATCAACTGAGCTATTTTCATCATTTTTTGTCCGTTTTGTGACTATTGTTGAACTAAACATTTTCAGAAATCTTTTTCTCTGAAACCAAAGAACTGATTTTGTCCTTTATTTAATTCGTCAACACACATGATCGCCGTCGATAAGATATAACATAATGATAGAACTGAGGTTTATGGCTTATATAATATAAAAAAAGATATTGTAGTCAAAGCAAAACTGACTGATAAAACATAGTCAGCAGGTCTATTTCTATAACTTTTAAAAAGAATCGGACATTTTTCCTAAGATTTATATATTTTTAGCAATGTTTTCAATTTTTGACTATTATATCTGAAAACTATAGGGCTAGATTAAAAATGTAAATTGCAGAAAATATCACCAGAAAAACTCATTCTGCTCTGTTTATTTCAGATAAATTGGAACAACCTATTTTTGAGTTATGACCCCTGAAAAGTAATTGTTTTTTTTTTTATCGAATTTTGCATTAACTTAAGTTTATAGGTAAATATCAGAAACTGTAGAACAAGATCGAGATACCTTGAAAATTTCAGAAAATAGGACAAATTTCGCAATTTTTTTTTTGTTGTTGTTGGTTTTTACGTAAAGAGTAAACTTTGTTTGGAAAAAAATATAACTGCAAAATTGATGAGCAGAAACGAGATGTATCTACCCTCAAACTTTGAGAAAAATCGGCAAGCCATTTTTTTTTATATAAAACACCTTAACAAATTTGAACCATACTTTGTGTGAATGCTTGCGGGGGTGTGTAGTTTATAAATAGTATCTGATTCTGAGGAAAAAATGGAACATAGCTGCCAAACTGCAGTTTTTGACTTATATCCCCCCAAATTATATAAAATAGAGATATAGAAAATCTGGCAGAGTTAAAATGATGAGAATGTTAAGATCTGCAAAGTCCTTATAGGATCGAAATTGTCCGGTAACTACTCGAAGAGGCATTGCAGCTGAAGTACATTTTATGATGATTTTCGCTGGTATTGGTTGATATATCAAAAATTTAAACAGCGAGAGCCACAGTTTGAATAGCCAAAATGATCAGCATATCACCATCTACAAAAGTTGCCATATGTTGAAATTATCACGACTTTCCGAAAACTGTTCCCAAGGAATTTGTTCATCACTGTGTTTGACTTATATCACAAAAATATAAGAGCTAGATGAAACGTGTATATTGTAACATCGATTAGTACATCAAAATTTACCAAGTCCTTATTACGCTGAAATTGTCCGCTTACTCCACGAAGAGTGACTTAGATTAAAATGCGTTGTATTTTACAATCTGTGTCACAGATGACCACGGATTTGTTGCAATTGTAACCACAATCCCGTCTTCTTTCCCTCGATTGTGACATTACGATCCATGAGCAGTGGCATCTACCCAGTGATTTAAAAAAACTAATTAAAGATACCAGGCTTATAATTCATTACACATACATGCGTCAGCATGTAAGCTGTATATATAATGTAGAGGATCAATTCAGGTATATTTTGTATGCCCTTGAGAACTCATGAAACCTGCCTCGTATGCACAAAGGAAGAAATATTGAATACAATTTAAAGGCAAAATTGACCTGAGACGGATTTAGCTATTTATATATTTCTATGTCCTTTTTGGTCATATAGCTCTTCAACTGTTTCGGCTCTTATACATCATTGGCTTTAAAATATTCGGCTTTGAGCGTTCCTGATAAAGGTAAATCCAGAAAAGCGCTCCGGACGCATGAAACTTATAAAGTTTTGTTTTCATTTTTTATGCCGATGGGAAAGCTGACTGTCTGGCGAAATATTGCATTCCAATCACAACAAATGTTTAGACAAACAAATTGACCACATATCCGTGCCGTTAGGCTAATATATGTTTTGCCAGGTTTACATGTAATTTGTAACTTTATAAAACAGAATTTTAGTAAATTTCTATGTTGACCACACGATGGACAAAAAACAAACCCAAAAAACTATAATTTCATATGAAATAATTAAAACTAATATATGAATTGATATGATAATGTTGTTCTTTGTGGTTTTGTGACGTTTTTTTTTCTATTTAAGAGATGCTTTGGGCATTTTTGGATTTATTTGCCATGTTGTAAAGGCTGTTAGCTATGTTTGCTATATCTGCAAAAGTAAGTAACACTAACATTTTCATTTTTTAAACCGTAATTTTGTTTTATTGTGAAGGTATTTTTAAAATTTTTTGGACATTATCTGGTTTATAAAACGTTTAAATTCAACTATCTCCTCACGATGGAAAAAAAAAGTTTTGCTTTACTTGTATGATTTTATTTGGCTTTCGACAAGTAAATGGTTTGGCATTAAGCACTCGATCTTTTTTAATTCCTGTTTTGTTTTCAAACTAAACACCAATTGAAATTTTGAAAAAAATCTGAAGTATACATATATTGTTCCTTTTCCAGTTACAGACTTGCTTTGTATTATTGCATCCTGGATTAAAAACGTAGTTGTTGACAAAATTGTAAGACGTAAGTACTTTATTTTATCACTTAAATATTTTCAAAACGAGGATTGGTGTCCAAGCATTTTATTTTCGTCTCCTTTCACTAAAGAAATCATATCAAAATATAGATGAGAAAAAAAAATCCAATAATAGGATCATGACTAATAGATTAACATGCTTTATGCCATGGAAAGAAATATCTGAAGGGCAAACAACTAGTCCGATGTGTCAACATCAGCAGCAATGTAGACAGCGACAAGGGTATCGACTTGTGAGTACAAAACACGTGATGGACACTACACAGGCCTCGCAACTTTATCTTGGTACCTACATTTGTACTGTAAAAAAGTTAAATCTATAAAACGCAATAAAGGAGCAAGAAGATACCATAGGGGCAATCATTAACTAAATGTCGAGGACAGACAAACAACACCTTAGATATAAAGAAGAGGACACACAACAGTCGAAAAATATAACATAGAAAAGTAAAGATTGAGGTTCACGAACCGCAAACAAACATTTTGATTTTTGGTGAAATCAGGGTCATTTGTTGAGCAGATCCTGTGGCAACCGTCGTGTTACATATGCCATAAAAAAAGGCGACACGTCAAAAGAAGGGAATCATACAGTGAGTCGACAGGATCAGTTCCAGACTCAACGAATAATGTATCGACAGTGAATAGGACACAATCGTTTAAATCAGTCAGATTTTCATTCAATTACCATCTGCGACATTCTTCAGCCTGCGTCTTTCTTTTACGTTCAAGAACTTTATCACAAGTTGAATTTTATTTTCTTTTGTTTCATTACAACACTCTAAATTCAATCATTGAGTTATTGGCACCACTTTTTTGAAAGAAAAAATGCATAAATTCAAACTATAAACAGAATTTAACCTTCTATTATACATAAAGACTGGAGGTAGAATAGGTGGTAAAAACAAAAAAATGTAAGATTTTTTCATGCTAGGGCAAAATGTAGTTTATATTGTTTTATTTCAAAATATAATAAAATTAGAGGTCATCGTGTTTGTTTTCAAGCTACACATTTTGTAAAAGGAGGCGGAGAATACCAAAAGGACAATCAATTCTCATAAGTCAATGTCAAAGTCGTGGCAAAATATCGAAGAAATTCTAACAACAGTACAAAACACGACATAGAAAAATAAAGGGCAAAGAAACACGAACCCTACAAAAAGGGGGAGTCTCCGGTACATTGGAGGGGTAAGCAGTTCCTGCTCCACATGTGACACCAGTCGCATTGATCATTAAAAGTCCAAAAGCGATAATAAGTCTCATTCAGTGATAAGTCGCAGCAATTGATATCACATCCAAGGAAAAGTATCATGCAGAAAAAAAAACATATAACCATATACGGAATATACCCGCAGCTAGGCACTTGTCTCTGAAATTTTTTTTCCTATATACCTTTATATAATAGAAGGTACTAAACTTGCATTTTTGAAAAATGTCATCCGGTCGCGAAATTCCGTAAGATTTCGTTTCTTGTTGTCAACCCCACTAAAACTTGTTATGCCGTAAATTTAAATTGATTTATCTACACAATGGTGTATACCACGCCTACCTTTGTTGTCGGAATCATTCGTAGCAGGCCTCACCAAGTATGTCAACCGTAATTATTTCGTCTACCAACAGCCGACTCGCAGATAATGATTAATTATAATTTCCAAAAAAAACTGTTAGTTTTTGTCTGAATAGAACTTATCATCCAGACAGTAAATTTGTAAAAGATTCCGTGAAAAAAATCTAACGTGTTATTTGAGGTTAGTCTAATGAGTTACGAGTTTCTATTTTTAGACTCAAATTTTCCAAATTCCATCAATGTCATTCAGACTCTCTCTGGACTTTACATATAAAATGAGATACTCCAAGAAAATTTAATATTTCTATATTAAGGTATATAGGAATTTTTTTTCAGAGACAAGTGCCCGTTAATATATCAAAGAAACAAATCAATATTCATAAGTCGAATAGAAACCGACAAATAATAACAAAAACGAAAAACAACGAAAATACCTGTCTGCAAACCACTACATAGAAAACTAAAGACTGAACAAAAGAAATCCCACCAAAAACTAGGGGTGCTTTTGTATGCTCCGGAAGGGTAATCTGTTTGAGGACCAGCTCGTCCTTGCAGAAAAGGTTAAGCTTAATCACTGTAATTAGACCCTTGTCTGCATGTATCACCCGTCATGTTTATCATGGTAGTTCGGTGGCAAGTCTCATTATGGGATACACAATTGAGGAAAAGAGGACGTTAATGAAGGCAACGATACTTGAAACATATCCGTGGTCATCTGTGGCATAGATTTTCCATAACGGTCAATTAAATCATGATGGCCTCCGTTAAACTTTCGAAGGGATTATGTCGACTTTTAACAACTAGGAACCACCAATATTATAAGCCACCATTGTCAAGTTCAAGATACAAGTCAAAATATGAGACAGACTTGACTGAATCTGTGGTATCCTTTCAAGGTCGATGGGATAGATACGTTCTATATAGACACAAAACTTTGAATTATTTGTTAAGAGAACATCGTTTTTTAGTCACTGATGAGTCTTTTGTAGACGAAACGCGCGTCTGGCGTACAAAATTACAATCCTGGTATCTGTGATGAGTTTATTTACAACCACTGGGTCGATACCACTGCTGGTGGAGTTTTTTCTCTCCGAGGGTATCACCAACCCAGTAGTCAGCACTTCTGTGTTGACATGAATTATCATTGGTATGGTCATAATTATAATTTAACTGTTAACAAAACTTTGAGTTTTTCGAAATGCTAAGGATTTTCTTCCCCAGGAATAGATAACCTTAGCTGTATTTGGCAAAACTTTTAAATTTTGGGTCCTCAATGCCCTTCAACTTGAAGTTCGTACTTTATTTAGCCTTTTAAACTTTTTTGATTCGAGTGTCACTGATGAGTCTTTTGTAGACGAAACGCGTGTCTGGCGTACAAAATTTCCATCTTGGCATCTATGATGAGTTTAATTAGCAGAACTTGCAGTTCAAGCATAACGCTATCTTCTTTTCATAATTCCTGTGTAATATGAATAAAGAAACATTTCAACAAACGAGGAGCACAGCTGTTTCCTATAAGAATTAAAATTGTCTGTCTAAAAATACATATCATTAAAAATGTAGACCACTTTAGTGTCAATTGTATTCAGTTGTCATTTTCAAATCAAAATTAAAGTAGATTCAGTCACATTTAGGTTTCAACCAGCGATCTCCTTTCTGACTGCTGATAAACTCTTCTGCTGCACAGAAAGAGAAAAAATGTAAACCTAAACCTTCGTTAAACATCAAAAGATAACACATTAAGTTGCAAAGTTTAATTTAGAGCAAATATAGGATGGCGTAGTTATTGTTGTGCCTAATTTAAAAGAAAGTGCTAGGCAATCAGACAAAAATATTTACGATGAAAATGATTTTTTTTTATCTTTTAAATCACTTTGTGACACAGTGGCTTTCCTTATTTTATTTCAGTTCAGACAAATAAAATTAACAAGTATTTAATTAATTCAAAAATAGGAAACATTGCACGGAATTCAGGATTTTTTTTTCTGTTTGTTTTGGATGCAAGGTAAATTTTGTCAAACTTTATTGGTTAACAAAAAAGGTTAGAAATTTGTTTCAAGAAAAATGCGATATTATTTATGATCAACAAACTTGTTTGCTCATTTTAGGGTTTATTAACAAGTACTTAGCATTTCCATCGTTTTTATTACAGCTGTGAAATCTGCTATATTTGATATCAAGATGATGTTTTACTTTAATGTCACAATAAATTACCACTATGAATTTAACATGACACAGTCCAAATCATATACACAAATAAGAAAAGACATTTTGAATGAGGTGAAGGGAAGACTTGGCAACTTTTCTGACTTTATGTCAGTAATGACAAATGTCATGCTATTTACCATTATATTTGTATTTATCAGGTAAGTTGATTTTTTAAACTTTTCTAATGAAAGAAATATCATAACAGTATTGCTCCTATTTTGCATAAAAAAAGAACAGAAAAACTACAAATATACTTTAAATGTATGAGATATTTAGGAAATATTCTTATACTTTTCTCAGTCATCAATTTTGAAATCTTTGAACAAAAAAAATATCATAAAGGATAAGTGATTGAACACAATTTTTGTGTAAGAATGCCAAAATTATGACAACTCAATGAGTAATTTTCCCACACCACTTATTGGAAACTTAATTCTTGATATAATTCACTAAACTTACACATATCGTTAACCGGACATAAAATTGCGCCCCTTTTGTTTTTATATTTTCTCAGAGGGATTTTTGTGGGCATGCACTATCATTGGATTTCGTCCTTTTTTATTTCATAATTTTGGAAGACGACAGCCGGCGACAATCTATGTTTTAATTGTCTTATTAGTTCTTGCAACATTACTCCTTTTTTATCATAATATTTGAATTCTAAGTTATATATATTACATTGTCGAAATCCGGATATGGTGTACCAATTTTTGCACCTTATGTTTGCGGTATACCATCTTTTCCGAAAGTTTATTGTTTTCTGTTTGGTATTAAATTATTAATTAAGATCCATTGTGTTACATCTGGTGATCCGTTAATTTGGCAATCGCCATGGCAGTCAGCAGGGTTTAACAACATCTGTTGTTCGATCTGCTAGTCAAATGCGTTTTGTTAAAATATACTTTTTCACTTTTTTGGTCTTTTGGAAAATGTTGTGTGTGCTGTATTTAGACCCCTCTACCAAGAAATTTGTTTTGCATGCACACGTATAAAAAAATTTTATCCAACGCATTCATAGATTTGAACGTTGTTTTTAATTTAGACTTGTTTATATTTTTTCGTTTGGGCTTGTATTATATTTGCCTTTGGGTTTATATAATCCGTTCATCCTATTTCGACTCTTCCAAATTAAAGAGTCAATCCTAAATTGAGGTAAGTTTTATGGCCTTCCAAATACCGTTTCGATTCCTAACATCACTGAAGAGACATTAATTGTCAAAATCCGGATATGGTGTACCAATTTTTGCACCTTATGTTTGCGGTATACCATCTTTTCCGCAAGTTTATTGTTTTCTGTTTGGTATTAAATTATCAATTAAGATCCATTTTGTTACATCTGGTGATCCGTTAATTTTGCAATCGCCATGGCAGTCAGCAGGGTTTAAGAATATCTGTTGTTCGACCCGCTAGTCAAATGCGTTTTGTTAAAATATACTTTTTCACTTTTTTGGTCTTTTGGAAAATGTTGTTTGTGCTGTATTTAGACCCTCTACCAAGACATTTGTTTTGCTTGCACACGTATAAAAATTGCGGTTTTTATCCAACGCAATCATAGGTTTGAACGTTGTTTTCAATTTAGACTTGTTTACGATATGATATACACAGTTTTGATATATCCTGATCATGGTCAAATTAAACGGACTTGTTAAAATATTAATTTTCCACCTAAGGCGGTGTTTTTTTTAATCCGTGATAAAGTGTCTTAACTTGTTGCATCAAGAAATAGCCAAGTATCTTAGTTGTTAGATAGATATAAGAAGATGTGGTATGAGTGCCAATGAGACAACTCTCCATCCAAGTCAAAATTTATAAATGTAAACCATTATAGGTCAAAGTACGGTCTTCAACACGGAGCCTAGGCTCACACCGAACAGTAAGCTATAAAGAGCCCCAAAATTACTAGTGTAAAACCATTCAAACGGGAAAACCAACGGTCTAATCTATATAAAAACGAGAAACGAGAAACACTTATGAACTTAAGTATCTTAGTTGTATTTGGCAACAACTTCGTACTATATTTGGCCTTTTTAACTTTTTTGATTCGAGGGTCACTGGTGAGTCTTTTGTAGATGAAACGCGGGTCTGGCGTACACAATTTTAAAGCCTGGTATCTTTAATGAGTTTATGTCCTACTTACCCAACAATGAAACTTACTACTTACTGTCTCATCAGTATTTAAAGTTTAAAACGACAAATTGTGGTAAACAAATAAATATGAACTCTCAATATATCAGTTACTTTCAAAGAGTAAAAATAAAAAAGATGGTTATAATACCTTATAACCTCAGCATTTATTTTTTTCTTAAAAGAGATATTTTTTTTACAATTTAATCAGTTAGAAATCTCTGTTTAACTTCTCTCTTTCGACATATACATTGTTTGGTTAGATTGTATCTAAATATTTGCTTGAAAAATATCCATTAAATACAATAATAATTGACTTGCACATGTTCTGTCATTATTTCAAATGCCTGTTGTTTCAGAGCAGTTATATACAGACAGAAATATTTGAGTAGCGATAAGTTTGATAACTATTACTTAACGTACAAGCTACAAGAAGTTGATCAACGTAGAAAGCAAATGGGAAAAGAAAGCATATACCCAATGACCAGGAAAGAGAAAAGAAAATATGTTTCTTCAAGTATGTTCAATGGTTTTGTTTTTTGCATACGTTTGTCTTCCAAACTTTTGCGCTATTTGTATCTGGTGGAGGATATCAAGAAACACGTGTTGTTTTGTGTTCACTGAAATGAGAGTACCAGAGGGTCAGTGATACATCTGGTGCAATGCCAGTCATGTAGCGTATCGGTAAACCCAAATAAAAAAAGCAATTTGCATCATGATTTGCCTTCATTTTTGCTAAATTTTAGTTTTGCTTGCCAATCACTGTTTTTACTGAGCTATTTATTATACATTTATTGCTTGGTTTTCTTTTTGCAGTGCTGCTTTTGATGGCTTATTTATTTGGTATTCTTCTTATTAATGCCTTTACCTATACCGTGGTTTGTGCTCTGCTTTCTATTTGTTTTTTTATTATGCGCATATTTTTTGTCTTGGTTTTGATTTGATATGTTGTATATCTATAGGCTGATGTTTAATATGGTTGGTCACATGAGTTTCCTTAAAGCTCATGTTGAACTATGTATATATGTGCCGAATAAATAAAATTTCCTTTCGTACTTAACAATCTTCAATGTACTGGAATAATTAAAACGATACATTCGCTTTGTGAATTTTCAGTTTAAAAATTATGCAGTTGGCAATCTATGCAAACTTTAGGCAATTTTAGCTTTTCAGTAATCCCTTTTCAATGCATTATGTATTAGCTTTCCAAACTTTTGAAATTGAGCTTTCTTGATCAAGTCTTTTGTAATCCCAAAATTCAATATATTCTTTCAAAGTTCATCGGAAAGGGCTTAACGAGAATGTTTAAAATATCTAAACAAAGTCAAAGGCCCTAAATGCACTGGTAGGTTGCATATTGCTGCATCAAAAGAAGGGCAAGTCAAATCTCTAGTCATATGGACAACGAAGCAAACCGTCAATTTAAAGGTAGGGGGAAGGAATATATATCCTAGCAGTGACAAATCGGGCTTGTGTTTAATCGCCATAAGATTCAAAGATAGGGACGTAAAAAGTCATTTTAAAACAATGCATAATCCACTTTTGCAGCCTCCATAAAACTGGTAAGGACTGAGAGGAGCAAAATGGCCAAAGGAATTTTTATACTATTCATAGCAGGGTGTCATGCTACGTATTATATGTTGTCGGATTATGGTTTATGGTGGTTGTTAACCATGCTGAAAAAGCATTTGATGCTCAAAACAAATAATACAGGTAAACTATTTAGGTGATACTCAGGTGCCCATCATAATGCCATTAAAGTTCCAAAGTATGTATAAATAGTTCTAATTTTTACCATACTGATTTGAAAGTTATTTAAAAGCATTCACTTTTCTTAATGCAAGTTTGAACTTAAGTAAATACTGACCTACTGTCCAAGTCACATCTTATGTTAAGGTGGCAACTTTGGCAATATAACTGTTTACAAAAGTTTTTTGAATCGATGAATTTTTTTTTAATTTCCATATTTTATTTATTATTAACATTTTAAGATAGAAAAAAAAAACAAATGTCAAAGTGTCCCTGTATATAAATGTTAGCTTTTTTTGGTGTTTAGTACGTTTGTTTGAGCAATGTATTTTAAAGGGGCATTAGCTACGAGATATGAAAAAAAATTAGAATATGATTTAGTTTGGTTCAATCATTAATAAAAGTGAAATAATGAAATAATAAATCGCTTTTAGCAGCCAGTTTGGTTCAATTTTGTCTAAATGAGCAAAGAAACATCGCTGATGAATTATTCACTTGCAAGTGGATCATTCGACCCCATTGAATCCGTATTCATGTGACCTTCAATTTAACCCATTAGCTAGAGATTGGTTACTCATGTTTTAGTCGTGTTCAGCCAGTTAAAGGAAAAGAATGTCAATATTGAAAGTGAAACAAAGGTGAACCATTTCGTTGACTGATTCGATCCACAAAAAATCATTCTTATACAGGTAAAAACGATAATTAACTTATTTTTTTAACCTATAACAAGAAATCAAACAGACATAAAAAAATCCAATTGCACGCGATCGCTATCTATTTATATTTATGTTTATGTTTATATCGGGCTATGTGACCTTCGGGAGTCTTCGGAGGTCACCTCGATAGTTAATTAGATGGCGTCTTGACTAAAATACACACGAAATTCTGATACATATCATCTAGTACATGCATTGTTAACTGTTTATTTCAGACTTATTGTAATTTGGATATACGTTTTAGTATGTTGTAAATCAAATATGAGAATTTGAGTCAAATCGGTGAACATGATTTTGACCGCTAATGCCCCTTTAAATGTGTTGTTTGTTATAGTCCCGCCACATCTGAAGATGCACGTACAAGGGAGAGGTGCTATGGCAGACATGTATAAAGCTATGATCAGCATGTTTGACCCTCTTGCGCAGGCTGGAGTTAAACTTGACACAACACCGTGCCTTCCAGAACCATATGAACCAGAATGGGCAGTATATGATGAGATAGGCAAGTGTACAGCATTTCTCTTTTTCTGAAGACTTGCATATACATGTAGCTGATCAAAATATAACAAACTAGTTAACTACCGATGGTATTTTTCTTGAAACTCCACAAAAGGATCAATAGCACTGTGCACATGTATTTGAAAGCATGTACTTTTCTTAGAGTGTTAGTTTGATCTAAAATGTAATACTAGCAAAGTCAGGTGTTAAAGTATGTTCGCAACTTTGGCCATATTTATCAATATATTTGCTTACATATAAAAATAAGAAGATGTGGTATGATTGCTAATGAGACAACTCTCCACAAGAGAGCAAGTGACACCGAAATTAACAACTATAGGTCACCGTACGGCCTTCAACAATGAGTAAAACCCATACCGCATAGTCAGCTATAAAAGTCCCGAAATGACAAATGTAAAACAATTCAAACGAGAAAACTAACGGCCTGATTTATGTAAAAAATAATGAACGAAAAACAAAAATATGACATACAGCAACAAACAACATGCATATTTACCCTGTGGTCGCACCGATCTATCTTCTCTTTGAAATTCATGCGCTTCCATCAGTTTTTGTTTTGTCTCGCCTACGACAAAGGTTGCAAAATGCGAGACATAGGGATTACTATCCGGCGGCTGCGTAAACTATTTGTATAAAGCTTTATATTTCAGAAGGTAGAAGACCTGGATGCTTCATACCTTGTATTCAGAGGCCTTATGTTTCAAAGTTTCCGTCTGGAATATGCCCATTGTCCTTGACATCCTTTTCATGCTTCAGCGGCTGCTTGAAAAAAGGCCGTTTTTTTTGCAAGTGAAACACTCGCGCACAATGAGCAATAGGATAATTATGTTTGAATATGAATCCTTGCAAGGTCTACAAGTCCATCATATAGCTTTCACCTTACCTCAACCTCATTTCATGGATGAGTGATCAAGGTTAAGTTGTCAAGTCGCTCATCTCAGATACTTATAAGCAAATGGTTACCTATATTTTGTGTATGGAATGATTGTAAGGTATTCATATCTGTCTGGCAGGTTTCATCCGACCTTCCCCTCATTTTCATGGTTCGTTAGTAAATGTACAATAGACTTGAATATTACATGTTATATCAGATCCCAGATGACATGATACTACAATGTTGCTAATAGAAATTAAGTAGTTTACAAAAAGGAAATACAAAACATAGTTTTGGCGAAAGGGTTGGAGAAATAGAAAATCAATCAAGAAGGAGAAATTCGGCTATAAAAATAGGTCAACAGTATTTTGTGTATGGAATGATTGTAAGTTGTAATTGTCCGACTGACAGGGTTCGTCTGACCTTAACCTCGTTTTCATGGTTTATTGATCAATGTTCAGTTTTCTTAATTATAACTGTTTCTCGGATATAAGCTATAAGCAATATGCTAACTATATAGTTGGTGTATTGTATGATTGTAAGGTGTACATGTCTGTCTGGCGGGCTCCTTTGACCTTGACCTCATTCAAATGGATCATTGATAATGTGAAGTTTGTGTGATACTTGTATTAAAACCTTCATATCACAGACTTTCAACATAAGTTCAATCATTATAAGTAAAGCAGGGGAGACATTTCAGCGTGGGCACTCTTGTTTACCTTGATTTTCTAAGTGGATTTATGAGATCAGATCGGTAAACTACTGCTGTGTCTAATCAAAGATAATCTTAGTACCCTACTCAATTAAGTAATTCCAAATATGCTTATGTGGCAACTATGAAGCGCATGGCTTTTTTTTAATAGCTTTCAGAAACGTACGTGCTTTTTGTAATATTTTTTTACTATGTCACTGCTGGTGCTTTCTGAATAATGTTTAGTTTGCATCCATTTTTATTTATACATGTAAGACCATCTTATTCCAAATCATTTCGGAGTTCGAGTTGTCATATATAGCTGATCTTGTATTTTCACTTGAGAATGTACGGAAAGTGAAAATTTAAATATTTGATAAATTTATGCTAACCGAATGAATTCTACCTTGTGTTTTAGTTGCCCTTCGGTGTCTTCTTCCTTATTACTAACCAATGGAACCGTTGTGTGGTATAAGTCAAATATCAACTGTTTATCATTCTCTAAAGGACACCCTAAAAACCATCAACCATTTCATTCGAGACATATAGATAGATCAACCGTGTTTGCACATTCCGTACATTGTATGCCAATTCACTTAATTAGTGATTCGTAACTTATGTATCTTTACTATTTTATTTTGAAGGTTGCATATTTGGACTATGCCTCTTTCTTGTAATATTTGAAGCATACGGTTTACGTCTGAGGCATATTATCTGTGGTTGTTTCTTTCCAAAAAGAGAAGGTGAAAGAGGAGTTTGGTTGTACAATCATATGTTAAAGACCAGAGGAGGATTTTTGAAATTTGAGCGACGTAAAATCAGGAGAGAATATAATACATCGTGTTCACGCCAGAAAGGAAGTATCAAAGGAAAGCTTGCAGCAAAGTTAGTTCTTAATGCTCATTGCATTTTTTTTTTTTGAGGAATGTATACACAGTTCTCAAAACATTATTCCTTTAAACATATTACGTTTATGGGAACCAACAGTATTCCTCTTCTTTATCTTTTCTTCTAGCATTATCCTTTAACTTCACGTTCCGCTATATATATGATGTCCTCTCACTAGATAATTCAAAGTTTGGTGACTATGTTGAAACAATCTATCCAATCGAACTTGAAATAAAGGATACAACAGGTACATTTAAGTCTGCCTCATATCTTGACTAACATCTACCTATGACAATGAGGGTCGATTGTGAACAAAACTATACGACAAAAGAAATGATTTCAGCTTCTGAACTTTCAATTTCTATGTAGGAATTTTCCAGCAGCGCCTGCATAGGAGTACATATCTCCCATTTGATACGAGATTCCAGAGCTTACGTCTCCTATCATGACATCCTTGATAAAGAGTTGCTGCTTACAAAGAAGCTATTACATCAAGGGTTCCCGGTGAAGTTGAAGTCATTCTTTCGAAAACTTTACGGACGCCATTTTGAGTTGGTTGATCGATATGGAATATCTGTTTCGCAGACGATGACGGATATGTTCCAATTGTCGTAACCACAATCCCATCCCCTTTTATTCGAATGAGACATCACCAGTTAAACTTATCAACAAATGTGTACTTACGTGAGCAACACGACGGGTGCAACATGAGGAGCAGGATCCAGAGCACATGAGATCACATCGGTTTTTGTGAGGTTCCAGTTGCTCAGTCTTTAGTTTTCTATATTGTGTTTTGCAGACTTTTGGTCATTCCGCCATGGCGATGTTAGTTTGTCTTTGAATCATGAGTTTGAATATCCCTTTGGTATCTTCCGCCTCTCTTTTGATAAAAAAAAACGATTGAGTAATATGGACCCTTCTGTAAAAGCTTGTACGACCATTCTATTATTGACTCACTGGAAAGAACGTTAGAGTCGCTTCTGATACGACTGTCATACAAGTGAGAGGTTTGGCTAGCCATAAAACCAGGTTCAATCCACCATTTTCTACATAAGAAAATGCCTGTACCAAGTCAGGAATATGACAGTTGTTATCCATTCGTTTGATGTGTTTGAGCTTTTGATTTTGCCGTTTGATTGAGGACTTTCCTTTTGAATTTTCCTCTGAGTTCAGTATTTTGTGATTTTACTTTTTCTGACGCCTAGGTGAGAGTCAATTTTCTAAAAAGTTCAAAATTCACCAGGTTAATCATTGTTTTTTTCTAAAATTTACAGTACACAGCTACAAAAATTCTTGTTATTTGGAGTTTTTAGTTGTTAAGAAGTACTTACTTGAATTTTATCGACCAGAATCCAGACTTTCGGATATCTACGCTACAATTTTGACGAAACGCGTACATTGTTTATTTGACTGATCATTCAAACACTAAACTGAATCAACCGGTCAACAGTAGATATATCCAGTTAAACAAGTGATTTTTGAGATAAAAATTTTTTTTATATACAGGCAGAAAAATTAAACAATGCTTGCAAAATAAACCCAGTCTAAAATTTACAATTTGTACATATGATGTTGAAAAATCTTTTTAAAAAATGCTTTTGAAGATATCCGGTGTAACTCAGCGCCACGTGATGATATTTGCATTATTCTTTAGCGCATGCGTATTTAACGAATTTTCTTGCGAACAAATATTGTTATGGCAGTATTTTGCCGTGGAAGAAGTTGTTAAGAATTTCTTTAATCTTTTGATATCGAGAGAAAAACTTTTTTGTAGCGATGAGGGGCACCTTTTCGTGCAGTCACTTCTATACGACAATAAGCGTTTGTATGTCCTCAAAGAGCTACGTTCGAGTGTAACACAGAACTACATATCGGTTACCGATAATGGACACTGCAAACTTAACAACACTTATTCTGTCTTCTGGTGTTTTTCTTTTAGTTTTGTTACATTGGATATCGCATTCTTTAAGTGACATACTCTTATGACATTACATAATCAAGACATCACAATTTTACCGGAAGTAAAAGAGAGAGCTGCCGGTCCAACCAAAAATTTGTATCGCTTTTATTTCAATAAATTTCAATAAATCAAAATAATTGTCAAAATGAATGAAAGTGTTCCTGAACAGAATTGATTCCAGTGGTTATATTGCGCTAAAATGTCATCGAAATGCATGCTAATGTGTGTTCATGGATCATGACGAGGTTTTAAAAAAGAGAATCGTATAACTTATAATTATTAACCAATATTATAAAGGTAGTCACAACAATTTAATGTTCATTTGATTTTTTTATATCTTTTTTGACACACATCACAAGCAACATTGCAAAAGTTTATCTGAATGCAAAGTGATTCAATGTGAACCATTGTAATTGGCATTAATAATTGATTTAAACAAAAATACACGTTTATGCTGCAGCGTTGTCTTTATTTCCAAGATATAGTTACAAAGAGATAGTTTGTACAAGGTTAATTTTATGTCACAACAAATTTCTTCTGAGTTAAGAGCTCAATACTTTAAACATGTTTTTATTGTCAAAACTAAAAAAAAAATAGTATAGGACACAAATTTTAAGACTTACGAGATCTTCTCTTGTCACATATTGAGCGGCTACTTTAGGGATGGAAACAAGTTATATTTTAGTGTGAACATTTAACCTGAGGTAAAAATCAATTTTGACCAATGTCAGAAATTATTTTTTAGTTCGACAAGAAACTATGCAAGAGCTCGGTAAACCTCGACCGTCCGTATTTCTTTTAATATTAAATACAATTTTTTTTCTGACAATCGTTATTAACAACCTGTTATTTATTAATGAACTATAAAATGCCATCGATATTTTATTATCCCTCGTCCAAATTGATTGACATCTACAATACCGGAGCATCTGAGACCACCCCGGTTTTTTGAATATCCCATTGGTATCTTTCAACTTTCTTTGAAGATAAAATCCAGCGTTACCGGGTTAAGATCAAAACTTGTGTTACTATATGTTAGGTGAACATTTTGTCACCGTGTACGTTTTTGAAAGATACAAGTTTTAATAAAAGACCATTAAAATTACATGTACTATATTTTATCATTATACCTGCATGCATGACTGGTTAATTTTTACATATGTAAGTGTGTACTAAAACCCGATGTATAATTTGTAATAGCTGTATCAGCTGATTTTCGTTTGAAATAAAGTGTTACATTGTTATCCGAACTATCGCGATAACCGTCAGATATATACTCTATATGCAGGCGCTGTGAAAAAGTTTCTGCTACATAGAAATGAAAAGTTCAGCTATAACTTTTGTTTGATTAAGAGTGGTTTTAACATTTTATCTAAAATAAGAAGCCATGTATGTGCATCTGACACAATCACGATGTAAAAGCTTCATTAAAAATGGCGAGAGCATCTAATTTCAAAGGTTGTTTCATATTGTCAGAATTCCTTTAATATTTTATGGGAGCAATACTTTAGATTTGCTCGAAAAACTGATGGTGATTTTTTTACCTATTCATCGACAGAACTTTCAAAATATGAATTTGTATGCTAAATTATACAGGTTTTGAGATATTCCACGTCACATGAATACAATATTATGCCAGCAAAAACTACGTATTATACATAAACATATACGTTCAATAACAAACTTTTTTGTTAAGCATGGCAAGTAGTTTTTCTATATAAAAAAATGGAAAGGCTGAGACGTTTTGTAACCTGTTATCAATATATAATAACAATATGAGTCGTAGGTTACATAAAAAATAATAAAAAGACTTATTGATGTATATATATATCTATATATCTATATTTATTTATCAAATAATTGATTGCACATAATTTTACACTTTACAAGTACAGTTTTGCACACATGCGAATAGAACAGAAGAATTTAAATTGTCCATCATCATTTAGATGTACCCCGTCTTTATCAAAGTATTTAGTCTTCTGTCACATGCTTTGATGTCTCCAATACTTGACACCACTCATCTTTATGTTGCTTAGTTCTTTATTTGTCTTCTTTTTTTTCTATCATAAGTTGTTTCTTTCATGTTTCTTGTTTTTAGTCTGACGATGTTGGAGCCTATAACTACAGAAGGAACACCTAAGCGCTTGACATCTTTTGCGAGTTGTACAATCTCTGATGCTGTGTGTGATGCAGATAATTTGTCACAGATGTCATTCTCTCCAATCTGTATGAAAACAAAGTCTGGTTTAAATTTTTTCACTATGTGGAGATCAAAATGTCTCAGTGACTACTTTCTACCGCCTACCCCGTGAAGCTTTGTTTCGACAGAACTTGATAAGTCGGATTGCGTTCTTAACATCCAATTTTCCAGTCTTCGGATGAAACTGTGACCGATCACAAGTACTTTGGGCTTATTTACTGTTAGTGACATATTTGGCGTTTACAGATGAATGAACAGGTTACGGTTACGGTTATATGTTTTTGGTGGACGGCTTACCAACTGGTAATTGCGCCCTGGTAACTCACTTTTGGAATTAGTCCATTATATTATTATTAGTAATATTTAACTTTAGAAAAAAAGTCCATTAAAATAAAAGTTAGAAAATAAATATATATTATATATTACTTTGAAGGCGACTATCTTTGCTTTGAGGTAGTGCGCCTTTTGAATTATACTAGTTTAAACTTATTTTAATAAATTTAAATAGAAAACAAATTAAGAAAGAAATTAGTGTTACTAGTATTTTGAAAGTTAACTTCTATTAGTGATTGAGACTTTGGTTTTTGACCTGTACTTTTATATCTAATTTTAATTAAAAGAAAAATACTGTTGTTTGTTATATTTTGCTTTTTGTTTGTTTTTCATCTGTGGTTGTAAGTGTTATGCGTTAAAAATAACGTATTGTGTCACTTGTTTGTGTTTATTTTTATTATGATAATCAGTCACACTGTCGTATTTCTCAAATACGAAAGTAGATTATGTTTGAATAGTTGCCCCAGCCAGTGGTCCCGTGGAATTGTGTATACGCACTATCCCATGGAAGATACAAACCATGATAGTGTAGGTTAATTGCAACCTGGAACCAGGCATCGTCATGTACTCTGACTGGTGATCAGTCAGACAGAAAACAAGCCCATGTCTAACTCCCGAAATGCAATAACTGTTTCATGATATACCCCCCCTGAAAATCCAAACTGTATAAATAAAATAACAAAATAAATAAATATAATTAAATAAATGAAACTATTACTTATTGATATTATAAAATTCGGGACATTCTACTTCTAAATTAATTACAAGGGTTGCAGTTTGAATTGTACGGGCTTTGTTGTCATTTCAGTACAATCGCTGTACTTTGCGCTGACTCCACTGTTTTCCAAGCTACGTACATGTCAAACTGGATTAAACTTTAACATAATTTCATGCCCTGTATGTCACGACTACCATGTCCGGGGGCGACCACTGGTTGGCACCGCCAATCTACATGTCTACCCTTTCTGTGTTTGTTTACTTTTCACTTGAACTATTTAATTGACCTTGTAATGTTGTTGTTTACATATGTAATCAAACAAAGAAATGTGGGTGTGTTTGACTGATTATTTGGTTCGTTAATCACGTCCTTGTATCTGAGTGTGGATGTACTATTGTTGGAACACGTGTTTGTGGTATTGGTGTTATTGGAGAAGTGGGGGTAAGTTTTGTGTTTACATATCCACTTTGTAACCTGTTTTCTTTCTTCTTATTCTTCTCTTATTCCAGTTTTTCAATTTAATAAGGATTTGGTCCGTTAAATAAATATGTATATATATATTTGTCTTCGTGTTTCATAGCTTATGTGGACTGACATTTAAAGAAAATTATCTATATTTTATGTATCCCTGCCTAGTACTGTTGGGTTTGTTTGTTTGTTTGTTTTTTTTTTTTTTCAGAATTTAATTGCATGTTACGCATTATTAAATATAAATATCATATGTTTATATGTCCCTTTTGTAGCATGGATAAAATTCATGATGGGAAGGACTGATTGTGCTTTTCACTAAGCAGACTTTGCATCGAAAAATCGGTAACTCCTTGTGCTATTAACTCTTGAAGCATAACATTTCTGTTATCACTATATGCAGCGCACTCTAGCAAAAAGTGTTTTGCTGTTTCAGGTGCTCTTCCGCAATTTTCACATATTTCAGATTTTTAACTCCTATTTTGAATAAATGTTTATTTAGTTTAGCATATCCGGTTCTAAGTCTGTACATTATAGTTTCTTTACGCCTTATCATTTTGGTAAGGACACCTTAAATGATATTTTTTCTTTATTTGATACAAGTGTCTACCGTTGTTGTTGGAATCCCAGCTAGTTTGCCACATAGTTTTAAGTATATTAGTACATACAGTTTTAATATCTTCTTTATATAGTGAGGTATTTGCATATATTAGTTTATAATTCAAAGCATGTTTTGCTTGCATATCAGCTAACTCATTTCCACAGATACCTACATGGCTAGGAATCCATTCAAGCACGACATTTATACCTGCTTTTAGTAGCGTTGTTATACTATAGTATATATCATAAATTATTAAGTTATGGACCTTTGATAGAGGTTCCTGTATTGCCTGTAATGCTGATAATGAATCAACGAATATAACAACGTTTAATGGTAGGACATCTTGTATCCAGTTGAGTGCTAGGAATATTGCCATGAGTTCACATGTAAATACTGACAAATTGTTTTGTAGTCTATACCCTTTTTTATTTTGAATTCAGGTATTACATAAGCACAGCTACTTTTTCCACTATCTGGGTCTTTGGATCCGTCGGTATATATTTTCATATAGTTAGTATATTTAGTATCAATGATGATGTCGCCCTCGCTTTTGATAAGATGTGGGAGGTCCTTTTTTGTGATAATGTTGTGTAACTGGGTACTAACATTGGGTTTTAGTAAGTGCCACGGAGGCTGTGGACATTCGCTTTGTTTATATATAACTTTTGTATCAATATTAAATGTTTGTATAACATCTTGTGCTACACAATAGAATGGTTTTTGCTTCGGTTTAATACGGTTTTGATAGTATTGATAGTCAAAGTCGTTTTGTAGACTTATTTTAGCTGGATGCAAATCATCAAAACTCATAATATTTAGATATACTTTTGTAATATAAAGCTTTTCTTCTTTCCTCGTAAGGAGGGTCACCCATTTCGGCCTGTAAACTTGCAAGTGAAGCCCCTTTTATGACACCTGTACAAGTACGTAAGGCCTGTGTTTGTAAACTGTCTAGGATCTTTTTTGTCGAGTACGACGCCGTATTATAAATTTGACATCCATAATCTATTTTAGATCTTATTAGTGCTACGTATATATTTCGTAGTGTGTGACTGTTAGCACCCCATTTGGTTCCAGATATTACCCTCATACAGTTCAACACTTTTGTACATCTAGTATGTATGTACTGAATGTGTTTATTCCAAGTTAATTTGCAATCAAATATAAGTCCTAAAAATTTTACTTCTTTAACTATTTGCAATATACTGTTTCCAAATTTAAGTGTGATAACAGGAATATTCTTTTTTCTATTAAATATGATACACACTGTTTTATTGGTAGATAAATTGAATCCCCAAGTATTACACCATTTATAAATATTATTTAAATCATGTTGTATTTTTTTCTGTAGAAAAGAAATACATTTTCCTGATAACCAGATGGCTCCGTCATCTGCAAACTGTGACATTTCACAATTTTTAATACAGTGAGTGAGATCGTTTACCATAATATTGAAGAGAGTAGGGCTTATGCAGCTACCTTGGGGTGTTCCATTTTGTAGTACATATATATCTGAGAATGTGTCATTAATTTTACTTGTATAGTTCGATTAGTAAGGTAATCACTAACATATGCTAACATGTTTCCTTTAATTCCAAGTTTAATCATTTTTTCAACAAACCATGTTTCCAGAGCATGTCAAATGCTTTCTGGAAGTCAATAAATACACCTATAGTGACTAACTTTTTCAAAAAGCTCTTTTGGATATCATTGTCTAATCTAATACACTGTTCTAATGTGCTTCTGTTTTTTCTAAACCCACTTTGGGTGGGTGCATACAACTTATTTTTTTTTTTTCTAAATACCATTTTAAGCGATTATTAACTATTTTCTCCATAATTTTATTGAAGTTTGAAATCAAGGAGATTGGTCTATATGACAAAGGGTCGGAGTGGGGTTTTCCAGGTTTTATATGTGGGATAATAATTGCATGTTTCCATGTTTTGGGTAGTTCCTGTAGAAACCATAGTCTATTAAAAAATAATAATATAATATTTAAGGATTTGTTCGTCATGTGTTTGAACATATTGTATCCAATTTTATCCTTCCCTGGTGCACTGTTGTTCGTATCGTTAATCGCATCTTTTATTTCTTGTAGTGTAAACTCTTCATTATAGCAGTCTGAGTTATCTATAAAGAATTGTACTAAACTTGTATCATTATTTTCTATTTCTGTTTTGTGTTCTTTAAATTCTTCATTATAGTTATTTGTACTACTTACAGTGCAAAATTTTTGAGCTAATAAATCTGCTTTATCTTTTGTTGTTTCATATATATTATTATTATCTATTAAGGTGTCTATTTCCTTTTTCTCAGTTACCTTTCCTAGCATTCTTTTATATTATACCACACTTTTGATAGTTTTGTATCTGCATTCATTGAATCACAGTATGATTCCCAGTATTGTTTCTGTGAATCATTTAGTATTTTTCTACACTTATTTTGTTTCTCTTTATAGTTTTTAAAATCCACCCCATTCCCTGTATGTTGTGCCTTATTTCTGGCTTTATTTCTGTCTTTTACTGCTTTAGTGCAATTTGTATTCCACCAAGGTACAGATGGTTTATTACTTTTGTTATTATTTTTCTGACTGGAATGAACTCCCAGCGATATTGGTTATTGTATCAGTTAGTAAAGTACATGTTTCTTGAGTGTTACAAGTCACCATGTCTTCACATAGAATTTGGTCACATTTGCTGGAGAATCCATTCCAGTCAGCCTTTGCGTAGTTCCACTTAAAGATTAATTCATTTTTATACTCCGGTTTTTCATTGAGAGTTAATGAAACCACAAAATGGTCACTACCATGAGTTGAGCTATGATCTACTGACCATGTGGCTTTGTGGCTAATATTTGGGCTAACAAGCGATATATCTATACATGAGGTTTCTAGATTTATTGGATTTAATCTAGTGCCACTGCCATCATTAAGAATGACTATATTGTTATTGAGTAAGAAATTATATAATTCTCTCCTTTAGTTTGGATACTGTTACTACCCCATAGAGTATGGTGGGCATTAAAGTCGCCACACATAATTATATCATTTTTAACTTGTTTAAAAATGTTTTCATATTCTGCTTCCTTAGTATCAGTAGCACTGTCATAAATATTTACTACAGTAATTGTTTTGTTGTCTATTTTGATATTAATACTACTGGTTTCCAGTTTAGATATTATATTCCCTTTAGTGTATTTAATATTATCTCTACAGTAAATAGCTGTGCCACCACCTTTTGTGTTTCTTACTGAGTATGATGCCAGCTTATACCCTTTTATTTGAGTATGTTCCTCTTGTTTGTTATACCATGTCTCTTGTAGACATATGATGTCGGGTAGTTTGCTTGATTTGCTCAATGACCATAAATATTCAGGCCCATGAGCATTGAAACCTTGGCAGTTCCAATGTATTATATTAATTGTGTTAGTCATTATTTGACTTAGAAGTATAAATAATATTATTATAAGATACATGATAAATTCTGTTTGTATAACTGTATACATTGTACTTTTCTTAACATTATAAATTCAATAGTTCAGTATAGCTGTGCATTAATTGATCAGACTTCAGCTTTATACCCAATATTCTATCAAATGATCTGGTCATGAAGTCACAACGATCGGTTGGGGATTTCAGTTCTTGTAACCTTGTAAATGCTAATAGTATTAGCAGTGCAAAATCATTAAGACCTTGTTCCTCTGATAGTTTAGGAATATGTATTTTGGTACCTTTGGGTTTAGTTTCTGTTGCAGCCTTAGTGATATGGCTTGCTCTTTTCTTTTTAACCTCTACAATGGCTTCTTTAATTGTAATTTTATCACTGTAAGCCTTTTTTAGTACCTTTTGTTTTTCTGTCCTTGTAGGACAGTCTTTACTATTTGCTGCATGTGCACCTTTGCAATTAATACACTGTACTGTGAGGGAGGGACATTCATTAATTTCATGTCCAAGACCACATTTTCTACAGATTACATTGTTTCTACATTGTTGGTGCATATGACCATATTTTTGACACCTATAACATTGTATGGGTCTAGGTATAAATGGTTTGACTTTATACCTTGTAAACCCTATATTTATGTTTTCTACTAATTGTGCAGTGTTGAAGTATGACTTCATGGTTTTGGACTGTTTCCTTGTTTGCGACACAGTATCATAGTATGTCAATCTATTGACCTTAGTCACTTTGTAATCTTTTAACACTCCCAAGACTTCTTCTTCTGTCAAGTCCACGGGAGTGTTGTAAATACAACCAATAGATGTTTCCTGAGACTTGGGGACAGTACATTTTACTTGCCAGTCCCCAAGTCTCTGAGTAGCTATAATACTTTTAAACTGGAAACTATCGGTACATTCTATGATGATACCTCTTCTTGTACCATTAACCCATTTTGGTGTACCGTAACCTAGACTCTGTATAAGTCTTTGGACTTTTATGGGATTTTGTTGACCCAATTCTACATCGTAGGCTTGCATTATGACCAAGTATTTCTTGGGTTTGGATGGTGGGGTGTTAGTATTCACCATTGTCTTTGGTTTACGTTTAACCGTAGACCTTACTGCTTGACTATACGAGATATTGAATGGTGGAGTAGAACCTATCCTCCTTTTTTTGGAAGACTTTCCTGAGACAGTAGTGTCAAATGATTCCATATCCGAATCTTGACTAGAAGTCTCTACCATTGAGTCACTTGACTCAATTTCAGAGCTAATCTCTTTACCTTTGTTACGGTCGTAATAATCGACATTTTCTATAAAGTCAAGTCAAGTGAATGAACAGGTTACGGTTACGGTTATATGTTTTGGTGGACGGCTTACCAACTGGTAATTGCGCCCTGGTAACTCACTTTTGGAATTAGTCCATTATATTATTATTAGTAATATTTAACTTTAGAAAAAAGTCCATTAAAATAAAAGTTAGAAAATAAATATATATTATATATTACAAGGCGACTATCTTTGCTTTGAGGTAGTGCACCTTACTAGTTTAAACTTATTTTAATAAATTTAAATAGAAAACAAATTAAGAAAGAAATTAGTGTTACTAGTATTTTGAAAGTTAACTTCTATTATGAATGAACAGGAGTAAAAAACTGCTATTATACCATTAAGTGAACACTTGTCACTTACATATATTTAATTTAACCACGCCTAGTAATTTATCGATTTAATTCAAATTAAATTTATTCAAAATATTTCACTACTGATTGCTTTTTTGTGTAGTTAAAAAACATGTATCAGAAAGATTGATTGTCATTATAACTGTAAATTAATTTTTATTAATTAAAATTCTTAAACTTTAGATTAATTAAATGGCTTACGTTGTGTAAGTGGTAATTGCAAGCAGTAAAAGTTATGATCACATAGCTTGAATGTTAAAACAACAATTAATTTCTCTTCCTATCATACGCTTGGTAAACGCAATTGTTAAATTAAAAATGTTGTTTTAAGCAGTTTACACAAATATTTGGACTTCATAGGGTAAGCTTACACCGCAACGTAGTTCAAAAAGCGCACACACGCTACAACTTATCATTGTCAAGCTGATAACAAGATAATTATCAAGACATTCTGTTCAGAAGTACTGAAGATATGTGTGTAAAAAAAAAATACGTTCATTCAGCATATTGAAATATTTAAAGTATTAGCCAACAGGAAGTAGGTATCAGACAACTTAGAAAAGGCTAACACCTTACAACTCATCACTTTCAAGCTTCTGACCAAATTTGAAGTCGTTCTGTTTATAGTGGTTCTTGGGATAAATGTGTACGAAAATATTTGATTGACGGACGGACAAACGGACATGGTGATTACAATATACCCCCAATTTCATAGTGGGGTATAACAAATGCTAGTTCTCATTTATACATGAATATGATATCGAAACTACTGTTCATTACTGTATACTTACAATGAGCTAAAGGAGACAAAACCAAATAATAGAAAACTTCGCTCTCCGCTACTGTACATACTCAAAATGTATCAACGTTAGCTTATAACAAAGACATACGCACCTGTATGTAATCTCCGCTACTGTACATACTCAAAATGTATCAACGTTAGCTTATAACAAAGACATACGCACCTGTATGTAATCTCCGCTACTGTACATACTCAAAATGTATCAACGTTAGCTTATATAACAAAGACATACGCACCTGTATGTAATCTCCGCTACTGTACATACTCAAAATGTATCAACGTTAGCTTATATAACAAAGACATACGCACCTGTATGTAATCTCCGCTACTGTACATACTCAAAATGTATCAACGTTAGCTTATATAACAAAGACATACGCACCTGTATGTAATAGGCAACAACTAAAAAAATAACTTTGAGCAATAAGAATTCAGATATAGCCGCTCCAGAAAAAATAGCATATCCTGCTCTGCTAAAATAAATTATTGGAAATGAAATGCAATTTCACTTTGTAAAAATAATTATATTACCACAAACTAATATTAAAAACTCATCAAAGATAGCAGGCTTATAATTTTGTTTCGCGTTTTGACAGTGACGCTCGAATCAAAAAAGTTAAAAGGCCAAATAAAATACGAAGCTGAAGAGCATTAATGACCGCAAATTCTGAAAGGTTTTGCCAAATATCGCCATATGTGCAGGTAATATGGCCATATTAACAATATGTCATGTCAACACAGAAGTGTTGACTACTGCGCTGGTGATACCCTCGAGGAGAAAATATCCACCAGCAGTGGCATCTACCCAGTGGTTGTTAAAAAATACAAGCTTAAAAAACTATAAACATCAAATCGTTTATAAAATAAAAGATTATTGTTAAACTGTATGATAATGATATATGCATATCATTGCAGATACGAAATATGTCGAAAACTTCTAAAGTATCTTGGATGGGAACAAAAAGCATGCCTTTGTTGCGGGCGCGAAGGAAGAATAGCAGACAAAGAAAACTTTTATCACTGTGTAAATGGTGACTGTGGAGGTATTTGAACAATATTGCAGTTTTTCAATTATTTAAAACAAATTGTTTATGCATCGATAATTCGAATTTACTATAATTTTATCTATGTTTTAGGATTTTATGTCACGAGTCGATTCTTTTTTAGAGCTGAAAGTGTGTGTTATCCTCAGGTTGTATATATAGTTTTCTAGTTGACTGACGAACACATATTAAACATCTTATAATACAAAATACAGACACAAATCTTTAAATTTTGGTTTTTTTCACACCAACATATTGCAACTTGCAAGTTCCACATAGATAGCTTGGACGTTGAGTGTTGCTATTATGTATATAACTTTAACTTTTAACTTTTTTTATTCGAGCGTCACTGACAAAACGCGAAACAAAATTATAAGCCTACTATCTTTGATGAGTTTTTGATATTAGTTTGTGGTAATATAATTATTTTTATAAAGTAAAGTGAAATTGCATTTCATTTCCAATTATTTACTTTAGCAGAGCAGGATATGCTATTTTTTCTGGAGCGGCTATATCTGACTTCTTATTGCTCAAAGTTATTTTTATGTATATATATATAGTCACAAAAGGAAATTACTACATGAATATATAATATATTACTAGTACTTCATAAATTGGACAGATTGTGGCTTAAATGGTTGCGTAACTGAGATTGTTAACTCGAGAGTTCCATTTAGCAACATATATTCATTTTATAAAAAATTTGAACTCTGATCGAAATATTTAGGGAAAAAATAGAATCCCATTTTTTGATAGAACATCCATTGTACATCCTATTAAAACTGATTAAAATAACAGGCTTATAACATGGTGTCCAAGACGCGCGTTTCGTCTGCATAAGAATCATTAGTGACGCTCCACTCAAAACAGTTGAAAAGCAACAACAAATCCAAAAATGAAAATCGTTAATAACCAAAAATTCAAAAGTTGTACCAAATACGACTTATGCTATTATTAGTTGCACATATTAATGATTTGACTGATTTAAAGTACTCAAAAAATATAAATACATGTATAAAGATCTTGTCTAAATGAAATTTTTCTTTTTCAGCGGTCTATTGCTGTGATTGCTTTGATGATTTGAACAATATGTGCACAGTTTGTATGAATCCTATTGACTATGGAGATCTGTCAGACTACAGTGAAGAACGGTACATATTAACTTTTGTTTAAATACAGGTAGAAAGTGTAGAACGCATGACAACTCATGATAATCAGTTAAATAATTTAAGAAAAGATCGGAAATACTATAGGGGATATTCGAAAACTAAAAAGCGAAGACAGACATACCGTGAACTACAGGATAAACGTCGGACAAAAAAAACCCAGCCATCAATAAAACATTGCAGTGCTGACTTAAATTTGACCATGCGAGGTGGTCTTGAGAATTAACTCAAGTGCCTTGAAAGGCAAAGCAACTCCTGATCTCATTGTTGTCTGCGTCGACGAAGTTCATCCGAAACACATTAAGGGTTCCTAGTTTATGTCAATCTCTAACACTGTGCAAAGTTCAAGGAATGTTGAAGGAAAACTATTTCGATGACACAAACTAGATACCATTAATTCAATTTGTTCAAAAAAGGCAGTGCACATCTTTAGTGTGTTTTATTGCACATGGACAAATGGAAGTTTTGCAATAATTTCTTGATTATTTCACAGACTTTTTGGCAAATAACTTTTTTTTAAGTAAAATATAATTGTGAGCTGCCAGTCTTCCCGTTGATCACATACCGTACAGATGTATATATTAACCTTCAGAGGTAATAAAAATAAAACCATGTCAGTTTTGGAAATTTCTGAACTACCATGCAATTAAAGTATTCGTGCATTTTGATTGGTTGTTGAATTCACATATGATAATTGATGAAGCTCTTACATTTGAGAATTTTCCAATCTTTATGTCACTGTTCTTTAAAACACCACCATGCGACAGTATTAGTCTTGTTTCGTGTGTGTTTAATAACTTTCATGTATTTCATTACTTTCTTTCAGAGATTCTAGCGAGGATGAAGATGAATATTTAAAGAAAAAAGAAGAGGCCAGACTACGTCGAGAAGAGAGAGATAGAATAAGAGCTGAAAATTCTCCAAGCAAGGTGTTGATGCGGACTGGATTTATACCAATTGCTCAACCAAAGAAAAAAGATGACACTGACGAAGCTTCATCACAGATTGATGAGGACTTGTCTGAAGTTTTCAGTGATGAAATGACGCAGTCATTACTGGAAGGATCCGTTCATAGTTTACATCAAATTGACGAAGAACAAGTTTGGTTGACTGAAAAGAGTTTCAGTGATGAAATACCACCTCTAAGTAATGATGACTATCCACAGCAGTTTCGTCAAAATGATAATTTTCATCAGCAGTTACATCATCATTTTAGAAGAGAAAATCTGGACCCACGAAGAGGGTTTTGTTAAACACTAAAAAAAATTCGTATGACAACCTTATAGAACAAGATAATGATTAAAGCAGTTAAGGTGCAGATGAGATGAACAGAAAGCCAATAAAATTAAACTTCTAGTTAAAAATATTTTTATTAAATATTTGTGATAAAACTTCAAGGGTTTTGTAATTCTGTGTACAAGGATATTCTTATATCAAGCTGTTTATAAAACATCGAAAAGTACTGATGATGCTATCATGGCTGTATTATCCTCTGCATATATATATATATTGGGCTTCCCAGAATTGGTCACATTACATCACATTATGTAAAAATTGAAAATTAAATCAAATTTCTGAAAAAGCCATAAGACAGTGGAACTTAATAATATTGTATTTAAATGATATTTTTTACAATAAATAGGTAGATAAAATAAAAATATAGATAAATTGTTCTACACTACTCCTTCTGCTGGTCAACAACTGCATCTAAAAAGTAAACTGAACAATATCTAATGTAATATGGCTATTGAATGTTTTTTTTTCAGTGTCAGTATGGAGTATGTATTTTTTAAAATTTTTAAATTCATAATACCTATCAATTGCCATTTTGTTACGTGAAATCAACAAAAAACACCTGTAATGGAGGCACATAAATCTACGGGGGAAAAATTCTTATGAAACTATTGAAATATTCAAGTTTAGATAAATATAGCAAGATGTTATGTAGCAAACTTGAGTTAAAGTTCGCTGCTCATAACAAGAAAGATTGATGGGTTTACTTTATAATCTGTAAATTTCTTCAAACAGTGCAAACCAATAAACATAATCTTAGTATCTATGAGCAGTTTATACATATATGACTATAAAAATAACCTTTGGTCAGAAAAAAAAAACAAGATAAGTAGTTAGCTTCTCGTGCGTTTAGTTAAAAACTGACTCGTGGGTCATTTCTATACATAAACAAAATCTGAGAGTTTATTATTCTTAGTTACAATAACAGTTTGTCGATTAAACTTTCTTGCATAAAACTCGGCGTCATATATAATTGGATTCAAAAGCTTAATATTTATAAGGTGGCGCTTAATAGAGAATCGGTATCCTAAAGGGTCTTACCTTAATTTTCAAAAAATCGGAAGTGATGCTCGACTCTCGATCTCTTTATATTTTGTGACATTTCGCCCAGTCTGCGTTTTTTCTATTAAATTTACATTTAAAGGAAAATGTTGTTGATATTATCATACTTTTGTTTTTAAATAAAGAATTTTACTCCATGTACAGTGAATGGTATAATCATTGTTCCCTCTGAAAATGCTGTAATAAAATGTTATTGCATATATTGTGCAGCTTCTATTATTAATTGATAAGACTTATTTCTTTGTTTTGGGAAATAAAATCAGTCCTATATTATTAACATATCAGCCATTTCGATCTTTTTATTTTTTACTTTTGCCACTTTTTACAATAAAAGATCTGGACAAGGAAGTAATGATTGCAGTACTTTTTTTCACATAAAAACATGCAAGTTAAATGATAGAAAAATCTTTCCAATTTACCTTGCTGTATGATAAATTGCGCCATCATTTTCTGAATAATTAGAAGTTTGTTAAAAATTTAATATTTGTATATGCCTCAAGACTCTTTTGTTAATGAACACACTGCAGTTGTTCGTGAATACAAAAGTACTAAATTCTATTCATTTATCAATGTAGAGTGCTATATAAACGACAACCTTTATATGTGCATGTTACACAAAAAAATCGACCTTAAGCCAGAAAAATTACTATGAGGAACGTTCAGACTACGTGGTATATCTATAAACTAATATTGCTCTCATTCATGCTTTAAACCTCATACAGAAAAATAACCGTGTCACACAACATAGCGTCCGATGTTCCTGTCGTCACCGATTCTTCCGATTTCGCTGTTGTCTTCACATACAAGCTTAATTTGCCATTCTGATTTTCTTCTCTCGGCTCCAAAATTTGTCTCATCTAAAAGCTGACTTCGTTTTTTTTAATTCTTATCTAATATTTTGCACATATTTTTGATACGGGAAACTGTGCTTGTTTTCTTTGTTTCTTTTATATCGACTGTTACTTCAAAAATAAGGCGGGAAACTAGTTATACACACCTAGACATGTATGTATGTTATTTATTAGTTTGAAAATGTATTGCAATCAGTATAAAGTATCAATAAAAGGATAAAGTGTTCTTATTGTTGGAAAAAGGTTAAAATAACAAACTAGAATTTTTTTTATGGTCTCACAATAATACATTAAATCCTGTTCCACTATTAGGGGGATTTATGGTCAATTTTATTTTTGATTTTAAGGTTGGTGTTTGTTGCTGCATGAAGTTGCATATAATGACTTAGATGTTGATCATGTTTTTTCGGTCATTGTAAAAGATATATCTGTGACTTGAAAGTTTCAGTCACTTTTTTTTTAAGTCTGATGTTTTCCGATGTTTGTTTATTGTAAAATTGTTTGACTTATATGATTAGCACCTTTATCTATATATGAACTAGGTAATTGTATTGTAAACAACTGAGGTCGATGACTTCTGTGTTATAAACTTCATCAACTACAGATATTAAATATGTTAAATATGCATAAATTGTCTTATGAATTATATAGCACTTATAAAGACAGCAAGTTCAGCAATCTCCTAGCCTTCAATATACCTTAAGTCTCACCTAAGAACGTTTAACTTCGTCATTTTGTGATTGTTTCAGTGCACTACAGTGGTTTCCAAGGCTTTGAGAAATCAACTGGACAATTTCCAGTAAATCATATCTTCTTAACTGGACCAGATTCTGATTTACAGGACAATTGCACATATGGTTTGGACAAAATTAAAAATTTTACTGGTCATTTGGTCCAGTAATGCATATCACTTAACTGAACCAAACCAATTTTTACTGGACTTTGACTAATGTCGGGCGACCTTAGGAATGGCTGGTACTTGTGTAATGGAGTAATATGGCCCTTATTTCTAGCTAAAATTTGAAAATAGGATTTATTGACAAATGTAACAGTGAATCATTGCTAACACAGTGATAAGATAAGGAATATCTTTTCGTTGAAAATTTACGTATTAGCATTCTTTTCGTGACGTTACAAATAGCGCACATTCAGATTTTCTTCGAGAGTTCCGTGAAAACCAGTCAATTTCCATTGATGTTTTTGGACTAAAAACATAGAGCGCATGCGTCGACAAAAAAATCTTTTAACATAATGTTTGTTATAACATTTTACACAACTGACTTGAATATTTAATTTGTCAAAGCCTGCCCTCTATGTCTAGGTCTAAATTTGGTGGATATCAAAACGGTTTTGTCAGATTCCACCGAAATCTCTACTTTTTGCCCTTTGGCTTATATTGGCTGTAAATGTTAACGCTTTGTAAGAAAAGCTTGTAAAAAATGTTCTATTTCACTTTCGTACGTGTCTTTTCAAAAACTTAAAACATGTTTTACCGTGAAACAATTGACTTAATATTCGGGACCAACTTGATATGACTCTAACCGAACTTACTCCTTTTTATATATGAAAAAAAAAAAGAAAAAAAATGCATAAAGGGTGGAAGAAATTAAAGAAGAAGCAAAACGGTAAGTGTTATCATCAGAATATATAGCAAACAGGAATGGTGTATATTCGTCAGCTATATTTCATAATACATCAGTCTGGGATATCAGTCAAAGCTAGGAAATAAAACTATAGAAAATCTAGCTGGAACTTTAAAATAAGTTTAATAATTCTTCATATTAATCAGAAAATATGCATTCATTTTATCTGCATTTTTTTTTAGAATTTTATGTATTAGCGTAAATGCAACTTTAAGAAGATATGATAAATGTTTTTTTTTTTTTTTTCCTTCAAAACACCTCTTATGAGTTTCCTTGTAAATAATATGTTTTTTTTTTTATTTCAAACAACCACTGAAGTACAGGCTCCCGTCTCAAATGAATAAAGGAACAGGTCGATGAGAAGAGGGTCACAGTTGGTTACTATAGTTATGCCGGCTTCTGTTGAAAAACAAGTCCACCAAACGAGACAAATATGTTGTCATTAAAACAATCAAGCAACATGCCATTTTTTTAAAGCAAAGCGTTGTCTGAATTTGAAATTATTGATTCTTAAAGGTTGTTGAAAATAATTTTTTAAAGTTCAAGTAAAAGGAATACTAATGTGTAGATAATTGATTTTACTTACATTTTCTGAATATAAAATTTGTATATGTGTAGTGTCTTGAGCTGATGACTATAGCATGTTGCTGTAGGAATAAGATGGTTGTTCTTTTGCTTGTCGATGGCTATTCAATCATTTACCAGTTCCATCAGATGATTATAATCAATGGCTTATCTGTATTAGAAATCTTCAAAAGTTGTTACATGTGATGTTCTGATAGTATTCATGATATCAAACATTTAAAAAAGTTAATTTAATTTAGATGTATCCTTAAACTGTATGTGTTATAAAGTATCAATAAAAGGATAAAGTGTTCTTATTGTTGAAAAAAGGTTAAAATAACAAACTAGAATTTTTTATAAATAGCGCACATTCAGATTTTCTTCGAGAGTTCCGTGAAAACCAGTCAATTTCCATTGATGTTTTTGGACTGAAAACATAGAGCGAATGCGTCGACAAAAAAAATCTTTTAACATAATGTTTGTTATAACATTTTACACAACTGACTTGAATATTTAATTTGTCAAAGCCTGCCCTCTATTTCTAGGCCTAAATTTGGTGGATATCAAAACGGTTTTGTCAAATTTCACCGAACTCTCGACTTTTTGCCCTTTGGCTTATATTGGCTGTAAATGTTAACGCTTTATAAGAAAAGCTTGTAAAAAATGTTCTATTTCACTTTCGTACGTGTCTTTTCAAAAACTTAAAACATGTTTTACCGTGAAACAATTGACTTAATATTCGGGACCAACTTGATATATGGCCCTAATCGAACTTACTCCTTTTTATATATGAAAAAAAAAATGAAAAAAAAAATGCATAAAGGGTGGAAGAAATTGTGCGAAGAAGCAAAACGGTAAGTGTTATCATCAGAATATATAGCAAACAGGAATGGTGTATATTCGTCAGCTATATTTCATAATACATCAGCCTGGGATATCAGTCAAAGCTAGGAAATAAAACTATAGAAAATCTAGCTGGAACTTTAAAATAAGTTTAATAATTCTTCATATTAATCAGAAAATATGCATTCATTTTATCTGCATTTTTTTTTGGAATTTTATGTATTAGCGTAAATGCAACTTTAAGAAGATATGATAAATGTGGTTTTTTTTTCCCTTCAAAACACCTCTTATGAGTTTCCTTGTAAATAATATGTTTTTATTTTTCATTTCAAACAACCACTGAAGTACAGGCTCCCGTCTCAAATGAATAAAGGAACAGGTCGATGAGAAGAGGGTCACAGTTGGTTACTATAGTTATGCCGGCTTCTGTTGAAAACAAGTCCACCAAACGAGACAAATATGTTGTCATTAAAACAATCAAGCAACATGCCATTTTTTTTCACAGTGATTTTCCTACCCTTTTTCAAATGGGGCCTGGGCCCTAGGCAATTGGGAAAAATGTGTCGTATAATGTATGAATTGGGAAAAATAAATCAATGTGTTCAACATTTTTAAGGATGTAGATACAAGAAGATGTGGTATGAGTGCCAATGAGACAACTCTCTATCCAAGTCACAATTTTTAAATGTTATTTATTATTCTAAAATTCCAATTTTCTTTCAGGTTCTAACTTGAACATATAAACTCAGTCATACAACCCTGAGATTAATTGCAAGTTTTCTTGTCAGTTAGATTTCTCTCACAGACACGTATATGGCATGGTATAATGTTTTCAGTGCTTAGGTCTGATCTAGAGTCGACAACTGTCAACTGATTATGGTTGTACTCAGAGTGGGATTGACGGTCAGTATCTCTTTGTACATGTACATGAGCAGGGTTCATTTCGAGTGAATTATGCTCAGGTGTTTGGGTAGAAACAATTTGTTTAGTGTTAGCACTTGGGGTCGAGGTGACTGCTTTTGTGTCTTTATCCGCCACAACCACGGCTTCATCCTGTTTTATATCAGTCAAAGTAGAAACATTTTTCGTTCAAAATATATCAGTCCCTGTAGCATCTTCAGTACTAATTTTGGATTTTTTTTAAAAGCTAAACAAGTTTTTACAATCAGTGGCATCTTTGCCTTTTTTTTTAATTTGTGAACAATAATATTTTGAATAATGAGACGACATGTTGTATGTTTGGGCATGCTTAATTCACAGCAAAATAAATAAACCAAACCAGCAAATCTTTGCTCAGTACGACATTGCCTCTAGAAAAAAATTACGAGTGAGAAATAATTAAAACCTTTTAGTTTTTCATGTTGGCATGTATTTACAATATTATTCAGTTAATAACACAGCATCATCACTTCATATCATACCAAATTCTTAGGTACCGTTAACTACCGGACGTCATCCAAATGCTGAACTAAGCTTACCCATTGTAAAACTGGTTTACGGTTGAATATAGTTACCTGTATATTCAATATGATTACATCGGGAACAGTTCAACAACCTATATTTTGAACCAAATCATACGAACAATAAAATTATCAATTACCTTTCCGCTCAACTTGATTGAATTGGGAATTTTACGGGTTCAATTGGGAAAATTTTAGGTATTTTCTGATTGGGAACGGGCCGATATTCGGACCCAAAATAAAGGCAGGAAAATCACTGTTTCAAAGCGTTGTCTGAATTTGAAATTATTGATTCTTAAGTTAAAGGTTGTTGAAAATAATTTTTAAAGTTCAAGTAAAAGGAATACTAATGTGTAGATAATTGATTTTACTTACATTTTCTGAATATAAAATTTGTATATGTGTAGTGTCTTGAGCTGACGACTATAGCATGTTGCTGTAGGAATAAGATGGTTGTTCTTTTGCTTGTCGATGCACGAGATTGGCTATTCAATCATTTACCAGTTCCATCAGAAGATGATTATAATCAATGGCTTATCTGTATTAGAAATCTTCAAAAGTTGTTACATGTGATGTTCTGATAGTATTCATGATATCAAACATTTAAAAAAAGTTAATTTAATTTAGATGTATCCTTAAACTGTATGTGTTATGTCTTGTAGAGAAAATAATAATCATTAAATTGCACAAATTAGATGTTAATATTGTCAAATGTTTGATTTCTTTTAAGTTGTGACTGTCTGAAGTTTAGATTTCCAATTACTAAAATATTTTTTGAAAGAGGTGTTAATTATCGTAAAACAGTACAACTCCTTTTGTAAAACGTCGATTCTGTGAGTTACTTTTTTCGCGTTTCTGCGACAAAAAAATACCCACATTGACTACAGACACATTTGAAGACCAAAACTACCATTCGGTTCATGATATCATAATACAACTTGAAAGCTCATGGACATGCACAAGATATTGCTTAATTATGGGTTTTTAAAAGTAAAAATATTCGAAAACAACAATATTCATTACAGAGTGAATCCACCTTTGATACAAATCACCGATAATAACCGTCTTCTCATTCCATGATTCAAACGTTGAATTTTTTGTTGTAGTAGGCATTGCCATTCCTGGTGCAATGCTTGAGATAAATTTGAACTTTGCTGTGTTTATTGTAACCACTGACATGTTTTCTCGTTAATCAAACTTTGTTATATCGAACTTTTTTCCCTGTAATCATTCATAATCAAAATTGTCATTCTTAGTACCCAAGACATTCACTTGTTTGACACAATTTGTATTTAATCAAATTCGTTATTTGTCTTCAACCCTTTTATTTTATGTATGCCTGTGGTCTTGCTAATGAAAGAATTGCATAATTTATATACTTATGTAGTCATAGGTAATATTATATGTTATAATATTTGGGTTTGTGAGAAAAATCAAAGTGGTGCGATACTTTTTCCAGGTGTATATATTGACAAAAGGAGTTTGCAGACATTTATATTAAATTCACGCCTATAGCCTCTATGAAGAATCCAGATTTGTGAAATAATCAATTGTAAATCAATATATTCGAATGTAGGTTTTTGGTTGAAATAAAATTTTACATTAAGACGGATCATGATCATAAAAAACGAATGACAGAATTTTTAATTGATCACATCTTAAAATGTTTGTGCAAATTCGGTGATATCAGATTTTGAGATTCAACTACTAGGATCTGCCTTATAACATTATGAGTTTATGGTTTTGCAAAAGAATGGATATATTGTAACTTGGTTGGACAATGAAATTTGTCTCGATCAATGAGAAGAGAGCATAGTATGTTTCAATAGGAATGCCGACTGCTGTTGAACATTTACGTCTACCAAACGATGACATAATCACGGCTGTCTAATTAAAACCATCAAGCAAAAAGTTGTTACATGTGATGTTCTGATAGTATTCATGATATCAAACATTTAAAAAAGTTAATTTAATTTAGATGTATCCTTAAACTGTATGTGTTATGTCTTGTAGAGAAAATAATAATCATTAAATTGCACAAATTAGATGTTAATATTGTCAAATGTTTGATTTCTTTTAAGTTGTGACTGTCTGAAGTTTAGATTTCCAATTACTAAAATATTTTTGAAAGAGGTGTTAATTATCGTAAAACAGTACAACTCCTTTTGTAAAACGTCGATTCTGTGAGTTACTTTTTCGCGTTTCTGGACAAAAAATACCCACATTGACTACAGACACATTTGAAGACCAAAACTACCATTCGGTTCATGATATCATAATACAACTTGAAAGCTCATGGACATGCACAAGATATTGCTTAATTATGGGTTTTAAAAGTAAAATATTCGAAAACAACAATATTCATTACAGAGTGAATCCACCTTTGATACAAATCACCGATAATAACCGTCTTCTCATTCCATGATTCAAACTTTGAATTTTTGTTGTAGTAGGCATTGCCATTCCTGGTGCAATGCTTGAGATAAATTTGAATTTGCTGTGTTTATTGTAACCACTGACATGTTTTCTCGTTAATCAAACTTTGTTATATCGAACTTTTTCCTGTAATCATTCATAATCAAAATTGTCATTCTTAGTACCCAAGACATTCACTTGTTTGACACAATTTGTATTTAATCAAATTCGTTATTTGTCTTCAACCCTTTTATTTTATGTATGCCTGTGGTCTTGCTAATGAAAGAATTGCATAATTTATATACTTATGTAGTCATAGGTAATATTATATGTTATAATATTTGGGTTTGTGAGAAAAATCAAAGTGGTGCGATAGTTTTTTCCAGGTGTATATATTGACAAAAAGGAGTTTGCAGACATTTATATAAATTCCGCCTATATCTATGAAGAATCCAGATTTGTGAAATAATCAATTTAAATCAATATATTCGAATGTAGGTTTGTTGGTTAAAATAAAATTTTAATTAAGACGGATCATGATCAAATAAAAACGAATGACAGAATTATGATCACATCTTAAAATGTTATGTGCAAATTCGGTAAAGTTGTTACATGTGATGTTCTGATAGTATTCATGATATCAAACATTTAAAAAGTTAATTTAATTTAGATGTATCCTTAAACTGTATGTGTTATGTCTTGTAGAAAATAATAATCATTAAATTGCACAAATTAGATGTTAATATTGTCAAATGTTTGATTTCTTTTAAGTTGTGACTGTCTGAAGTTTAGATTTCCAATAACTAAAATATTTTTTGAAAGAGGTGTTAATTATCGTAAAACAGTACAACTCCTTTTGTAAAACGTCGATTCTGTGAGTTACTTTTTCCGCGTTTCTGCGACAAAAAAATACCCACATTGACTACAGACACATTTGAAGACCAAAACTACCATTCGGTTCATGATATCATAATACAACTTGAAAGCTCATGGACATGCACAAGATATTGCTTAATTATGGGTTTTTAAAAGTAAAAATATTCGAAAACAACAATATTCATTACAGAGTGAATCCACCTTTGATACAAATCACCGATAATAACCGTCTTCTCATTCCATGATTCAAACGTTGAATTTTTTGTTGTAGTAGGCATTGCCATTCCTGGTGCAAAGCTTGAGATAAATTATTAATTGAGCATATCTGGGACATAATTGGTACGTTAGAGAGTATCGCTAGTTCAAAATCTCGATGATTTATCTCAAGCTTTGCAGCAGGAATTGTTTTCACTACCACCACAACAGATGCAACATGTGATCCGTATGAGCATCAATAATTCTTGTCAACGGTGGCTTCACTCTGTATTGAACTTTGCTGTGTTTATTGTAACCACTGACATGTTTTCTCGTTAATCAAACTTTGTTATATCGAACTTTTTTCCCTGTAATCATTCATAATCAAAAATTGTCATTCTAAGTACCCAAGACATTCTCTTGTTTGACACAATTTGTATTTAATCAAATTCGTTATTTGTCTTCAACCCTTTTATTGTATGCATGCCTGTGGTCCTGCTAATGAAAGAATTGCATAATTTATATACTTTTGTAGTCATAAATAATATTATATGACTGTTATAATATTTTGGTTTGTGAGAAAATCAGACTGGTGCATGCGATACTTTTTTCCAGGTGTATATATTGACAAAAAGGAGTTTGCAGACATTTATATAAATTCCGACTATATCTATGAAGACTCCAGATCTGTGAAATTAAAATGAAATAATCAATTTAAATCAATATATTCGAAAGTAGGTTTGTTGGTTAGAATAACATTTTAATTAGGACAGATCATGATCAAATAAATGACAGAATTATGATCATATCTTAAAATGCTATGTGCAGATTCGGTGATATCAGATTTTGAGATCAGCTACTAGTATTTCTTATTACATTACGAGTTTAGAGGTTTTGCCAAGATGCATGGATATATTATAACTGGTGGGACAATGAAGTCTGTCTCGATCAATGAGAAGAGGGGCATAGTTTGTTTCAATGGGAATGCCGACATCTGTTGAAACATTAGTCCACCAAACGAAATAAATACGTGTCAATAAAACAAGGCACTGGCTACGGTTACATGGAAATGTAACAATAATATAAAAATTATTGTTACATTGGAGACTAATTGCCGGAATGCAGGGTTGGGTAAGGAACCGATTAATTACGAATGTAACTATAATATTTGGGTCTACGGTTACATTGCGATATTGTTACATTAACGCACTGCAATGTACGATGGGAATAGTAATAAATATGTATTAAAATAAAACTTGAAAACTTTTATTTGGTATTTACAATATTGCATACAATATTTAGATTTTTTATTTACAATGACAGTTTCTACAAATCCAGTATGTTGTTTTTGGAGCATGTTTTAGTCCGACGCATTTTCGGTGAAACCACTCTAAGCAACCATCACAAACCAGTGATACGGTAATGTGCACGCTCTATATTGCATACCGTACAATTCCATTCTGCATTTTCCCTTTATGAAGTTTAAGAAACTTTTAATGTCTGAATGCCATGCTTCAGGTGAACAATATTTTGTTACTCTTGCGATGTTTACATTTTCGTCCAATATTTTTTTTTTGGAAGCATGTTAGGTTGTTTAAATACAAGTCAATTGTGAAAGCAATTAATGTTGACATTTGCCGACAGATTGAAATTGGTAGAAACAGTGTTTTCATTTTCAGAGTCCAGATATTTTGTGATCTTATCAGTCGTGACAGTACATGCTCTATTGAACAGTTCATAAAGTATTCATCAATAGTGATATTGAACTAAACTGTAGTAGTCATGATCTTTAACAACACCAAAACAATCAATACTTATTCGCTGAATAATATTATTATTATTAATATTATCTAGTACGTATCGAAGAATTAAGCAACATAACTATAGAAGGTTTATGTTTAATAAATCTATCATACATTGCAGTCTTTAATGTAACAATTACGCAATGTAACCGTAGACCCAAATATTATTGTTACATTCGTAATTAATCGGTTCCTTACCCAACCCTGCATTCCGGCAATTAGTCTCCAATGTAATAATTTTTATATTATTGTTACATTTTCCACGTAACCGTAGCCAGTGCCATAAAACAATCAAGCAACATGTCAGTTTTTCAATTCTAACCCCTTGTTTGAATTAGATGTTTTTTCACGATTTATATTTGTTTGTTCCTAAAAAGAATTCACAAAAATACTGAACTCCGAGGAAAATTCAAAAAGGAAAGTCCCTAATCAAAATGGAGATATCTGTGTTGGTAATTCTAATGGAACACAATTCAACCTATTCTTTCACTCTGTCTTTTAAAAAATGAAAACAACACTTTATAAGTGTCATGCGTCCGAGGCGCTTTTCTGGATTTACCTTCACGAAGAACGTTCAAAGCCGAATAATTGAAAGCCAATGATGTATAAGAATCGAAACAGTTGAAGAGCTATATGACAAAAAGGATCTGAAATTCAAGAGCAAAATTCATCTATGGTCAACTTTGCCTGAAGGAGTTGAAATCTTTGTTTCTTAATATTTTATTATTTTTTAAACGGACAATTCTAGAAAGGTTTGTTATATTTCATTTCAGTACAGAAGTACTGACTACTGAGCCGATGTAACCCTCGGGAACTGATAGTCCACCAGCCCCGGTATCGACCCTGTACTGTTAAAAATGAAAACAAGAGTTTATAAATTTCAGGCGTACGGAGCGCTTTTCTTGGTTTGCCTTCATGAGGAACGTTCAAAGCCAAACATTTGAAATCCAATGATGTATAAGAATCGAAACAGTTGAAGAGCTATATGACTAAAAATCGGACCTAAACACAATAGCCAAATCCCTCTAAAGTCAACTTTAAGGGCATAAGCTACGGTTTTGACAAAATATTAAAATACGATTTTCTTTGTTTCAAACATTCATAAAAGAGAGGCATTCAAACTAATAAGTCGAAAATAAACCGACAACGCCATGGCTAAAAAGAAAAAGACAAACAACAGTACACAAAACACAACATAGAAAACTAAAGACTGAGCAACACGAACCCCACCAAAAACTGGAGTGATCTCAGGTGCTCCGGAAGGGTAAGCAGAGGCAGACTTAATTGTATTTGTTGTATCCTTTATCTCAAGTTCGATGAGATAGATTCGTTTAACATAGTCACCAAATTTTGAATTATGTAGTGAGAGAACATCATCTATATTGCGGAAAGTAAAGTTAAAGGATACTGCTTACTTCTTTTTTTTTCTTCTTAAGAAGTTCCTGTATGAAGTCATCCTCATATGAATAAAGGAACAAGTCGGCAAGAAGAGGGGCACAGTTGGTTCACATGGGAATGTCGATTGTTTGTTAAAAAAAAAAAGTCCTCCAAACGTAACAAATATTGATAATGTCAGTTTCAGAGAATTGTTTGTTTCAATCAGAGTGATTTTTTACAAAGTAGGCTTTATCCCTCCCTTAGACAAGATACTTGTATCTACGTTGGCCATTCTTTTTTTATGAAACAAAGCAAGACCAACTCTTTCAATGTGTCTTTTACTTTGGAATTGGGAATACTTGTGTAAAGTGTAGAAAAGTCAAATGTTTTAATACTATTGCACGATGAAAGAGATAAAAGCGGGATTGTGAAATTATATTTCGCTATAAGCAGTCAGTTTGATTCAATTTTGCCAAATTAAGCTAAAACAAATCGTTAATGTATTATTGGCTTGCAAGTCAATAATCTCACTCATTTGAATACGTACCAATCCGACCTTCAAATGGAGATGGATTAGCATGTGTAAAGCATGTTCAGTTATTACTGTGACTTGACTATAGGTGTTACGTTTACCTATTAATCATCCAAATTGTAAAATAATTGACAATACAATTGGGAAATTTAAATTGACCAGTTTTGTTAGAGTTGATGAATAGATGATCACTCATGCATTTAGAGTGTTCTTGCGTATGTTTGTGGTGTATTTCTGTCACGTAGTGTTGTCATTTTAGCGATGTTTTTTAACATTGTCATATAAGCGGGAGGTTTTGCTAGCCATAAAACCAGGTTCAACCCACCATTTTTTTCTTAAAATGTCCTGTACCAAGTCAGGAATATGGCAGTTGTTATCAAATAGTTCGTTTCTTTGTATGTTGGCGTTTGTTTTTGTTGCACTTCAGTGTTCCTGTTGTTCCTTTGTTTTCCTTTATTTAGTCTACCTGGATGCTGCCCTATCACTTCACCTGTTCAATTGTAACTGTTGTAGTGTAACTGGGACTAGGTCTTTCAAAAGTTATCCATGTGATATCCAAGGCTTCATTTTTTTTTGTCTTTGTTGAATAACATAACATGCATACAGTATAAATTAGTATACTGGGGGTAAATGGTATGAATAAAGCTCGAGTATGACCACATGATGGAAACTTATTTCATGTTCTAATATTTGTTAAAAACTGCAGATTTTTTTAAACATTCATCTCCCAATGTTTTTCATTAGAGAATCCTAAAACAAGTAAAGTAAATAAACATCGTATTTTTTTCCATTGAAATGAATGTATTCCTTGAATAATTGACCATACAATTGCCAAAGAAACACAAAATTTAGAAGGAAAAAGAGAGATTTGTATGTATATACTGTTATTTCAAAAATTAGGAGTAAGCAAGAATGTATTTTTTTTTTTCATGTCATATAATGCATCAATTTCCTCTTAATGTTTTAATAGCCAAATACTATGAGTGCTTGGATTTCCTTTATATTGTTGAAAAGACCTCTTTTATCGTTGGCTTTTTCTAATGGGAGATAACTCAAAATATGTTTTTTACTCTTGTGGAAATATTAACTATTTCATAATTTCCATAATTTTCCAGCATTAATAAACACCAGAACAAATGTGTGCATTCCTTCATTTAGACATTTGTTCAATACTTACTGACATGAGCCTTGTACAAAGTGCATAGTGAAAATCAAAAATAAAAGTTATGAATAAACGTTTATTTATTGACACTGATATTTGATATCCCATCCAGTATTCCAGTTTCACTATTTGAAATGATTTTAAAATATTTTCCTAACTTTATTAACTTTTTGGAATATTTTCTAACATTTTTTTCTATATCCAAGTATTCTGTTTAATTTCCCATGATATATATCCCAATTAAACAGGTGCCGAGTCTTTATATTAGATCCAGATATTTGTAATTTTTAATTATTTCCAATATCCCATTCAAAATAATTATCCTCACTTTACAAATTTTTTTGGAATATTTTTTTTCACTACATCACTTGATTTTACTATATCCACAATATTCAGTTTTTATTTCGTTTGACATGATATATGTCCCAATTAAACAATATAAGATTCAGAATTATATAATGATTATTTCCAATATCACATTCATAATTGTTATCCTCACGTTATGATTTTTTTGGAATATTTTACTTCTATTTTTCACTTTATCGCTGGATTTGACTATATCCTCTGTATTCACATTTTATTTTATTTTCTATGATATACATCCCATTTAAACAAGTGAATCATCTTCATTTTAAATCCAGACTTTTACAGGGGCGTAGCTAGGTATCCAATAAACTGTAGGCACAAATTGCGGCAGGGGGTCTGGGCCGCTTTAGCCCCCCCCCCCCAGCACGTCCAGATCAGAGCCCTGGTAGGGGGTTCAGGAGGGGAGGCGAAGCCCTGCGGCGGAAAACGGTTTTCAGCATTTTTAGTTGCAAAATTTTGTGTACAAAAAACAATAAATTTACTGGTCATTTTTCATGATAATATACATGAAGAAAAGTTCGAAGAATTATAAAAAAATTTACAATAACATCTGACTAATGAATTAACGCAGTACAATCGGAAATCTAACTTTTTTTTCATTTACCATATTAGATCAGCGTAGCCCTTTTATTAAGCAGTACATCCTGTTTAGTATTTTCATATCTATCCTTTCTGATTGAGGATAATTGATATATACGTCAATTGATAGTACGTATTGACGATCCTTCATTAAAAAAATAAGCACGTAAAAACTGAGACTACTATATAATAATACTATCCTTTGGGCTGCTAGGCATCGACCATTCATCTTTTGATTCTCAAACCTCCACATTCTCCCGGCCACACAAACACACACACACACACACAGTCGATGCCCAATGCAGAAGTTCGGTACTATCTAACAAAATTCCAAAAAATCATATTTTCTGATATCCTGTACTATAAAATCTGTAACTGCCTACGAATTTGAATAGTTATGGTCATTACGTGTAGATTTGAGAGTACTCGAAGTTACTGAAAGCTAGTCGATTGATTGATTGATTGCTAAACGTCTAGTGGCAAATAGTGCATGCATGTTCAGGACAAAAACAAATTTACAATAAATACAACAGGTAGGTCCTGTAATAGGGGTCGTCCAGGATGAAGGTCTGGAAATTTGGAAATGCTATTGGAAAATACGGGTTTATTATATAGGGACAGAAATTTTGCCTTGCAGCAGATCACATACGGATCCTCAAAGAGTTGTAAGTGTTCTAGTATCTAAGAATAAAATGTCAGGGTTTTCAGCATGTTGAGGTTCATTCAAGTATTTGTTGATAGAAGTGAAATGATCTAAACCAAAGTTCTAATTTTTAGTTTCTATATAAGGTGGAATATAATGTACATACAATTCTATCTACTAATCGGAGTCTCCATTCACTAAGGATGATAGACTAGTGTACAAATGACATTTGATAATTAAAGAGTTTTGACGACTTCACGTGCATCTATAGATAACGTTGTCCGGCCATTATTTTTTTTTAATGCAAAAACAAAATATTGTAAAAAAATTATGTGTAGGCACGTGCCTAAAGTGCCTAAAGGCAGCTACGCCCTTGTTAAATTTATAATGATTATTTTCAAAATCACATTTAAAAGCCACAGAAACATGTTGGAGAAAGTTATTTCTCCTACTTGCATTCCAGTTTTAATTTTTTTTACCTTTTAAATTAACTTAATACCATCTTACAAATAGTGAGTTCCCTTGAGTGAACACAGTATTTTTATGCACAAACATCCTAATAAATTTCAAAGATAAACACTGCAATGTATACTCCAAAATTGTTTTGAATTTTACATGTACATCATGTACATTATGTATAAGCCCCACAAAACATTTTCAATGAATTATTCACTCCTTGATACATTCATGACAAGCCATTCTTGTAAAAAACAAATCACATTTTACGAGCAAAAATTATATTGCATCTAAGAAGTGAATTCAAATAAATTAAATCCCAATATGTTATGCACATTGATTCCAATAGATTTCAAACACTGCGAATAATACTCCAAATGAAAAATTTTAATGGATATATGAATACATGCATAACATATCCATCCGAAAACTGAAACTGAAAACACCTGAATAGCTATTTCTTGTTTCACAGACAACTGGACAATACTATGAAAGGGTTAAAAATTTAAAGATTCATTTATTAAGTAACAACAGTTTTAATTTTCATACATGTTAAGAAAATAGTCTATATTGGGGATTTAAAACAATGAAAACCAATTATATTTTCTTCCCTATCAATTTTATAATAGAATAACCCTAGGTTAAGAAAAACTTCAGGAAAAAAGCATGCTGTAAGGTGGGGTTAGGTGAATAAAAAAAAACAGTACAGGTAGCATCAAGGTAGAATCAACTCTAACAATACCAACTGGTCAATGTAAATGTCCCAATTGTATTGTCAATTTTACAATCAGTTGAACAATAGGTAAAGGTAAACAGCAACACCAATAGTCAAGTCACAGTAAAAAGAAAAAAATGTCAACATTTGAAAGTGAAACTAGTGAGCCACGGGGAAGATCCATTTCATTAACTGATTCTGCACACAAAAAATCATTCTAATTTAGGTAAAAAGATGATTTACTTTTTTTTTTAGACATGAAATCAAGCAGACCTAGAAACATCACCATTATACGAATGCTAGTGCCTGACAGTCTGTGCATTTATATTTATGTTTATGTTTATATCGAGTCGTATGGCAATCGGCATTCTTTGGAGGTCATCTTGATGGTAAATTAGATGCCCTCTAGTCTCAAATACACACAAAATACTGATCCATTATAACGAGTTCATGCATTTTTAATTGTTTCTTATTGAGTTTTTGTAATTTGAATATACGTTTTAGTATGTTATAAATAAGATATGCGAATTTGAGTCAAATGGGTGAACATGAATTTGACAGCTAATGTCCCTTCAATAAATTAATTATGAGTAATGTATGAGTAGAGAGCAATAGAGAAGTCAAATGTTTGGAACCATGTACACTCTTTACTATAGAATATACCTTTGATATCCCTTTATACTTCTGTTTTTGTTTTCTTGATTACAAATTGGATGAGGCAATTACCTTACTACCTCAATGAAAGCTTATAACAAGTCCATAATCTTTTACCTAAAACGACTTTACAGAGAGTGTGGGATACACAGTAATCTATGTAAATTCAGATAATACAGCATGTCTCAAACCTTTAGGTATAAAACTTTTTCACTTTAAACAAATAAAAAAGTGATCGATTTCATTTGAATTTGTTGTATCTCGTTTTGTTTCGTTCCGTTTCGCACTTAACAGGTACCTGATATTTGGGCACAGCAGATATTTATAAAATGTAATCTGTGCCAAAATTTTGGTTTCTATTTGTTCTTTTTTGAACCATATGTCCAACTTTTACCAACTATGATTTGGTATTGCACCCAACAGATGCAAATACCCCTTTTGATTTTGAGGTCAATGTTTTGTAGGCTGTTGTTTTCTCTTTTGGTCTTTTTTGTTTATATTATCTTTGGAGTCATTTGTCCAAACTTCCCAGAAATTAGCTGTAGAATGTGGCTTGACAGGAGACCATATTGTTTTTTAGATTCCGTATGTCAAAGTTCACAGTACCTATAAATACCTGTATTTCACATTTTTCATGTCTGGGCCTTTTATATCCAACAATATAGTATGGGTTTTTCTCATTGTTGAAGGCCGTACAGTTGTCTATAATTACTTACATCCACTTCATTTTAACTCTGGTGGATAGTTGTCTCATTGTCAATCATACCACATCTCCTTATTTTATCCTGAAAGTTTCGTAAAAGTTTTTTTTCAGGACAATATATTTTGAGCCATATATCTTACCTTTTCCTTTCTTACACATTGGGGTGTAAAACACCCTTTTGATTTTTAAGCCAAGGGTCAAGGTCAAGGTTACAGCAGCAATTTATAGACTGAAATGACGGCACTGCTGTAGAGCTCCAAAATAATAATACAATGTACATGCAAAGGAGAAAAAAACCCTTTCAATGTTATTTCTTATTATTGAAATTCAGTTATTCATGATAATATGATGCCAAAACGTTTTTACAGATAAAAAAGTATCTGGGCAAACTTGAATATGAACTGGGTTATTGGGATGTGCCTCTTGCGTTGATTTTATTACCGTAATTTTCTCGAGCTTAAAATGATAAACTTTTCTACACTAAAGTTACATCTACAATTGATTGGATTATTTCTAATAAATAGTTAGTGGAGAAACTAACCCAAACCAAACCAGAATAAAGTAATCAAGTGATCACAAGTACCCCTGCTTGCAGCTTATCTCTTGAACAGAAATTGTCAATGGTCAAGATAGAACCTATAGCTAGATACTTCTATATATAAAATAACTATATATTGTCTCAAAATATATATAATTCAATTGTACCAGGCATAGAAACAAGTAGAATAGCTTGCTTTATCAAGCATTTGTTTCCTGTTTTGAGCCGAGTACACATAAAATGTATGTCTTGATACAATTTCTGGTTGTTCCCTTTATACTGCAACACTAACAACTGTTCCAAATAAAATATTATGAGTAGGAACAACAATTCTGAATTTGAGACAATATAAAAATTCTGCTTTCCAGAATTGTTCCTTGTTTTATACATTTATCTCTACGGAAACACATTATCAATGTCACAAACAGTGACTGTATACCAGAAATGTTTATGAGGTGAATGAGATCTGACTGTGCAAATAGAAAAGTTATAGTTTGAATAAATTTTGACTGACTTAGGTGAAAGATTTAAAATTGTTGATTTCTCAGCCCAACCCACTGTAGGAGAAACTGCTTTGTCAGGCAGACTCTCATCGCCTGTTACTTTTTCAAAGGAGTATGTTACAAATTTTATTCATTCATATGATGAACTGAACAACACATATACTCTAACAAAGATTTATTAATATAGTTTCACAAATACCAAATAATCTGTAAATGGAATGTAAACATGATTGTACTTATACAATTTTAAAAACGGTAATCTCATCAACAATTGTCATGAAAGTTTTTACCTTACCTACTAGAACTAACTAGATACTGAGTGAATGTTATGATGTAACAAAAGAAACAAGATTATACTTCTTTATATTTTGTTTTATAATGAAAAGCTTGTAAATACTTGTTAAAAATGGAATTTAATCATTTAATCGATATCTGGACAAATTGACCTAATTACTCAACATTAACCTATATTAACAGATCACTTAAAAATCAACATAATCTAAACTTTAACCCCCCTTTACAAGGGAAACCGTTTTGGTACCCTTTTAAATAAAAAGTCCCGGATAAGTGCCAGCCCAGTACGATGCAGTGTTCAGGATAATATCTATCTACACATGTACGTTGATATAATTGGTTTAATATTCTACATAGTTTACTTGGAATAAAAAAGGACAAACAACTAAATATAAAAAGGTTTCTATAATAAGTGCAAAGTGTTAAATATGATGATTTGACATGGTACTAGCATTTAGATTTCATATACTCCTCCCAATGTATGTGAAGCTATAGCTTAAAAATTCATATATTCCTCATACATGTAGATATTACAGTGATCTTTTCTGTTTTAAATTAATTTACTTTCTATTCCTTGCAACAATTAACTGTAGGATCATGGTAGTCACACTTTTAATAATCTGACATACAATTCTTAATATGATCTATGTACATGTACTATAAATGTAAATATGAACGAAAAATTTGCATAAAAATTGTCTAAAGATAAAACACTGTAACTGCATGTTTACATTATTTCAAACAAAAACGATCATTTAAGCTTTAAGAAAATTCAGAAACCTTGCAGGACTAAGCTACAAGTATTGTATAATATAATATTGAGTGCAATTGTTACATGTATGTGCTTTTAGCTTTATACAGCAATAAATGTGTAAAAATTCAGAACTTTGGTATTTTACTTGGCAGTGGTTTTTATACTACTATGGACATCACTGAAAGTACTTTGACTAAAACTATAAAATGTTTAAAATAAATCCATTAAATCTACATTCTAACACAAAATTTAAAAACAATTTCAGTCATGTCAACATCATGAATATTCATTTTAACTGTTGTTCATTTGTTTTCCAAAATCCATACAGGCGCATTGTTGCATGATACCAAAGGTATACAAGCAACATGAAATGCCAAGAACCAATCATAAAAATTCACTGAACATGCATTTTAATTTTTTAATTGCACTGTAAAAGGCAATTATATTTATTCTTAGATTTGATCACCAAATCATCATTCTAATGTTATAAAATATTGGTTTCATATTGTGTGAAAAGTGCAATCATAGCATAAAATGTAATTTCTGTCAATTTCTAGTTCATAAACGAAATATAGAATACAGAGACCTCAGATGGTTTTGGTTATTCTTTAAGGTCTCATTTGGTTTAATAAATCCTCACAATGTATGATATCTTTAGTTGTCTCCCTTTTGTCTCAGAGTTTTCCTGGTGAAGATGCATCCAAAACAGCAAAACTGTATGTTTAAATTTCATTTAATATTTATTTTAAAGAAAGAAAAGAATCTTTATTGTGAAAAAAAAGAGAGACTACTTTAAGGTTAGGAGTACACTCTTCAACCACTAGTGCAGAAACCACTATTTGTCATAATTGTGAAAAATAATTTGACAGGTCATAAGGCCGGCTTACAGATTGGATAAAAATAGAAAGACAGCAGCAGATTACTCTTATTTAAAAATGTGTTGATTGAAAAAGAATTATATACATGTTTTACATGTTTTTTTAATTTTGGCAGAAAACATCCTTAAATATCCACAAAATAAATGGAATACATAAAATAAATTGAACAAAAAATCCTAACCAGAATACAAAACATATGACTAGTTGACACAACACTTTATATAAAGACAAGTTACTGTTATTTGGCAATCTATATTTTATTCAGTCCTTATTCCACAGACACTAGTTCTGTTTTGTTGTCCTTGGTTACCAACTTGATCAGACTACCATTGCCTGGTCTATTACCGGGTGCCAACCACTTGTCAAACAATCTAAATAAAAAAGACTAAATGTAAGGACAACAAGCTTCTTTCAGTTCAGAACTGAATTCTTCTTTTTGTAGTTTTTTGTAGTAGTTTATTTTTTTTATTTTCTAGTAATGCTGGTTTGTAGTTGACTGAAGCACATGTTACATAATACATGGTGTGCACTGTCAGATAGTTTTACAACCATAAATAAACAGCTGGGCCAAGAGTGCATAATACACCCTTATTATGCATATTGAAATTGTTGCAAGAATAAAATGAGATATTTCCCAGACATTTTATCATAAGCAAATAAAATTGCTCTGTAGAAAAACATGCCTGACGATACCTTTTTTTTAAATCGAAAAGTTTGTTATGTACACCTATTCCAACAATTATGTCAAGTTTAATCTAAGCAAACTAAAGTCATGGTATAATATTTGAAAAATTTACTAAAATCTGACAATTAAAATCCCATAACTCTGGTGTGACAAAACAGAAATTTAAGTAAATCAAAACGGGGCTTCCTTTCATCAATCCCAAAAATAAAGTAAAGTTTGGAGGAAATCAATCCAGGAACACTGCAGTTTGTACGCAATTTCAATTTGTAAAAAAATTTGTGGTCAATGACTACATATGTCCTGAATCTGTTGTTTTGGTGGCTTCCAACTTCTAACGTCAATATCAATCTCTATATATATCTAGCTTGGTAGGTTTTCCCATCTATTTTCATAGGGGTAACATGATCTCCTGTCTTTGCACATTTTTACATTGCTTAGGCAATAGTTTAAAATAAATTCAATCTACATGTTGGTTAAATGTCCCATAATGCTAGAATATTATGCACTATAGAAGGTTTTCAACTGATTATGGCCTTTATTAAAATAATGGCAATAAAACAACTGGAGTGTGTGTGTTCTCAATTCTGAAATCAAAGCAGATTTGTTTCTGAAATATGAAATGTCAAATGATTTGTCAAGCTCATTGCATTTTATAAAGCTTATCTTGAAATTTTATTTCTTAGCAGAAATATCATCACCCATTTCAATTTTTTATTTATTTTTTTTGGGGGGAGAAGGGGAAGGGGAGCCATTTCAATTTTTTATTTATTTTTTTTGGGGGGAGAAGGGGAAGGGAGGCTTCATATTCCAATCAAATTAGGTTGGTCCATTTGATATTTGTCAAAATTTGTGATCTGTAAATACCCAACACAACAAAAAAAACAGTGATTTTCTGAAGAGCCTGCCCTCTTAAATTTCTAGATGAAACAACAAATGCAATAAGAATCTAGTTACTTACTCTGCAACAAATTCCAGTTTGGTCCATGTACCAAAATCTGCCTCTGACATAAACTTTCTATTCATGGGAGTATCTAGAGTTACACTAAATGAAATAAACAAAGTTTACATTAAACTACAAATTATCAACATCTGATTTCCACCTGTCTGGAAAACATGAAATATGGCTCATTAAAAAGGTTTACAAGTTATGATCTTAAAAAGTTTGCTTGTTTAAAGACTTTCTAATGGGTGTAAATCTCACAAGGTTATCTAGTTACTATCCTACATATCAATTAAAGATATGTTTACTTGCCATAGTAAGAAATATCAACACAATTGTACCCAGAATCTATGTTATTGAACACAAACAAGTGCTGATCTGTGATTGGGATAATCCAAAGATTTTGAAATTAGTACTTTCTCTATCAACATAGCTTTTACAAGTAAAAGCAAAGACTGGTCGGTTTAAAACAATTTTTATTTTGGTAGGATACTGTCTTTTTGGACTGTTACCTTGTGAGCTAACAAGTTTTTGTCAGTCTGGTTCAAAGCAGAGAAAATTCATTGCATCTAATATTTCCTACTGATAATGATCTCCCATCAATCAATCTCTGATTATACCAAAAATAAATTAAACTGAATGACTAAATGATCTTACGGTAGAATGGCAAGAGCACTTGAATCTTTAGGAAGTCCACTATTTTTTCCTGCCAAACTCTTTATCAACTGATGTATTGCAGCCTTTGCCATACCATATCCCATCATACCTGACAAAAAATATATTCAACATTTCAGAATTGCATTTATGAGATTTTTTTTACGGATGCATTTAGATCAATCGATTCCTATGCCAATTTCTACGTAGTTACATCATTATTAATAGAAAACAGACCTGTGAATTCAAATGTTAATTGTGAAGACTGCCTAAGTATAATTAATTTCTCCCGAAGTTCTTTTAAAACTATTTTTATATTTGGTTATTTTGGATTTCTAGTAGTATGATAGACAGATGTCACTGTAACAGGCAGTGGCAGATCCATGGGGGGGGGGGGGTTGAACCCCCCTTTTTTGACAATCAATGCATTTGAATGGGGACATATAGTTGGAACCCCCCTCCCCCTTATCCTGGGTTGGGAACCCTCCCCCTTTAAAAATGACTGGATCCACCCCTGCCAGGGATACTTTTTCTTTAATGGACTACCAATGGTACTGAATCAATTATTTACAATTAACAGTGGAATCAACTCTGGTAATAATCTTACATAATATGTTTTATATTTTTTCTAAATATCTCTTTTCTATAAAAGCTGCTCTAGTTTTTGATAGGAAAAGATAATCAACATGACATCTAGTGGTTTACAGTAAGTTCTATTTAAAGTAGTGTTCATAACAACCAAAACAAAAATTGTATAAAATTCCATTCTGGCAAATACCCTTTCAACTGGCCTCATGTTTACAGCAAACATTTTTTATATCAAAGACAATTGATGAATATCCTTTCAACTGGCCTCATGCTAACAGCAACATTTTTTTATAGAAGTTTACACTGATGCTTTCTTTACAGTTACAGATAAATTATTAAAATATCATCAGTTTTTACCAGTCTTATAATACCAGTCAAATGTTAAGCTGAATTTTTTTCGTTCTAAATAGTGTTCAAAAGAAGTTTCACAATATATATGAGATACCTGGAGTGCCACTAACAGCAGGTGCTGCACCTGGAAGAGTAAGTAGCCCTCCGTCTTTTAAATATTTGGAAGCAACAGCAGCAGATATAGCAGACGTCCAAACACTCTGTTTCCACATCATGTCAGCATTCTTTATAAATTCTAGAAGTCAAATACAATATTTGTGATTTGTTACAGATAAAACATGAGATACATGTACCACAACCCCTCCTAATGGAAAAAATGAAAAGTGCAAATAGAACAAATGACTATACAATTCAATATTTCAAAAGTCTCCAAATCCAATTCTAATGAAAATCAAGGACAACCATAAATTACCCATGCTTCCACTAGCTTGATTGAAAAATTGGATGGAAGTATTCATATTGATTTTTATATTGCTTGATCAAAGTGGCCATAAAAGCTTCACCATATGTACCATATTATAATTGTTGGTTTGGTAATAGGGGAAACAAAAGTATATATTTAATCTTGCTTTACCTTAGTCTTACCATGTTATACAATAATTCAAAATTGCAGAATAAGTATTCCTCTACGGTCCGACAGTCAGCATGTTACCTTTGTACTATTTGTATTGAATTCCCACCTCCCTCCCTTCAAGTTCAACTATCTTTCTTCTTCCTTCCTCTAGAAAAAGAATGGAGATTTTTTTTTCTATGAAAAAAGGTACATTGTGCAAGTCTATACAACTGTGAAAGATTTCCTTCTTGGTATATCAATCTTTACTACCCTCCCTATAACCAAGCTGAAATTGTTTACCTTTTGCTGCAGCATTTCCGCCTGCCCAGCCTCCTGCTACACACAGAACAGCATCCAACTTCTCACTTCCCACAACTCCATCAACAGCTTTAACAACTTCTTCTTCCTGTTGAGTCCATGAGTCACATGGTTTAACAATAACATTGGCATCAGCCTGTTCATTTGGCATCAAATCAATGGATCCAACCCACTACAAATAAAGAAAATGTATAATCATACATCATACTATCTTTCTTAAATACAGCAGATTACAAACATACATCTTGTATTTTTTGGGGAAAAAAGAGGGGTATCCCCCTACAACTGGTTTGTTTGCAGGAGCGTAACATGTAAATAAAATTTAAGAATTTATACATGTACCCCGGTATTACTAAACTTATTTCCAGAACCGTGAATAGAGAACTTTGAAATTCAAAATTGAGGCAAATTATTTCCCTTGGCAATATATAGTATTGGTTCAAATCAATGCAGAGAACCCATGAGAAGTACAAGTAAATAGAAAACTATTCATTCTATAATCTACAAATTTCTCCAGTTTCATAATGGAGCTTGAACACAAGTATTTGGGAGCCAGTACTTCAAAAGCAGGTCCATAATTCATTTAAACCAAAACAAATCCATGTTTATCACTTAGATTAAAAGGTAACCAATCCTTGACTCTTTGTTATTTGTATTTTTGCAAGCAAGTGAAATAACTTGCTTCATTTTAGAGTAAGATTAAACATTTTCAAAGATACATATGTAAAGGAACTTGAAACTAAAATTTATTTTCAATATCTTTTTCTCACAAAGTTAAACTGTAAATAGCTCTTTTGGGAGACATGTGTCTGTTCAAACATTGGTCTACTATTTTTTAACTCCTCTTACAGTCATGACAGTTACTTATTCACTTCGATATAAATTTGACAATCAAGATGAATGATTGTCCCGTGGCATGGGGTGATTTTCATTTCCATTATGTTATTATGATGTTTTGTTTTTTTCCCCACTGTTTAAAGATGCAATTTTTTTTAACTTTGAGGCAATTTGTTTTTATGTTTTAAATATTTGAATTTGAAAAGATGTTTTTGTTTTCATATCTCCTTTTTTACCCATAACATTTGTCATTGATGATTTTATCACAAATTTGTATTGGAGGAGGAAATTTCAAAATTGTCATAGTGAAGGTTTTTTTATTATTGAACTTTGATTTGACAGTTTTCGATCCACTTATACAGATATTGTAAATCAGGCTGCAATTAAAAATATCTTGGTTTCCCCTTACCCTACCCACCATTTTGGAAGTGGGTAGGTAGGTAGACTTTTTCTTTTTTTTTTTTAGAGAAAATCACTGAAATATATCTAACACACAGGATACACAGAAAAACAACAAATTGAACTATATTGATACTAAAACAACATACTGTATAACATATTATGCATGACTAGAAGACCTTACAATTTCAGACTAGAAAATGTTTGTAAATATCAATGGCTTTGTGACTTAGAGTAGACCACATATAAATTGAGACACGGTTCTATATTTTTCTTATAGTTTTATTAATTGAATTGAAAATATAAAACCCCAACGAGACTGCTACCTAGTAACATTCGATGCAAAAAATATGTACACTTGTTTTTCATTTAAGGAAATACTAGAAGCCTCAAACCGTGATCCAAGTGAGTATGACTACGCCTATTAAGGCTTATTCTAGAAAACTATGAATTTATTTTTAACAGTAAAGTTTACCATGAAACTTTGGGCGTGCCTATGTGCGGATCACCATTCGCTGAGTTAGCAGACCATACAATGTTAATTGTTGAACACATTTTACAACGCTTTCAACACAGAGAAACAAAATGATAATGATAGTTGAAGTTCACCTAAAGATTTTCCTGCAATGAAACAATATTCTTAGACATTGTCATATACAAAGGAGAAAGATTCTTTAACGAAGGCATAGTATGATACAAGAGATTAAAACCAATATCAAACCAACTGAAACATATCAATATCTGCACAGACACAGCTCACACCCAAAAAGTGTTTTCATTGAAAGGATATATCAAGGGTGAAGTATTGAGGTATCTCAGAAACACAAGCAGCAACACTGATCTTAAAAAACAGTTAGAAGCTCAAACGAGGATATCAAATATGTAAAATCAACGATTTTTTTTATCAAACACAAAATACAGAAAGGGAAAACTTGCTAACACAATGCCCAGCAAAACGGGAGCAACCGCTTGTAATGTTAACAAAATTCAACCCATCTATACAGAAACTAAAAATATAATAATGAAACACTGGAATCTTATTTCACAAAACCCTGAATGTGTGAACATATTTAATCATCAGCCCATTATAGCTTATAAAAGACATAAAAACTTACAAGAACTCTTATCAAAGCATTAGCTGGTATAGTCAGCTCGACTTTTCACAACACAATATGATACTGAGCTCGAAAAAAATCAACTACTATTTTATCCAAAGGCAACTGGTGTATGGTCCAATATTACATACGAAATGAAACAAATAGCATAAATAGCACGCTAATATACAACTTATTGAGTCGACCACTGATGAAGGCGAACTCAGGGATTTACCCCAAACACGACAGAAACACCGGGCCTAACATATAAGCTCATGGGTGAGCTCGGATGCGCAATTGTAACTACTCTGCCATTCTCGCTACCCATACAATATTGTTATTGAAGGCGTAGCTAAAATGGCAGAGTAGTTACGATTGCTCGGATGCATTTATTCAAAACATTATTCCATTCCAATTTCAGTATCCTTGCATAAGTTGTTTATCCTTTGCTGCAAACACACGGGCGACAATGATTTCGGGGAATGTTGAAAATACGGATCATTCAAGGAAACAAAATTAAATAAAATGCTCCGCAGGGCGCAGCTTGATACGACCGCAGAGGTCGAACCCTGAACAGTTGGGGCAAGTATGGACACAACATTCCAGCTTGATACAGCTCTGAATTTGGATTGTGATTAAATATTTGACACAGCATAGGTCTCTGACACAATGAATGTGGTCTAAGAACTTAAAAATTTTTTACATTGGACATTCACCTATTATGGTCCAATATCCAAAATCTAAATACATGGTTAGATTCAGCATATCAAAGAACCCCAAGAGTTCAATTTTTGATGAAATCAAACAAAGTTTAATTTTGGACCCTGTTGACCTCAATGTGGACAAAGTTGATAGCGGGGCCTAAAAATCAAAAATCTAAATACATGGTTAGATTCAGCATATCAAAGAACCCCATATATTCAATTTTTGTTGAAATCAAACAAAGTTTAATTTTGGACCCGATTTGGACCAACTTGAAATCTGGGCCCATAATCAAAAATCAAAATACATGTTTAGATTCAGCATATCAAAGAACCCTAAGAATTCAATTTTGTTAAAATCAAACTTAAGTTTAATTTTGGACCCTTTGGACCTAAATGTAGACCAATTTGAAAACAGGACCAAAATTAAGAATCTAAATACACGGTTAGATTCGGCATATCAAAGAACCCCAATAATTCAATTTTGATGAAATCAAACAAAGTTTAATTTTGGACCCTTTGGACCTCAATGTGGACAAATTTAAAAGCGGGCCCAAAATCCAAAAACTTAATACACGGTTAGATTCAGCATATTAAAGAACCCCAAGAGTTCAAGAATAAAACCCCATTGAAATTGGTCAAGAAATAAGCAATTTATACAAAGTATCTTCTTTGCAAAATACTGTGCAATTGAATATTTCTTGCAATTGCGCAATACTGTGCAATTGAATATTTCTTGCTATTGCGCAATACTATACAATTGACAATTTCTTGCTATTGCGCAATATTCTGCTATTGGATATTTCTTGCTATTGTGCAATACTGTGCAATTGAAGATTTCTTGCTATTACGCAATACTGTGCAATTGAAAATTTCTTGCTATTGCACAATACTTATTATATAATAATTTACACATCCTGTTTGGTGTGTATCTCCTGCCATATCATTATTATTTGCTTTTAAATATAAATCAGAAATAACCAACTTAAAATGGAAAATTTTAAAGAAAAAAAAGGAAAAAGGAAAAAAAAATCCCCCAAATTTTTGAACCCCTTTTGATTCATCAACCTCAAACTCAATCCTAGCCTTTCCTTTGAGGTATGGTACCTTGCAGTACAATTTCAGAGAGATCCATACACTTGAACACAAGTTATTGTCTGGAAACTAGAAAAATGCTTATTTTGGCCCCTAATTCCTAAACGTTTCAGGCAATTACCCCAAACTCAATTCCAGCTTTCCCTTTGTGATATGGAACCTTGTAGTACAATTTCAGAAAGATCCATACACTTACACACAAGTTATTGTCATGAAACTAGAAAATGCTTGTTTTTGCCCTTTTTGGCCCTAATTCCTAAAATTTTGAGGCAATTACCCCAAAAATCAATCCCAGCATTCCCTTTGTGATATGGAACCTTGTGGTACAATGTCAGAGAGATCCATATACTAACACACAAGTTATGTCTGGAAGTTACAAAATGCTTATTTTGGCCCTTTTGGCCCCTAATTCCTTAACTGTTGGTACCATAACCCCAAAATCAATCCCAACCTTCCTTTTGTGATATTGAACCTTATGGTAAAATTTCATAGAGATCCATTCACGTAAACTAAAGTTAGAGTGTGAAAACCAATGCGTCTTCGGACGACTACGACGCCAACGTCATACCAATATACGACCGCAAAATTTTTTGCGGTCGTATAAAAACGATATTTTAAGCAAAACGAAAAAAAAAAAAAAAATGTGATTTTCGAATAAAATTATTTCAGTCGGCGGATTTTTAGAGGGTCGGTCGGGTAAGGGGAAACACTCTTAATTTTAATTTTGGCCTTATCTTTCCTTTAATTTAACATCTGATTTATCCACAATCTTCCCTCATAACAAGATATATGAAATATTGATATTGAACTTCAATTCAATTTTTTCCAGCAACAAAGGATTATAGTTAATGTTATTAAAATACATTAATTTAGTTATTTAGTTTATGATATCATTTTGGAGATGATTAATATCTGCAAGTCCATTTTTTAGACATGTTAGAGTTGTCAAGCCACAACTGGAGATTTAGAAATTTTCAGCTGGAGTTTGGGTCTCATAACTGGAGATTTTTTATCGACATTTTTATCGACGTACGCAATGTTTTTTGGTGTTTTAACTGCATATTTTCCTTTTTGTTAATGATTCTTATATAATAACTCCATAGCCATTTTTACTTAATAGAAAAAGAAGATAAGGGGTTTTCAAATATTTATTTATTATATATATAGTTCAAGATAAAGTGATAAGCCATCATATATAGTTGGTAAGAAGTATCTCTGCTTAAGCTTCATTGTCAATTTTGGTACCACTACTGAACAGTGTCTTTGAATTGATAGAGTTGTGAGCTTTCTGGTAGGTAGCTGTCTCCATACATTTGGTTAAGTCATTAGGGTCAGCATAGTCAGCTTTGCAATAAGTGTAGTAGGCATAAATACCATATTTGAGTTCATTAAGACATTTGTCTTTGAGGTTCAGTAATATAACTGTTCAATGTTTTCAACAGCATCAAATTAAAGTTGTTGTTTATACAACTTAATCCATTGTCAGTATTTCACTTTTAATCATCCAGGCGTGTGTCTTAAACTTGCTAGTTGATCACCAGGTAATTGCCAATAATCTTTTATTTCTGTATATACAGTCTAAGCCTTAACACCTTCATTGATTACTCGAGGCTATTGTCAAAAACAATAACAGGAAATGGTGACTTCCGTTTTCTTTGACCTTTCCTATATCAATTTTGAGTTTCTCTGACTTTTTCTCTGTCAGTATCAAATTTGTAAACAAAGATGACAACTGAAAATTTTTCGAGGCTGACATTTTCAAAAAGCGGAAGATTTCAAATTTTAATGGGAGGGACGGAAGAGGGTCTATAAAGCGGGAGATTTTGACTCCCGCCGGAAGAATCACATATATGTGTTATTATATGTTTCCAACTCAAGGGCAAAAGTGTCAGACTCAAGGGCAAATGTGTGCTTCTTAAAGGTTAATTCAGAGCAGCAGCTAAAAAAAGTGTAACGATAAGTTCAGAGCAGTTGTCTTGGTTTCTGGGACGTTTATTGACTTCTGATAGTAGTTCACAAGGACTTGCTGAGGTACTCTTTTAATCCAATAGACTATTTTAAAGAATGAGTTACATAAATGACACCATTGAACAATTAACTCTTACTGTAAAATCATACGTATTGTAACATTGGAGATGTACAGGAAAGTGGACAAAAGTGAAAGTTGTATCTGAAAGTACAAGGAGCCGCATAAAATAAACTGACTATAACATATGGTGAGATACCCTATATAAATAACCATATACATGAAGATTCAAGTCCTTAAGCAAAATATATCAGACAAAATCTACATTATAAATATAACGACAGCTGACAGACTACTTTCTTGTGAACTTGGTTGGTAGATTTACACATGTTTAATTTGAGAATAATTTCAAGAAGCCCAAAATCATGAATATTTAAAAAAGTTGCTTCATCGTAAAATCACCTTTTTTCGGTCACGAAAACTTAGCTGCAATATCTTACATAATTTTTTGCCTTGAAATGGCTGACACAAGCTGATCCTAGGGCTCCTTTACCACCATACACTAATATTCTGCCGGCAAGTGCCATGATTCCCTACTTTCACTTTCTTGGAAAACGTATTAACTCCCTTTAACTAAAGTCTCTAAAACTGAACTACGCCCCGTGCTTGTCCTATAAAATTCACTAACATGCTTTTCATACCTTTATGACTTGTTCTTTTTTTCCCTAAAATGTCTTTTTAAATTCATACGTGAATATTCCCATCTAAGCAAATTATTCAACGTGATTAAAAGGATAAGAAAAATACCAACTCCGTATGGAAAACATAATTCCAGATTGGGATCGCTGTGATATAGCCTTTTTCTGCTGATGTGTCGTAAAGCAATCACCAATCAATCCAGATTGTAAAAAATCCACAAAATTCCCATTTTTGACACAGGGAACAAATTAGTTATTCTATAAAAAAATTATCTCGGCCTTGAAAAGACATGACGGGTATTTGTCCTGCTAGTGTTTTCATTTTATATCACTTTTAATATTCTGCAGTATATATATATCTTCTTCTTCTTTAAGTTTCTAGCGATCCTTTTAGCCGGGCGTCGACTATAAAATTTTATAATTTACATTGTAGCAAGAAAAATAAAAAGAAACACAATCAAAAAATCAAAATAATGTACGTACATTTGAAAAATTTCATTTAGATAAAACTATGTACATTTGATAACAAAAAAGGTTAGGGATAGAAAATGGGGATGAGAGCAGATTCTGAGATCATACTCTTGAATCCCTGTAATGTACTACATGATACCTGGGAACAGTATATCTAACAATATATATGTTCCTGATGATACTATTTGTTGTCGGGCAGATGATTCCAATTTATAACTGTTCGTGGATAAAATGAATATTTATAACTGTCTTTAGATGTAAATTTGCCTAAATGAGTGTGGATTGCTATGTCTAGTTCTATTGTCTAGTGGGATAAAAAAGTTATATATAGGGACTGCAACAATTTCGTGTACAAGTTTGTAAAAGAAGACAAGTCTGTATCGGTACCATTCTTGCATAAATGTAGTCTACAACGAGGGATCGCGTATAGATACTGGCGTTATTTCAATATTTAAGCTAGACCTAACTAGAAGTATGTAAGTAAGTAAGTAAGTAAGTAAATTTTATTTAGAGTCGGCATAATAACAGACAAAACATGAGCTCAGAGTAGGGGCAAAAGGTATCGGGTCCGTTCGCCCTAATTACATGTTCGCCCTGTGTCCGTTCGCCCTAATTTTTATTAAAAAAAATAATATAAATGGTTTAATTTAAAGTTTTGTAATCTTATTCAGGTCTTTAAATGGTAAATATTAAAAATGTATATCTCCAAATTCATGAATAAACATTGAAATTAAAAAAAAAAAGGTTTTTGTTTTGGAGCATTAATCAGGCTAATTTGCTTCATTGTTACATTTGTTTTTATTCAAAATTACTTTTAATGACTGTTGATTGTAAACGCCAGACACACGTTTCGTCTACAAAAGCCTCATGTTGACATCAGTGACGCTCGAATCAAAAAGTTAATAAGGCCAAATAAAGTGCGGAGTCGAAGAGCATTGAGGACCCAAAATTCCTAAAAGTTTTACCAAATACAGCTAAGGTAATATATTTCTGAGGTGGAAAAGCCTTAGTATTCCGTAAATTCAAAGTTTTGTAATTTAGAATGCTGATTAGATATGATTACGATGTCTTTGATCTCACTGATTGTTGAAGTTATTGTTTTTGATGGATTAATAATGATTTTTTTTTAAATAAACAAGTCAGCTTGGAATGAGTTAAAACAGAGACATATAATACTATTATTATATGTCTCTGGTTAAAACAATGATGTTAGAATTGTAAGACATTAAAGGGTAATTGTTTTCGCCGCTTGGCTTCTTTGATCTCAAGGTGTTGAGTGAGTTGGATCTTGTTATAACTGTTTGGATTGTTTTGAAATTGTTACAAGGTTTCAAAAAAGATAAATTCATACATATAACTTGGTCTCCAGTTCCTGAACACTTCTTCAAAGTACTGTCCACATTCAACATGATGAATATTCTGACAAGAATATTCAATGCAAATCAAAAGAAAAATAATTATCTGGTAGCAGCAATACAACATAAATATTTCGGCGGAATTTTCAACAAACTTTAACATAGTTAATTCAAATAATTCATATTATACAAGACAACAAAATAAAATAGAAATCAGGGCGAACGGACTCGGTGCGAACAGGAATTAGGGCTGCTGTTGGTCAAATATCAGTTGATGTAGCTTTATTTGGGTCTATGTAAAAAGGGGTAGAGTTTTTCATACTTTGCCAAAATGGTATAATTTCAAAAACATAGTAAAAAGCATGGATCGCCGACCTTTATGCAAATATAAAGAAAACTAAAAGACAGAGTTTTAAATAATATATATATATGAGAAGACAGCTCTTATAATGTGCTCTCCGAAAGCAAAAAACAAAGCGGAATCCCCATTCTCGTTTTCTTACTTCATCACAAAATAGGTAAATGTTTTGTAAATTTCTTTATAAAATAAATTATAAACATTCTGGATTATTTGCCTGATAAAACAATCGTGATTTAAAAATTTTAATCAATGAAACCTTTTTTTTTTTAAATGAAAAAGATGTAACATAAGATAAGCTCATTATTTATTCTTTTTAATGAAACATTCACAAGTTAATTTCATTTATTCATCATTCAATCTTGCTAACAATAGTAGTAAAAATTTTAAATCGATTATCTGTAGTTTTCTGCAATAAAAAAAAATGATAATTTAGACCCCGTTCTACCTTCAAACAAAAATCAATAATGACAGCACAAGTACACGTATTTCTATTTCAAACGTGATGCATATTCCATTAAGTTTTTCCTAAGGGATTTATCAAAAAATATTGCCAATTTTAAACAATTTCCACAAAATCGTTATTGATGTCAAAATCGTGAACTAATACGCATATGATGATGATTCTTCGAGTTAAACCGATAATATATGAAATATGAATTATAACACTAGTATAAGCGACTTTTATTTTTAGAAAAAAATGAATACAATGGATCTCTTATGAATAAAGTGGAAATGAAATGAGATTATGAAAAGAAAGATATCAGGCTATCGTCTATCAACATCTTTCAAATAATCAAATTAAGAAGCATTTGAATATTAGCTAAATTTTAAAAAGACAAATTGTGAGAGAGAAAATACCAACATCAACAACGTGACAAAAAGAAACTAATAATAGAAGGGATGAAAAAGAAACAAGAAACAAAGTATTAACAATTTTACTAGCCAAGATTGAAGAAGTTTTGCGGCACAAAGAACATTACTTAATTTTTAGAAAAAGAAGAAACTGATAATACAGATATATATGCTCATAATATTTCGGAAGCACACTCTTCATAAGAGAAAATGGTAGTGTCAGTTTTTCCCTGCATTTGTTTCGCTTATTGTATCAACATCAGTTTTGAAGTTTCAAAACATTCTGGATTTTGAAAATGAAAGACGCTAAATAATATACAAAAAAAATGTTAAATCTTCTCACATACAAATGATTCAAAACGTCAAATTGTTATTCAGTGCTAAACATTGCAGTTGGGGGCAATTTTTCATGAGTGTTTTAAATAGTTGTTTAATTCTATGGAAATTTGGATATCAATGGTTGCATTTATTAATGCCAACCCAAACATGGAAAAATGAAAATACATAATGAAGCGACTACAAAAATCTCTGCAAAATAAAGACTTCTTAAAAAAATGTAAATTCTATGGTAACTTTAAGTGGCATTTTCACATAAGTAAAAAGCTTGTATGCTTGAAACGTTCTTTAGAACAACGTCAACATCCTTGTTTTATTGGGACGTCGTGTAACGCTCAGTGGTACCAATACCGTGCGCAACGTCATACCGTATAGTCGGCTTTAAAAGGCCCCGACATGAAAAATATGAAACAATTCAATTGAGAAAACTAACGGCCTCATTTATAACAAAACAATTTACGAAAAATCAAATTTGACAGACATGAACCAACGACAACCTCTGAACTACGGGCTCCTGACTTGGGACAGGCACCATAAGCATGCATGTGGCGGTGTTAAACATGATTGTGAGCGCTTAAGGGCATACGATACAGTTTTGATCCCGTATTTACATTTTGATAAAATTTCAATATAGACTATTTTTACCTGATTAAATCAAATATGTAATAAAAATATACCTTCATGTGCTACTTTTGAGTAAAATAAGGTCGAAATTTGGTATATTTGCTCAAAATTCGGATTTGTGGCCGTATTTTCCTTTCGAAAGAAAGACATAACTTTTGTTTTAAAGATAAACACAAATTGTTTTTGTTAAATAATTGGTAATTTCTGTATTTTATAAGTATCAAAATTTATACATTTTTATTCAGAAATAACTCGTATTTATCAAATGTTCATGAATGTAGAAAAACATCACTTTTGCTGTATATTTATCAAATTTAAAAATTGCACTATTTACGTTTTCATGAAAATTGGCACACATAACCTTCTCGCGTAATCCAACCAAATAGCATTTTAAAAAGAGGGTCCATGAACTCGTTTTCAAGTTAAATAAGTTTGAATGATAAAATCAGTCGAAAACTGAATCTTTTCCTGATAAGTCATAGTTTGACGTCGCGAAAATAACAATTTACGTTAGCAACGTCATTACCTACCCTGTAACTGTATCGTATGCCCTTAATACTCCCTGATCTGATCTGAGAGTACTCGCAGTTACTGACAGTTAGTTCAAAGCCAATAACAACTAATAGTAAAAAAAATCATGTATCTAAGACTAAAAATATCAATCAGTACATATCCAACATCCAATGGATTTAGTGTAAAGAGGTTATTAACAGTCAGAGAAAACATGACCTTGTGCAATGCCAAAATATAGGTATCGACAGATTGTAGTACCGTGAAAGTACATTTGTGTCATATTTAGTATGATTTTAATTTACTGATAACAAAATCAATATTTATACCAAAAAAAAAACAATATTCAAAGTTTTACTTACAGTTTTGAATTGGTAACCTTTTAGAATAAGTTTATTTAAAGGATTGATAAGTTTACGCGGATCGTATATTTAAATTTCCGGACTCGGTTGACAATATCACCGTAAACATGATTTAGGATGTGCTCTTCCGTTTGAAATAAGTTTTCTACAGGCACAGCCAAACTTGTAAACCTATGGAAGAATTTAGTAAAGATTTTAAGTAATTTGTGGTAACGAAATCCCTGACTTAATAATTTATTAGTAATACATAGATTACGCTCATTGAAATCCAAAACGTCAATAACGGCGTGAGACACGGACATAGCGAACGAGTTGGGATATATAAACATCGTAAGACGGTGCCAAAGGAACATCACCGTCCAAAAAGGAAAATTAACAATAGGGAAAGAAAAGTCATCCCTTTTGTCGTAAATTTTTGTGTAGAGTTTCTGGTGTAACACTGAAATATCTAAATCTAGGAAAGGACAGTTGTTGCTGTTAATATTTGATCTATATAAAGAAAGTTCCTTTGGGTAAATTTCAGCAGTATATTTAGAGAACTCTTGATTATTTAGCGAAAAAATATCATCAAGATGACGGTAAGTGTTATTGGATTTATCAATTAAATGGAATTTAGACGGTTCTTTAGGTGTAATACCACCAAATAAATCATAGTATACGTCACATCCGGTTGCATACGAAAATAGATTGAAAAAAAATATTCCCTTGAATTTGACAGTTGTAGGTAATTAATCCTACATTTCATTGCAGTAAAAAATTTCTGGGTTATAAACATATATCTTGGGTGTTTCAAAGCACCATTATTTTTTTATTTGGGGTTTCTATAGAATATTTTGGAAACTTGAGGTTACTTACTTTATTTGAAACAAAGATAAATTCTGCATAATTTTTTGAAAAGTGCAAATTTAACAAAGACTAATAGGGGAAAATCAATGGTGGTATTACACCTTTACTAAGTTTGGCCATAAACTGTGATTCATAACACTAAAGGAACAAATCTGCTATTAAAGGGGCACAATTGGTGACCATAGGAATACTACAACCTGTCGATAAACTGTATAGCCGAAACGTACATAAATGTCGTCAAAGAGAAAATTTATGGCTTTAATCATCTCATCACACCTCCAGTAAGTATATCTAGCATATTTACCTTTCTAATTTGAGAAAAAGGCTTTATATGAGTTGCAGCAAATAAATTTGCAATCAGATTTATCAAACGACCATTTAATTAGATAGGAAAACTTTGTTTGATAAGATTGAGTGAAAATGTAGTATAAAGAGTGGAAAAATCAAAACTGTCAACCGAATCAAAATGACCATCAAAAGCACGTAATTTATCTAAAACATCCAAAGAATTTTTTACACTCCAAAAATGGTTAATTCCATTATTTTCACATGTTTTATTACAAAAATTAATTATAAGTTCTTTTGTTGTAGTTAAGGAACTCGTTAAAAGCACCGAAAGATTAGTAGTAGAACCACAGTGGGTAAGGTTGTCCTGCGAGAGAACGTTCTGTGCTGGTGATTTGGTCCTGACTGGTGCTGGTGGGTCCTGATTCTGTGCTGGTGGGTTTGTTTACATTGCATCAGAACGACAATAAAACAATAATTCTATTGTTTAATTTCTCACTAACACGTTAGACTTACCTCTCGAGGTATAATACACCGATCTTTTTATGCAAAAATCGTGCATATTGGCAAAACGAAATTGTCCTGATGATGTGCTTGTGATTAGAAAAAAATGTCCTGGTTCTGTGCACCTTTGTCCTGGTTCTGTTCTCTTTATGTTGGAAGAAAAAGTGGCAAATATTCTAGATCATTGAGGCAGAAAATTTGTCTAATTGATAGAAAAGACACCTAGCATACATTTGGTGGGTAGAAATTTGAGATGAGCAAAGTTACGTCTGTTTTGTTCATTTTTATTTTGAAATAAGAAAATATGCATATAGTGGGGAAGATTACGATCATTTTGCACAATCAAAATACGGTGCAAAATATCCTATACCTTGCATAAAAAGGAAGATGTGGTATGATTGCCAATGAGACACCTATCAACCAGAGATCAAATGTCGTAGATGTTACAACTACAGATCATCGTACGACCTTCAACAATGAGCCAAACCCATACTGTATAGTAAGCTATAAAAGGCCCCGATACCGTATAGTAAGCTATAAAAGGCCCCGATACCGTATAGTAAGCTATAAAAGGCCCCGATATACAATTCAAACGAAAAAAACTAACGGCGTGATTTATGTACAAAACAATAAACAAAGATCAAATATGATAGACAGCAACCAACGACCACCAGTGAAGTACAGACTCCTGACTTGGGACAGACAGCGGGTTTAAACAAGTTTGGGAACGCTCAACACTTCTCGCTAACGTGGGACAGTGGTGTAAAAGCACAACATAAGAACAACTGCAAAACTGAGTTGAAAGGGGCTATACCGTGTTATCATTATAATTAGAAGCTTATGATGCTATATCTATTACTAATGATAAAATTATATATAATCGATGAAAATAGATAGAATATCCCCGTCTTAATGCATGTTTATTAGTCCCCTACCGGCAAAGCCGAAGGGGACTTTAGGTTTGCCATCCGTCCGTCCGTCAGTCCGGCATATCAGTATTCCACACTTTTTTCCTTCGTGCTTGAAGATATTGATTTGATATTTGGTATATAGTTTTATCATGACCAGTTACAGATCAAGTTTGAATTTTGTTCCGGTCTGATGATTTTGTGCAGAGTTATGGTCCTCGGACTTAGAAAATTCGTGCATGTAATCAGTTTTCCACAAATTTGCCATGGAAAAGTCTAGACCCAAGTCTCCAGAAGTTTTTGGTTACATCGTTATATCACATGGATGCAGCGTTTTGTTCAGAAAACCATTTAGCAACATCAAGAAAAAGAAGGAAGGCGATATTATCCAATGGAAATTTTTCGGATAAAACTAGCTGGAGAAAAAGCTCAAAGTTTTCTCTTTGGTTTTGGACATTTGGTATTTTGGCCAAAATATCAAATAAGTTGAAAGCATGTGGTCCCATTCTGTCTTGTCCAGTATCGTTATTAAAGTTGTACCTATATAAAAAAGAAGATATGGTATGATTGCCAATGAGACAACTGTCCACAAGAGACCAAAATGACACAGAAATTAACAACTATAGGTCACTGTACGGCCTTCAACAATGAGCAAAGCCCATACCGCAATGTCAGCTATAAAAGGCCCCGAAATGACAATGTAAAACAATTCAAACGAGAAAACTAACGGCCTTATTTATGTACAAAAAATGAACGAAAAACAAATATGTAACACATAAACAAACGACAACCACTGAACTACAGGCTCCTGACTTGGGACAGGCACATACATACATAATGTGGCGGGGTTAAACTATCCTTGTTCTCGTTTTGCCATTCACAGAATTGATATGTTTTAAAATCTCATTGTTAGATGTTTCAGCCAATATCCATACTAGTATATGTTTTCCCTCTGCTTTTACGGCATTTGGTACGATAAAGTAATTAGATATAAGAAGATGTGTCAATGAGACAACTCTCCATCCTAGTCACAATTTGTAAAAGTAAACCATTATATGTCAAAGTACGGCCTTCAACACGGAGCCTTGGCTCACACCGAACAGCAAGCTATAATGTTTAGCTACTGATCCACATTTCCCATTAACTCCTTTGACCTTTTCTTTAATTGAGAGACATTATCTTCATGGCATCCAATTGAATGGTCAGTGGCTTCAAAAGCATACTGGGTCTCGACATCACAGTAGTAGCATCCAAAGCCTTTATTTTCCATGCCTGCAAAATAATGATATCTGTCTCACGAGTTGATCAGATTTATTGAAAAAATTAAATTAAAGAAGAGCCAAAAATCAATGTCGTTCAAAGTGTTGCTTAAAATCTATTTGGATACCTTTTAAACAGTTTGTAAGAAGCATCCAATGTTAATTGAAATAAACATGTTAACGGTATTTGATAGCTTTAATAAAATACTAGAATTAAAAATGCTTTCATCTGATATTAAACTAAAGATTTTGTCCTTAAAAGTAATATGCGATTATTTTAAAACGCCAATACTACAATCAAAAGACATGTCCAACATGTCCAAGGTTGAAATAGGTGTCAAAAGTAAGTTTTAACACAAGTCTGTACAAATGACAGTTGATTTAGCAACGTTTAGAACATAATAATATTAACATATTGTGAAAAATCACCAGCACGGTATCAGGACCCACCAGCACAATGTCAAGACCCACCATCACAGAATCAGGACATGAAGAATCTATAAAAATGTGCAATTTTAAGAGAGCGCTACATTTTTTTACAAAATTATTATGCCAAGCAGTTCTGTGTATAACGGACTCAAGGAGCACATTTGTTTGTTTTTTTTTTCTGTTCCAGATGTTCTGAAAATGAGCACTTTTGTGTTTATCATACTACAGCAGTGTAGACGGCTAATGTTTTGGTTGCTTGCTTTTGGACCAACAAGAAACAAATTTACCTATTTATTTTCATGTGTTGTTCAATAAATCGTCAAAAATAATAATTTTCGTCTTTGTTGACTTTTTGAACGATCAACAGCACCGATCAGGAACGAATCACCAGCACAGAACTTTCTCTCGCAGGACAACCTTACCCATGCACCGTGAGAACACTTACTAGAGGCCGAGATGAAACGATATTTTACGGGTTTTTTGTGTAGTTTAGGTAACCAATACATAGTTGGGACCTTCAAATGTTCAGAGGAGGCCTTAAGCTGAGCTGTGGTAGTGACATGATTATTTACTATATGACTCTCTGTGGAGCGTACGGCCTTGAATGTAGTTGAATGTATAATTTCATTCTTAATGACTTCCGTGCAGTATTTACGTCATACCACCACCACCACATTGTTGGCTGCTTTGTCGGCCGGTACAAACACAAAACGCTTTGCAAGTACTTGAATTTTGTTTTTTTAATCCTAGAAATGGGCGTATTACTTGCTCTTTTATTTATAAGTTTAGTTGGTGGAGTGTCTATCCAATTCTGATAAAATATGAATAATTTGGTTTGATTTGTGTTACTTCTTCATATGAGGTAAATATAATGTGTATTGATACAGTTGAACATATAATGTTCAAATTCACACATATATTTATATATATATACAAGTCTAAATTGAAAACAACGTTCAAACCTATGATTGCGTTGGATAAAAACCGTAATTTTTATACGTTTGCATGCAAAACAAATTTCTTATTAGAGGGGTCTAAATACAGCACAAACAACATTTTCCAAAAGACCAAAAAAGTGAAAAAGTATATTTTAATAAAACGCATTTGACTTACAGGTCGAACAATGCACAAGAAATTTGTGTTGCATGCACACGTATAAAAATTGCGGTTTTTATCCAACGCAATCATGGGTTTGAACGTTGTTTTTAATTTAGACTTGTTTATATTTTTTCGTTTGGGCTTGTATTATATTTGCCTTCGGGTTTATATGATCCGTTCATCCTATTTTGACTCCTCAAAATTCAAGAGTCTATCCTAAATTGAGGTAAATTATGTGGCCTTCCAATAACCCTTTCGATTCCTAACATCACTGAAGAGACATTAATTGTCGAAATCCGGATATGGTGTACAAAAAATCTTTGCACCTTTGTTTGCGGTATACCATCTTTGCCGCAAGTTTATTGTTTTCTGTTTGGTATCAAATCTATAGTTAAGATCCATTTATTACACCTTGTGATCCGTTTATTTGGCAATCGCCAATGGCAGTCAGCAGGATTTAAGAACATTTGTTGTTCGACCTGTAAGTCAAATGCGTTTTGTTTAAATAGACTTTTTCACTTTTTTGGTCTTTTGGAAAATGTTGTTTGTGCTGTATTTAGACCCCTCTAACAAGAAATTTGTGTTGCTTGCACACGTATAAAAATTGCGGTTTTGATCCAACGCAATCATTGGTATATATATATATATATGATTAATGTCCATCAAAATATAAATAGCTGTCGGCGTTTTTATTTTATTCAGATGAAAAATAAAGGACATATTTTCTAGAACAATTAATGTTCATTTATATTACAGTTTCACAAAATGCACTCTCAAGAATAATATTACTAAGCAACAAAGGCTTTATTTAGTAAAGTTTTGTATAAAGAAAAAAAAAACTCTCACATATGCATCAAAGGTGAGGGCAATTTCTTTTACTCAAGTTATGAGGAACGCATCTTTCTAGAACAAATAGTTTTTGCTTTATGTAACATCTTTTGTAGCTATGATATGAAAATCGTCATATGAACAGACATTTCTAAGTTACGATACTGTTGTCAGGTCATTAAAGATTGCATATTTTGGTATTAATATTGATTTACTCATAGGGTCTTTGCATCGGAAATAAACTCTATTATTCTAAAACCAGTTGTTGGCATGATACGGGTTATGTTCTTCTCATATATTTATGATTGTATGATACTAAACCCCTAACGGGAGGGATTGTACTTGATTTTCATATGATGAAGACATAATCTTTCAATGAGTTTAATTGAGGACTGGAGCTGGCATGTCAGTAACTGCTAGTAATCTGTTGTTATTTATGTATTATTGTCATTTTGCTTAGTTTCTTTTGTTACCTATTCTGACATCGGACTCGGACTTCTTTTAAACTGAGTTTTACTGTGCGTATTGCTATGTGTTTCTTTATTCTACATTGGCTAGAGGTATAGGGGGAGGGTTGAGATCTCAAAAAACATGTTTAACCCCGCCGCATTTTTGCGCCTGTCCCAAGTCAGGAGCCTCTGCCCTTTGTTAGTCTTGTATCATTCTAAATTTTAGTTTCCTGTGTATAATTTGGAGTTTAGTATGACGTCCATTATCACTGAACTAGTATACTTATTTATTTAAGGGCCAGCTGAAGGACGCCTCCGGGTGCGGGAGTTTCTCGCTGCATTGAAGACCCATTAGTGGCCTTCGGCTGTTGTCTGCTCTATGCTCGGGTTGTTGTCTCTTTGACACATTCCCCATTTCCATTCTCAATTTTATTTTAACTATAGGACATTAGAGAGTCTAGTGTAGTCGATATTCCAGGATGATCATTTTATGCAAGATGAGTGTCCTCTCTCCTTTATCGTTAGTTGTAAAGACCCAATACACAATTTGTAACAATTGATGCCAACTGGGACATTATTTTAAATTCCAGATGCCAATCACTGTCCGGTAGTTCAAGAAGTAACATCGTTTAACGGGAATTTTGTTGTCAAATTCATGTTCACGATTTGACCCAAATTATCATATTTTATATTTAACATACTAAAAAGAATATCCAAATTACAAAAAGTCCAAAATAAACAATTAACAATGCATGGGCTCACTATAATGTATCAGTATCTCGAACGTATTTCCTTCCAGACGCCAACTTATTATCCGGCGAGATGACCTCCGAAGACAGCCGACTGTCATATAATCCGATATACACACAAATATATATATAAATAGATAGGGAGCACGTACAATCGGATTTTTCTAGGTCCGTTTGATTTCATGTTGTAGAATAAAAATATTTGAAAATAATCGTTTACATTTTGTACCTGCATAAGAATGATTTTTTGTAGGCCAGATCTGTCAAAGAAATGGTTATTCCTGGTAGCTCCCTTTTTCACTTTTAAATGGTGACATTGTTTTCTTTTTAATGAATGAGCCATACTAAACATATACCCATCTCCTCTTAATGTCAAATTAAAAGGTTACCGGAATACTGATTCAAATGAGTTGAATTATTGACGTGCAAGTAAATAAACAAGTGATGTTTTTAAGCTTATTTTGACGAAATTGGACCAAACTGACTGCTAATAGCGACATATTATTTCTTTATTCCGCTTTTATAAATGTTTGAAACAAAAACAAAAGCATATTTTACATGATTTTTTTTGGGTCAAATTCGTAGCTAATGCCTCTTTAAATCTTAATGATTTTAGTAAACATTCCACTGTTTTACAAAACGTAAAATGCAGTCAATAAAAAAGAGGCGAAAGATACCAAATTGATAAACAAACTCATAAGTTGATACCGAACTGACAATGTCATGGCAAAAACGACTGAAAAACGGCCAAAAGACTAACAACAGTTACACCACACAAAACACAAGATAGAAAACTAAAGACTGAGCAACACGAACCCCACCAAAAACTGGTGCCCCAGAAGGGTAAGCAGATCCTGCTCCACATGTGGCACCCGTCGTGTTGCTCATGTAAGTACAAACCCTCAGATAAGTATTATTTGATAGGTCATATTCGAGAAAAAGAGGACGGGGTTGTGGTTACGACAATTGGAACATACCCGTTGTCATCTAAAAGATATTCCATAACGGTCAACAAACTCGTTATGGCATCCGTAAATTTTTTCGAAGGGATGATTTCAACTTCGCCACTTTGAACTCTTGGTTTAATAGCTTCTTAGTAAGCATCAATCCTCTATCAAGGAAATCATGATAGGATGTGCAAGCTCTGGCATATCGTGTTATTTGGGAATTGTATATATACTCTATATGTAAACGCTGCTGGAATGTTGTTATATAGAAATGGAAAATTCACAATTGGGAAGCTGAAATAATCTCTTTTGTCGTAGAATTTTTTTCTCAATTAACCGACCCTCATATTGTCAGTTTCTGTAGATGTAAGTCAAGATATGAGGCATACTTTACTGTACATAACTATTGTATCCTTTATTTCTAGTTTGATGGGATAGATGCTTACAACATAGTCACCAAACTTTGAATGATTTAGTGAGAGGGCATCATCTTTATAGTGGAACTTGAAGTTACAGGATAAGGCTAGCTTCTTTTCATTCTTCCGAAGAAGCTCCTGTATGAAGTCTGCCTCAAGTAAATAAAGGAACAAGTTGGCAAGAAGAGGAGCACAGTAATGTTGGTTCACATGGGAATGCCGATTGTTCAAGTGTTGAAAAACATGTCTTCCGTGCTAACGGAACACATAAGTTGTCAATCAAGAAATCAAGCAACTTCATAATGTCAGTTTCAGAGAATTTTTAATTTGAATCTGAGTGGTTTTTTTTTACAAAGTACGCTTTACCTATCCGTAAGACAAGATACTTGTATCTACGTTGGCCATTTTTTTAATGAAACAAAGCAGGATCAATTCTTTCAGTTTGTCTTTTAGTTTGGAACACTGTGCAATGGGGAATACTGTTGTAAAGGTTAGAAAATTCGAACGTTTTAAAACTATTGCAAGAGGAAAGAGACTTGGATTGTATCAGTGATTTAACAGATCATGAGAATTTTTCAGAATCCACTTCTGATTCACACCGCCCCTTGACTAGGTAGTTTCACAATAACTTTGAAGACCGGCTTTGATTACTGATTAAGATGTTAATAATTGAGAAAGAGGTTTCGTGGAGTACTTGGATGACGCAGCAATATAACAATGTTTGTAAGGACACGAATGTAATTTAGATATCACAATAAACACGCATTAATGAATAAAATATTAATTACAGCAACCTCGTAAACAATACACATATCACTTGGTTATAAGGCTTGCTTGGGGGTTTGTAAAATTCTTCTCTACAAGCCAACAGAAACCAACTAAAGTTTTCATAAAATTGAGCCCTAGGCTTGTGGACTCAAAAGTTTATCGTGAAGGCTGTGCAGATAATGCAATTGTATCAGGTTTATCGTACATTTTCTGTTAAAATTTTCAGACAATCAGTGAATCGTTCAAAAAGGCTAAACTAACTTTTTATTGCTGAAAGTTTCAAACAAGGACAAGTGTTTCATTCACCAAATAACTCGTGCGTTTCTGCGAAAAAATCATGTGCAATTTTGTGAATTAAAGGGAAAGAAGATCCTTTTGCGGTGCACTCGCCCATGTCAATTGCTAACTGACCCAATATATTTTCTTTATCATGACCAGTCCACTGATACTGGCATCGACATTATCAATGAGTACACATCAAAGGAAAATGCACAAATTACCAATAAAATAATTTACACACCCTGTTTCGTGTGTGTCTCCTGTCATATCAGTATTTGTTGCCTTTATATATAAATCAGAAATAATCATGTAATAATTTTACATTGATTATTTCTCATTTCAAAATGGTAAATTTAAAAAAAAAAATATATATGGAAAAAACAACCCCAAACATGTTGTTTTTGGCCCCTGACTCCTAAACTGTTGGTACCATAACCCCTGGCGAAAATCAGTTCTAACCTTCCTTTTGTGTATTGAACCTTCTGGTAAAATTTCATAGAGATCCATTCACTTTAACTAAAGTTATTGTCCGGAAACCAAATGTGTCTTCGGACAACAACGTCGACATGATAGCATTACTTGAAAGCAAATTTTTGACATGTTCCCCATTTCCATTCTCAATTTTATTTTGCTGTAGTATAAAAACTTGAAAAGTACGCTAATAAAACAAAATGCAAGAAATGACATAAAACTGACTCTGAATTAGTACATGCAATTGATGTAGAAACCCACAAACAGAAGATGATCAGGAATACATTTATACTGCTGAGCAGTGTTCTCCTCTCAAATTTTAAATAGCATCCTAGAATAAAGCAAAATCTTTAGATTATCATCTTAACAATCCTATTTATGGTTCCTTAGGCTTAGATGAAAATGAAAAACCTGATCAAAACATTATTCTAAACAGGCTCACTGAAAATTCAAACTCTTCTTTGAACAATCAAAATGATCCTCTTGCTGATCACATATATATGAGATGCAGAAAACTGGGAATATAATATAAACATCCAGCTAATTTAGAAAGCAAAAATAATTCAACAAACAGAAAGCGTTGTTTGCAATACAAAATTAAAAAAACAGCTACAACTTTTAAATATTGATGAAAAAGATATTTTAAATCCTTCACCTTTTCATGAAAATCAACAAAAAATTAATTTAATAAAGTTATGGATTGTATAACAGTATTCATAGTTTTGAAATTAAACAAAAGACTTATTGTTTTAAATTTTGTAAAATTTGCAAAGAAAGAAAAATGGATATGAAAATGGCACATGATGATGAATGTAAGTATTGTCATTTAAAATCGTTTTAGCTTCAAAGGGGGGAGGTATGGTTTTTTTGTTTGAGTCAGATTTTTTTTCATGGAAGGGCTTCAACGCTATCAATCAAAATTTTTTGGTCAAAATTTAACACTAAAAGGCATGGGGAAAATCTGGATTCAGAATATTTTTGTGTCCTCTGCTTGAACAGAATATTTTTTTTCTCGTCAATTTGGGAATCAGAATATTTTTTTAAAGAAAAATACAATACCCCCTCCTGCCTTTTGAAGTTCAATGATCGTTTCCTAAACATTGTCCATCTGAACTTATTATCTTATTTTAGACAAATACTATATATATATATGTAGGACATTCGTCCTGAACATGCATGAAATGTTTGCCACTGGACGTTAAGCAACCAACAATCAATCAATATACAGGACATAGTCTTGGTATAAAGCTGGCATTTAACGTAGCGCCTTCCACAAATTAAAGATGAAGAACATCAATAAAACGCTGGTCCTTTGCTTTTTGTATGTTTTTGCTGTGCATGTTCTGATTTTGTGTCATGGATGGATCCCATATCCTTTGTTTTTTCTCTCAAATTAAGCCTATTGTTCCCAGTTCAAAGCATAACCAGAAAATCTTAAATCGTAATGACAAAATATGAATAAAGATAATGATTTAATAGCACTTCATTTGTACAATGAATAACAGGTGTTTGGTAAGTTAAAGTATATATATTTAGATGGAGTTTTAGTAAAAAAAAAACGAACTGGTGTGACGTATGTTTGTTCCGCATAATACTTGTTCCCCTTGGAACAAAACTATGGATAATAAAAGTTCTTGGGAACAAACATTACATTATATTATTTCCACCTTCATAAGATATTTTCCTGGAACTAAAACGTCATATGGTTTCATAATATTTGTTCCTTTAATGAAAGAGTGTCATTTGATTTTTTACACCTGATTACATCTTAATTAATGTTCACCTCACATGACATTTACCTATACATGTAGTACATACAATTTACAAAGAATAGAGTCTGAGGAATACAACAAATTTTTAATCTAATAACCATGATAACTATTCCTGGTGTCACGGAATAGAAGTTCCTTCATAATATAAGTTCCAAATGGAAACAATATTCTGGAATATTATTTCCACTGGAATGAATATTACAGTAAATGTTCCTAACGGAATAAATGGTATAGAATATTTGTTCCAACAGGAACAGATATTATGACATTGTTTATAACAAAGTTTCCAGTGGAACTTCTGTTAGGCGTAACAAATATACGTTGACACTGGAACATTTATAATATAGCCAATATTTCAATATGCCTGGAACTTTTATAATATAACAAACATTCCTAGAACTTATATAATATAACAAATATTCCTGGAACTTTTTATAATATAACATATATTCCTGGAGCTTTTATAATATAACAAATTTTCCTGGAACTTTTATAATTTTCCTGGAACTTTTATAATATGACAAATATTCCTGGAACTTTTATTATATAAAACATTGTCCATAAGTATTTTATTCCAATGAACTTTTAGCATATCACAAAAGTTCCACTGGGAACTTTCCTTATGTAATATTTTATCCTTTGTGAAGGAAATTTTGTTATAGCATTGGATAAAATATTTTATAAGGAAAGTTCCCAATGGAACTTGTGTTATATGCTAAAAGTTCTTTGGAACAAATATTATGGGGGAACTTATATTCTGTCACAATGGTACTCCGATATTTTAATAGAGAGAGTCAGTGGGCTAGAAATCCACCTGCACCTCGAATGATACCATTTTGTATACACTACTTTGCATTATTTTAAACTTCCAAATTAATAGACAATTCAAGCGTAGTAGAAATCTATCTGCAAGGTGTTATATAACGTCCGTTGCTGTTTTAGTTGTATCTTATCTATTTTGACACTTTTGTTGAATTGTACTGTGAATAAGTTCTGGAAAATATTTTAATGATTTTTAATTAAACAGAGCACGGTTTTATAATATTTTGTACTCAGTGAAGGTACAAAGTTAAAAAAAATAATCTCTTAGAAAACTCTCGTATTTCTAAAATCCTTCCCGAGAAATTACGTGACGTCATCATGGTTCCCATTTGCCAAGAATGTAACCTTGGATTTTCCTAATTAATCTTTTACATACGCTAATTTACATGCCAGAAGAATTGACAGTAAATCCTTCTCTATCTCTACCTTTAGCAGGATATCTATCTTTAAGATAAAAGCTTTATTTCCGAAATGTCGAGGCATGAGGGTGAGTTCATAAATTTGTCGACAAAATGGCCACCAATAATAATCAGCGTAATATAAAAAAAAACTGTCATCTTTCTGATAAGAAATAGTAACATTGAGAGTAATATTTATACTGTTGCAGTTCATGAGTCGGTGTATAATTTGTATGTTGGCTTCTGATAGATAGCAGTTTTCGTTGTCAGCACGAGACAGTTTCCAGGAAGTTGTTTTCACTTCATTTCCAAGACATTGCATAAGATGAGCGTTTTGGGGGTTACAAATGAGAGAGACAATCTCGCCATCGCAATTGGTAATATGTGGTAGAAATATAAACTGGAAAATTGCCATAAAATCAAATGAGTCTTAATCCAAACCAAAGCTTCTATATCAACCCTTCACTCCAATTTAGATATGATGGTGTATCCTTATAATTATCCACCCAAGAAACAAAGTGGAAGGAATATTATTCTATCATATCTTAACCCGTTCACAAATATCTCATGTATGATTATGGTCAATAATTACTTTCTTTAAAGAGTCCGTCATCATGATCATTTGCTAAATGTATATTGAAAAATAGAATGCATCGTTCAATAGAAATTCCTGCAGCAGAGACATCAAAAGGAAGTCTTTCCCAAATCTCTCAGTAATCATAGTTATTCATTTAAACCAGTTAAAAAATGTCCGAGGACCACCGGCTTAGAAGTCTTGGTAGACTATTTAAAAATCACTTTGAAAGTGGAAGATAAGAATTATGAATTTGTATGTCATGTATGTGGCACCAACATTTGTTATAAGACATGCCTCTTCATCAAATCTGTCATATCCAAACAAATATGACATAGCGCACATATGTCAGCCTTTTTGCATAAAATAGCTCTCATGATTACAAGCTCTGTGAGAGAATAACTCAAGATCTGAATATTTTGTTCAAACTGAAAGTATGTTGCTGAAAAGGGAGGATTGATGGAAATAAAGCTTTCGTACAAAATCTTCTAAAGTCAAAAAAAAATGGTGTCAAACATCAGAGCAATCTCTGACTGACATGACTGATGTATGATATTCATTCATCTATGAAACAACATTCAACAGGGCTACTGACCTACTTATTTAGTGATAAACATAGACAATAAGGGTGAAAATGGAAAATACATATGTACTGAAATATTGGGTGAGTGAGTGAATTATTTAGTGCAACTCTAAAATATAATGTCAGTTGACAGATATGTAAACCATAAATAAGATATATATATTTCATTGAAAATTTTTAATAACCTTGAAAGTTCATAGCTAACTGTCATACCAAAAAAAATGTTTTTTTTGTCATTCACATGCCAAGGAAGAAACATTTTTTTTGGTACTATAGAATAAGATCCTGTAAATTATTAAGTCACATGTAAGTAAGTTACTGTAATCATGGTAACAATAATATATTTTTACTTTCTATCATTTTCAGGTGTAAGCTGTGATTCCTGTTTGAAAGGGAACTTTAAAGGAAGAAGATATAAGTGTTTAATTTGTTACGATTATGACCTGTGTTCTACATGTTATGAATCTGGAGCCACAACATCCAGACACACTGCAGATCACCCAATGCAGTGTATCCTTACAAGAAATGATTTTGGTAAGAAATAGTTGTTTTTCAGTGTAGATAAAGAGAAATATAGGATAAATATCATTGAGACAGCAACTCAGATACATATTTAAACCAAAAAGACATCTCAAACGAGGAATTATTTGAATTCTGGAAAAATGATAAGAAAGGTTTGATGAAACTTAACCTAACTTGAGTGGGTTAGCGATGCTCGCATGGCTGAGATTCAAGTTACTTTCACTGATATTTCAGTTTGAATTAACTAACCCCCTTAGCCATGCATGCATGGCTAACCCTTCTTAGTTGGGTTAGTTTTCATCATACATTTATAATTTTTCCAGAATTCAAAATTATTCCAAATTTAAATAATTCCTTGTTTTTAGACATCCTTATAGAGACTATCAAAGATCTGCCGTTAACACTAAATTCAAAATGGACAAAAGATATTACAAAGCAACAAACATTGATCATTTCCTGACTAGAATTTGTTGATTGGGAAAGTTTTGAACACAACAATAACACCTGAATAAAAAAATAATTGGCAGTTTGTAAACATGAAAATTTGCATTGGTTGAAGTCTCTATCAAGTAAATGTTGTTTTCATATTGCACAAAGTTATATATTTATGCATATATGTTCCTAGTGATACATTCAGAACTTCAATTATAACTGGTACAAGCAACAATCATTTGACTATAAAAGTTTGCTAAGAATGTCTTTTTATGCCCCACCTACATGTACGAGAGAAGAGGGGCATTATGTTTTTCGGTCTTTGAGGCCATCCGTCTGTCCGTTTGTCCGTCTGTCCTGCTTCAGGTTAAAGTTTTTGGTCAAGGTAGTTTTTGATGAAGTTGAAGTCCAATCAACATCAAACTTAGTACACATGTTCCCTATGATATGATCTTCCTAATTTTAATGCCAAATTAAAGTTTTGACCGTAATTTCACGGTCCACCGAACATAAAAAATGATAGTGCGAGTGGGGCATCCATGTACTAGGGACACATTCTTGTTTTGTTATGAAATAATTTATGTTATTGACTTTAACCATTGTAGAGCTAATTGCTGACTTGTACATGTAAATAATGAGTTTCATTGGGTGAATTTTTGAATTCATATTTAACTAACTGCTTTAGTGCTATTCCTTTTGAATTGTGATGCATTAATTTTTTGGGGGACTTTTAGAAAAACAAGGTATAATGCTTATTATTCAACAAAAAACTTTTTAAGTTACTGATTCCAAAATCTTCTATGTTCACAGAACATTGACAAATATTGCAATTTGTGTACATAAATATAATATACAGGAACTGAACTCAGTGAATACACAATTTTTTCTGTAATGAAATAATATTTTTCAGATTTTCCTTAAAGCATATTAAAATTCTGTCCTACAGACCCAATGATTTTTAAAAATGAAACCCTAACACTTAGCTTACAAAATTTTATGTCTCAAAAATGATTTTTGTATTTAATTTCACTTTCTGATGTTTTCCACCTTTTAAATATTTACAAATTAGGTAATAATGTACAAAAAATGAAGGACCAGCAAAAGTTTGCTTTCTGTCAGTGTTTGGTCTGATAAAAAAAATTGAAGTTTTGCAAACTCTGTATATCTAATTTTTTCTTATATAAAATTTGGTAAATTCACCCCATATACATGTATATTAAAATATGGAGATGTGGTATGATTGCCAATGAGACAACTATCCACCAAAGTACAAATAAGTTGGTTATGATATGAATCTTAAAAAATGTATCAGTATGCCAGATTAGGATTTGGAATCAAGATTTTGTGATCCGCTGAACATAGAAATGTGATAGTACCAGCTGGTCAAGGTGTCCTATGAACATATATTCTTGTTTATTTTTAATCTTCTTACATACACCTCAGATCATTATTTATCAAGTGCAACATGAAGTAGAATTATTATTTTAAATCATTTACAATTGTCATAAATATATATGTACAAACTTAAATCTACCAAATAATGAAAGGTTTGCTAATATATTGTATGTTATACTTCAGATTTATTTTATGGTGGTGAAGCCATGAGTTCAGATCAACCACAGGCCTTTACTTGTCCATACTGTGGTAAAATGGGCTTTACAGATGCAACTTTACAAGAGCATGTTGCTTCAGACCATGTAGAAGCATCACAAGAAGTGGTAAGGTTTTCCACAACATATTGACAATTTATTTTAATTGATAGTTTATTGACAGTAGCCATGAAGTATGTACATTAACAAAGGTTTCTGGATATTCAAATCTCTTAAAAGTCTGAGAGAATACCTAAATACTGACTCTGAATAGAGATGATAGTTCTGACATTAAATTAAGAGTGTAGTGGTGAAATGAATAATTTGAGAACCCAGTAAAGCTGTCATTTTCTAAGGCAAACTCTGTTCCAAAAATTCTAATACAAAATAGTTACCTGTTGTCTGAACAGGTAAATTTCAGCTATCACTATCAGACAACTATAAGTTGACCTTGATTGTAATGAGGGAGTATAAAAGTAGGGCTTTATCTTTCTGGCGAAATGCCGATTTTAATTTCTAGAAAATATTGAAAATCTCTCATAGAAAATGAAAGGATATGGAGTAAATGTACATGGGACAAAATCACACACAATACATAGAAAACATAGAAAATTATCAATGAACAGGGCTTTTATTCCTGTTCTTGTCTCTGACTGACTGACTTCTTACCGAAGTCGTTGCCATCAAAATTCGTATAAGGGAGACAGCTTGTGATTTAAAAGGTGCACACACACACACACACAGGTAAACAAAAATGGCAACTGACAAGGAAAATCAAGATTTTGTAGTGGCCAAGGACAAATACTGTCAATGATTAAATTAAGTAAAAACCATGGCAAATGGATTTTACTTTAAAAGCCATTTAAACAGGAAACCATTTGGAACATTTGAGTTATAATTGTACGATGATTTGTGACATGTGGATGTTGGTCAGTCTCAGCTGATTTGTTTTATTTTCATTTATTACAAGCTGACCAGTTGTACTACATATATTTGGTCCGTTAAGAGGTGGGAATTAACCGTCATGGTAATTATTCATCATGTACTTTTATGAGCAGAAAAGTATGGCTGTGTAAGGCAAAAGGTCAGGTCAAAAAGATCACAAAAAACCTCAAATGTTATTTCTGAGTTTAATTTCCTGGATTTGCCCTGACAATATGACCATTTTGGAAGCCATGCATTGCTGTTGTATTCAAATTGATAATTTAATATTTTCATAGTAATATTTTGTATTTGACAGGTATGTCCAATATGTGCTTCTTTACCTGGTGGGGAACCTAACTATGTGACAGATGACTTTTCGGAACATTTAAGTCTACAACATAGGACACCCAGAGAATTTATATCCTTTATGTTAATTGAAAAAGGGCAGTATTACTAATGAAATCATATAAATTTATAATGTTAGATGATGTTATTCAAAAATGAAACAACCATTTGGTTCAGAGAAAAGAAATGTAATGTGGATAATAATAACTAAGAAACAATAAAAATTGCTGTAAGGATTTAGCTAATTTGTGTACAGCAGTTAGACAGTGTTTTCTTAGATGCTAGAGGATTTATAAATGTTAGGGTCCCATTCTTTAAGTTAGGCCCTATCCTTTTAAATTTAAACGTTGTTATGCTACATGTATATGCCCCACCAACCTTCTTAATTCATAACTACCATTCTTCAAAACAGTTCTATGGAAAACATTCACAAGCACTAAAAAATCTATATATCTGGTGGTCAACTGAAAATAAAGCTACCACCAGAAAAATCTATATATCTGGTGGTCAACTGAAAAATAAAGCTACCACCAGAAAAATCTATATATCTGGTGGTCAACTGAAAAATAAAGCTATCACCAGAAAAATCTATATATCTGGTGGTCAACTGAAAAATAAAGCTACCACCAGAAAAATCTATATATCTGGTGGTCAACTGAAAAATAAAGCTACCACCAGAAAAATCATATCTGGTGGTCAACTGAAAAATAAAGCTACCACCAGAAAAATCATATCTGGTGGTCAACTGAAAAATAAAGCTACCACCAGAAAAATCAACAGCATAAAATTTGTGTTGTCATTTTCAAAATATTGCGTCAAGTGTCATGTATCCCATCTTTTTGATAAAGGTTTCTTTGCTAATCATTAATCTTTGGTAAAGCCTTTCTAACTTTAATGGCAAGCAAGAAGGGTAATTGATGTTTGTTTACATTGAAACTGGAAGTGATACCTTTAAATCTTAAACAGACTGCAAAATCCCTAATTTTGTAATAATAAGTAATAAAACATCAGGAAGTTTTATTCTAATTGCTTTTCCATTAGTTTGTGAAGATAAGTAGACATGTATAAAACTATTACTTCCTTGGTTATTTCAATTGTTCCTAGAGGGTCATAATGACAATTTACCCGATGATCAACAGGTGTGTGTTTTGGTCAACCAGTTGATTGTTTACCCAATAATAAGTGTGTTCAGGTGATTATATTGACACTTGCTTGCAGACAACACATCAATTACCTGAATTGGTCTTTTGTATCAATTGTATTGCTATTACAGTGAAGCATGAACATTTTTGGAAAACGACGCTATCAGTGGCATGTTTCGATACCATTGACCAGAACTTACGGAAGTCCATTATATTTCTCCGCCTTCCGCACTCGGTTTCATATTTACTATTTTACATACTAACTGGAATCTGCTTGTATTACGCTACACTCGAACAAAGTGTTGTAGTCGGACAGGAACCAGTTTAGTACTTTATTTTATTTACCAAAAAAAATATCTTGACCAGTCCATATGTTTTTTTATTAAATGGTATTTGGAGCTATCCCTTTGTTATATTTTTCATATTTATTCGAGCTTTCACTTTTTTGCACATGTCTTACAATCGTAAACAATCGGTATGTATAAATAGATCCGTTTTGTTATGGTGTTGAACTTTTTACACTCCAATGGACAAAGTAGTTCTCCTAAATAATGTCAGCCTTTCATGCCATTTCAACTTTACAATCATTAAAAGGTAATAATCGGAACCTTTTGATATCCATTGGATAGATACTGGTCTATATCCAGATTTAAGAAGATTTTAATAATCGGAAATTAGTAATACGGTTATACCCACGTGGTGCGTATGAATCTTTGTTTACAAAGTTACAGCAGCAGAGTCTGTAACTGTATCATTATTAATTAACTACACTGTTATTGTACTTAATATGATGCAAACTGCCTATGCAATATAAGGTGTCAACTGGGCCAATATAGATTTTTTTTCTGTATTGGCCGAGTTCTGATCCGGCCAAAACAGGATTTCGGAACAGCTCTAGTTTTTAGATCGTAAGTCAGGATAAACACAAACTGAAAGTAAACAGTTGTTTGTAAGACACAGTTTTTATTTACTCACCATAAACAAGCTGAAACGTTCAGTATGGCACATATTTTAGGCTAAAGACGGTCCTATTCATTTAAAAAGCATTTTGAAAGCAGACGATGGAATTATTTCAAGTTTGGGGAACGAGTAAATTATTACAAAGTTCATTTCTTGATGACCTCATAATATTTCACGATGTTGATGGTGCAAATGGATTTTTACTGTTTACTTTCGCTTCTAATGTTTTGTAAACGGTCTTTTATTTTTAAACCCGATCTAGACATATGCATTCTGTAATTGTGCAAATCTTCGTTCTTTGGTCATTTGGCTTATGGATAGTTGTATCAATTTCAACTCTTACATTATTTTTTTTTTAAATACATTTGCATTACACATGCAATGGCAGTACCTTTCCAATTACTATTTATGTGTTCTGTCTAAATTTAAGTTGTAACACTTTATAGTGACTGGAAAGAGTAGAAAAATTCATCAGATGAGAAAAGGCTGAAGATACTTGGAAATGGCACCAGATCATTAGATATTGCATCTTATAAAAAGAAACTGAGATTTGGATAGTTCCACTTCAAGGTAAAAATGTTTATCTCTTGTGAAGTGAAATAATAAAAATATTGTAACACTGTAGTTAATTAATAAAGATACTATTACGTGTATTTCTGTATTGGCCTTGTTATTGGTCCTTGGCCAGCTGTATTGGCCTTCGTCTTCGCCTCAGGCCAATACACCAAGCCTCGGACCAATAACAAGGCCAATACAGAAATACTTGCGTAATAATATTATAGAATGACAGTATGGTTCAATAACGGGAATAAGCCTCTCAACTTCTTTTTAGATAAATATTAACTTCTGGCTTCAACGCCTTGTTCGTCTTGTCAGGAGATCTTGTAGTTCCAGTTTGGCAAGCATTTTGGAGAAGTATCCCGTCCGTCCGTCCTCTCTTGACTTGTAATCTCTGGTGATAAATTTTGCCGCTTGACGTTGTATCCTTTCAAGCTTGTTTATTTTTGTTACCATGTACATGTAGATGTCCCATACTATATGGCGGGGCCTCGGTGGCCGAGTGGTCTAAGTAGTTACTACTGTAATCACTAGCCAGTCAACACTGAGGTTGTGAGTTCGAACCCCGCTCGTGCGGGTGCACTCGACTCCAATCTTAATTGACTAGGATTGTCAGTTTTCCTATCGAAGGTCGGTGGTTTTCTCCGGGCACTCCGGCTTCCTCCACCAATAAAAACTGACCGCCACGAAATAGCCCAAAAGCGGTGCTTAAAAGTGGCGTTAAAACACCAAAAATCAAATCAAATCAAATCATACTATATGGCTCCATATTAAATTATAAGATCCATTCCTAAAGGTCTTGATCATTGTTTTAATCTGACACAAATTTCAATAACTGGAATGCTACCCAAGTTGAATATATGGTGACCTACGAGAACAGCATTATCACTAATGAAATTATGTTTAATACCATGATGGTTCAATATCATTAACTTAAATGGAGACAGACATTTGACCTGAAAGATGGTGTTGGAGTGCAAAATCAAAAACTAACTGACTATGATATATGGTTAAAGAATGAATATCAATTACATGGGTGAACATGGTCAAGGGCAGAGTTGTTATAAAATAACAATATGGCAGAGAAGTGGTTTCAAGTTTCATATAAAGCGACCTGACTGACATGAAATAAAAAATCAAAGGAGTATCCCTGTTTGTCTAATCTTCAAGGTGAAATAAAACTAGTAAAACAATATTATACTATTGTCTAAATGATTAATCTAGGCTTAAATTAAAATATTGTTTGTTTGCAGTTTACCGACCGACCTTCGAAAATCTGCCCGACTGTGAACATTTTATTGCTTTTAATTTGAAGAAATTATTTTTAATACTACTATGGACTCGATCCGGAATTTCAGGCCGTTTCCGGAATTGATTTCAAGTCTAGGTCAATTACATGTTTGAATTTCGGTTTTTCTTCCCTTCCTGTCAAGCGGTCATCGGACCCTTTAATGGTAAAGCACATGGGAGATTGTTTACAGGTATCTACGAAGTCATGGAGGAGTACTTTATTCTGTCGTCTTCTGTCAATTTTAAGACAGATAATACACAGAAAAGTTTCATAGTAAACTGTTTATACTGATTCAGGCAGAATTGCACACGGAATGATGTCTTCGATGATATCATTGACGTTGATGCAGCGGATATTCATAAAACCGACACGAATACCATTTCTGTCTCAAACAAATCGGATACAGAATCTTTTGAGACTGACTTTATGGAACCAATATCAGTGGTTCAACAAATTCGACAACAGCTTGAAGTATGCCATATTTTCTTTAAATCTTCGTGAAGACGACAAAGATGAAACCACTCCTCCGTGACTTCATGGATACCTGTAAACAAGCCTGTACGGTGGAAGGACGCATTTGAAATGTAAAATCAATAAGAAGCCACACAAACTACACAAAGATGTGGAGAAAATGAATGGTTGGCTTGAGAAATAAATATATTCTCTCTGTATCAAATCTATCTTCGATTGCAATGAGTATGCTCCTTTAGGATAAGGGGGGCTGTCCCACTCATTGCAATTATTCTCTGTCTTACAATATTAAATATACCTAAACTGTGTGGCATGTGTGAATTGAATTGAATCATGTCCTTAGCTAGGAGCTATGCTGCCAATTTTTTTTTATGCAGTCAAAACATTTCAATACAGACCATTTACTTGAATGGGGTGCTATGGATTTCACCCCAAAGCTAATCTTAAGATTTTTGTTTGTTTTAATTAAAGCCTGGCATCAACATATCTTTCCAAATATAACCTTTATAACAGTCAGATGTCTAATATATTTTTTTTTAAGCTTTCTTTTTTTCAATTGAGGAAGAGTCAATGGTTGATTTTTTTAACACACTCCTAAATTGTCTTTTGAATCTTTAATATCTACATTTTTCTGATGCAAATACTCTACTCATGAAAACATTCCAGTAAAGATGCATATATGTCAGTGAATATGTTTCTTTGCAACAATTCTAGTCATTCCTTGTTTATAAGTGTTCCAGTATTTCATAATACCATAAATTTATGTCATAAATTGTATAATGACACTATGTTAAGTTTCAGTTTTGGTTAAAAAGGTGTTTACCTGAAAATGCCTGTAAATTTCATGTTGGTTTTCAGTGTTTGTTGTTTTAAAATGTTTTTTCTTCACAAGAAACTTGGTTTGTGTTAAACTGCTTGTTTAAACTTTATTCTGGCTGATAAAATAAAATATTTTTCCTACTACCGACCCTGCAGTCTGAAGGTACAGTCGGAAAACTGCAAACAAACATATTTTTAAGGTTGGCCCTACAGAAATATAATTTGCTTCAAGTAACTGAAATAACTAGGTCACTAGTAACTTATTTAATGAGTATGTGGGGTATAAGACCTTGCTTACAACAGGCTCTTCATAATCATTTGGTTTGAAAAGGATATTGTAGATCATTCCGGTAGTCTTGACCTATTTATTTATACAAAAAAAACAGCCAGTAGTCATTGGATACTGTAGATCATTCAGGTAGTCTTGACCTATTCATTTGTACTAAAAAAAAACAGCCTGTTGTCATCTTCACTTAACACACAAACATATACGAATATCAATTATATGCTTACGAGACATGTTGCAATGTTAAACTAATTACGGTATGTGAAAATCAAGACTTGCATAAAAAATATCACAATATTAGAGACAGTGGCGTCATTTTTCCTCAGAGCTTTCAGCTCTTTGATTTAGCATTGGGAAAATAGCTGGGCCAGCAGATGTATTTTGTCAGAAGATGAAATTAAAAAAAATCATATTTTGCAACATTGTCAAAGCCCAAGGTGAGAACATCTTAAGACTACTGTTCAAAATTTTGAGTTCTTCCTTATCCCAAAATTCCTATAAGGGGACATAATGCCAGGTGCAGAAATTGACAGGATCCACCCAGAATTATTTATATTTAGAATTTTCTTTTTATGTGCAATGTACAAACATGTTAAGTTCCTTAATTTTGACACGATGAACCAGCAGGAATTCGACATGTGAGAAGAATACCACATCCAGGAAGGGGAACAGTTGGGGGTACTAGAACAAGGCGAACAACAAACATGCATTTTTCGGGGAACACAGCTTTGTCGGGGCTTTCACCAGGGGGTAGGGAAACGATGGATCCAATAGCAGAATTATTATCACAGCTGTCAAGTGTGAGAAGCCGAGCAGCAGCAGCACAAAGTGTATCCTCACAACTGCAACAGCTTGAAATGCAGCTGCAATCAACCAGGTTAGTTTCTAATGTCATTGTGTACATTGAAAGTCATCATTTTAGGGTTTTTATGCTAGCTATAGAGTGCAACATTTAGACAATATAATGATTTATTGAAAGAACTTTGATATTTTTTATATCTCTTTCAATAGTGAAAGATGGTTGATAGTATTTCAATGCTTTATATTTATGTTTATTAATTTAAAGTATTTGCCTTCTTGAGACATTATGAAATATGAGGATATTGAGTATCTCACTATTTTCGAAAGGATTTTGTAAAAGTTTGCATTAAAATGAATTTATAAACACTCCAGATCCATTTTCAAAAGTCCACATTCGGTTGAGATATTGTAAATACTATAACACATCAACCAATGGGATTCAATTATTTAGAGTAGTGATCTGTTTTTAAAGAGTATATATTTATAAAGTTATACATGACAGGTACAATGTATCCACTGATAGACAATAAGAGGGAGTAGACTGAGGTCTAAGAAATCTTAACCCCCTTCTCCTTTATGCTTTTTGGAATAGCGGTTAACATGTAAGAATTAATTGTAAAATCCTCTAGATCTAAATGAGGAGAACAATGATATTGTCTTTTTCATAATCGTCATCATATATCATGTATATCATCATTTTGTGAAATGTTTGTTGTTGTAATTCCCTCCATCTTACTTATGTTGTAATACCACACAAACCTTTTGTTGGAGGATAATATAACAGTGTGTCTTTAATTATGTACTTTTAATAACCATTTCCCTGGTTCTGTAGGAATCCAAACCAAACATCGTGGAATGCAAATACAGTGCTCAATTTCAGGTAAGAATTACTCCTTCCCATTCAAATATATATCCTCCAACAAAAAATATGTACAGTCAAAGACTCTTTCAGGAACAAAGATCAGATTCCTTTGCACATCCTTACAAAATACATGTGTACATCATTTTCATACTACATGTTGTGTATCCTAATAAAACCGAATAAATCTCAACTTAAGTATTAACTCTTATTTTGAAAGGCAACAAGTTAAGAGAATTTTTAGAAAAATAATAAAAGCACATATTTTACCCCTGTTGGTGTTGTAATGGTTTAATTTTGATAAGCACATTATGAAAAAAAGCTTATACTATATGCTTCTCTCATGTAGATTACTCTCATTTTCATTGCACATGGATCTGTCAATGATCTTATATATCCTTATTCGTTATCATTATTGTGTTTCAGACAACAGTTAGAAAGATTACCAAATAGACGACAAGTAGAAACAAATAAAAATAATGCTGCTGGTAATAGTAATAATGCCAGTGGTGAAAGTCAGAGTAATAGTAGCAGTGCTGCAAAGAGCAACTCTCCCTTTCTTCTAGCCAGGTTTGTATGTTGTAAAAAAAAAAGTTACATTCTATGAAAAAAACGACTACAGAGTGCCATTTAATGGTAATTTCTATAAACTTTTAGATGTTTTTTTTATGCCCCCGCCGTAGTGGAGGGGCATTAAGTTTTACCCTTGTCCGTCTGTACGAAACTAATTCAAAATGCCTATTTACTCAAAACTCAGATCAAGTACAAATTTGGGTAGCGTCACATTTACAGTTCTTGAGTTGTATCCCTTTATAATGTTATATGCAAGCGAGGGCATCATCTGTGTCCCATGGACACATTCCCCATTTATTTTTGTTTAAAGTACTTTAAAAAGCAGACTTGATAAGCATTTAATTGGTTTCTAATATTGAAGACTTTTAAGTGGAGGGCCATTTGCTTTGAAGTGGGAATGGTGGAGGCTTGGAAGCTTTTGTAAATATTGTGTTTATCCTAATTTTAACATAACCATAAGAACCGTTCCAAAATTTGGGCATGATTTTGTGGGTGTGAGGCACTCAAATTAATTAATTTTGGGTGGTTGAATTTTCTAGTATAAGTAAAATAAAAAAATTATAGTATGGGTGATTGGAGCCTAAAAACCTAGCTTAATTCTGGAACAACCCCAAGGTGATCCCAGCATTTAAGGGGGAAAATGGTGTTCACACATGAATGCACTTAAAAAGCTGAATGTGAAAACAAAATTGTTCCTGAAAATAAACCTATTTGATCTGATTACAAAAAAACGAAAAATTTATAGCTTAAAGATGTTTTTTTGCCAGGTGATTGATTGAGGCTCCTAGGGGGCTCTAGTTTGTTTTAGTCTCAACCTTTGCAATGGCAAGACACATGTATCTTTAGATGTCAATAACTTTTTAAAACCTCCATGGATTTTTTTGACAAGCTTCTCGATGATTAAGAGAGAGCACCTGGAGCAAAATTTTGAATATTTTTTTCACCTTTTTTTCCATCTTTTACTGATAGATTGACTTAAATTTTGGCAGTTGACAATACACTTTTACACTGACAGCAGCAGTGGCAGAAGAGATGCACAGTTCAGTGGAACCATTTACAATTTTTATTATGCCACTGCAGTGTCAGAGGGGCATTAAGTTTTATCCTTGCCGATCCGTCCCAAAATAAGTTTCCGCACTCTAACTTTAGTTTGCCTCAACCAAAGGTTATAAAACTTTTACACAATGCTTATTACCACCAAACACAGATCTAGCTTGAATTTGGGTGGTGTCACTTTCACCGTTCTTGAGTTATTATAAATTGAAAAATTGCTAAATTTGTTGTCTCCACACTCTTAACTTTTAGTTTGATCAACCAAATGTTATAAATCTTGTACACAATGCATATTACCACCAAACCCAGATCAAGTTTGAATTTGGGGGCTGTAACTTTTGCCTTTCTCGAATTGTGTCCTTTGTAAATTAAAAAATTGCTGAATTTGCTGTATATTTTCAAGCAGGTGCATCTGTGTCCCATAGACACATTCTTCATTTATTTAAACCTAACATTTAGATGATGTCTATGGTTAAAAGTTTTTACAATTTTTTCATACATTCATGGAATTTCAGGAAATTTTTTACAGATGCTTTTTTCATAATCAAGAGGTACTTTCTTAAAAATAAATGTTGAACTATTAGTGCCCCGCCAAATGGTGGACACCCTATAGTGATCAGTCTGTCCGTCCGTCCGTTACAAATTGTGTCCACTCTATATCTAGAGAACTGTTATGATTTCAAAGTTTATACTTTACATGTATATTAACCAACACCAGAGGGTGTGTCATAATGTATGTACAAATTACTAGGTCAAAGGTCAAGGTCAAAAACTTTGGTTTCAGTTGACAATCCCATGTCCTATGGTAAAGATCGTGTCCGCTCTTTATCTTGAGAACCGTTATGATTTCAAAGTTTATACTTGAAATACATATTAACCAACACCAATGCATATTAACCAACACCAGAGGGTGTGTCATAATGTATGTACAAATTACTAGGTAAAAGGTCAAGGTCAGAACTTTGGTTTCAGTTGAAAACCCCATGTCCTATGGTAAAGATCGTGTCCGCTCTATATCTTGAGAACCATTATGATTTCAAAGTTTATACTTGACATGTATATAAACCAACTCCAAAGGGTGTGTCATAATGTATCATATGTACAACTTCCTAGGTCAAAGGTCAAGGTCAAAAACTTTGGTTTCAGTTGACAACCCCATGTCCTGTGGTAAAGATACAAATTTTTTAACGCACATTATTCACTGTGGGGCCCACAGAGATGGCTCCCATCTCAATGATATCTCGATCCCCATGTTTTTGTATTAAAAACAGAACATTTGGTATGATTGCCAATGAATTAACTATCTTCTAGAGTTTATTTGCTATAAGCAATTATAGGTCATTGTACGGCTTTCAATAATGAGAAAAAAATAGTCTGTTATAAAAGGCCCCAACATGAAAATGTGAAACAATTTAAAGGAGACATGTTAAGAAACTTATACACAATGCTTATTACCACCAAACACAGATCAAGTTCGAATTTGGGTGGCCTTACTTTCACTGATTTATGTCCCTTTATAAATAGAAAGAAAGCTGAATTTGCTTTTTCCGCACTAACTTTACTTTGCCTCAACCAAATATTATAAAACTTTAACACAAAGCTTATAACAAGCTGTATATTCATACTTTACGAAAAAAAAAAAATTAATTTTAGGAATATTTTGTGTAATACGTGGGTACAGATTATCTATAAATATGACCTTATGTCCCACTGGGGATGAAGATAATAGTTAAATGGTTAGTAATACTAACGGATTTACATTCATATAAGATCATCATGTTATTGTCTTCCAATTTTCTGCAATGCAGTGAGACAGATCTTTTATTTCAATATGACATCCTGAGTTAAATTAGAAATGTATTCATCAGAATAATAAAAGAATGTGTTATTAAAAATTGATGACTATCAAGCAGGAATTGTACAACTGTTATTTTGATGACAAGTATCTTATTACAGAAGCAACAACAAAAATCATACAACTTCAATTTGTATATCTTGACTTGTTTTGCAGGTGCTTTGATTCCCAGGGTTGGACAGACTCAGACAAAAAGTATGAGGATGAAAGAAGTGATAAAAGTTTATTCATACAAGAATTATTATTGTCAGCATTGACTGAACAGTTTAAGATTTCTGAAGAGGATTTAGGATCAAAAGACAGTCAAGAGAATGTGATAGAAACCCCTTTAAATCCTACTCCTCAAAAGACTACTAATGGACAAGTTAAAGAAGTGGCTTCTAAGTCTTCTATGACAGAAAAGCCAAGTCAATCTACGGTACCGAAAGTTCAACCATCTACTCGACCAGCCCACAGTATGTCTGGTGGAGGTAGTGTAAACAACAGTGGGATTCGTCACAGTACCATGGCCTCACCACCAGGTCCCATGTACGGAAATATTTCCGGTTCTAATCAACATGGCCAAATGGCTGGTGCAGGGATTGGTGCCAGCAATCCCCAACCATTACCAGGAAGGCCTGGATCAAGAGACAGTCGGATGAATCCGGCAGCTGCTAAAAAGACAATGTTTAAGCAGCTTCCTACTTCTAAAGCCTCTGACCGTGAGCCCCCTCCTCACTGAAGATTGTTGTAATTGTTTTACTAATTAATGAAGTCCAAAGATGGATGATCACACTTATTATTAGAATATTTATTTTGCTTCAGTCTTGTTATAAAAAAATGTCTTGTTACCCAGTAAAGAGACCAACAGGGTTGAGATGATTGACAGCTTATTTCAAAAATGAGCTTTACGTATATTTCATTTTTTTTAAACTAATAATTGAAACATGTTACAGAGGTGTGCTAAATTTCTTGTTTACTGTGATATGATGTCAAGCTATAGTTTGTATGTATTCTCAAGTGCTTTCAGATGACAGGGAACGTGAATTAGGAATCAAGATGAGCTTCACTGCCTGTAAGAAGCTTTAGTGCAAACACAGTATATATGTACATGTAATATACATCTCTGTAGTAATCATATGTCTATGTGAGATCTAAATACCAATATTTAAACAAAACAATTCTAAAAACTTCAAATGTAGACCTACTGTTGGAATATTTTAACAAAACAGAGAACCTTAGCAAGATTTGTTGTCATTGTTTATACACTTTTAAACTGATATCTGCTTGTATATTTTTCTTTTTCACTTATGGTATGATACAACTACTTTTTTGGCCCCTTAAATAATTCAAATTCAAAAAATTATTTAAAATTTACATCTTTCAGATGTTCAAAAGCCATAATTCTGTTCCATGAAAGCATACATGGGACCAAGAAGACACTGCAGTCTCAGCTATGTGTATAGGTGTTTTGGTACAGTGAAAGAGTAAGAGAATGCTTAATTTATCTGTTTAGGTAGTTCCTCAATTTTCAATGTACCTTCCTTGGTACTATGTATGTTTTCATGGAAAAGATCCCAAAATAGCCATATTTTGAGATTTTGTCATTTATGTTTAGAATGGAACCAGGTCTTAAGCCAAAAAAGATATTTTGCTGCAAGATGTATTTTACAAAGATGTTAATGTGTGTAAAATATCTTTTGAGTTTACATAAGGTCTAGGCTCATATATAATTTTGTCAAAAACTAAGTTTAAAAGTTGCCATTTTGTGTCAAATATATCAATTTTAACATATTTATAACATCAGTGACATAGTGACACAACAAGTGACCGTTCTGTATGAAAGTGTCCAGTTTTTGCTATATCACGGCATCCAACGCCTGTAATAGAAACAGGTACTTTCTTAATTTCCATAAACTATTTTAAAGATCTTAATCAAAACTTAGATAAAAGAATAAGGAGATGTTGTCATTAGCTAATATCTTGAAAGGTATAATAGATTCAGAAAATCTAATGAGGCTAAAATGTTAAGAATGTCAGGATCTTCCTGCTATCTGTTTGTACTAAAATAAAAACTCCTTATAACAGTTATTGGCTTTGAATAAGGATTTTTTTTTATCAATTTTCAATAGTTTTTCATGCTGCTTGAAAATTATGATAGATATAATATGACAGAAACTATATGCAGCAAAAAATTATGTACAAAAATGCCAATATGATGAAACTTGGAGGATTTGTAAATAATTTGCTTTTCCTGATTTTTTCGTAAATATCAAAAAAGCATATTTTTTCACATGAGCAATTAAGACTCCTTTGAGCATCTATTTATTATTCTTCATTATTGTAAAAATTGAGGAATACAAATAGTTTGTTATTTTCTGAAAATTATATTTTTCAATGTCAACAGCTGTTTTCTGTTTGCAGTCATACACTGGTGTTTAGTCTTTTCCTGTTTATATTTGTTTTGATACTGGATGAACTTTTTCCAACCTTTTGAGAGTTATAAACACTTATTTTAACTATTTCTAAAATAGTTACACTTGGAAATATGATGGAAACAGTTGAGTTTTAAGTTCTACATAGAAATTTATGATCAATCATTTTAGTATACATGGTGTAATTGTTCTAATCATTTAAATAAATTATTTCAATCTAAGTCATCATACATCAGGTTGTACTATACCAATATTCATATGTAAAAAATGATTACAGTCATCTATTCAATTAACATGCATCTTAAAATGATCTTTCCACAAAAAATTAGTGTTGTATTTTTTATTTGAAGAAAATCTGATTTAAATTGGTATTTGAGAATTCTCAATAGCTTGGTCTCTGTCAAATATAATTTAATTACAATACTGTAAATTCAGAAATTATTGGGTGCATTTTTTATCGCAAATGAATCACTGATTACTGGTAAAAACAATATTTTCTGAACTTACAGTAGTTGAACTTAAAAAAAGGTGTTCAGTGTTGTCAGACTTGGTTGCTTAAATTTTACCAAATTAAATATGAACCGATTAGAAGTTACAAACACTTATAAAGTTGAAGCTGGTTTTTCTTGTCACTTTATACTATGAAAGGGAAAAACTAGCTACTTTAAAATATTTTTTAAAATTTCTAAAGATTGATTAAAGAGATGTTTTTTTTACATTATAGGGAAGGCAACAATTTATAAAGATTGATTAAAGAGATGTTTTTTTTACATTATAGGGAAGGCAACAATTTCTAAAGATTGATTAAAGAGATGTTTTTTACATTATAGGAAGGCAACAATATTTAATGTTTTTTTACATTATAGGGAAGGCAACAATATTTAATGTTTTGTTTATTTGTAGCTTTAGTCAATCATACAAATTCTGTGTCATGTTTTGTACATTTTCCTGGTTAAGTTTAGTGATATTATGACAGATTACCTCCCATGTTAGTCTGGCATTGAAAATTTTCACATCTTTCATCAACACATCAAGATAGCAAGCTAAAGAAGAAATTTAAAGAGGGCAGTGGCCTATTAAATGCATAAGAGTATTAAAGGTGATATTATGTCATTATATAAGGAAATGAGTTACACATACAGTTTTAACTAGTTTCTGTATATGTGGGTTGAATAATATTGAAAAATAGGCCATTCAAAATGAATGTCAGTTTCTCTGGCCTGGTGCAGAAACACATATTTTGTACATGTCAGCTGTTTTCATTTGAGATTTTACTTACTGACAAAATTTTTATACGACAGCAAAAAAAAATTGCTGTCGTATATTGGTATGATTAAAATTATGGTAGACTTTGAATTTACTTATGAATGAAAAATTGTTATACAAATACAATTATCATGTTTATTGTCCAGTTAATATGCTTATAAAGTTAATAATATTCTTAAATATTAACCATTTCAATTCAATTCTTCACTTATTTGACAAATCTGGTCATTTTTTTGTAAACCTCAAATCCATCAGAATTTTAAAATCAAACTTGCTCATGATTTTTTTAATTTTTATTTAAAGATTTGGTTGCATAGAATTTTTTTCATTTTAAAACCAAAAGTGTGAAAAAGAAAAAATGAACAGACTGACTTTGGGATTACAATATACCCCTATCCATTAAATTAAAAGGTTCTTGAAACAATATCAATTTTGATTGGTCTTGAATTAACAGACCTGTTGATGGTTATAAATCAGAGAATAAGATGTTCATCAATAGTGTTTCCTAGTTTATTATTTTTTTTAAAGTTAAATGAATACCAGAAGCATTTTTGGAAGTTCTGTTTTTGCTCTCCTTTACACTTCTATTTACAACAAAAATCTTATCACATATTTGGACAGTAAGTTAAAACCAAAAGCTACATTAGACTGAATATGGATGCTAAAATTTCTTTTTTAACATATTGAAGTTTCATGATAATTTACAAAAGAAGCTGTTTAATCCTCCCACTTATATATTTATGCTTATATGTATTGGTAAAGATTTGTTTTGTGATATCCAATTCCAATGATATTTTATAGAAACATTAAGACCTCAATTTGGAGTGGAATGAACAGATTTGTCCTTGATAATGATTTATAAAGAAAGGAGATAATAATTGGAAGATATAAGATATTTAAGCATCATTTTTTTCTGTGAAAGTAAAAACTAATTAAAAAATATTGCCTGTGTTTCATAAAAATAATTTTATGCATACAGTTGAAAGTAGCCTATACTTTAGCTTCCATACAACATATAAATATTTATGGATAGTTTTCCTTGTAACTTCACACAGAAGCTACAAACTTTAATCATATGTGTACATGGTATATACTGTGATAGGGAGAAACCCTATCTCATTGTTTAATGAATTAACAGATCAAGATATAAGCGTGGAGAAGTTTGAATGTTAGAGGAGAGGATGATGAATGTTCATAAATTGTTTGAAATGGAATTAAAATTATAATACAGTTTCGTCTCATGTAATAATTTATTTGGACAAATGCTATCACTTGGAATCTGTCATAATACCTATGTCCGTTACCTGTTGCAAACACTTGAAAAAGAGAGGCGGAAGATACCAAAGGGAAATTCAAACTCATAAGTCGAAAATAAACTGACAATAGCATGGCAAAAACAAAAAAACAACCAAAAACAAATGATAGTTTACAAAATACAACACTGAAAACTAAAGACTTTAATAGCAACACGAACCTCATAAAAAACTCGGGCAATTTCAAGAGCACCAAAAGGGTAAGCATATCTTGCTCCACATGTGGTACCTGTAGTGGAACTTAGTCTTGACTGCTGACTTAGTTGAAATAAAAAGGTAACTATCAATTGAAATATTTGTAGTTCTAGGGTAAAGAATTTATCTTCATCAAACAAAATCACAATTCAAGCGAACTAAACTAGTCATAATCATCAATCACCTGAAATTGAAGAGTGAATGAATGCAAGTCGGATGATTTTAAACGGATGCAATTGATATCTGTATGTTTTTTTTGTGATTAAAAATTGATGTTGAAATATTGCTGGTTGTTGTGGGACAACAGTTGCCAAAATACTACATAGAAAACAAAGCTTGATCAACTCTAATCCAACCATAGATCAGGAGTAAACTCTAGTGCCCTGGAAGGGAAGCAGTTTATGCTTCAAAAGTGGAGCCCATTTATTTACTTCTAACAATTTCCCATGTATTTATTTCACTCGATGTAAAAATCTAAAAGTTGCCGAATTCTACTGGAAATTGAATAGAGAGACTATTATGTGTACTAAAAATACTTTTCCACAATTTTATATCATTCCATGAAATCCAAAATTTTATTCAGTGTTACACATTGCTGTTAAAGGTGTTTGGATACAAAAATTGCAAATTTTACATGTTTTTGTCAAATTATGCATCAAAGGACATCCCTAACCAAAATGATTTTTTTTTCTGAAAGACTACTCTGTTTTCATTCTCTATATACATAGCTTAAATTTCAAGATAATTTTGATTAACAATGTTTTTATACTTTTTGGGGATAAATACTCAAAATCGAGGTTTTGGGCATTCCTCCTGCAATGATAATTTGATGACTATAGTTTAAAATAAGCCAACATATTGTTAGAACACAGACTGTGAATTAAAGTTAAGACTGAGACTGAAATTGACCCTGGTGTGAAATAAATTTATATGCCCTACTCCTTTAAATCTTGTGACAAACTCATTAGGTATTGTTAGAAACTAATTGGAGAGAATTGTGGAACGTAAAAATAGTCGTGTGAAGTAGATATACATTTGATGAAATTGAAATACTAGTATACTCAACAACAAAACAAATGCACCACCTCCATCAATGTCTGGAGTGAAAATTTTCATTGCATATATAACTTGGGATTGACACGAGTCAATATTTTGAAATTTCTGAAGTCAAAACAATAAATTCTGTGAAAATTGAAATACATTTTAATCAAAAATTCCCAAAATGTTGCAGATCTGAAAACTAGTCTTGTGTATCTTTTCATCAGAAAACAACGAAAAATTACGTTGATTTTCAGTTTCTCAAGCAAGTTTATGTCTAATGAACCAATTTGAAATTGACTTTTTCAGACTTTTGATTTCGGAATATTGTGGTTGAAATCTCCATTGTCACCACTTAAATGAAAATTTCTTTGTAAATTCTGCATTAATTTCAAGATTATGACTAAAATATACTAGCTTCTACAAATTTAAGTACAAACAAGAAATTGTGAAACAAATATAGATTGGTAATATGTGGTGCGTCATTTGAGTTGTTAAGTATATTCCCGGATTGTTTAAAACTGGATGTTTTAGATAAATTACGTTCCATTGACAACTTTACACACTACACCCCACTTGTGTGTATCAAACAAGTTAACCCAATGGTTTTTCGAAACACATACGATTGCTAATGTTGTGCTGCAACTCGCATATAAAGCCGCCTTCTGTAAAGAAAAGAAATATATACTTACCGGAACTGTGATGGATGAATATAGCTGTTATTTTGCTCCTGGCAAAATTTATATTTCAGAAGGTTCTAGAAATTTCATTGACAGCTCTTTGATAGAAGAATTGTTCATGTATTGTAATTAATCCCAGCTTATGGGCAAACTAAAAAAAAGATCAGTCTAAATTCCTTTTAATAGCAAAAAAATATAATTAGATATAGGAAGATGTGGTGTGAGTGCCAATGAGACAACTCTCCATCCAAATAACAATTTATAAAAGTAAACCATTATAGGTCAATGTACGGCCTTCAGCACGGAGCCTTGGCTCACACCGAACAACAAGCTATAAAGGGCCCCAAAATTACTAGTGTAAAACCATTCAAACGGGAAAACCAACGGTCTAGTCTATATAAAAAAAGAGAAACGAGAAACACGTATAAATTACATAAACAAACGACAACTACTGTACATCAGATTCCTGACTTAGGACAGGTGCAAACATTTGCAGCGGGATTAAACGTTTAAATGGTACCAAACCTTCTCCCTTTTTTCTGAAACAATAGTATAACATCACAACATAGAAAACTACACGATAAAATATCAATTGGAAGGCTTAACTCAATCAAAAAACGTTTTGGTCCTTTGACTAAACCTATTCATATCAAAGGCGTTTAGCTAAAAACCTTAATTTATGGGTGATTACTCAGTCATGTCGGCATTTGTCGTTTCCATGGCCCTAACGGTTTCGACGTAGAGACAATGGTGTACTTATAAATACAAAATACACATATCTCCAGTACTACTTCATGGATTAGAGCCGATACTACCAAATAAATAACACGTTCACTATCACGTCTTGAATAGAAAATGAAAGGATATGGAGTAAATGTACATGGGACAAAATTGCACACAATACATAGAAAACATAGAAAATTATCAATGAACAGGGCTTTTATTCCTGTTCTTCATCTTGACAGTTGATGTAGGGTCTTCAACAATGAACGAACCATTCATACCCTACAACAAGGTCAAGACGGCCCCTAGCGTCGACTTAAGCGGTACTATTGATAAAAACAAACCACAGTTGAAAACTTCCAAGTAGAAATGAATAGGATGCACGTAAATATCGCAAAAAGTCACTTTTGACTATATTTTGACTATAAATTGCCTTTTCTCAAAAACTTGTCCTACGAATTTACTTTAAAAAATATATGTCATTGCCACTAAAATTTCTGTTTTATTGGTATAAAAATATAAAGGGATCGCCGAATTCTTTCGCTGTATAGAAATTATTCAAGTGTGTCCGATACATCTAAAAAAAACCTCGAACAATAAGATTTCTATGCACAATTCAGTCACAATGTCATGCTGCCTTTGGCTTTTTCTGCATTTTTCTTTAAACTGAGCAGAATATTATACCCGAAAACGTGACCAATTAGGTGACCCTATCCATTTTTGCCGAGCCTTCGACTTTTGTCGAAAAAGCGAGACATAGCGATCCTACATTCCGTCGTCGTCGTCGTCGTCGGCGGCGGCGTCCACAAATATTCACTCTGGTAAAAGTTTTTGAAAATTTAATAACTTTCTTAAACTATCCTGGATTTCTACCAAACTTGGACAGAAGCTTGTTTATGATCATAAGATAGTATCCAGAAGTAAATTTTGTAAAAAAAAATCCTGTTTTTCCGTATTTTACTTATAAATGGACTTAGTTTTTCTTCCAGTTAACATTACATACAGTCTGCAGTTAAATTTTTTAAAACATTTATTAGATTCATAAACTATCCTGGATTTTTACCAAACTTGGACAGAAGCTTCTTACAATAAAAAAATTGTATCGAGAGGAATATTTTTATTAAATTTTTTCCTTGTCTCATTTTTGTTGAGCCTGCAATTAACAACAAAAGTATGCGAGACACAAGGTTCCGCGGAACCCTTACGAATTTTATATCAATAAAACGGAAATTTCAGTAGCAATAACATATTATTTTAAAAGAAAAAATCGGCGTAGGACAGGATTTCGAGAAATATTAATTATAAGTCGAAATTCTGAACTTTTTTTACATTATTTGCATGCATTCTAGACATTTGTGCTTCTTTTTTCGTTAAATTTAATTTGCCATATCGCAGAAAGTATAAAAGTTTAATACATTTCTTTCGATGTTCATGTCAGTTCATCATTCTCTAATATGCAAAATTTCATAAAATTCCGTGAGATCGTTCAATACGTACCTGTGGCCAATTTCACAAAAAGTCGTAAGTCTAAGACTGCACTTACGACAAATCTTAAGTCCAGTTCCATTTTCACAAAAAAAACTTACGACAAATCTTACGTCCAACATTGGTCGTAAACTTTAGAGTGCCTCTACCCGCACGTAAGTTAAGGACATATACTTACGATGAATCATTTATGCTCTGTCAAAATTTTCCCTACCTATTCTTGATTTCAAAATACTAGACAATCACAGGCACTTGTCTCCGGAAAAAAATACATATATATATAAATAAGAAGATGTGGTATGAGTGCCAATGAGCCAACTTTCCATCCAAGTCACATTGTATAGAAAGTAAACAATTATAGGTCAAAGTACGGCCTTCAACACGGAGCGGCTTGGCTCACACCGAACAGCAAGCTATAAAGGGCCCCAAAATGACTAGTGTAAAACAATTCAAACAGGAAAACCAACGGTCTAATCTATATAAAAAACGATAAACGAGAAAGTTCAAACACTTATGAACCACACCAACAAACGACAACTACTGATCAACAGGCTCCTCACTATATATATACCTTAATATAAAACAGTTTTTTTTTCAGAAACAAGTGCCTGTGAAGACAATTAATGCATATTATCCTTATGTTCTATGTTTAGCCATGGCGGACATGTTTGTTGATTAACCAGAATTAAAAACTTTTATACTAGATGCCTCATCCCAAGTTTGGTTGAATTTTGTTCCGCAGTTTCAGAGGAGAAGATATTTAATAAAATTTACGACGACGGACGTCACGTGATGACAAAAGCTCAAATGGCCTTTTACAAAAATAGTTGTGCGCTTTAAAGTCTTAACAATGAAATCATTCGACACTGGAACACAATGATAATATGAGTACTTTTCGCTGAAACGTTTTTAATCAAATGAAAGTCTTTATATAAAATCACAATACAAGTAATGCTCCAAGATCACACGTACAATAACTAAACAACTGCCCCAAAATTGTGAAAATCATTCTTCTTCCCCTTATAGATGGCCAGTGACCTATACGTTTTAATAATCATTATCTATGGATATGTCCATCATCTTTAATGCCATTTTTCCAAACATCATTTTGAACTATATTTCTCAAGGTAGGAAATCAATAAATGCAGAAAACTTTGAAACTTATTTCATACAATAGAATAAATTCTGCAAAAAAAAAATAATAAATTAAAATCGGTTTTTAGTTTAAACTCACACACAACCGTAATCGGCGCCAAAACAAGGCTTTTCTAACAATAAAAACCTTGGCTAAACTACTTGCTGATTTTAATCAGATTGAATCTTTTGAAGTACTTATGGGGAACAATTGTTACAATGGTGCCAATTAGCCTATAAAATGTCAAAGTGAAGCTAGATTTTAGAGTGTAGAAACGCAAATATGACGTATATACATATTTCAAAATATTTTTGGAGAACCCGTTTGAAATCAAATATCCCGGAAAAAATTATTTTCGTTTTAGCTATATATTGAGTGTTATAACTTTGGTGTCAATCTGCAAATCACTATTGCGTAAACATGGACGTAGTTAAACATTTAAAATGTATTTCACAGAGTCGAAATACAAAAGCTAAAGTTATTGCAATTTGAATATACATGTATGTTGGAATTCAGTAGGACCTAGAATCCTACCAGTACAAATTGGAATATCAATATCTTAGGATATTATTTTCATTGAATTTTCACTGATAGAACTTATGAAATCATTTGAAATTTAGGAATGTATCTCCCTCACGCTTTGCTCTGATCCCGTCTATACTTTGGTCCTTTTATATATTATCAGCGTCTGTCTTAGGTTGTGGATTTACAAATAGTTTTGTATCGAGAATCACTGAAGAGACATTTTTTGTCGAAATGCGCATCTGTTGCAGGAAATTGGTACCGTTTAATGTTATTTTCATCGACTTTAATGCACGCCATGAGATAGCGGAGGTATATAGTTTTTGACCCGCCCGGTACCAATTTTCACAATAGGATGAACGAGCATCTTTTTTAATGACCTGACGAAACTCTTTCTATTTTATTTTTGTCGATTTGAGGACGATATCTTGGTCTTTTATTTAAAAAGTTTATTACCTCTCACCTTGAACTATTCTAATTCAATTATTATCCATACTGCCGTCTGGTGTAAACAACGTATAATTAAAAAAATAAACTTACCAAAATTACTGATTGTTTTTAGACGTTTATATACGAAATGATAGGTGGCTCAGCCACTCTATCATGTTATCCAAACATGGAGCCGGAGGTATAATCTTTTGAACGCTAGGTCATTGGACATACTAGATAAGCCGGGTAACTAGTAAAACCAATATCTCTGTTAAAGTATATTAATTTCAGAAATTGCCTTCTATGATAATCAGGGTTATCAATAAGAGTGAACAGCCTATGGTGACTAAGTAAAAGTTGTAATCAGATACGCGTATACTTATAGATTGGAACGAAAAACGATGTTGTATCACATTCAGATCGCCCAGTTCAGTAATAATTGATGTTGAGGTAATCATGTTTCAAATAGTGTGATGTTGAATTCGTTTCAGTATTACGGTTGATAGTATTACCAGAGACATAAAATACTGTTATCTAAGTTCTATAAGATTTTTAAATAATCATATTTTGGGAGTACTTTAAGTCATGAAATATAAGTTCCTTCATAACATATAAAGTTCCAAGTGGAAGAACTATTCTGTAATTTTTTTTTCCACTGAAACAAATATAATAGCTTTTGTTCCTTACGGAATAAAGGGTATACAATTTTTTTTTCAACAGGAACAGATATTATGACATTGTTTCTAACAAAATTTCCAGGGGAACTTCTGTTAGGTGGAACAAATATATACGTTGACATAACGACAGTTAAAAAGTCGGATTTTCATTCGTTTCCATTCCGGCTAGTTTCAATTTACAATGATTAAAGGGGCGTAACTCTGTGTTAATTTCGAAATGCAACAACACGTCAGATTAAATTTCAGATGCATTTGGAGACATTTGTAGCATTTATCATCCTTTCTCTGTATTCGATAAACAGTAACTGTCGTAAGAAAAATTTGAATAATCTCTCATCATGTTCAGTCGTCAAATAAATCCATCAGAAACTGTAAAAGGGCATTAAAATAACTTCCTGCAGTCCAGATAATCTTGACTTCTTCTGTCGGAGAGTATTTTATTTTTATAGATGCCTCTTCTACTATACTTTGTAGTGACCGCCTATAACACGTTGAAGTTAATGTCGGATCAACTGAAATTGGCGATCACAATCATGACAATACTGGTATACCAGTATTTAGATATAAGAAGATGTGGTATGACTATGAGTGCCAATGACACAAATGAATGAGAGAACTCTCCATCCAAGTCACAATTTGTAAAAGTAAACCATTATAGGCCAAAGTATGGCCTCCAACACGAAGCCTTGGCTCAAACCAAACAGCAAGCTATAAAGGGCCCCAAAAATGACTAGTGTAAAACCATTCAAACAGGAAAACTAATGGTCTAATCTATATAAAAAATGAGAAACGAAAAACACCTATGAACCACATCAACAAACGACATCCACTGAACATCAGGTTCCTGACAGAGGACAGGTGCAAACAAATGCAGCGGGTTTAAACGTTTTAATCGGCGCCAACCTTCAACTACCTGAAACAATAGTGTACAATGGTGTAACATCACAATATGTTAACAATACATGAATAATATTTTATTCATATTTCAAAAATACTACAATACTGGAATATCAGTGTATACCAGTATTGTTAGATGCAATGGTGTCATGAATACACATAAAAATGTTGTACAGATACTATTTTGTCTAATTATCAATCTGACAGACAATAAATAATTAGGTTTTCCTTATTTTCAGTTTATATTAATATTAGGTAATGTCAATTCGGTGAAGATTTACTAATCGAGTACTCATTAGATTTACCGAGCGATACTCAAGTACTCTGTCGGAAAAACATCTACAAAATGGATACACAAAATTATATTGTGGGTCATTGTCGTATGGACGTAAAACCCTCAACATTATTACCTAGGACTAGATAAAAGTCCCAGGAATTTTATACCATAATTAATAGCTCATTGACTAAATGCACTAATTATGTAAACTGGCAATAATCTAATCAATTATCTAATAAACATCTATAGGAAAATGTTTACTCAAACAACAGTATTTGTAAATCGTAAAAAAAAACACATTTTATGATCAACAGAGGGGTGATGATTAGAACTTACTGATGCCTTTAACCATTCTCTGAGGGTCAACACAGGGTGCAACGAATTTGTTCTTATGTAGAAATATTATCTTTTCAACTTTTTCATGGACGAGCTGATTTCTCGACTTTGTCACGTAAGTAATAGTCCTGCTGATGAAAATATTTACTCTGACAGTACAGAGGTGGTTGGAATGACTAAAAGACAATAAGCTAAAAGTGTAAGCCTTGGAAGGGTGCACTTGTTCATAGCCTACATCTGTTTGAGGGAATTTTAAATGACAATTAAATGCAAACATTTGTAGCGTATTTTTAATTTTGATTAATATTTAATTTCTCTGGAGGCACTCTTAAAGAAAATATTTTTTCTATAAGAAGGCAACAACATTCTAACAGAAACCGATTAGTCCAGTATCATTTTGGTATTCGATACTCTGTGCTACCTAGCAATACTCCAGTACTGGTTGACATCCCTAGTTTATATTAACACCTTAGAAATTAAAAGTTATTTAAATGTCAGAATTTTTTTATTTCAACAGTGAAAATCTTATTTTCTTTCTAGTAAAAATAAAATTAATTGATTAAAATTCCCAAACCAATGCATTATTTATCATTCTTTATATTTATAAATGATTGTTATTTATAACTTTGCTTTGAGATTAAAGTATTAAAATAATTGTGATTTAAAACAATTGAAGAATAAAAACATTAAGACCAAAGTAATTAATAATAACAATACTGGAACAATACTGAATACAATACTGGTATACCATATAATATGGTATATTTGATAATTTTAGAATTATTAAAAAAATCAATTCTAACATTTTTTACATAGTGCACATTTGTATTTTGTTTTTATACGACCTCAAAAATTTTTGGGATCGTATAATGGTATGAAGTTGTCGTCATCTGCGTCTGCGTCCGAAGACCCATTGGTTTCCGGACAATAACTTTAGTTTAAGTGAATGGATCTCTAGGAAATTTTTTAAGAAGGTTCAATACGACAAAAGGAAGGTTGTGATTGATTTTGGGGATGATGGTTTTAACCGTTAAGGAATTGGGGGCTCAAAAAGGGGCCCCAAAACAAGTATTTTTTCTAATTTCAGGATAATAACTTGTGTATAAGTATTTTGATTGCTCTGAAATTGTACCACAATGTTTAATACCACAAGTAGAAGGTTGGGATTCATTTTAGGGGTTATGGGGCCAACAGTTTAGGAATTAAGGGCCAAAAACAAGCATTTTTCTAGTTTCCAGACAATAACTTGTGTTTAAGTGTATGGATCTCTCTGACATTGTACTACAAGGTTCCATATAACCAAGGGAAGGCTGGGATTGAGTGTGGGGTTAATTGCACCAAACATGTAGGAATTAGGGGCCAAAAAAGGGCCAAAAACAAGGGATTCATATTTTTTTATCAAAATTTTTAAAATTTTGAATTTTTGAAAAGTTTCAAGAAGAAATCTTCAATTGCACAATATTGCACAATGGATTTATAAGATCTTTGACCAAATTTATTTTGTGTCAGAAACCTATATTATGTGAAAAATTTGATCACAATCCAAATTCAGACAGTATCAAGCTTGTGTCCAAATTTGCCCCAACTGTTCAGGGTTCGACCTCTGCGGTCATATCAGGCTGCACTCAGCGAAGCATTTTATTGTTTTTATATTAAGATTATGATAAAACTATTTACTGACTGTAGGTGTAGGTTGAGACAGCTGTTTGAACTATTAAATTATTTAATGACCACTATGTTAATAACATGGAATGTTCTCCTTCAATCTGTCTTGAAATGCTCAACTCTTCAATTATTAAAGACCCAGTCCACAATTTCTGTCTGTTCACCTTGTTCACAGAATCCATATCAAAAGAACAAAGTAATCTTTTTCATTTCAAATTTATTGGCCTTGATTCAACAATGGGTATCTTGGTTGGGTTAACTGCGTATAGTTATATAACTTAAAGTAAAGATTAAACATTTTATAGAAACAAAATTCCTGCTTTCCCAAAATTATTTTGGAAACCCTGATGCAGCCATATGATTTATTTCAAAGTCATTTCTTCAATTTAAACTTTAGAATCCACAGGTCTGAAGCTCAATTTTACAAACAATAGCTAGATTCTGTTGGCATGTAGGGATGATATTTACAGGCCTGAAAAACAATTTAACAAGCCTGGGCTTGTGTGCCTGTGATTAAGCCTGAATACTGCATGATTTTGAAGAGATTGTCCATATAACATGACCTGTAGTTCTCTGGCTTTTAGAAATTTTTTTTTTCATGTCAAAACTGTCCTATTGACTTTGGTTAAGTTTTACTTCTGAAAGGTTCAACATTCAGATGCTGTTACCTACAACATACATTGTAGGATGAAAACTCAACAACTTCTCATCTAATTAAGATTACTACATACCCTACATATCACTGGCATCAAAATGAATATCTTTCAATCAAAAAGTTCTCCCAATTAGCAGGTTTGAATATTGAATCTATTGACTTCACAAAATTAAGGAAGTGCATTGTGTGATGATCTACTCACTGGTGAACATTTTTTAAACCAACACTTGTGCTCCATGCTTATTTTACCCAAACTTTCATGAAGATAGTCAAAATCCAGTAAATATTCTAAATTCTGAGATGGTACACTTAATAAAAAAGTAATTTCAAAAATTTTTATTCTAATGATTGAATAGATTTTTATGTTGTTTTCTTTTAATTTCTGTGAATTTCAATGCCAAAATTTTTTTTTCTCCATTTATTGCCAGGAAATTTTTGTAGCCAAGAACATTTTATTTAACTGTATTTAATATATTCAGATGGAAGTAAAGTTAAACTTGCCACGACACCAAACATCGACGTACTAGAATATGGAGATGCAGTGTTTATGGAAGTTGTTGAACCTGAGGTTATCAGTTATCTGTTCAAACTGAGAAGAGCCAAGAACTTTGGGGCTGATTTTGTAAGTTTTAGTTTGTTCTTAAATTTTAATTTTTGCAACCATTTGAGGAACCAAACATTTTGATACCGTAAATGTTTTTTTGTTGCAACAGAAAATATTTGATATGATCATGTTACAGAACAAAAGTAATGTTTTTGCAAATTTTTGTCATAGTAAAATCAAGACGTGTGACATTTATGTATTCCTCAAAGATAACACATTTAATATTTGAAATACATGTATATACTAGATTTCTATGATCCCAACTTGATCGATATCCAATATTCAATCAACATTGCAGTCTAGATATAGATATATATTTATACATGTTATATATCACTTCAGAATTGTAAGAAAAATATGATCACCAATCCAATAGTGTTCAAGTTGTTGAAATTTACTTGTGAAGCGATGAGCTTTTTTTGTAGTCGGCATTTAATTATTCCCGGCATGCATTAAAATATACATCACTTCTGACCTTGACGAGCCAGTAAATATTCTTTTTTTAATTAAGGTACACAATGTATATAATCAGAACATATTTTTGTTTCTCAGTAATTTATGCACAGTATATCATTGATTGATGTTTTCTGTTTGCTAATCAACCAAAAACCTATCAGTGTTAGTATGAGTCAACATACACCGTAACTTGTATATCACTATGATAGAATTAGTACATGCATTTACTACAGTTCTTGAAGTATCAGTATATTTCATAGTAAATGGAAGCTTAGGTACAGTGTACAGCAGTGTTGACATTTTTAGCTCATCTGGCAAAAAAGCTTTGGTGTCCCTCCTTATCAACCGCCTGTCATCATAAACTTTAAAAAAAAAAGAATCACCTCTGAACCTACTGGGCCAAACATTACCAACCTTAACTTGAATATTCCTTAGGAAATCTAGTTTAAAATTTGTCTCTGGAAATATGATCCATTTACAAACATGGGTGCTTTTTTATAAAAATAGAACTTAAAGTTTAAATGCAGTTTTTATACGACCGCAAAAAATTTTTGTGGTCGATATTGGTATGACGTTAGGCGTCGTCGCCGCGTCGTCGTCGTCGGCGGCGGCGTCGTCGTCGTCCGAAGACGCATTGGTTTTCGCACTCTAACTTTAGTTTAAGTGAATGGATCTCTATGAAATTTTACCATAAGGTTCAATATCACAAAAGGAAGGTTGGGATTGATTTTGGGGTTATGGTACCAACAGTTAAGGAATTAGGGGCCAAAAGGGGCCAAAATAAGCATTTTGTAACTTCCAGACATAACTTGTGTGTTAGTATATGGATCTCTCTGACTTTGTACCACAAGGTTCCATATCACAAAGGGAATGCTGGGATTGATTTTGGGGTAATTGCCTCAAAATTTTAGGAATTAGGGCCAAAAAGGGCAAAAACAAGCATTTTCTAGTTTCATGACAATAACTTGTGTGTAAGTGTATGGATCTTTCTGAAATTGTACTACAAGGTTCCATATCACAAAGGGAAAGCTGGAATTGAGTTTGGGGTAATTGCCTGAAACGTTTAGGAATTAGGGGCCAAAATAAGCATTTTCTAGTTTCCAGACAATAACTTGTGTTCAAGTGTATGGATCTCTGAAATTGTACTGCAAGGTACCATACCTCAAAGGAAAGGCTAGGATTGAGTTTGGGGTTGATGAATCAAAAGGGGTTCAAAAATTTGGGGGTTTTTTTTTTTTTTCCTTTTTTTTTTTAAAATTTTCCATTTTAAGTTGGTTATTTCTGATTTATATTTAAAAGCAAATAATAATGATATGGCAGGAGATACACACCAAACAGGATGTGTAAATTATTATATAATAAGTATTGTGCAATAGCAAGAAATTTTCAATTGCACAGTATTGCGCAATAGCAAGAAATCTTCAATTGCACAGTATTGCACAATAGCAAGAAATATCCAATAGCAGAATATTGCGCAATAGCAAGAAATTGTCAATTGTACAGTATTGCGCAATAGCAAGAAATATTCAATTGCACAGTATTGCGCAATTGCAAGAAATATTCAATTGCACAGTATTGTGCAAAAGAAGATACTTTGTATAAATTGCTTATTTCTTGACCAATTTCAATGGGGTTTTATTCTTGAACTCTTGGGGTTCTTTAATATGCTGAATCTAATGGATTAAGTTGGATTTTGGGCCTCGTTTTAAATTGGTCCACATTGAGGTCCAAAGGGTCCAAAATTAAACTTTGTTTGATTTCATCAAAATTGAATTATTGGGGTTCTTTGATATGCCGAATCTAACCGTGTATTTAGATTCTTAATTTTGGTCCCGTTTTCAAATTGGTCTACATTAAGGTCCAAAGGGTCCAAAATTAAACTTAGTTTGATTTTAACAAAATTGAATTCTTAGGGTTCTTTGATATGCTGAATCTAAACATGTATTTAGATTTTTGATTATGGGCCCAGTTGTCAAGTTGGTCCAAATCAGGGTCCAAAATTAAACTTTGTTTGATTTCAACAAAATTGAATATATGGGGTTCTTTGATATGCTGAATCTAACCATGTATTTAGATTTTTGATTTTGGGCCCGTTATCAATTTTTCCACATTGAGGTCAAAAGGGTCCAAAATTAAACTTTGTTTGATTTCATCAAAATTGAATTATTGGGGTTCTTTGATATGCCGAATCTAACCGTGTATTTAGATTCTTAATTTTGGTCCCATTTTCAAATTGGTCTACATTAAGGTCCAAAGGGTCCAAAATTAAACTTAGTTTGATTTTAACAAAAACTGAATTCATAGGGTTCTTTGATATGTTGAATCTAAACATGTATTTAGATTTTGATTATGGGCCCAGTTTTCAAGTTGGTCCATATCGGGTCCAAAATTAAACTTTGTTTGATTTCAACAAAATTGAATATATGGGGTTCTTTGATATGCTGAATCTAACCATGTATTTAGATTTTTGATTTTGGGCCCGTTATCAACTTTGTCCACATTGAGGTCAAAAGGGTCCAAAATTAAACTTTGTTTGATTTCATCAAAATTGAACTCTTGGGGTTCTTTGATATGCTGAATCTAACTATGTATTTAGATTTTGGATATTGGACCATAATAGGTGAATGTCCAATTTAAAATTTTTAAGTTCTTAGACCACATTCATTCTGTGTCAGAAACCTATGTTGTGTCCATACCATTTGCCCCAACTATTCAGGGTTCGACCTCTGCGGTCGTATCAAGCTGCGCTCATGGAGCATTTTATTGGCATATAAACATGTATCTAAAAAAATATTTGCAGTTAAAACAACTGACAGGATTAAATTGATCAGCAGGTAAATGTCTATCTCCAATGGAATTTTCAGAAAAACAGGACAACCCATTTTGGGGTTTTTGCCCCCGAAATATCTATCATTAGTAAATTTCACATTTTTTATGCCCCTTCAGTAGTAGAGGGGGCATTAAGTTTTACCCTTGTCCGTCTGTACGTCCGTCCGTACGTCCCAAAATTTGTTTCCGTTCTCTAACTTGAGTTTGCCTCAACCAAATGTTATGAAACTTATACACAATGCTTATTACCACAAAACACTGATCAAGTTTGATTTTTGGAGGCGTCACTGTTCTAGAGTTATGCACCTTTATAAATGGAAAAATTGCAAAATTTTTAGTTTCCGTTCTCTAACTTAAGTTTGCCTCAACCAAATGCTATGAAACTTACACACAATGCTTATTACCACTAAATACAGATCAAGTTTGAATTTGGTAGCGTCACTCTAACCATTCTAGAGTTATGCACCTTTATAAATGGAAAAATTGCAAAATTTTTAGTTTCCATTCTCTAACTTAAGTTTGCCTCAACCAAATGTTATGAAACTTACACACAATGCTTATTACCACTAAATACAGATCAAGTTTGAATTTGGAAGCGTCACTCTAACCATTCTAGAGTTATGCCCCTTTATAAATGGAAAAAATGCAAAATTTTTAGTTTCTGTTCTCTAACTTAAGTTTGCCTCAACCAAATCTTATGAAACTTACACACAATGCTTATTACCACTAAATACAGATCAAGTTTGAATTTTGGTAGCGTCACTCTAACCGTTCTAGAGTAATGCCCTTTAATAAATAGAAAAATTGCAAAACTTTTATTTTCCGTTCTCTAACTTAAGTTTGCCTCACCCAAATGTTATGAAACTTATGCACAGTGCTTATTACCATAATACACAGATCAAGTTTGAATTTTGGTGGCATCACTCAAACCGTTCTAGAGTAATGCCCCTTTATAAATGGAAAAATTGCAAAATTTTTAATTTCCGTTCTCTAACTTAACTTTGCCTCAACCAAATGTTATGAGACTTACACACAATGCTTATTACCACAAAACTCAGATCAAGTTCAGATTTGGGTAGCGTCACTTTTGCAGTTCTTCAGTTATGTCCCTTTATAACTATATGATATGCAAGCAGGGGCATCATCTGTGTCCACATGTGGACACAATCCACATTTATTTGACTTATATCTCAAAAAAAATTAAGACAGCACAACTGACATGGGTAAAATGAAAAGGTGGTCAAGATCTATCTCCTATGAAGTTTTCAGAAAATCGGACAACCCATTTTGGATTTATTGCCCCAAAAATGCATTTTAAAATTTTTATGCCCCCGCCATAGTGGAGGGGGCATTAAGTTTTACCCTTGTCCGTCTGTACGTACATCCGTCTGTCTGTATGTATGTCCCAAAGTTGGTTTCCGTTCTCTAACTTGTTTGCCTCAACCAAATGTTATGAAACTTATACACAGTGCTTATTACCACTAAATACAGATCAAGTTTGAATTTTGGTGGCGTTACTTTTACCGTTCTGGAGTTATGCCCCTTTATAAATGGAAAAATTGCAAAATTTTTAGTTTCCATTCTCTAACTTAAATTTGCCTCAACCAAATGTTATGAAACTTACACACAATGCTTATTACCACTAAATACAGATCAAGTTTGAATTTGGTAGCGTCACTCTAACCATTCTAGAGTTATGCCCCTTTATAAATGGAAAAATTGCAAAATTTTTAGTTTCCATTCTCTAACTTAAGTTTGCCTTATGTCCCTTTATAACTATATGATATGCAAGCGGGGGCATCATCTGTGTCCACATGTGGACACAATCCACATTTATTTTACTTATATCTCAAAAAAAATTAAGACAGAGCACAACTGACATGGGTAAAATGACAAGGTGGTGAAGATCTATCTCCTATGGAGTTTTCAGAAAATCGGACAATCCATTTTGGATTTATTGCCCCAAAAATGCATTTAAGATTTTATGCCCCCGCCATAGTGGAGGCGGCATTAAGTTTTACCCTTGTCCGTCTGTATGTACGTCCGTCTGTCTGTATGTATGTCCCAAAGTTGGTTTCCGTTCTCTAACTTGTTTGCCTCAACCAAATGTTATGAAACTTATACACAGTGCTTATTACCACTAAATACAGATCAAGTTTGAATTTTGGTGGCATTACTTTTACCGTTTTGGAGTTATGCCCCTTTACAAATGGAAAAATTGCTAAATTTTTCGTTTCCATTCTCTAACTTAAGTTTGCCTCAACCAAATATTATGAAACTTATACACAATGCTTATTACCACAATATACAGATCAAGTTTGAATTTTGGTGCCATCATTTTTACTGTTCTAGAGTTATGCCCTTTACAATTTTCATTTTTTTTTCTAAATATGAAGTAATTTTTAAAATTGGAGTTATCTTCCTTTGTACATGATTATAGTTGAATCAACTACAATCAATGCTTTATACAATGCAATGTTTAATTTTCCCTTCCACTGATAAATTCAAGCAATTTTTTTTTAACTTTTTGGTTATTATCTGTAAAACTCTAATAGAAAGGGTGAAATTTTAAACAGTAAAAATTACCAGAATAATAAGATCTAACAAAAAGTCAACCTGGCAGAAATCGTAAATTGACCCCTTACAGGAGTTTTTCCTTTTGAATGATGATTTTTGTGGTTGCATTTTTTGCCAAAATATAATAGATAGAGATTAACTGTTAATAGGAAAAAGGTTCAGCAAAATAAGATCTATATCTAAGTTATCATGGCTGAAATTGTCAATTTACCCTTATAGGAGTTATTGCCCTTTAAAGATGAGATTACCAATTTTTCCAGGTGTAAAAAGATAGGTATAAACTGTAACCAGTAAAGTGATGATCAATACAAGGTCTCAAAAATGCCACTAAATAAGATTTACAAAAGCAGACATAGCTACATGAACTAATTGTAATAAAGTTAAAAATAGATATCAAAATGGGTGAGTTTTTATTTACCAGGTGAGAGATTCAGGCTCTGATGAGCCTCTTGTTTGTCTAAATTGTCACTTAAGTTTTTTGTAGTTGGGTTAATGCTTCATTTGCTTATATACCTTATAAGGGTTGACTGGGTTATGGAAATATGTACCCTGGACCTTTCCTGACTAGTAATAAAACTCAGAAAGACCATCTGTAAGCGTGGTATTCAAATTCCCAGTAAAAAGTAATGGGAAATTTAAAAGTGACACTAATTCTGATGCCAAATATAGGATGAGCTGCACTTGCAGCATGTTGCAAAGCAAAATTTAAGTCTATATCCAAGTTACTTTGTATTTCTACTGGCAGTCAAAATTTCAGGTTAACCTTCTTTGCAGAATAGCTAACTATATTTTTTTGGTGCAAGTTAATTATCTTGAAAATTTGTGCGACGAGACTTTAAGCAAACTTCAGTTAATCCTGCTGTTAATGAGTAGTCTTGATAGAACCAGTTCAACATCCTTTATTAACACTTATAGAATAATATATGATATAAATTGTATGTATGTATTATAATCCTGATTTGGTTCAGGTTCTTTCTGAAAGAAAGCAGTTAACCAGGTTGTATGCTGCTCATCAATTCTGATGTCTATTTCTATTTCCAGGGCAAGCAACACTTTGGGATAGCCTTAGTACCAGGTGATCCATACCATGGATGCAGTCGTCTTAATAACTATAATTTGGTAGCTAACTCTGTTGCACTTTTACAGAGAGGGTAGGTATTATTTTTAATGGGAGCACAACTGTATCAGACTGTCTAAGATATAGTTGTAGTAAACTCTAGATTCCAAGTTTGCGATCAAAAACCCAATACAGTATAATTTGCTATTTATTTTGTGTTTTATGCCCCATTTATGGGCATTATGTTTTCTGGTCTGTGCGTCCGTTCATTCGTTCGTCTGTTCGTCCGTCCGTTTGTCCTGCTTCAGGTTAAAGTTTTTGGTCGAGGTAGTTTTTGATGAAGTTGAAGTCCAATCAACTTGAAACTTAGAATACATGTTCCCTATGATATGATCTTTCTAATTTTAATGCCAAATTAGAGATTTTTCCCCATTTTCACGGTCCACTGAACATAGAAAATGATAGTGCGGATGGGGCATCCGTGTACTGGGGACACATTCTTGTTATTGTCTCATCTGGGACGAAAGTTGCTGAATGTGAGATATAAGGGTGTTTATTGGGTGATGGCTATTTGAATGAAGCTTTATATTTCAGAAGGTAGAAGACCTAGATACTTCATACCTTTGTTTACAGATGCCTTATGTTCAGAAATTTATGTATGTCACTGTTTTTGCCACATGAACATTGTCCTTGGCTTCATTTTCATGGTTCAGGGTCTGCTTAAAAAATACTGTATTAACTTTTTAGCACATGACTTTCTCACTTATTATGAGTAATATGAAACTGATTAAGATTGATGGGTAAAAATCTAGAACTATATATAACCCCGCCTATGATATATCTACACTCGTCTATTAATGAAGACTGTATGTTGCCCTCTAGATGTCCTTTGGTTATTATTGTACTATTAGTTACATGGTGTGTTAGTGACCTAATAAGATATATATGGGGTGAGAGCGAAGCTTGAATCCCCATATGGAATTTACTGACCCCATATATATCGTATTAGGTCACTAGCACACCTTGTAACGAATTTATCTTACTGACTATCTTCACATGTGGTATTTAGACTAGCGGCCTATCAAAGTGATTAAGTCTTCAATACTTAGTATTATGAACCTACTTCCATTTGTCTATACAACAAAACAAATGCCAACAATAACAACTTGTTAGCTTTAAATTTGTTTTATGAATTTATTTCAATCGTTCATTATCAATTTCTTCGTCTGTTGAAACCTTTCAGATTTCTTTTTTGTTTTGAAAGGGAAGTATCTCCTTATTAACCCCATATGGGGCCAACATTAAAAATATCTTTGTTTCCCCTTCCCGACTGAGGTTTTCAGGGTATGGGTAGGTAGGTAATCAAATTATTTTATTTTATTCCTTGATATGGTTTTCTATATTTAATTTGTACAGAATTCAACAAGTTGGACTCAAGTCAGGAAAAGTGGGTATTCCTGTATTCAGGGTACACCACGTTTTCTGTTGTTAAAAAAAAAACAGTATACAGGGACTTCTTTTTTCCTGTTCAATTCATATGGTATGAAATCTACAAAAGTGCACCTTCTACACGTGATTACAATGTTTTATGAAAATAAGATATTTTTCATAGTGAAGTAAGAAAGTACCTGTTCTCATGTTATAAAGTTTGTAAATATGACAAAAATTACCTAATACAAATTGAATGAAATCTAATTTGGTGTACAAAACATAGTTATACTTCTGCTTACTGAAGCTTGTCCCTCCACTCCATGTAGCTTTGATTTCTTAACCAGCCTCTGGATTTCAGTTAAACTTTTAAAAATATCTGCAATACCTGTCATAAGGCACATCCTTTTGTTTCAGTTTTTTTATCCGAATGGTTTTTTTTTGGGTCTCCTGTATCAAGAAATGGAGTTTTCATTTCTTCAAAGGGATTTCAAAGCTCTGCCTTTAACCACTAACTCTTACCATTTCTTTTCATATGGGTGCCACATGTGGAGCAGGATCTGCTTACCCTTCAGGAGCACATGAGATCAAAATCAGTTTTTGGTAGGGTTCGTGTTGCACAGTCTTTAGTTTTATATGTTTTGTTTTGTGTACTGTTGTTTGTCTTTTTATTTTTTCAATTGTGGCTTTGTCAGTTTATTTTTCCACTTATGAGTTTGACTGTCCCATTGGTATCTTTTGCCTCTCTTTTCAAATGACATTATAATCATATCAATAGAATATCATTCTGATTTTTTTACATTATTGAGCACATAACAAAAATCTTCATGTTAAATGTTAAAACTTCAGTTTTGTACATAACTTATTTTTGTTCCTAGAGCACCTGCTAAATAAAAAATAAAGAACAGAGTGAGACAGATTTAACTAAAATTGAGTACTGTGGATTCATTATTATTCATGGGGTACCAATTTTCTTGGATTTCATGGGTAAAGGTATATCACAATTAAGATGTACTACGAAGTTCACATTTTCAATAGGCTTGTATGTATACTTTGACAATTAAATAAAATCAAATATACACGAAAAGACAATTTTCCTCCATCCAGGAAATTGGGTTCAACGAAAATATAGGAATCCACAGTTTGCTTGATTACAAGATAAATTTTTACATTATTCTGTGGTTTTAATAAGTTTGGTTTTACATTAACAGAGGTTGTTCCTTTGTTACAAAGACCTACCATGCAGAGTTGGCTGGTGCTGTAGCTGTAGTGATAACAGACCAAGATGAGGCAAATGATCAGGGTATTGTAGATATGATACAAGATGGAACAGAAAGAGATGTCTCAATACCAGCATTATATCTCTTAGGGAAAGATGGGTGAGTTAGACTGTTGTCTCCCTATTCTGTTTCTGATTAGGCTAGTAATATAAAAACACTTATAAAATCTTATTCATAATTTGACCTTCTTTTAATTAAGGGGTCAAATCCAAGTAGTGTTAAATGAAACTAACCCTAACACATGAATGACTCCAACACTAGCCCAAACCTTAAACCTAACTCTAGCATACAAAAACCATAATTTAACCCACAAAGTAAACAGAACCCAAAAGTACAGGGACACCTAAAGAAAAAGAAGGTCCATAATTTAAGTAAATAGGAATGAAAGATAATTTCATGTTATCATGGCTAAAATGACTAAAATGACAGTGCCAGGCTTCCTAATCAGACATTTTTAATGCAATCATAATAATGATGAGTTCCATCCATCTTAAATTCAAAATTTTCTTGAATCTGTTGTGTAAACGTTTGTGTTCAGCATATGAAATTCAGAGCTATAACAATATTTATTTGAACGACATTATATATATGTATGTGATTTGTAAACATGTCATTTGTGTTCCCGTATATCATAGTCCTACTTAAGCTTTGAATAATATTTTTAATTTTTTTTATTTCAGATATATGATCAAGAAAACTATTGAACAATACAATCTACCTAATGCAGTAGTCAATATACCAATCAATATTACCTCGATTCCTATACAGCAGAGACATAACAGACCACCATGGGTGTTATGGTGATGAATTCTCTCCCTTTTATGTCAGTCCCAACTATAGAATTATATATGTTATCTCTGTGATCATTGTTGAATTCCATTAAACTGTTAATTAGTAAAATAATTTTGAAAAAGTACAGATTTTGGTCACTATGATGTTATTTTTTAAAAACATTGACCATTTGAATAACTCTGGATAGGATCAAAGTTTTGTTAAATAAAGAAAAGTTTCATTTGTTATTTTCATTAATGATAATGTTTTTATAAAAAGCAACCAGATAAAAATTTGAAGAGCTAGTAATTATCAATCTAACATCTCATTAGTTCTAGATTTTAACATGTTCAAGCTCCCAACTGTTCTTTACCTCCTTCTTTTTTGAAACTTTCTTTGGAACATGTTTATTTCTGTGGTTATTTTAAATGTTTTCCTGAAATTGCAATGATTAATTTTACATTTTTGTCCATTGTTCAACAATGACATCAATAAATGCATGCAAACATTTCTAGATTTACAGTATTTTATTAGACTAATTTAAGCCCTGTATTGGACGTGTTTTCATGGTTTATATTGCCAAACTTAGCCCTACATTAGACAGGGTTAAGAATTTGTTTAGCCTGATTTCTCTGTGTTGAAATATATATTGTTTTCATGTATAGTCAACACTAACCAGTGAATGCATGACATTTTTTTTTTTTTTTTTTTTTTTTTTCATGTTTTTTAAAATTTGCGAGCAGGAGTCCCTTTTACTTTTATTTCTAATTGCTGAATCATTCAAGGTGATCTCCTGTGTCCATGCTTCAATTACAAAGATCAGAAAACATTTGTTCTGATAGTTATTATGTCAACCAACTAATTTTTCATTTGAAAGAATGTATCATTACAACAGAATCTGAAATTCCTGAAAAGTTCTTCACAACAGAAAGCAAAACAGCATTGTCAGGTCCTTGTGTTAGCATAGACACAAAATCTGTATTTCAATCAGATTTGGTTCATGGATATACTATATGCAAATAACTAAAATGTATATATGTATGATAAATGTACATTTATGTTGATATTTTTCTTGATATTTTTTTGGTTTTTTATTCTCTTTTACATTTTCATATTTAAATGGCAGTGTTTGAAACTTTTGTTGACCCATAGGCAGTATGCCTGTAATTTTTATGAAAGATTTGTATAAAGGTTATAAACTTTAATAGAATAAACTTTGATTTCTGTTAAAAAAAACTCTGGGCCTGCTTGGTTTTCTGTATGATTTTTTACTCTCCTTATAGGAGAAATGTACTTATAAAAGTTAATTATTCAGTAATCAATTTCAAAACAATCAAAACCAAAATTGAAATTTTAAGCTTTAATTGGTAATAATACTTAACTTTAATAAAGATGTGTTCCCCTAGATTTTCCAAAATATAAGGATGTTTTCTTTTTCAGTATGCTGGTGTCATAACATTTGATACATTTGTTTATCCTGTATTCTTAATGAGTAATTTGCCAGAATCTTGTGTTCTAAAGACAGCTTTTTTTTGTGTATATTAAAAATGTATAATTTAATTTATATGCAAAAAGTAAAATCACAAAAATACTGAACTCCGAGGAAAATTCAAAAAGGAAAGTCCTCAATCAAATGTCAAAATCAAAAGTTCAAAAACATCAAACGAATGGATAACAAAAGTCATATTCCTGACTTGGTACAGGCAATACCAACATAAGATTTTTCAAATGTAAATATGATCAGGACTATTCCAGGAAAAACTGTATTTGGGTAATGGGATCTGTAACTAACTAATTATACAGTATGATTTCTTATTTAAATATTTTATCATTATAAATGATAGGGGTAACCTTCCTTATCCCCTCGTTCTTTCCTGGAAAAGCCCTCAACACAATCTATGCACCAGAAAAATATCTATACCATATCAGCTTATATAGTTTGACTGGAGAGAGTAATATTTTGGTTATAAAAATAGGCATGTGTTTTTGCACAGCTCTTAAAAAAAAACCAAGCAGGAAGAATTGAAGTAAAAAAAAAGGTTAAAGATTATTTTTGGTTAGAGATATTACATGATTATGGAACAACAAGCTTGTCTTTATTTTATACTTTCATTGCTTGAAAGCAGTTTTGTGATTGAAAACAATTCAGATAGTTTTGCAAAAATTAGATTTTTAAGGATAACAACCATACTGTTGCCCTCCCAACATGACATGGTGAGGGAAATAAGATGTTGTTTCCCACTGAATATTCATTAGTAGAGGACAACACTATAGAAGTGTAAACTCAGTCAATGAGATGAATCTACTTGACAGATATTTCTAAATCATTTTTGGGGTAAAGATTGCATTCATGCAATCAAAAACCTTATGGGGCTGGCTTGATAGTTAACAATCTTCCAAACTTTATCACTACTTTTGAGATAAACAAAACATAGTGCATTGATCACAACATTCTATACATCCTATCCATGAACATTTCAGAAATTTATTTATGAAATATGTGCACAGGTATTGAACTTACAAACCAAAGTTTGTTTGTAACCTTACTTGTCAAAAAATTACAAAACTTGTACAAGGTGCATGAATCTAGTATCTGTTTTAAAAATATCAGTGATGTCATTGTTACAATACTATTTAAAATTTGACTTATCTTCCTTTGTCCAAAATTGTAGATGAACAAACTAAAATCACAGTTTTGCCTGCCAATGCTTAATACAATGCAATGTTTAATGTTTTGTTCCCACTGGTCAATTGAAGTAAGCTAAACCCCTCATTGCTAACAAGCACTTTGGTTTTAATTGTTAGAAGAAAATAAAATTCTTACTAATTTTAGAAATTGTGTGCAAACATCCATTACTACTTTGCTTAACATATAATCAAAGTAAACATATTTTTGCCTTCATTATCACCACTAGATGTCCAGAATTGTAAAAATTTGGCCAGTAAAATATAAGAATGGAAAATCAACCTGAACTTCACATTGTATACTGAAAATGCTGACCATAACTCTATGTTGTATGCTTGATGGTTATCTGAAAAATGTGCCTATCAACCTCACAATGTATTCTTCTGGAATAGCCTTTGTAAAAGTGAAAATGATTATATATGCAATTTTCTAATTGTTAAAGTTATATTTATACAATACATATATGTATATATATATATTTACTTATGCAAATTTTTCATACATGTATTTTACAACATTTGTTATGCAAAATTAACAAAGAATTTACTATATGAAGCCAGTCATATTATTGTTTGAGCATCATGTCAGTGAGTTTGAATAATAATGTCATTTTTGAAAGGTTAACTGATTTTATTGCAATGAATGTTTCTACGTATATATATCTGTTAGCTGACAGAGTGACTGTATTGTAACTGATTTCATATCAATGTCTTGAATATGCAGGGAATATATGCAACTATATCATATGCAAGTAAAATCAAAGAAACATATCATATAGAATATAACTGCCAAAAATTGACACAATACAAATTGAGGAATCAGCTTTTTGCACAAGAAAAATTATAACATTGTTATGATAAACACTACCATATTAATTTGGTGTGGTTTTAATATCATTTTAGTCCTGAATGTAAAGTGAATTAATTTGTTAAACAATTGTATGCATGCTTTAATATTGGTTACTAGATTAAATTTGTAATTTTTCATGTTTCATTTTGTTTTGCTATTTTTTTCATAGACATCCTTTGATATTGAATGCAACCAGGATTTGAATTTTCAAACTCTTAATTGCTTTGAGAAAGTTTAAATAAAAAAAGGTCAATTGAATTTAAATGTTTTTACCAGCCTTAGTAACGACAAAACAGGAGGTATTATTTGGTGCTCAATAAGCCCTCAGACCAAATGTATTTCAAAATTTCTCTGTTAGCAGAATTAAATGTTTAATCTATATTACTCAATAAAACATTGCTATTTTTGTTGGTTAATTGTGTCTATATTCAATATTCTAATGCAATTTTATGTAACAATTTTTTCATTGGCTAAAAGTTACCGTCAAATCCACAGTTGACCAGGCGTAACTAAGGAGGGACACGCCATTTTGAATTGATGGATCAACAAATATTCGATTACTACAATATTATCGAAAATAAAATAACACCTACCTCGAATTCGCCGTTTTAATGTAATTTTATTCAATTTGAATCGTAGAGTTAACGTAATAACCTCCAGTTTGTAAGTTTTCATTTGTATGACGTCACGCTTAGCCATGACGCCTTTGCGCATAAATCATTCATGAAGTTTCATGAATTTTTGTATGTCAAATTTATACATTTTTCAAGCTGTAACGTATCATTTCTTTTGGTAATGCATTAGAATAGAATAACAGTACTGTGGTTGAAGAGTTGCCACCGTCAATTTTGATTTGACGGTCTCAAATATCCGTTTTACTGTCTCGCTACGCCGCCAGTAAAACTGATTTGCGACCGTCAAATCTACAATTGACGGTGGCAACTCTTCAACCACAGTACTGTTATTCCTTAAATGGAATTTGGAGTCAGTTGTTGAAACTTTTGTTTATAGTGCTCTAATTGTTTAATATATGTTGCTCAAGAACTACAGGCAGAAGTTATTCCAGCATTAGTCCTTATGTTTAAAACATATTCTATATTTATAAGAAATAGACATTAATTTGAAATATATCAGTAAAATATTTTCTATTCAACTTAACTATTTTTATTTCGCTTTCACTTTCTATTTTTATCGATAACATCGTCATAACAACCATTATTGTAACATTACTTCCGGTTAACTGCAATAACCGCAAAATTTGTACTTCACCATCTTATTTCATGTATATACTTGCCCTGAAGACGCCATGCTTGCTTGCTAAACATATAGACACATTAAACGAGTACCATGCGGTAAAAATTGAGTGTTTTTGTCTTTCGTGTCGACATATTCTTATTTATTTTAAGACAACTGTGAATACCTAGCGGCATCCACTTGTTTTTACCCTACCCCACAATCACCCCTTCAGGTGTTGGTTCACTTATAGAATTACAGTAAAATATATGTAAAATTACAATATGTTGTCATGTCAATAATTTTCCATAGGAGTTAATCTGATATTGCAGTTATTGGTAAGCACTGGAATAGTTTCTGTTAGAAAATTATTCAGTGCACAGTTATCTGTTAATTTTTGGTAAAAGGTTTTATTAATATTTTAATTGTTAAAATAAAATATAGTGGAGGTGAATTTAATGTATGAATGCAATTATGTAGCATTTTCATCATTTATGGTTAAAGCATGATAAATTTTTGAAAAATGGAAAATGAATAAAAAAATCTTTATACTTTAAGCTCTTGACACAATATCAAATACAGAATTCCCTAAATGAACATTTGATTTTTTTGTTCTTGATAAGGTAGACTCTGATATTTTAAATGTCCTCCTGAGAAAAATTACAATTCTGCCTTTGAAATCTCCCAAAAGTACTGTTTATTTTCCAAGGAAAAACTATGGTACTGGCATAATCATGTGATATTAGGTTCATTTTCCCTGACCAGTTTCAAAAACTTTTTCTTTGAAGAGAGTAAGTTTTTAGCCAACCACATTCATTACCCACATACAAAAATGTTCAAAATGAGACTTAGATGTTACTTTTCCTGTGTCAATATTAGCACTTAATATAAAGTTTTTTATGTCCATTTCAGAATAAGTGTTAATTATAGGACATGGATATTTGATATAAAGTTGCATCAACAATATATGGATTTTGATTTTTTGGTTTATGTCTCCTTAAACATGCTCTTGGGCTTGACATCTTTATATAGTTCAAATTTTAAGCTTCCTGCTTAAGGTAGCACAATACAAAAGAAATTAAATTTTATCAAAATTTCATTTTCATCTGTTTTTGTTACTTCTTAATATTCCAAAACCACAGAAGAAAAATTTATTTACATATCTTGCACTGTTAATGAGTTTTGATGATAATTAGTTTTATAAACAAATAGACGTGTCTGACTGATACAAGATAAGAACATGTGGGCAGTACTTTGTGGTTAATCAATAGAATCATTTGATAGCTTTATGACTACTGACCAGCAATAAAAATAACAGTTATGAAAAAGAGGTGGATTAGGGATTAATGGAAAAATGAAGATACTGAATTCCAAATAAAAATACATTCTTTATTGGAGCTGCCAGGAGAAAAAACAAAACAACAATTTCGAGATATAGAGGGAATCAAATAAATGTACATTAATGTTTCTGATGTTTATACTAGAATTTCCTGAGGAGAATGTTTAAATATGAATTAATTTTAAAAGAAAATGCAAATTAAATATTTCATTTTCAAACTGAAAAAATGAAAAAAAATCTATTTTGTGTAAAACACCATATTGTCATTGCATACAATTATAATTCTAGAAATCCCCCATAAGGATCCTCTAAACTGACCAACTGATCGTTTTGTGTACAAATGCATAGCTTACTTAGAAGATGACCATTTGAGGTTAGCCTAGCTATGACTTCTTATGCTCGTATGGTAGAAAATTTGTGTACTTAGTATATATATTTTTTTACTGCTGTCCCATTTTTCGAGCCCGCTTTTTAAAACTCTCGCTAGAATTACTGTAATATATAACAAACATAAAATATTATTGACTGTAAAACAAAGGTGGCATGGAATAATATTATGTATGAGCGCCCTGTATTCGGTTCACATTACAGTTTTTTTAAGGTTCTGTTGATTTCTATTTTATCTTAATACTGCGGGGTTATGGTAAAATGTATACAGAACAGAAAATTAGAAAGGGTTAAATCTTATCAACATAGTAATATGTGTTGTGACTTTTTGTAAATTTCACTAAATAACAGTGATAAAATAAATAAAGTCAGTTTCAAAGGCCCATAAGGCTTTCTTTCTAATTCAAATTTCTAAACAAAAGCCTGTCCATGTAGAGAAAAAAAAGTCGAACGTTTTAAATGTTGTATTCGAAAAAACCTGGACAATGTAAAAGGCTAAATAATAGAAATTAAAAAATAGTGTGTCGTTTGGGCTCAAAACATGCATAGTATTAAGAATAAAATGAACGCTCATGAATAAAAGAATCATACTTTCAAAATAGCAGTGAATCGATTTGATCGTTTGTAATTTCACTCGAAAAAAAATAGTCTACACTCCAAAAAACTTGACCGATGTACACGAAAAAATATGATCTCAGCCGAACACTATTTCTAGAAGTAGTAATTATCAAAAGAATAAGTCAGCTAAAAATCAAAATTTGTAAATGTTGAATCTAAAGAAAAATCCTGCCAGACTTCATACTGATTTCACTAGAAACAATGGAATTGGGCTCGCTAGTTAACTCTAAATTGTATGGCTTTCAAAAAAATTTCTAATTACAAATGTGAATAATTAAAAAAAACCGTTTAATAAAAAACGAATGAGGTGTATAAATGGGCCGTGAGTTTTCGTATTCTAGTTAAATACGTAATTTCTGTGAGTAAACTCGAAAGTTAGTTGCCTGTTATTTTCAGATTATCTTTTAACATTATCAGAAACATAAAAAGGTCAGCAGAGTGGTTTAAATAACTTAGCTATGATACTGTGAACATTTGCAGCTAGACCTAAATATCAAAAAGACAAAATGTATGGTTTGTTATCAGGTTTGTACATTATTCGAACATTATCTTCGATGTTATAAGTTTAAAAGGTAATGGTAATTTGACTCATAGTACCACCAAATGGGTAAAAAAGCTAAGAAAACCGTATACAAAATAATAATAAAAAAGTGTAAAAAGTCCCTGAATAATTTACTTATGAAAGTGGCGTTTTATCTTTTTTGGTTCTCCAATGAAACCAGTTTTGACATACAATTCAGAGGAACTTATTTATTTAATGAATGGCTATTATTAATTTGTAATTTATTGAACCATAAAATTAATTTTTGACTCTTCGCATTGAATAATCCGTGAAGCGGATTATGTAAAATGTGAAGAGTCAAAAAATTAATTTTATGGTTCAATAAATTCAAAATAAATTATTGCCATTCATTATAAATAAATTTCTATCAAAAATAAGGCTCAATGAACTTTTTATATTATTTATATTTACAATAACAACGTACACACATGTTGGCGTATGAATACACCACGTCAGAGTGGGCGTGTCGCCATAAAAATTGACAACATTGAAAATAAAAGTAATACTTTTAACCAATCAAAAGACAGTAAATACACCAAATTTATTTATAAACATATATTTTCTTGATAGGACTAACAAAAGATGATAAAAAACGGGAAAAATTGACACAATAGGTTTTATAGATCTAGGTCATATAAAAAAAAATGCATTTCGCATCTAAAAAGTAAAATTCCTACTCAGAACCAGAAAGAATGCTTCAAATCTAGCAACTAGAAACGAGTTTGAACATAAGAACATTTTATCAAAATACCAGCTTAAAAGGGTTCAACATAAATAATATGTTTATACGAAAAGCTTATTTCATGAGTTAAGTTTAATTAATTTGCACCCAAAAGAAAATACTCTTGGTATACATATGCCAACAGCATCTTAAGTGAAATTATGTTAAACAGCTAAACAGCTTCAACAAAATACGGGGGAAGATAAAAAAAAACAACCAAAAAAAAAAAACAAAAAACAAACGAATTAGTCAATTATGTTCTACAATTTATTTGAACAGTTTTAGCTGGGACTATTATACTAATAGTATAATAGTCCCAGGTTTTAGTGATGAAAGATTAATCTATGCTAAACTAGAAAAAAAATTAAAAAAAAAAAAAAAAGAAACTGTTTTATAATTAAAGCAGTCATACTAAATGAAGGGATGTAATATTATTTATGCACACACACGTTTTTTCTCCCGATGGAAAAAAAAACCAAAACCACTCAACACGGAATTAAAGAGAACTTGGAAATAGAAAGGTAAGACATTTTAATTTTTCTAGAGGACAACAGCTATGCCACAGTAGTAATTTACCAGAGGATGAATAGCATGGCTGTATTAAATTGTAAAACGTATGAAGCATTTAAAGAATTTCATTTCAACGAAATACAAATTTATAGCAATAATCTTATTGATCTATAAGAAAATGAAAAAAAAAAAAAAAAAAAAACTGTATTTTAAAATTTGTCAACATCGTCTGAAGTAAATAAAAGGTTCCTTTACACACAAAAAAAGTAATTAGAACCAAGCTCAGGGAATTCTAAATATATTTGCTTTATCTGTTGATATTCCATTTACTTTACTATATGACTTATTATATTTTTGTGCATTTAAGGTAGATAGGGTGTCTTCCTCCATCTTGCATTTTGAAATACCAGAAAACAATCGGTCTAGATCTTTTATAAAATGTGCAAATTTCGAGAGTAGTAGGCAATTCATGTGTAAGAATTTTCATTTCAATATAGAAAATGACATGCTTTATCATAATTATGGTTGTATTTTTTGAAAAACAGAATACTTTTGTTTGGTTCAATTTTTTTCAAACTTTGCCACATAAGGGGAGGCAACTCAAATGTAAGGGCAGATAATTCAGATAAAGTTACTTTTACAATAGAATGTGTTAGGAATTTAACTTTTTTATTATGTTGCAAGAAAACGAGTCCCGTGACCCAATTAATTCTTTTTCTTATCTTAAAGCATAATATTAGAGCTATCTTCTCATATTTTATCTCAAAATTCTATGGTGTAGTTTTCGTTTTATGGCAGAAATTTGGATTTTCCATGCATAATCTTTACAAAATCTGTCAATTTTGCACAACCTGTAGCGTGAAAATAAGCTCCGTGACCCATTCTTTTTATATATATTTTTTAAAAAGCATGATATATACTACATTTTAGCAAATTATTAAAAAGTCTATGGATTATAATTTAGACACCCCATCTACCTTAACAGGCCTTATTTACCCTTTATGCATATGTTGTAAAACATTTGGTTAATAACAAACAATTGAAATGAGTAAATGTTTTTTTAGACAGTGGCAAAACCGATGACAATAGAACAAAAAAGTAACTCTTCTTATGAAAAAGTTGACAAGATCAATAGTAAAACAATGCCGATTACTTCTAAACGACAATCGTACATTTTATTTGTTAAACTGTTTTATTAAAAATAAACATGCAAATACGTGTTTTATTTTCATTATTTATCGAGATATTTGAATTAGAATTTTGTGAAACCGAAATTTAAAAAAAATGTTAACCTTGACTGTATATTGATAAAAAAAAAAAAAATGGAAAAAAGTCTTCTACTGTAACAAACAAAAACTAAAGCTCTTCCAAGTCACCAATTTTCGAAGTGTTAAACATAGTATGTTACAATATCCTAATATATATCCATTTCCACGTATAAGTGTTCGAGTACGCTGGCCTGCTTCTGTCACGTGAACTTTTTTAAGATATAGAAAGATTGTCTTTTTTTGAATATAAAGATTTAAAAAGTTGAGTCTTTGCAGGTTAAAAAATCAAAGATAAAGATTTTTACAAAGAACGTTGTCCCTTAAAAGATTTTTATTATAATTTTTACAATTAAAAAAAAAATTTTCACGAATTTGCGGTGTAGCTAATGGCATTTACCGGGGTTCTTAATAACCAAGTACTTAAATTGACTATTTAATAGTACCAATCATTGTCATCTATAAGTATGTCACATATTCAAATACTAACAAACTGCAGATGAAAGCAACAGTTCAATGTAAAATTTAGGGTTTCCTTTTTCTATGAGTAGATCTTGGCCCAGTTGACATATTTAAATTTTGTTTTGAAGTAAAATTATCGAAATATTCTTCAAGAGTGGGTGTAATGTAGATATCTCGCCAAGGGAAGCATGGCGAGAAATATTTTGTGGTAAAATTAGCGAGAAATTAAAGTTTCAAGCTAAGACCGCCAAAATCCACCCCTGACAACAATCTACAATCACCATAATTAACAAGAAATCTGTGAGCTTCTATTCATTGAGACTACCCCCATATATTTACCAGAAAACAGGACTGAAGACAAGTAGAATAGAGACAGGCCTCAATCCGGAGTACACAAGCTGACCCGCCATATAAAAAAAAAAAAAAAAAAAATCAATCGAATGTTATGTCAATGGTTGCTGGGAAACTGGTGTTACATTCATATTAGTCAATCGAATATAGTCGTAGGTCAGTAAGTAACCATGTTGATTCTGTTAAACTTACTGTTTTATATACTTTAAATGTTAAAACGGATGGAATGCGACGACATTGATTTTCGTCATCTCTTCAGATTCTTTATTATGCTGAGGACAACCCATGCTTTGCAAATTTTAGGGGGCGCACGCTCGCCACGCCCCCGCCTGAATCCGACCATGGTCAACACAGAAGTGCTGACTAATGGACTGGTAAGTATAGAATTAACAGTGTTTTTGTCTGTTTTTCAAGTACTATAAGCATTATGTCAACTATATTTCGTGTATAGAGTGATTGTAGATGTACATGTCTATCTAGCCGGTATCATCTGACCATGACCTCATTTTTATGGTTCATTGGTCAAAGTTAAGTTTTTGTGTTTTGGTTGTTTTCAAATTCTTATAGCAATAGGTCAGCTATATTTGGTGTATAGAATAATTGTAAGGTATACATGTCTGTCTGGCAGGTATCATCTGCCCTAGACCTCATTTTTATGGTTCATTGGTCAATGTTAAGTTTTTGTGTTTTGGTCTGTTTTTCAATTACCATAAGCAATTGCAATAGGTCAACTATGTTTGGTGTATGGACTAATTGTTAGGTGTACTTGTCTGTCTGACAGGATTTATCTGACCTTGACCTCATTGTCATGGATCTTTAAAAACGTTGAGTTTATGTGATCCTGTAGTAAAACCTTTAAGACTCAACATAAAATCAATGGTAGGTAAAGCAGGCGAGCCATTTCAGCGTGTGCACTCTTGTCTGAAATTAAAGAAGAATATTTGATTTTCAAGTCTAGAATAAAAATTAGGGGGAAATAAGCACCATCATTATCACATATTAGTCCAATTCGAAGGGGAAATGGCCAAGCCCAAAGGTGAGACAAAGCAATTTAAAAGTAATGAGATATGTATTAAAGATATGACACCATCAAGCAAAATGATGTTGATCGTTGATGATGATGACGGATGGATGCTTAACGTCCAGCGGCAAGTCAATATGCATATTCAGGACGAGAACATGTTAATTTAATATGAATATTTACCCTGCTTTGTATTAGACAGACACGCTGAGGTAGCAATACAGTTAGAGTTCCAAATGGTGAAGTTGAAATCATCCCTTCGTAAATTTTACGGACGCCATCACGAGTTGGTTGCCCGTTATGGAATAACCGTTTCACAGATGATATCGGATATGTTCCTTATGTCGTAACTACAATACCCTTCCCTTTTCACGAATGTGACTTACCGAATTAGACTATTTACCGGATTTGTAATAACATAAGCAACACGACGGGTGCCACATGTGGAGCAGGATCTGCTTACCCTTCCGGAGCACCTGAGATCACCCCCAGTTTTTGGTGGGGTTCGTGTTGCTTAGTCTTTAGTTTTCTATGTTGTGTCATCTGTACTATTATTTGTCTGTTTGTCTTTTTATTTTTGGCCATGGCGTTGTCAGTTTGTTTTCGATCTATGAGTTTGACTGTCCCTCTGGTATCTTTCGTCCCTCTTTTAGGAAAAAAACTTAAAATTGACACTCATAATTTTCAACCACCCTCTTTCCCTTGCTTTCTAACAAATAAGGCTTAATGTTTGTGTTATGTATGTGCATATGTATGGAAACAGCATCTTTCATATATTTGATTTGCAATAGTTAAAATGGTAAAATATAATCTCTTTTTGGTGTAACCATGGCAACAATCTGCATTTATTTGATACAAAATATTGCAAAAAGGGGGATGAAAATGTCAAAAAAGTCCCCAAAATTTGGTCTAAAGAAGAATATCAATCCATTTGAGTGGTACCTTTTCAAAACCATAGACATTTATCTATCAAGAGGTCCAAAAAAAAAAAAAAAAAAAAAATCATATGCATTTCACCTCATTTTTCCATAAAAATGAACTGAAAAATTCGATGGTCAAATCTTTGTTGAAAAACACTACAATTATTTCGGGACCTATGGGATGTACGGATGTAGAAATACGGACTGTCAAACAGAAAATGGCCTATAAAACATGCAAAAAACAATCTTGATGTTCATATAAACCCACTCGGAAGGCTATATTATTCTTCACCTATCTAAAAATCATATGAGTTTTTTGAAGGTTTCATTCGTAGTGAACTCAGATTTTTAGTGTTATACCGTGGAAGTCAAGTAGGAAAAAGGAGAACAGGACAGGATTTAGCTGAATTATTACGAGGGATTACAGAGAAAAGGATTAAGTCTCTTTGCCAGAAAGATAGAGGGAAAAAAAATCATAACTTACTGGCTGCAAATTAAAAACGATAAACCTCACACTAAAGTCACGAAACAAAATACAATGCGACAAACTCACTTCGGTAGGAAATCATCACGATCTCGATTACGCAATCAAATTACTCGGGACGAAGCCAAGACTACGTGGACATGCGAGAACAAATGGAAGAATTGAATCCGAAAACTTACAAACGCGTTATCCAATCCAAATTAAGAAATGAAAGGTGTATACTACAATAACATTAACAGTATCAATTTTTCTGCACCAGAGGCCAAAATAGCTGAAAATGCAAAAATTATTAACAAAATGAAAAGCTTATACACAAAAAAGGACAAAAAGTATAGCAAACGCTGGGCAAGGAATCAGAGCTTTGCATGAATGAGATATATCGATCCTTAATTTAAAATAATTTCCAAATTTTGTTACAGCATATTTTAATAACACAATATCCGTATTTTCATACCAGTACCGAAGTACTGACTACTGGGCTGGTGATACCTTCGGGGACTTAGAGTCCATCAACAGATGTATCGGCCCAGTGGTAGTAATAACATTAACGATACCAATATTTCTGCATTTTTCTGGATAATTACATGGGCATGCAAAACTTCAGAAAAGTTGTTCAATCCAAAGAGATTGGCTTAGGAAAAGATTAAAGTAAGATTTTGTGTTCGATTGGCTGAATATTCATCATTAAGAGATATGACTGGATAGACTGGCACGGATTCTTCAAAGCTGATCAAAAATATTAAAAGAGAAAGTTTGGTAAAACATCACGTTCACCGTTAAGGAGTTGGATATGATATCTCGATTACACCCAAACATGTGAAGACATTACATATTATGCTTCTCTTGCGAAAAGATAATTATCCATAGGATCACATGAATAGGTATGACAAGTTACAGTATTCAAAAAGTTTATGTAGCCTCAAAAAAGTTTATGTAGCCTCAAAATGCTTTTATTCCTAAGTACAGAATAAAACATTTTTTTATATACACGTCTTTTTGATTATTTCAAACGGATAGTATTCAAGTTTATAGTTTACCGACTATATCATTTATTATGCATTTGTGACAAATTATAGGAACGGGTGAATTGTCTGTTTTGGGTGTGTATGTGTGTTTAGGGGAGGAGTAGTCAGAGCCCTGGAGCTCGTATGCTCCAATGGTAGAAACTATCTATTTATATTGCATTTGTATAATTTTTTTTACTGCTGTTCCCTTTTTTTCAAGCCCTCTTTATAAAATTCCTGGGTGCATCACTGTAATATATTACATACATAAAATATTATTGACTGTAAAACAAAGGTAGCATGAAATAATATTGAGCAATGTATGAGTCCACTGTACTCGGTTCGTATAATAATTTTATAAAGGTTCTAGGGATTTCTTCTACATTTTAATACTGCGAGGTTATGGTAAAATGTATGCAGAACAGAAAACTAGCATTAGATTGAAAAGAGTTAAATCTGATCAACATATATATTAATATGTTTTGTGACTTTTTGTAAATGTCACTAAATAACAGGGATGAAATAAATAAAGTCAGTTTAAAGGCCCAGAGACTGCATTCATATTTCTTAACAAAATCTAGACCATCTAAAAAACCAAGAACGCTTAAAATGTAATACCCGAAAAAAATCTGGACAATGTAAAAGGAGAAATATTATGTGTCGTTTGTGTACAAACATGCACAGTATTAGGAATAAGATGAACGATCACGAATAAAACTATAATACATGCGAAATAGCAGTGAATCGATTTGATCGTTTGTAATTTCACTCGGAAATAAACTGGTCAACTCTCCAAAAATCTTGACCGATATACACGAAAAAAACACAATCTCAAACGGATTTCTTATCGAAAGGATCAGCAAAAAATCACAATTTGTAAATGTTTTATCTAACAAAACCTGCCAGACTTACTTCACTAAAAGCTATGTTATTCTGGCTCGCTAGTTAACTAAATTGTAGGATTTCAAAATTTCTGATTGAAAATGTGAATAATTGAAAAAAACAAAACTGTTTAATACAAAACGAATAGATACATAAATGGGCCTTGAGTTTTTGTATTCTAGTGAAATACTTACTTTCTGTGAGTAAACTCGAAAGTTAGTTGCCTTTAATTTTCAGATGATCTTTTAATATTATCAGAAACTGAAAAAGGTCTGCAGAGTGGTTCAGAAAATGTATCTATAATGCTGTGAACATTTGCATTTATAACTAACATTAAAAAGACAAAATGTATGGTTTGTTATTATTTTTGTAGTAAATTCGAACCTTATATAGTGTTTATTAAGAAACTTAAGTTTCAACGTCCTCAGGCAAAGTTGACCTTAGATGGATTTGGCAATTATTTTAAGTCCTTTTTGGTCTTATAGTTCTTCACCTGTTTTGGTTTTATATATTCCTGACTTTCAAATATTTGGCTTTGAGTGTTCCTGATGAAGTTAAATCTAGAAAAGCGCTTTATACGCAAGACATTTATAAAGTGTTGTTTACATTTTTTACAGTATTGGGTCGATACCGCTGCTGATGGACTATCAATCCCTGAGTGTTTCATCAGCTCAGTAGTCAGTACTTCGGTTCTGACATGATTTATAACAACCCTCTCCTAAATTGTCCGTTTATAAATTTATAGATTATTAATTACGAAACTAAGGTTTCAAATCCCTCAGGTAAATTTGACCTCAGATGGATTTGGCAATTATTTTTAGGTCCTTATTGGTCCTATATCTCTTCAACTGTTTCGGTTCTTGTACATTCTTGGCTTTCGAATATTTGGCTTTGATCGTTCCTGATGAAGGTTAATTTAAAAAGCACTTCGGACGCAAGAAATTTATAAAGTATTGTTTTCATTTTGTATCTTATTTGTTATTAGTTAAAACGTAATGATAATCTGGCCCATAGTACCACCGAATGGATAAAAAAGCTAAGAAAACTTTATTTAAAATTAAAAAAAAGTAGGAAGTCCTTGAATAAACTAACTGTTAAAGTGGCGCTTAATCTGTTTGTTCTCTAATGAAACCAGTTTTGACATACAACTCAGAGAAACCTATTCGTTAACATATATTTTCCTAATAGACATACCAACAAATACTTAAAAACCGGGAACAATTGACACAATAGGTTTTATAGATAAAGATCCTATAGAAAACAGTGTCGTCAGGTCATTAAAGACGCTCTTTTATCCTATTGTAAAAATTGAAGTAAACGAAAAAAATCGGATAAAAAATCCCTTGATTCTTTTTTAAATGAATGTATGAATATTGTGGATATTCGAATATTTCATTTTGAAAATAATCTAGAAATGAATAAAAGGGTACATCATACGCCAACTTCGAGAACAAGAAACAAACTTCAAATACTTACAAAACGGTTTGTGTTTGTACCGGCCGACAAATAAGCCAAAAATGGGTGGTAGTATGACGTAAATACTACGCGGAAGTTCTTAAGAATTGAAATTATACATTCAGCTACATTCAGGTTTCGCGTTCCAAAAAGAGTCATGAAGTAAACAATCATATCATAACCACTTCTCAGTTTATGGCTTCATTTGAACATTTACAGGTTCCCACTATAAACTCATCATGGATACCAGGATTGAAATTTTATATTTACGCCAGACGCGCGTTTCGTCTACAAAAGACTCATCAGTGACGCTCGAATCAAAAAATATTAAAAGGGCCAAATAAAGTACGAAGTTGAAGAGCATTGAGGACCACAAATTCCTAAAAGTTTTGCCAAATACAGCTAAGGTAATCTATTCCTGAGGTAGAAAAGCCTTAGTATTTCAAAAATTCAAAGTTTTGTTAACAGTTAATTTATAATTATGAACATATCAATGATAACTCAAGTCAACACTATGTATTGGTTACCAAAACTACACAAAACTTGTTAAATATCGTTTCATCTCGACCTTTTGTAAGTGTTCTACTACTAATCTTTCAGTTTTTTTAAAACTAGATCCTTAACTACTACCAAAGACCTTAACTTGTGAAAAAAAAAAAAAAAAAAAAAAAACCAACATATATGACAATAGTGGAATCAACTATTTTTGGAGTGTAAAAAATTCTTTGAATGTTTAAGATAAAAATTACGTGCTTTTGATGGTCCTTTTGTTTCGGTTTACAGTTTTAACTTTTCAACTCTTTATACTAGACTTCCACATAATCTAATCAAACACAAGTTTTCCTGTTTAATTAAATGGTTCTTTGACAAATCTGATTGCAAATTTATTTGCTGCAACTTATATAAAGCCTTTTTCTCTTATGAGAAAGGTAAATATGCTAGATATACTTACTGGAGGTGTGATGAGATGATGAAAGTTGTAAATTGTCTCCTTTGCAACATTTATGTACGTTTCGGCAATAATGCTTATCGACAGGTTGTAGGTATTCATATGGGCACCAATTGCATAACCTTTAATATCAGACTTGTTCCTGTACTGTTATGAATCACAGTTTATGGCCAATCTCAATAGAACCGTCTAAATTCCATTTTATTGATAACTTGCTGATATTTTTTCTTTAAAAAATCAAGAATTCTCTAAATATACTGCTGAAATTAGCCAAAAGAACTTACTTTGAATAAATCAAATATTAACAGCAATAACTGTCCTTTCCTAAATTTAGATATTTCAGTTTTAAAAGGAAACTCTACACATAAATTTACGACAAAAGGGACGATTTTTCGTTCCCTAATGTTAATTTTCTTTTTTTGGACAGTGATGTTTCTTTGGCACCGTCTTACTGTGTGTATATATCCCAATTCGTTCACTGTGTCCGTGTCTGTAGCGATGTTTTGTATTTCAATGAACATAATCTAAGTATTACTGGTAAATTATCAAGTCAAGGATTTCGTTACAACAAATCACTCAATTACTAAGTCACGGATTTTGTTACCACAAATCACTCAAAACCTTGACTAAATTCTTCAATAGATACATATATTTGGTTTGGAAGTTTGTCTCTACCTGTAGAAAACTTATTTCAAACAGGATAGAACATCACAATTTTTACGGTGATGTTGTTAACCGAGCTCGGAAATTTAGATACGATTCTTGTAAACTTATCGATCCTTGAAATAAATGTATTCTATAAGGTAACCAATCAACACTGTAATTAGATCCTCGAATATTGTTTTTATTGGTATAAATATTGATTTTGTTATCAGTTAATTAAAAACATACTAAGTATTATTGTTATACACATATGCACATTCACATCTCTACAATCTGTCGATACCTATTTTTTTGCATTGCACAAGGTTATGTTTTTCTCTGACTGGTAATTACGTCTTTACACTAGATGTTGGATGTGTACTGATTGATATTTTAGTCTTAGATACATGCTTTTTTATTAGTTGTTATTGGCTTTGAACTAGCTGTCAGTAACTGCGAGCACTCTGAGATCTGTTCTTTGTGTCTGTTTTATTTTGAGGGATGTATAAATTTCTTACCACGTTCGGTCAGTGTTTTTGTTAGTTGTTTTTTCTGCTTTTTATCGATCTGATTAGTTAAGCCCTTTTCAACTGATTTGTATAGTTTGTTCTTATGTTATATTGTTACACCAGTGTCCCAGGTTAGAGGAGGGTTTGGTGCCACCAAACATGTTTGACCCCACCACATTCTGTATGTGCCTGTAATTCAGTGGTTGTCATTTGTTGCTGTATATCATTGTTTTTTTTTTTTTCGTTTATTGTTTTGTACATAAACCAGAAGCATTTAGAAATTTATATTTCGAGGAAATACAAAAATTAAAGCCTTAATCTTATTGATTTATCAGAAAATGAAAATAATGAACTATATTTTAAACTCGTCAACATCATCTAAAAACCCAAACTATATATATGTTCCTTTATACAAGAAATATCAATTAAAACTGAGAAACAGGAGACTTCAGATATATTTGCTTGATCTGTTGTTTTATCTTTTTACTTTACTGTCTGCCTTAAAATGCATTTTTGTGTGTTTCTTTGTATTTATAACAAACTTGTTTAATTTATTGACAATACAGATTTGATTTAGTATGAACAAAAATCCATGTAACAGGCCTTATTTACTTATTATACATATGTTGTGAAACATTTGGTTAATAAAGAATTGAATTGAAAGAATACTTTTTGGATAGATTCTCAAGATATAACAATAAGTCTTCGCACGTATATTTCAAATTGCATAATGTAACAACTTCAGAAAGTATATATATGCATGTTTTGTTTTGTTTGAAGTAACTATAAAATGAGTATGGTTACCGAGGTAAAACCATAATGATTAACTTTTCATCTTAATCATTGGAAGCTAAGAGTTGCATCTCTTTTGTTGTCGTACCACCGGATAACTCGAAGTAAAGTTTTGTTGAATTGATGGCGTGTAAGTAAATGAGATGCCAAACTATGTTTAAGGTTCTTTTCCACATGTTTATGTACATCTGAAACTGTCTACTCATATACTGTGTTGAATCGTGGAGCTGCAATTGTTAAAAAAAGTTTGAAACAAATAAATAAAAAAGCATGGCATTTAACCGGGTATTAAGTATACACGTACTTAAATAAATTGATAGTTTAAAAGTACCAATCAATTTCATATTTGTCACAAATTCAAATGTTAATTAACTGCAAATGAAAGTAATATTTACAATGTTATCAATTAGGGTGTTATTATTATCTTTGAGTAGACCTTGGTCTATTTTGACATATTCAAGTGTTAACAATAATTATCGCGTTTCCGTGTATGGAACCCTTCCATATTTGGTACGTTCTCCGCAAGATCGCTGTTTTAAAAATGAAAAGTTCTTATTGCTTAATCTTTAGTTTTCTGTGTGGTTTTTTAGGGATCTTTTACGACTTATGATTTTTTATTGCTAACTTGGTATTTTCTCTTTTTTTTTCCACAAGAAAACGTTCTGGTTGATGGGAATAATGAAAAGTAATAACAATAAAAAACTGAATTATCATATACCGGGCAATATTTCCATTTAACCCCTAACTAGTGTATTTTGCTTATTCCGTTAATCAGGGAATCCAAATGGAAGTCTTTCCGTTTAAAATGTCGGTACCCTAAAATAAGTCATATGTGCAAACCTCAATCATTTATTTTACTGGATGTATGAATGAGATATACAGCCTGTTATAGTCCTCTTGCATTCAAAAAAAAAAAAAAAAAAAAAAACAAAGAAACTTGTTCAACTACTATCCGAATAGTTACACAGATATATTTGTATTTTTTTCAATATGAAAATAAGAATACATATATGATAACTATGAAATATCCACTATATACCAAAGGACGAGGATGTTATTTTCTGTCTCAAAATTTGGTAAACTTATTGTGTCTAGTAAAGGCAACAGTAGTATACCCTGTTCAATAGTCAATTTTCGATTAAGCGAAAACAAATCCGGGTAACAAACTAAAACCAAGGGAAACACATCAACTATAAGAGGAAAACAACGGAACAACAGAAACACTTAACTACAACAAAATTAAACGCCAACATACATAGAAACGGACTATCTGATAACGACTGTCATATTCCTGACTTGATACAGGATATTTTAAGAAAAAATGGTGGGTTGAACCTGGTTTTATGGCCAGCCAAACCTCTCGCTTATATGGCAATGTTAAAAATACCGTTAAAATGACAACACAACATGACAGGAATACAGTACAAATAAAGGCAACAGTAGTATACCGGTGTTCAAAAGTCATAAATCGATTGAGAGAAAACAAATCCGGTTTGCAAACTAAAACCGAGGGAAACACATCAACTATAAGAGGAAAACAAAGGAACAACAGGAACACTGATGTGCAACAAAAACCAACGCCAACATACATAGAAACGAACTATTTGATAACAACTGCCATATTCCTGTACAAACAAACGCAAGAACACTCAGCACAGAGAAATACATAAATAAATAATATATAATAGTACATTACAACATGTAAACCGCAGAATAACAACGGACAGCTCCCATGAATTTACGACAGCACACCAGGACACCACAAACAAAATATAAACTGCGCGTCACATGAATGGATCATCGTCTCAAAACAGTGACGTATTTTTTGTGACGTTTATATTATCACAAGTAAATTTCTAAAAATAAAATAGATTTGTTTATTTATAGACACGTGCAAGAATACTAAATTGGGATTGAGTTTGTAATTATTTTTTTTATAACAAGGTAGTAAATAAACACGTGTGCGTACTTACATATATTGACCATTTAAAAGTACCCTCAATGTCATCTATAAGTAATTCACAGATTTAAGTGTTAATCAACTGCAAATAAAAGCAATATTTACATGATATATTAGTCATAACATAACACTTGTTATCAAAATTCAGTTTATTGAACCCTTCCATATTTGGCAATTCTGTCTCAAAGAAGGTATTTATATAAAAATGTGTTAAGCACTGACCATGCACAGATAAGAAGCCAAGGTTGAAGACATATTGCACGACCCGAAGGAAAGTATTTAATATAAGTTTGCAATAAAAAATATTAAGACCCTCGAATGATATACAGCAATCATTAACCCTTTTGAATATTAGTCACTAACGCAAATTTAACAGAGCCTTAAGTAGTATAGAATTGACAGCTCTGCCTCACTAATTTTTCATAAAATTCCAGGATAATATTAGGTTATCAAATGCCTGAAACCTTTATTCCATGAACCATGAACCAATTGTGCTCCTCTTCTTGCCAACTTGTTCCTTTATTCATATGCGGCTGACTTCATACAGAAACATACTGACCGAGTGACTCAGAACTCTATCACAGCAAACTTGAAATTAAGTCTGCTTCATATCTTGACTTACATCTAGAAATTGACAATGAGGGTCGCTTGAAAAAAAAAGTTTACTTTCCATTTCTATGCATCAACATTCCAGCAGCGCCTGAATACGCAGTATATATCTCCCAGTTGATACGATATTCCCGGGCTTATGTTTCCTATCATGATTTCCTTGATAGTGGGTTGCTGCTCACAAGAAAGCTATTAAACCAAGAGTTCCAAGTGGTGAAACTGTAATCATCCTTCCGTAAATTTTACGGACGCCATCACGAGTTGGTTGACCGTAATGGAATATCTGTCTCAAAGATGACGACGGATATGTTCCAATTGTCGTAACTACAATCTCGTCCCCTCCCCCAGAATGTGACCTACTGAATTAGACATATCACCAGGTTTGTACTTACACGAGCAATACAACGGGTGCCACATGTGGAGCAGGATCTGCTTACCCTTCCGGAGCAGCTGAGATCACCCCCAGTTTTTGGTGGGGTTCGTGCTGCTCAGTCTTTGGTTTTCTATGTTGTTTTGTGTACTGTTGTTTGTCTGTTTGTCTTTTTCTTTTTTTAGCCATGGCGTTGTCAGTATATTCTCGACTTATGAGTTTGAATGTCCCTTTGGTATCCTTCGCCTTTCTCTTATCATATTACGGGCAATACTTCCATTTGACCCCTCCCCCTTTATTTGTGTATTTTGCTTATTCTGTTAACCAGATGGGTCAAATGGAAGTCTTTCAATATAACTTTATTCTTTTTCTCTAAATAGCAGGCTAAATGCGGGGAAATAAAAAATGTACAAATTTGTTCCTGGGTGTTTGCAAGAGGACTTTTTTTCTAGGTCAAATATACAGCCCTAAATAGACTTCGTTCATTTAAAAACAAAAACCGTGTACCCCTAATACCCGGATAATAATACTGAAATGTTGTTATATTTTGTTTGATATAAAAAAAAAAAAGAAGAAGAAAGAAGATACCGAAGGGGGTTTAGAAAATCATTAGTTCAATAAAAACAGACAATACCATGCCCAAAAATAAAACGATTAAATGACAAACAATAAAACCGGGGGCGAACGCAGGTGCTACGGAAGGGTATGAAGTTTCTGCTCCACTTTTGACACTCGTCGTGTTGCTCCGGCAAGGTGTTAATCCGTAAAATAAATTGCTTTCGGTTATGTCACAATCGAGAAAAAGACGTTGGGATTGTGATTACGACAATTGGAACATATCCGCAGAAATAAGTAGTGTGGTTCGTGTTTCTCAGTCTCTGGTTTTCTATGTTGTTTTGTATACTGTTTTTTGTTTGTCTTTTTCTTTTTTAGCCACGGCGTTGTAGATTTATTTTCGACTTATGAGTTTGAATATCCCTTTGGTATCCTTCGCCTCTCTTTTTGTGACACAGATAACTGAAAAACAAACCATGATGGCGTCCGTTAAACTTGAAGGTATGACGTCAACTTTACTCCCTTTGAACTCTTTATGCAATCGTTCCCCTGTAGGCAGTCACCCTCAATCAAGAAAAACATGATTGGAGACGCAGACCATAGTATATCGTATCAACTGGGATATGCATACTCCTTATGCTGGCGCTTCCGAAATGTTGCTACACAGAAATGGAAAATCTGGTATCAATTCTTTTGTTGTAAATTTTAGTTCTTAGTAAGTTAGTTAGGGTCGCCTCATGGTCAATTTCTAGATTTAAGTCTATATATGAGTCAGACTTAACTGTCACTATTATGTGTGGTATGGTAGACAATGAGACAACTATTCACTAGATACAAAAGTACGATGACACTATTTTTTTGTCTCTAAAATTTGGGAAACGTTGTGTGTCTCGGAATTAGCACTGTAAAATAATGTGCTTCGCAGAAACGATTACACAGTTATACATTATTGTCATTTATTTTGCGTATTGCGAACCTATACTTTAAAGTAACACATTTATATAAAAAAAAAGTTTAAAGACGTTGTTTTTTTATTTGATTTCATCTTTCAAACAATTAGTACTTCTGAAATGTTTGATATATATGCTGTGTTAATTAAGTCGAGCAGGTGGAATTGCTGAAAATATTGAAAAATCGTAATAAATACACATGTACTTATATTGACCATTTAAAAGTACGTTAATGTTATCTATAAGTATGTCACATATTCAAGTGTTAACAAACTGCAAATGAAAGCAACATTTTTTGTATGATATATTAGCCATAACATTACATTGGAAAAACTACTTATCGCTATTCCTTTTAATGAATCCTTCCATATTTTAGATGTTCGCCGCATTAACGCTCTTTGAAAATAAATTTTAAGCGCTGTATGCGAAAAAATTCTTAAGGGGTCCGTGGAACCCTGTCTCGCCTAGGATTGCAGCTGTCAGTGTAACAGTGTAATGTTGACTTAAAAAGTGATTCCATTTATCAGTAAAATACAGAACTTAAAAACAAATCAAACTTTTCTTGGTCTTGAAGATTAGCTTCTCTCCAAGTTTCATACAAATTCTATGAAGGTTTGACAAAGTATTTAATGTGTAACAAACTTTAACCCTATACTGTATCTTCTTGCTAACTGTAAAAAAAAAAAAAAAATAAGTTCATTTATCATTAAAATATGGAAAAATGAAAATAAACATTTTCAAAATTTTGCTCTGGATGCTGTATTTTGGTCATAAACAAGCTTTTGTCCAAATTTCATTAAATTCCATGAAGGTTTAACAAAGTAATTGATGACAGAAAAACTTTAACCTCAGGAGAATCTGAATGATAACTGTAAAAAAAAAAGTTTATCTATCAGTAAAATATGGAAAAAAGAAAATAAATATATTCGAAATTTTGCTCTGGATACTGTATTTTGGTCATAAACAAGCTTCCATCCAAATTTCATAAAATTCCGTGAAGGTTTGACAAAGTTATTGATGTCTAAAAAAACTTTAACCACAGACTGAACCTAAATGTTGACGCCGCCGACGACAAAATCTAGGATCGCTATGTCTCGCCATCGCGAAATAAATTTCGCAGGCTCGACAAAAATAGCCAAGGTTGAAGATATTATCAATGACAAAATTCCTTTTTAGAGGAGTTTGTATTGCTGATAATTTTTTCTCTTTCCAGTTTCACTCTATTTTCTTTATTTTTTGCACAAAACACAAAAAGGGTAAAACAAATCGTAGTTTAAGGGCAATACTTTTATAAAGAATCTACTAACGATTTCTGCAAAATTTAACGTAAAAGTAGATCTTGTCTTGGTAATCAGTTGTGCTATTTAAAATGTGTTACTTTAATAGTTTTCAAGACAATAGGCATCACATGCAAATTATTGATAAAAATCGTCATTAAAGAGCAACATTTTCAAAAAGGAGTCGACTGATGGTTCTTAGTAGATTAGATCTTGTCTTGCTATTAAAAGTGTCTATCTATCTATTAAAGTTTTCAAGGTAATAGACTCCTTTTTGAAAATGTTGCTCTTTAATGACGATTTTTATCAATATTTTGCATGTGATGCCTATTGTCTTGAAAACTATTAAAGTAACACATTTTAAATAGCACAACTGATTTTTATATCAAACAAAATATAACAACATTTCAGTATTATTATCCGGGTATTAGGGGTACACGGTTTTTGTTTTTAAATGAACGAAGTCTATTTAGGGCTGTATATTTGACCTAGAAAAAAAGTCCTTTTGCAAACACCCAGGAACAAATTTGTACATTTTTTATTTCCCCGCATTTAGCCTGCTATTTAGAGAAAAAGAATAAAGTTATATTGAAAGACTTCCATTTGACCCATCTGGTTAACAGAATAAGCAAAATACACAAATAAAGGGGGAGGGGTCAAATGGAAGTATTGCCCGTAATATGATAAGAGAAAGGCGAAGGATACCAAAGGGACATTCAAACTCATAAGTCGAGAATATACTGACAACGCCATGGCTAAAAAAAAAAAGACAAACAGACAAACAACAGTACACAAAACAACATAGAAACCAAAGACTGAGCAGCACGAACCCTACCAAAAACTGGGGGTGATCTCAGCTGCTCCGGAAGGGTAAGCAGATCCTGCTCCACATGTGGCACTCGTGGTGTTGCTTAAGTAGAAACCTGGTGATATGTCTAATTCAGTAGGTCACATTTGGGGAGGGACGAGATTGTAGTTACGACAATTGGAACATATCCGTCGTCATCTCTGAGACAGATATTCCATTACGGTCAACCAACTCGTGATGGCGTCCGTAAAATATACGGAAGGATGATTACAGTTTCACCACTTGGAACTCTTGGTATAATAGCTTTCTTGTGAACAGCAACCCACTATCAAGGAAATCATGATAGGAAACATAAGCCCGGGAATATCGTATCAACTGGGAGATATATACTGCGTATTCAGGCGCTGCTGGAATGTTGATGCATAGAAATGGAAAGTAAACTTTTTTTTCAAGCGACCCTCATTGACAATTTCTAGATGTAAGTCAAGATATGAAGCAGACTTAATTTCAAGTTTGCTGTGATAGAGTTCTGAGTCACTCGGTCAGTATGTTTCTGTATGAAGTCAGCCGCATATGAATAAAGGAACAAGTTGGCAAGAAGAGGAGCACAATTGGTTCATGGTTCATGGAATAAAGGTTTCAGGCATTTGATAACCTAATATTATCCTGGAATTTTATGAAAAATTAGTGAGGCAGAGCTGTCAATTCTATACTACTAAAGGCTCTGTTAAATTTGCGTTAGTGACTAATATTCAAAAGGGTTAATGATTGCTGTATATCATTCGAGGGTCTTAATATTTTTTATTGCAAACTTATATTAAATACTTTCCTTCGGGTCGTGCAATATGTCTTCAACCTTGGCTTCTTATCTGTGCATGGTCAGTGCTTAACACATTTTTATATAAATACCTTCTTTGAGACAGAATTGCCAAATATGGAAGGGTTCAATAAACTGAATTTTGATAACAAGTGTTATGTTATGACTAATATATCATGTAAATATTGCTTTTATTTGCAGTTGATTAACACTTAAATCTGTGAATTACTTATAGATGACATTGAGGGTACTTTTAAATGGTCAATATATGTAAGTACGCACACGTGTTTATTTACTACCTTGTTATATGCGACGATTTTTTGACAATATTTTCAGCATTACCACCTGCATGACTTAACACAGTATACAAATCAACAATTTCAGAAGTACTAATCGTTTCAAATAATATCATAAGAAAATTAAAGTTTGTACACTTTGCATGTTGGGAATATTATTGTTTCAAGGTCAAAATAAAGGTGAGCAATAAATACAATGAATAAGTAACAAAAATTGATAGTCTCTACGAAACGCATTGATTAATAGTGCTCATGTCTAGATGTGTCTGTGTCTAGATGCGATGTGTCTGTGTCTAAACTAACTAACGACATTTTTACCACGTCTTAGATTGTGGTTTACCATCTACGTCGTCTGGTCTGTTTAGTACCAAACGTAACCTATTCCAGAATATGACTGTTTTGCCGAATGTGAATTCGCATTGCTATATGACGTGTCTCAGTATTTATATATCCATTCATATATTTAGTTACGATGTTTCTTTTGTAAGTCCTGTTAGGTATTTTGTTATGTCGTATGTTCGCTGTTAGAGACGACGTGGTTCGGTATTTATATATCCCGCTTTCGGGCATTTTGTTGTTACTTTCTTAAACGTGTGGGTCCGTTGGTGCATTTTGTGCTGAGTTGTTGTCTGTTTATTTCGTTTGTGGTTTGAATTCTGTATGTTCGGTACATTTCACATATGTCTTATTTGTCAGTCGAGTTACTCGATCGTGGTTCGTCTACAGTGTTTTAATTTTATGTTGTTTGTTTTCATGTGTGTTTACTGTTTGGTCTTACATGATCTTGCCTTATATTATAGTTATTTTATTTTTATTTTCTATATGTATGTAAAAGTTAGGATAACATATCAGCTATTTCATTTGTATGATTTTAAATTTACAGGAACTATATGCACAGGATTTTTTTGTTTATACTCAGTTTTGATTTAGAAGAAAAACCAACATGGTTAGAAAATACAAATGATAACACCATTACAAACGCAATTCCATTTTAATATTCTTGTCATGGTTAGAAAACACATAAAATAACACCATTACAAACTCAATCCCAATTTAGTATTCTTGCACGTGTCTATAAATAAATAAACAAATCTATTCTATTTTTAGAAATTTACCTGTGATAATATAAACGTCACAAAAAATACGTCACTGTTTTGTGACGATGATCCATTCATGTGACGCGCAGTTTATATTTCGTTTGTGGTGTCCTGGTGTGCTGTCGTAAATTCATGGGAGCTGTCCGTTGTTATTCTGCGGTTTACATGTTGTAATGTACTATTATATATTATTTATTTATGTATTTCTCTGTGCTGAGTGTTCTTGCGTTTGTTTGTACAGGAATATGGCAGTTGTTATCAAATAGTTCGTTTCTATGTATGTTGGCGTTGGTTTTTGTTGCACATCAGTGTTCCTGTTGTTCCTTTGTTTTCCTCTTATAGTTGATGTGTTTCCCTCGGTTTTAGTTTGCAAACCGGATTTGTTTTCTCTCAATCGTTTTATGACTTTTGAACACCGGTATACTACTGTTGCCTTTATTTGTACTGTATTCCTGTCATGTTGTGTTGTCATTTTAACGGTATTTTTAACATTGCCATATAAGCGAGAGGTTTGGCTGGCCATAAAACCAGGTTCAACCCACCATTTTTTCTTAAAATGTCCTGTATCAAGTCAGGAATATGACAGTCGTTATCAGATAGTCCGTTTCTATGTATGTTGGCGTTTAATTTTGTTGTAGTTTAGTGTTTCTGTTGTTCCGTTGTTTTCCTCTTATAGTTGATGTGTTTCCCTTGGTTTTAGTTTGTTACCCGGATTTGTTTTCGCTTAATCGAAAATTGACTATTGAACAGGGTATACTAATGTTGCCTTTACTATACACAATAAGTTTACCAAATTTTGAGACAGAAAATAACATCCTCGTCCTTTGGTATATAGTGGATATTTCATAGTTATCATACATATATTCTTATTTTCATATTGAAAAAAATACAAATATATCTGTGTAACTATTCGGATAGTAGTTGAACAAGTTTCTTTGTTTTCTTTTTTTTTTTTTTTTTTAATGCAAGAGGACTATAACAGGCTGTATATCTCATTCATACATCCAGTAAAATAAATGATTGAGGTTTGCACATATGACTTATTTTAGGGTACCGACATTTTCAACGGAAAGACTTCCATTTGGATTCCCTGATTAACGGAATAAGCAAAATACACTAGTTAGGGGTTAAATGGAAATATTGCCCGGTATATGATAATTCAGTTTTTTATTGTTATTACTTTTCATTATTCCCATCAACCAGAACGTTTTCTTGTGGAAAAAAAAGAGAAAATACCAAGTTAGCAATAAAAAATCATAAGTCGTAAAAGATCCCTAAAAAACCACACAGAAATCTAAAGATTAAGCAATAAGAACTTTTCATTTTTAAAACAGCGATCTTGCGGAGAACGAACCAAATATGAAAGGGTTCCATACACGGAAACGCGATAATTATTGTTAACACTTGAATATGTCAAAATAGACCAAGGTCTACTCAAAGAAAAAAATAACACCCTAATTGATAACATTGTAAATATTACTTTCATTTGCAGTTAATTAACATTTGAATTTGTGACAAATATGAAATTGATTGGTACTTTTAAACTATCAATTTATTTAAGTACGTGTATACTTAATACCCGGTTAAATGCCATGCTTTTTTATTTATTTGTTTCAAACTTTTTTTAACAATTGCAGCTCCACGATTCAACACAGTATATGAGTAGACAGTTTCAGATGTACATAAACATGTGGAAAAGAACCTTAAACATAGTTTGGCATCTCATTTACTTAAACGCCATCAATTCAACAAAACTTTACTTCGAGTTATCCGGTGGTAAGACAACAAAAGAGATGCAACTCTTAGCTTCCAATGATTAAGATGAAAAGTTTATCATTGTGGTTTTACCTCGGTAACCATACTCATTTTATAGTTACTTCAAACAAAACAAAACATGCATATATATACTTTCTGAAGTTGTTACATTATGCAATTTGAAATACACGTGCGAAGACTTATTGTTATATCTTGAAAATCTATCCAAAAAGTATTCTTTCAATTCAATTCTTTATTAACCAAATGTTTCACAACATATGTATAATAAGTAAATAAGGCCTGTTACATGGATTTTTGTTCATACTAAATCAAATCTGTATTGTCATTAAATTAAACAAGTTTGTTATAAATACAAAGAAACACACAAAAATGCATTTTAAGGCAGACAGTAAAGTAAAAAGATAAAACAACAGATCAAGCAAATATATCTGAAGTCTCCTGTTTCTCAGTTTTAATTGATATTTCTTGTATAAAGGAACATAGTTTGGGTTTTTCAGATGATGTTGACGAGTTTAAAATATAGTTCATTATTTTCATTTTCTGATAAATCAATAAGATTAAGGCTTTAATTTTTGTATTTCCTCGAAATATAAATTTCTAAATGTTTCTGGTTTATGTACAAAACAATAAACGAAAAAAAAAAACCAATGATATACAGCAACAAACGACAACCACTGAATTACAGGCACATACAGAATGTGGTGGGGTCAAACATGTTTGGTGGCACCAAACCCTCCTCTAACCTGGGACACTGGTGTAACAATATAACATAAGAACAAACTATACAAATCAGTTGAAAAGGGCTTAACTAATCAGATCGATAAAAAGCAGAAAAAACAACTAACAAAAACACTGACCGAACGTGGTAAGGAAGTTATACATCCCTCAAAATAAAACAGACAATTTAGAATACCTTACAGCATGTGTAAATTGGCTTATTGATAGGTTTTGTAAAATTTGGCAAACGACTTTGGCTCGTAGAACCTGTCTATCAGTCCCGAGGGTATCATCAGTTGGCATTGAGCGTTCCTGATGAAGGTAAATCCAGAAAAGCGCTTTGGACGCATGAAATTATTAAACGTGTTGTTTTCAATTTTTTATGCTTTTCGATTTGCAGTTAAAGTTCTACGAGCCAAAGTCGTTTGCCAAATTTTACCAAAACCTATCAATAGGCCAATTTACTGTAACATGACCTTAATGGACATTGCTAAGAAGCACAAGCTGTAAGGTATTCTAAATTAAGGACAGGTGGTAAGCTTGTCGTATTCGTCGATTATAAATCAGCGCAAAGTTGGCAAAAATCGAAAAGGAACTAACTCACAAGGAAGTACGGAAGTGGATCCTGGAACCGTTAATATAGGGGTAAATAGATTGAGCATTAAGGAGTTATGAAAATAACTGAAAGAGAAAGCTATGAATAACAAGGCACAATAAAAAGAAAAAATGAGGTAGACCAATCCCAGAAAGCCTTGATTGAGGTGTTTACCACACGAATATTCAAACACAACGTCCAAATGGACCCAAAGACATTCTAAAATGCAACCCGACCAACGAAGATCGAAAATGATTGATGGGATAAAACGAAAAGAGTCAAAAGCAAATGCAATCATTCACTGCATTTTTATAAAGATGACCGGTGACATCACAAGTAGGAAGAAAAGGAAGCTCACTTTGCCTATGGAAACGAAATTATCACTATAGCAACCGACAATGGAGAAATGTTGAAAAAGATGGACAATCGCATAGGGGATAAAATAACGGAACATGCAGAGGGTGAAATGAAGGTTTGCATCAAAATACACTCTTAAGTGTAAAATTTATCGTAAGTCTAAAATATTCCTTAACAATTCAACTAAATATTTTTATCGTAAGATTAATATTACAGTTAAGATTTTTTATCGTAAGTCTAAAATATTCCTTAACAATTCAACTAAATATTTTTATCGTAAGATTAATATTACAGTTAAGATTTTTTGTGAAAAGGGCTACTGGACAGGATTTAGCTGAACGAAAAGGGTTCAAGTCTTTGCCAGAAAAAGGGGAACAATTAAGGACCTCAGCCGTAAAAAATCATGACTCATATGTGTCATATGTAAACCCACAGACCTCACAGTAAAGTCACAAAAACAACATACCTTGCGCCATACTCGACGATGACATAGGGAGGAAATCGTTGTCTACCTGATGGCTTACGATCAAATTACTTGGGACGAAGCAAATACATCTCCTGACTTTTATCAATATCGAAAAAGTAAACCTGGAAGAAGACGGTCCACAGTAGCTCGTAGATTATTACGAGGGCATGCGAGAAAAAAAGTGGTAAAATTGAACCCGAAATTATGTAGCATTAAACCCGAAATTACGTAGAATTGAACCCAAAATTACTCGAAATAGCGGTGAAATTTAAAGAGATGACAAGTACATACTACAACATCAGGTGCACCACTTTGAACTTCGTCGTGTGTAAGCTTGAGAACAAAGTATTGATGGTGACATATGATTATTTTACCCATGAAAAGATGAAAGTAGAATCTTTGGTGTTCGATGCGATGTTTATTCGTAAATAAGTGGTATTACGAGACAGACTGCCAAGGATTCTTCAAAGTTTTTCACAAAAAGTAAAAGAGAAAGTGTAGTGTCATATCACGTTCAACGTTAAGGAGATGAATAAAGATTATGAAAGAGTTGGTAAGCATGAAGTTTTACATCAATCACTCCGATCGCGGAATGGATGGACGTAGCCCTACCCAAGTGGCTGCCAGCAACAAGGCAATTATAGGACCAGGACAAGCAGTGTTTCAAATGGGCCATACTGGCTGCGCTTCATCACGAAGAGGTAGAAACATACTGACCAAGTGACTCAGAACTCTTTCCAATCGAACGTGATATAAAGGATGCAACAGAGACAGTAAGTCTGCTTCATATCTTCACTTAAATCTAGAAATTGACAATGATAGTCGGTTGAGAACAAAACTTTACGATAAAATAGATGATTTCAGCTTTCCAATTGTAAATTTTCCGTTTCTATGTAGCAACATTCCAGCAGTGCCGGCATATGGAGTATCTCCCAGTATAAACGATATTCCAGGGCTTGCATTTCCTACCATGAGTTTTTATCATGATTTCCTTGATAGAGTGTTGCTGCTTTCAAGGACGTTATTAAACCAAGAGTTCCAAGTGGTGAAGTTGAAATCATCCCTTTGAAAATTTTACGGACGCCATCACGAGTTGTTTAACCGTTATGGAATACAGATGACGACGGATATGTTTCAATCGTCGTAACTAACATTCCCGTCCTCTTTCCCCCGAATGTGACCTACCGAATTATAATCGGATTTGTTCTTACATGCATAACACGACGGGTGCCACATGTGGAGCAGGATCTGCTTACCCTTCCGGATAACCTGAGATCATCCCCGGTTTTTGGTGGGGTTTATGTTGCCCAGACCTTAGTTTTCTATGTTGTGTTGTGTATGCTGTTGTTTGTCTTTTGGTCCTTTTCTTTTTTTGCCATTACGTTGTCAACGTGTTTGAATGTCCCTTTCGTAAATTTCGCCTCTCTTTCATGATATCTCGATCGGACCCGAACAGGTGAAGACAACACCTATTGAGATTTTCATGAGGAAAGATGTTTATCTGTAGGATAACATGAACCGGTTTGACAACTACAGAAAACAAAACTCACGTTGATGAAGTAGTTGTCAGGCTCCTACAAGATGTCCTGGATATTTTCGGCGTTGAAATCCTTGAATCTGTATGTCTGTGGTTAAGTGATCGACACTTGGTGACGATGAACAGTACTTTGGTCCATCTTCTTGAGCGTATCTATCTTCTTGTTGATACGCACTTTCTTTGTCTCCAACACGAAAAATTGTTGGGTAGTGTTGTTCTATTGAATGACATAAAAGCACATGTTAAATTAGCTAAGAAATAGCATTTACATCCAGGTTCGGTTCCAGCATTCGACGACACTCGATTTCATTACGTTTTCGGTATATTCAAATTGAACGTAAATCTCCGGAGAAGCTGCATGACTCCCTATGTAGAATTCGACTCCATTGTCCCAGTTTCGGTTCGAGTTACCTGAACAATGTCTAAAAGTATCTATGATTGTCACGATTTCTTGTCATTGAGCAGTACTAGAATAAAGTACTTGGAGGAGAGGTCGATGATTCTGAGAATGATGTTTTATACCCTTTTGTCTCTAAGAAGCGCACTCATGTCACCGATATCAGCTGCCAAGTCTCAGAGACATCACTGACAATCACTGGAATTTACGTAGGACGTGTTATATAACCCTTCGGCTAATTAATCCGACCAACGAAATCTGTTTTTACTTGACGCAGAGTTAACCTCCCCATGTTTCCGATATCAGATCTGACGATGCCGTGATCTATTCGTTCTCTGACCACTGGAAATTTTTGTAGCAAAGGAATTGCCGGTGGGTGTGACCTTGAGTTTGACGTTTTGGTCGGATTAACCGGTTAACCGTCGGAAGGACCGAATTTCGAAAACCAAAAAAAAAAAAAAAAAAAACGCTAACCAGTTAACCGGACCTTTTTCAATTTTAATAGATTTGATATAAATGTGTATTGAAATCATAAATAAATGTTGAGTTTTAAAATGATCGTCGTGCTACTAAATTTGACTGATCAATTGTCTAGTTCTAGTATATTGATTACTATTGTTAACCTTGAAAACATTCCAATTTTACAAAATTAATTAGCACAAATACAACGTGTCTATCAGCTCAGGGCAAGATCTAAATTAACATAAATGTATTTTGATCTGTTGTAAGCTTATTAAATTTTACGATTTACTTCATTATTTCACTTTGATTTAATATTGCGAAGACCTTCATGTAAATATGCCATCTCCATGGTCCAAGGCTTTATCATACTTTGAACGAAATGCCGTCTCAAAAATGGTAAAGTGCAAGTTATATGAATGGAATTAATGTATATTGTGTGTTACAAGCAGCACGCTTAATCATCTCAAATTGAAGCACTCCACAGAATTTTCTGAGACACCAGATAAAATGAAACAAACACCGGTTTCAGACTTTGTCAATTCGCCGAGAACAAGAAGATTTTCATTTTCTCAAACTGATTTATGACAAACACCATAGTAGATGTGGTAGTTTTGGATTATAAAATGTAAAACTTCACCAGGTATGCTTAAACAAAGCCTTATGATGCCCAAGGATAAACTTTAATTCATCGTATCATAAAACCGTCGTTTGTAGAGTACTGTAGATAAGGCCTTAAACATCAACTTATCTACCGGTTAACCGGTTAATCGGTTTGAAGATCATCCGAGTAACCGATTAGGCAAAACTTTTCAATTGACAACACTAAAATAAATGAACATGTAAACCTATCAAAAACAAGAACTACCAAATCCTGCTGCCACAGCGATCGATCAGAGGGTTGATCATAGGGAAATCTGACTGAGGTAAGACTACGCTGATAAAAAACAATCCTTCGATCGGGGTGGCTAGATTATGCTCGCATGTACGTCTTCAGAAAATCGCTGAAACAACCCATCTACTCACTTTTAGGCAAAGCTATGAAGAAGGGATTTTCTAAAGAATACATACGCAAATTCATCTCCATCAAGAATGAGTGCATAAGACCCTACAAGACATCGTTAATGCACTATCCTCGCAAGCGTCATCAATGTCTTCCTCTTTGAACATGGGGGCGATGTGTAAGATCCGCTCGACTTCGATGAAACTCGTAAGAATTTGATGGTCTTTGACGACTTGATGTTAAACAAACAAAACACTTGCGAAGACTACTATGTAGGAGGGCAACAATAACGTTGACTACTTCTATTTATGCGAGAACTACTTCAAACTACCCAGCCAGTCTATAAGGGGAAATGCTAACTTGATCTATCTCTTTCGACAAGACGCCAAGAGTCTCTTGACCACATCCATCGCAAAAATAGTGACGATTTGACAAGTAGCAGTTCAAGACGTTTTGCCATGAGTGTTGTTCCGAACCTTATGGATTCTCTGCCATCGATCTCACGAACACCAAGGCAAATAGAAAATATATACGCAAATTGGATGAGTTTAATAGTCCAGTTTAAGAATGGAAGATGTATAATCTTAAGACAGTGTCATCATGGCCTTGACTTTTGATCTCAAGATAAAAATAGACTATAAGAGACATTGAATTGAAATGTTAGTATCTTGTTTATCCTTTGATTTAAGTTTTTGATTTTGTCCATGATTCTACCACATCAAGATGATGTGTTGCATATGATTGCAAATGTCCTTTGACCTTGACCCGAAGGTCAAATAATTGATTTAAAAAAATATATGTATTGTCCATTCCAAAATCGAGACATTGCAAGACCTTCTCTCACTATCTTAAATCCTGCACCTTCATATAATAAATTATTAAATATCTCAAATGGTTCTGATTCCCACTCTTATTAACAAAGATCAACATGACAAATTTTATCTACTCTGAAAATGTTAGAAAAATCCGACTTGTTTTGGGGTTATTGCCCCAGAAATATCGGTTTTACTGTTTGCTATTATTTCAAAAATATAGAAGCTAGGGTATAGTGGTTTGATCAGGAACTTAACAGATTGTTACATTTTGACTGAGTGTAAATTTCAACTCCCTCAGGCAAAGTTGACCTAAGATGGATTTGGCTATTTTTATGTCCTTTTTTCGTTAAATAATAGCTCTACAAATGATTCATTTCTTATACATTCTTGGCTTACAAATCTTCGGCTTTGACCGTTCCTGATGAAGGTAAATCAAGAAAAGCGCTTCGGACGCATGACATTTATAACGTTTTGTTTTCATTTTTTAAAGCACTGTGTCGATACCTCTGCTGGTGGACTATAAGTCCCAGAGGGTATCATCATCTCAGTAGTAAGTACTTCGGTACTGGCATGATTAATAATAAACTCTAGTAAAAATGCCCGTTTATAAATACCGAAATTATAAAAAAACCCAAAGGTTTCAACTCCCTCAGGCGAAGTTGACTTTATATGGATTTGGCAATTTTTTTCCTTTTTCGTCATATAGCTCAACTCATTCGGTTCTTATACATCCTTGGCTTTCAAATATTCGGCTTTGAGCGTTCCTGATGAAGGTAAATCCAAAAAAAAGCGCTTCGGACGCAAGAAATTGATGACATGATTTATAACAAACCTTTCACATCTTCCTATATCTACTTTCAAAAATTCCCCGTTCATAAATTCTGAAATTATAAAGAAACTAGGGTTTCAACTCCCTCAGGCAAAGTTGACCTTAGATGGTTTTGACTATTTTTGTAGGTCCTTTTTTGTCTTATAGCTCTTCAACCTGTTCGGTTCTTATACATCCTTGGCTTTCAAATATTTGGCTTTGAGTGTTCCTGATGAAGGTAAATCCAGAAAAGCGCTTCGGACGCATGAAATTTATAATGGGTTCTTTTCATTTCTTACCCTGTTGACACACCCGGTCTAGTTCATTTAGTTCATTCGATTCCCGTTACTTTGATTTGTCTCTTCTTAATCAATCTACGAGATTTGAACATCGGGTAAACTACTGTCGCCTTAATTTGAAGTGCATATTGCTAGAAATGATCAGCAGGACAAAAATAATTAGTATGTGCCATTAGTAGATTATCACAAGTACTTCCATTATCAACCGGTTTGTTGATGTATTTAACAATATTTTCGATATAAGGGACCCCAGGGACAAAACCTATGGTGCAATGTAAAGGTCTTGTTATAACAATATAAAAATAAGAAGATGTGGTATGATTGCCAATGAGACTCCACCAGAGACCAAATGACATAGAATTTAACAACTATGGGTCATCGTACGACCTTCAACAATGAGAAAACCCATACCGCATAGTCAGCTATAAAAGCCCCGAAATGAAAAATTTTAAACGGGAAAACTAACGGCCTGATTTATGTACAAAACAATGAACGAAAAACATTTGGATTTACCTTCAACATATAACAAGAATGTTTGTGGTTTGAATATGATATGAAGGGGTGGTGCATGTCATAAACAACCTTCAGTATTCAAGAGGAAATTGGTATAAATGGATATATATCAGTGGCAATAACTTTTAAGAGAACAGTCATAATTTATGAAAGTCTGTAAAAACTTCCCTTTCAGGAGCAATTATTCGATGGCTCCTATTCGATATATGGTTGTCAGATCTTTCTTAAGTTTTCAGCGTGTTCTGGTAGATAGAACTTCCCGATCTGATCATTTTTTGCAATCTTAACTTCAACCTCCTATATTTTTTTTTAGACAAAAGCATAGATATACCGAAAAAGATAGAATTCAGCAATTTAGGGACAATAACTCAAAACAGGATCAGATTTTCTGAAATTTTCAGGGTAGATAGAGCTAGTCTTTTCCAGATATTAACCAAAATTGCATTATTATGTCATGTTTTATTTTTAGACTAGTTGGTCATGTTGTTAGATCCACCTCCACGAAAATCACAAACTCAATAGTAGAATATTTGATTTCAATCCATTGAGTAGTTTCCGAGAAGAATTTTAAGAAAAACTTACGGACAACAGACAGATTAGGGACACAAACTGATGGCAATAGCATACATTGTCATTTTGGACAGGTGAGCTAAAACCTGTTGATACCTACTCCTTAATAATCCCGACCCATTAACCATATATGTATATTCCAATTTGCCATGATAATATATACTTCCAATACTACTAGAATGTGTTTGTTTTGCCTTTCCTTTACCAGAGTGACATCTATAGATGAAGGGGAGACAGATGTTTTAATCTTCATGTTATTTTTCATCTAGTTGAAGACAGTATATAAACTCATCACAGATACCAGGCTTAAATTTTGTATGCCAGATGAGTGTTTCGTCTACAAAAGACTCATCAGTGACGCTCTAATCAAATAAGTTAAAAAGGCCAAATAAAGTATGAAGTTGAAGAGCATTGAGGACCCAAAACTCCGAAAGGTTATGCCAAATACAGCTAAGGTATTTTGGACCTCTAAATGTCTATGTTTTTTTTCTTCTAATTTTTTATTGCCTTGAATTGTCATTGTTGTATACCCACATCTCTTGATGTTTGTTATGATTAGACAATTGTATCAACAATTTACTGTTTGTCCATAGTCATGTAGGCATTCTATGAACTGCAAATTTTTTGACTACCAAGGTAAGGATTAATAACAGTTTTTTGAAGATAAAAAAAAAAGATAAGTAGTATTTTTGATATTTTTTATTTCTACATTTGACAATGAATGAATCATATTTTTAACAATAATTTAACAATTAACAATTTTGTCAGAACATAGAAAAACACTAAAATATAACAAAGGTAAACACAAAACAGAATAAAAACAAAAAATATAAATATATCAAATATCATTTAATTGGCCACATGATATTCAGAAAATGATTATCTTCCTTTGGTCAACATAAATAAATTTTTAATTCCCATTGCTTAATTATCTCCCTTCCTGTTGCTTTCTTTAGTAAGCCATCACCAAAAGTAAAGATTTTAAAATATAAGGGTAAACCTTAAATCCCAAATTTAATTGACTCATATATGATGATTCTAGATCAGTAATATAGCCATACGCCACCAATATTTTAATTCCTTAATGATATCAAACCTAATTGCACATAAATACTACTCATTCAATATCATTAAATGGTATTTCTTTCCAAATATGACAGAATTGTTTGTTATATAAATAAGGTAATAAAGTTAATGAAGGATATTATTATCTAAACTAGGAAGCATATTTTAATCTGAGACTAAAATCATTAGAAAGATTCTGACTTCTGTTGGTATTCATTCATAAAACATATATATATATATCATAGCATTAACTTAATTAAAATATATACCTAATAGCGTTTCAAATCACTGACAGAATAATGACCAAATAAGGAGATTTTGGGATTTAGATCAAGAAAATTGGCCATAAATCAAGAGATTCTATAAATTCCATCGACAGATTAATAATTTTCATCAAGTGGACCTTCTACACACCTCCATTATGGAAGATCATATTTATGTGATATTTCACTACTTAACTCAAATCCAGCTTATTGTGTCAAAATAATATTAACACTTAACAGTTTGCACATATTAACCTTTTCATCTTCCAAAGTGAACAACAAAAGAGTGAACATGACAATACCATTCAAATCCAGATTAGATTGTGTGGTTACTCTAATTGTATACAAACAAATTTTTCACAGGTGAAAAATATTTACTGCTTTATCAGCATATATTTCATAATAACACCTAAAATAAGTATCCTTGATTTTTATAGGTTAATAGTTATAGTATTTTCAATTATTTTATTTTATGATTAGATGTGAAATATGTTTATATTTTACCATTGCTGGGGTATATGGACAAGTTTATCTCTTTTTCACCCTCTCTTAAATGGTATTTGCCAAAATGTATACACCTTTTTTTAACTCTCCAGGGAATCATTTGATCATTTGTGTGTTCTATCAAATGCAGCTGTTTTTGTTAAAATCTTAATAGTGATTTAATAATGGAATTAAACTTCAAGTTTAACTTAACCATCTCTATTAATATATGGTGTAATTGAAAAGATATATCATGTTCAGGGGAATATTAAACGAAATAAACCAACAAATTAGCATAGTATATATTATAGTTTATTAAAAACCAGGAAAAAACAAGAATGTGTCCCCAGAACACGGATGCCCCATCCGCACTATCATTTTCTATGTTCAGTGGACCGTGAAAATGGGGGAAAATCTCTAATTTGGCATTAAAATTAGAAAGATCATATCATAGGGAACATGTATTCTAAGTTTCAAGTTGATTGGACTTCAACTTCATCAAAAAACTACCTCGACCAAAAACTTTAACCTGAAGCTGGACGAACGGACGGACGGACAAACGGACGGACGGACGCACAGACCAGAAAACATAATGCCCATAAATGGGCCATAAAAACAGTGTGTGTGAGTGAATAACAAGAGGGGCATGTGCCTGGGGATGGCATGGCTTGAAAAAGGTGTGTGTTGGTAGCTACATTTTTGCTTATTTTAACTAGATCTAGAAATAAATCTAAATAACAGGTGGAACTAGTGTTTAACATGAGGTTCTGCTGGATTCATCACTGATCTTGAACCTGTATACATCATGTAATGTACTGAAACTTAAAATTCAATGAAAATAGTTCTCAAATATTAACTTATAGTCACTTCTTGACAGTATTATAGTTATTCATACATTATTTATGAAAGAAGCACATTATATCAAAAGATGTTCCAAGAAATATGGACATGTGAAAATCACATGTTATCTTAATTTTGATTATAGATATAAGAAGATGTGGTATGAGTGCCAATGAGACAACTCTCCATCCAAGTCAAAATTTATAAATGTATATATGTTAGATTTGGAAGCATCAAATGAAAAACTGATGATTTGAAGTATGGTTAATTTGTAAAGACAAATAAACCTAAAGAAGGAAGTACCATCATATATATAAATATTGCTGACTCAAATGAATAATTTGATTACAAATGTCAGCTTCACTGATCAAACATTGTAGATCTTACAGAATGAAATGTAACTAAATAAAAATGTACACAAATTTATAATTTTATAAGCTTTCCATGTGGTATTCCCATGGAAATCTTAAACTAAGTATTTAATACATTTTGTGAAAATATTAAATTTTGTGAAATCATTTGTGTAGAACTTAATATAAACATATGAACACAAGTATAAAACTAACTGAACTGTACAAAATCTGCTGAAAACATCTGACATGAACATGTTCTATATACAGCTTCTACACATAAAAATGTATGTAATGCATATTTTGTAGCTTACTTTTTGATATTGCTATTTGAGTTTATACACAGGAAAAAAGAGTTAAAACACAAAACAAAGTTCTTCTGTATTACTTCAGAGTTATGTTATATCAAAAAAAGAACTCTACTTGTTTGCCTTCTCTATCATGGAAAAACAGCTACTTCTTTTTTTCTAATTTTAAGAAATCGAATAAGTGTCAAAAGTACAACTGACAGTTCTCTTGCTAATTTGAATTTATGTTTGATTGAAATTGATATTTGTTTCTCAGGGCCATTCAATCTTGACTAAAATTAACAGTATCACAGTTTTGTGCGAGGTTCTAAGAAATTCTAAAAGAGTATGACATACTGCTGGACATGAAAAAAATTATAAATAACAAACTTATTGATGACTTAAAACTGCAATTTTTATAGATCTTTAAATAAATTTGAGCTTTTTCAATAAATGAATCATTCTAACCCAAAACCAAAAATCTATAGGTAATACAGATGTAGTGTTTACCAGATACAAATTAAATTAATTCATGTTGGTAAAGGAAGTTGCCCAATGCAAATCATACAAAATCATGTAATGTTTTGCCAAATTTGATCCCCTTTGTCTTCAACGGCAATGTACAGCTCAAAGAACCTTTTGATTCAATGGATAAATGTAAAATTAATAACTGCGAAATTTTCCATTTTCATTTGAATAACTTTCAGATTTTGTGAATGAAACAAATACATGGGAAATGAGCTAAACATATATTAAACAACTTTTTATAGGCCTAAACAATACAATTATTTCTTTTTCAATTATGAAGTCACGCATGGACTTTTTATATTGTACAATTTTATAACTTTACATATTTTTATAAAGAATTAGACTTATTTATTGAGGGCAGTAAAGGGTTATTATTGTACAAAAGGTTTGCAATTTTTATTTCACGTTTTTGTGCAAATTGGTGAAAAAGTAACTTGTAAGCTATTTTATCTTTTTCTGGTTCATTGTCAAATGGCCACTTTATTTCGCATTCATCTGTGCAGAACCCCCCCTTACAACCCTCTTTAATGTGTATGGTCCTCTTTCCTCTTGTGTACAATGCAACAAAATATTCCAATAATTAATTAGCTAATTATTTTCAGTATCTAAAATTGCATATATCTGGTTACAGTAGCAGTATCTATAGACACTACTGAGAAATCCTCAAGCAATCTAGAAAGAGAAAAGAATATATCTGTCAAAAATTGGGAAAACAATCATATATACATACATACACTGCTTGCTCTTTCTTTATTTTTTTGTAAATGTATGTAATAATGAGTAACTTTTAGAACTGAAATCCTCCATATCTACATACACATTTTCTTGCATTATCATATTTTTCCCCATTATAATAAGAACTATTTGAAAAAGTGATGGCAGCTAAAAAAATCCAATGGAGCTCTTAATCTTGCTCAAACAACTATGCATATAGATATACCAACTACTTGTACAAAATATCAAGAATTATTCTATACAGGAACATTTTATAGATCCAGTAATATGTAATGGAACTGCTTTAAAGACTCCATTCAACAATTATACTGAAGTAACAGTACAAATGTAAGAGCTTTTTAACAGCATTTTTTTCTGTAAAACTACTTCTCCTAGCTAAACAACCTTATCTGTTGTCATTTAAGATGAACTGCTACCTTACATTTAGAGCTGGTAATAGCTTCATTAGAAAACAGAATTACAACATAGTCATGCAAAAATTACAATGTATGAGATCTTTGTGGTAAATATCGAATAATGTATCTCTGGCTAAAGCTTAATTACATCTTATTGAAGAGAAATTTTTTTTTGTAGTAACCATTTCAAGTGATAGTTCACATTTCTTCCATAGGAACAATTTCAATTCATATTTCTTTCATAGGAACAATTTCAATATCTTTTCAAATGAACAATTTCAAAAATAAAAATAATTTTAAAGATGCCAAAAAATAGGGTTTAAAAGTACCATCAGGCATATATTTGGAGTGCATGTTGATATAACATATGAAAGACACCTAAGACCTTGACATAACTGCATTCAGAAACTATTATACAGAAATGTATACTATAACATAAAATTTGTTAGCTGAAAAATATAAATGAAGTGACACTTAACATATGCTGACAATGTAATCATGCATTCAAAACTAAAACTGAAGCTGAAAAAGTGGACACATGCTTCTATTCTGATGCATTTAAGACAAATAAAAACACTTGTACTATACAAATTGGTACATGCAGACAAAGTGAAGTAGTTCAGCTGCTGAATGCAGAAAATATGAATGATACATTAATTATGGCTGAACATATATGGGTGCTGTATAATAGATCAAAAGCTTAAAATGTGTTCAAATGAAAACAAAAGATAGTGCAGAACAACTGATATCATGCTACAGACACTAAAACATGGGTGCCATGACAACAGTTGACTTACTGTCACTGCAGAGAACATTTTTCAGACACCTCCCCAACAGTCTGAGTCAGTTTATGTGGGATGTCCTGAACCTTTGACTTGAATTCATCTAGGTTTTTGGGCACTGAAATTATAAGGGTGATAGCTTGAATATTTTACCAGGAATCTTATGGGAAATATTTTTACAAACACAAATTAATCAGTTTCTATAGAAGTTTTTTTAAACTATTTTCATGACAAATAACTAGTGTACTTTGAACAATCTATTACATCCTAATTTTGTTTTACAATCTTTGTTGTGGTCAGCTCAGATTTTTCAGAAAACTTTATGTCTGTCTTCCTCACTAACTGCAAAACTGACATTAAAACAAACTGTTGTCATGCCATGAGTAAAAAGGTTTATAATTTGAAAAGAAAATGACAGACAAAATATAGAAAGGGAGAAAAAAGGCTTCATGCTGAAATTGATTTCCTGGATCTCCTTTTTTCTGAAATGTCAAAACTCAGTTAGGTAAATGGAAAATATAATAATATAAAATGTTTTGTTAAAAGAAGACTACTGTTTAAAATCTGTGGTTTCACTTCTTTGTGTTGTTGTTTTTTTTACAAAAAAAAGTTACACAGTACTAGACAAAAGTTTCCAATTGATTACAGAATTGTAAATAAAAAACTATCAATAATCCACAGAGAGCAAAATATGGTTAAACAAAATGGTAATGTATTCTTTGTTATAAATGCAATTTGTGAAAATGAAAGAGAGAAATCTGTTATTTGTCCAATTAGTTATATAAAAAAGTGGCTTTTGACGTAAAACCATAAAAGGCAAAAAAGATGACGTTAAAAAGACATAAACCTAGGCTTGTAGAAGTGTTGTAGCCGGGTTTCTAGGAGGTAATTTTCTACAATGTCAGTAGAATCAATAGAGTAAGAGAATTGATTGGGTATATCTTTGTCATTTTACATGATATTTCATCTTGTGATAATCAGATATGATCTTCTAAAAACTTATCAATTTTCATATTATTGTAATGTTTTATAATTACATTGTGAATCCACCTTCTGTCATAAACCTTGTCAATATGTTACAATAATAATTAAACCAAGATATTGTTTCGTATGTATTGCCTCTTTTAATTGGCAAAATTATTCAATAACACTGAATTTCCCCAATTAATGAGTTTCTTTAAATTTCATATTTAGACTCAAATTGACTTCTCCCAGTAGTCTTTGAGAAAAATTCAATTGCACCAATGACCATCCAAAATTTAAATGCAACCTCATTTCTTGTAACTGGTCAAGTCAACTTGAGTTTTATCTAGATCTATTGAAACAATTGTTAGGTATTAAAATCAATATTGCTGAAGTAAACAGCTTCCTTCAGCTGACTTTACTTAAAGTTACATGCATTCTTCCTGACGCTTTGTTTTTCAATCAACTTGCATTTCAATTGCGCCACAAACCATATTTCACTTTTGCCAAAACAAAAATTTCATTTGTGCCAATAATACAGGTAATTAGTATAAATAATAGATATATATTGGTTTGCATAACAAACATAGTCATTATAAATCACTGTCATTTAAAAAAGTAGCCTCCTAAATGCATCTTGTATATCAAAATATTAAATTTGTTATATGTTTCCTGTAAAATGGTGCAAAAGCAGTTTTTTTTACCCAAATGAATAGCAAACTTGTGGTGCCAATAGCACACTGATTTTTTTTAAGTTGGTGCAATGCAATGATCCCATTATACCTGAGCAATTGTGTTTTTATAATGACAGTGGTTTTAAAAAAAATTGAAAATAGAACATAAATTGGTGAATATATATATAAGGTTTGAGTTGTAAAAACATATCATCAATTCATACTTTAACTGGCTGAGAATCAGAACACTAATTTTTAAATGACCAAAATGTCTTACACTAAACATGTATAATTTAATTAACAAAAGATTGATAAAAAAAAAGACATAACAATTTTGAAAACACTGGTAATCATATATTCAAAACACTAATGTTCATGTTTCTGGTTAAGTGGTATTTTTTTACATCAAATAATTTAGAAACAAAAATATACGATAAACATGTACTGATTTTGTGTCATGGATGGATACCCCATCTCCTTTGTTTTTCTATTACACTGTTCAAAGTTAAATATATTCCGAGCACATATTATTGTAAACAACATGCTCTAAAGTCCACAGAACCTTACATACAAATTAAATGAAGAATAATCTACATCAAGTTCATCAATATTTCTCTGGTAACAAGATTTCCTTTTCCAACTAATTCAATTGAAATCCTTCCAGATTTCTAATTGGTTTAAATTTACTTTATTGGAATTTAGTTGTCATTGCAGCATTTGAATGTAAAATATCTATCTACAAATTTCATAACATTTTTAGTTTCCAACTACATTTAAACAAACATAATTCAATCAGAACTGCATCACACACAAAGATATATCTCAAAAGGCTTATTTGCACGATTCATAGAACGTCAGTATTCAATTTTCAAACGCACCAAACCTACTGAAAATTTGATCATTTTAAAAGATATGATTTGTACAAGAATGAAAATCATGCTTCATATATCTATTCAGATCTCTAAATATTTCTTTAAAATTCAAATTGTAAAGTTAACCTATGAAAAAAAAAAACATTCACACAGCAAAATTGAAGTCAGCCCCAGGAAATGAAAAAAGGTACTTTAATATCAAATATCTATCATACGCACTACATGTGGATGCACTACATGTGGATTGTATCAACCATGAAAAAATCTACTTTCAAATGAGAAAAGCTATGTGACTGTGAGAAAAAGTTTAAACATATTTGTAAACAAGTGGACATGATAAAATGTCTGGCCTGCTTTACTGACATTTGATTTTATGTTCAAAGTCTTAAAGATAAAGGTTTTACTGCAAGTATCACATAAACTTTGACCAATGAACCATGAAAATGAGGTCAAGGTCAGATGATACCAGCTAGACCAACATGTACATCTTACAATCATTCCATACACAAAATATAGTTTACCTTTTACTTATAGTACTTGAAAAACAGACCAAAACACCAAACTTAACATTGACCAATGAACCATGAAAATGAGGTCATGGTCAGATGAAACCTGCCAGACAAGACATTTACTCCTTACAACCATTCCATACACCACATATAGTTCACCTACTGCTTTCAGTATCTGAGAAAACTGTAATTTTTTTCCAAGCAGTCACTGAACCATGAAAATGAGGTCAAGGACAATGGACATACTACAGATGGAAACTTCATAACATAAGGTGTCTGCATAAAAGGTATGAAGCATCAAGGTCTTCTACATTCTGAAATATAAAGCTTTATACAAATAGTTTACAGTGCCGGATAGTACTCCCTATGCCTTGCATACTGCGACAAAAGCAGGTGAAAAGTCGCAGGTGAGACAAAAATAAAAAGATATATTGATCCGTACATGAATGATATGTAAAGACTTTTCACAACCAACTTTGTCTTCAGAACATATAAAAAAATTAAGTCGAAAAAGTTTAAAAATAAACTATAGAATTTGCATCTTTTATAGTTTTAACATGTATAGTACACATTTTCACAATACAAATCCACTAACCAAGAGGAGGACCTTTTTAGGTCAAGTTTGGGGTGTTATTTTTGCGAGAATTTGGGATTTACACCTATAATGGATTAGCAAGTATACAAGAAAACTACAATATACTAAATGTGACTCAATATAATGGGAATAAAAACATTACCAGGGTGTTTTATGAAATGAATAAAAATTGGGAGACAATTACAAGATGGGGATAAATTGCATGTATTATTAAAGTGATTCAATAATATCATATATATATAAATACCAATTATCATGATTGTAGTTAATACTATAAATGCTATGAACAGGATGAAAACAACTTATTTTGATTCTGCATTTTAAACAAAATCTAAACTTTTCTTAATAGTTGATCTTTAATAATCAAATTGTGGTACACTTGTTCCCAGCTATTTAATAGTCAAAATTGTAGACCTTTTTCTGATTTGTCATAGTGACTATGAACATCTTGTAACCAAACAGCTATAATGGTAGATATTATAATATTTACATAAAAATTAAAAAAAAGGTATTTTTTCTTGCTTAAAAGACGAAACAAAAAAAAACATGCAGTCATTTACGATTACATTAAAATTTTGTCCTTATACAGAATGATCAAACATAATCTAGTTGTCCCTCTACAATCTTCGAATAAAACCTCTTCCTGTTCCAGAGAAAGAAAAATAAACAAAAAACAAACACAATATTCAGTTCAGGGTTGGCAGTACTTTTTCTTACAATATAACAAGATACATTGCACTTTAAGTGAAATAATGTCTGTGAACACAATTGTTTGAACCAAATGCATATAATTCTGTACAAGTCTAAGCTACATGCACTGAATGATATTGGTTTAATATCTTAACATTCCACAACTTCCTTATAACATGTTATCAATATCCTGAGTTAATCATATTGTCTGTCTTACAATTTAATATCTATCTGGCTTTGGCAATATAAACTTAAGTATTAACGTATATTTTCAGTTCCAATATACAATGAAATAATTATTTAATTCTTTTCTCTGTCTACAATAGCAGTTAAAACTGGTAATAAAGATGAAGCACCTGCTGAGATATACCCTAATGTTTATCTAAACTGTTATTTGAAAAACACTGGATCAGGTTTCCTTTTTCTTCTTCATAAGAATGCCTTTATATTTGTTGTTTAATCAAATATAAGTATACAATGTGATAAAAACTTGAGACAAAACATAAAAATATATCTTAAGGTGGTACCCAACACCTTGACTTATATTAATTTGGCTCGTTTAATTTTCATAAAATTTGGACAAAATGTTTACTTTGACCCTTTGACAAAAATATAAAAATTTCAAAAAATTTGAACCAACCACTTTATCAGAAAAATTTCGTTGGTTATATAGCAGTTTGACACACACTAATTTTGATCATTGAGAAGCTTAATATTTCCTTAACAAAACAACGTGATTAAACGTTAAGCTGATTTTTACAGAGTTATCTCCCTGTAGTGTTAGGTACCACCTTAACAGACACAAACTGCTTCTGATTCTGTCAATATTACAAGTAGTGGTGTGAAATTCCACCAATTTTGGAAGGACTTAATATTTTGTTCTATAATTCCATATTTGGTATTAACCGTTTCCATAAAAAACTATGAATTCAATATTGCATTTTGAAATGTTTCTAATTATTTTGCTAAGACTTGTTATATTGGAAACCAACGAAATCTAATGAAATACAAATGTGTGGTTGAGGACTGAATACTGGTAGCAGTCAGCAGATTCATAAATCTAAAAATTGCAATATAAAAATAAAATGTCATGTAATACTACAGAGAACCCCCCAAAAAACAGATAAAATAAAATAATAGGAGTTGCACAATGACATTTTCATGAAATATAAGTTCCAAATGGAAGACATTCTGTAATATTATTTCCACTGGAACAAATATTACAGAATTTGTTCCTTAGGAAATAAAGGGTATATAGTATTTGTTCCAATAAGAACAGATATTATGGCATTGTTTATAACAAAGATTCCAGGGGAACTTTTGTTAGGCGGAACAAATATAAGTTGACAACATTACGGAATACTGATTAAGTGAATGTTATACTGACATCAACTCAGTCGCTTAGCAGTGGTGTTTTCCATTTGTTTGATGTGTTTGAGCTTTTGATTTTGCCATTTGATAAGGGACTTTCCGATTTGAATTTTCCTTGAAGTTCGGTATTTTTGTTATTTTACTTTTTTTTCGTCAAATATTTGCCATGGAATACACAAAAATCAAAACAGAACAGTAGGTGCACAATGACAATAGATACTGAACAGTTTCTTTAAAGTTCAAGGAAACCAAGTCAATAGAATAAGAGCAAGAAAGAATGTCACCAAACAACCAAAAGAATGAACAGGCAGATGAACAGACACAATGAACAGTATACACTTCCAGTTTGCTAGCAGGAATTATCAATACTAGCAACCACTACAAATCATCAACTTCACAGATATTTGTGATTCTACAGAAAATGGTACATATGCATGTATGTGTGTAAACACTTTTCCAGTTTTTAAATGCCCATGACATATACAGATAGAGACTGTGACTGTTTTACATCTGTGATAAAATGTTACAATATGACTATATTATAGTTATATGTTTGTGCTGACTAGTTACTATGCACTGAATCAGAACACAAATGAGAATATAGAATCATGATTAAGCATATAGGACAACTATACAGGTAAAGATTTTTCTTTACAGAAAGTGAGTCCTTTTAAAACAAAAGACAATTACTAAATGTACTAGTTATTCATTTGGTTTTAACTATCTAAGAATAAAACATTACAACAGGCAAGAAAAAGGGTGGGAAGGAAGTCCTGAGATATAAAACCAATGTATGATATACTTACGAAAAAAAGATGCTTTGAGGTATATGACAGAAAATATACTACATGACATATAAACAAAGTCAATTTTTCTAATGATAAAAGCACAATAAAAATAGTAAATGAGCACTTGTTTTTTCTCTCACAATGATGAAAATAATGTTATATGACTAATTAATTCTATCTTTAGGACATTAACTGTCATCCTCTCACAATGTTTTAATTTCTTTTTTTATCCTACAACATGTACTTGACAATTTATATTAATAATTCTAATGCTACATTAAATGCAACATTCATTTTTATCTGACAGCACCACAACTTTCATTTTGTTGATGTGGTTCATAAGTGTTTCTCATTTTTTATATAGATTAGACCGTTGGTTTTCCTGTTTGAATTGTTTTACACTAGTCATTTTTGGGGCCCTTTATAGCGTGCTGTTCGGTGTGAGCCAAGGCTCCATGTTGAAGGCCGTACTTTGACCTATAATGGTTTACTTTTACAATTTGTGACTTGGATGGAGAGTTGTCTCATTGGCACTCATACCACATCTTCTTATATCTATCATTTCAAGGATTTATGGTCTGATATTGCGTGGGAAAGCACACTCATTGTTTGACTGATTTTAAATTACAGAAATGTATATTATGATGTGGCAATGTTTTCTATCAATTGCATTAGAATTGGAATTACAATATTGTACTTGAAGATTTGGTGTCAACAATTTTTGGTTTGATTGTAGCAAATATCCTTTTTCTGGTAACACTCAGGTATCACCATCAATTCAATTTATGAACATCAAACAGCAAGTTGATTCCAGCAAACCTGCAAATACAATACTGCTATCTCTTAGGTGTTATTTCTCCAATGGTTCACCTTTAGGTAGTTCATCCAAGTAGATTCTAAAACCATTTTAATGAATCAGGAATGACATAGGAGACACCATTTCAATAAACAAAAGTCATCTACATTCAATTTAACAAGAATTAAAATAAGATATTAGAATATTTGTGCAGTTTATAAGGATTCACAAGCAAAAGCTGAAATCTGCTATGTAAAAATTGTGAAAACTTTTACTAAATTGTCTTTGGCACTGCTTTAATGTTTAATAACAATTGTCATTGATTAATGTTATATCAAATCCCTTTGTCTCATTTTCCTCAAACGTCAAATATGTAGTTGACTGTTTGAAATAATAGTAAAAAACTTAATATCTTTTACATAGTCTTGAAATATCAAATGTTCTTTTTATAGAAACAAAGGTGGTAACTATCATCAGTAAAGTGTAGAAACATTTACATCAATCCTAACATTTTTTTTTAGTTTCCTTATAAACCACACATAAAGAATTTATCCAAAAATAGAGAGACTGTAGGTAGAATTGATAAAAACTTCCTTAAGAATCTTCTTGCTAATGATCTACTCCTGCCGAGCTTGTTGATTAATTATGCTACAGTGGTGTTCCGCTAATGAGGATAGCAGCTTTTTTAATGTTATAAAGAGCAAGGAAGGACTTCAAAAGAAGGAAGATTTACTTTTCTTCATCCAGTGCAGAAAATCTAACAGTATGGTGTTAAGAATACATCTTAGTAAAACAGAGTTAATTACAAAGATTAATGAATGGCTCTTGATTCCACTTGAATAATATTCTCTGCAAAAGGAAGAGTAAACGTAGAAAAGTTTACATTTTTAGACTCTGCAGTGTAAATAACATACTATGGAACTCTGAATCACACCTCTAATTAGAAAGACTTCAAATGTCCTTTGGGTGGTTACGAAATTGAACTTTTACTTTATTTTATTAAATGAAATCCTGCGCACCATTCCAAGTTTAATTTTTTTTGTCAAACACTCAAATTTGTAAACAATCCACTAAACAAAATGCTTGTGGTAAAAAAGAAACTAATTATTTCTGTAAAATGTAATTACTCAAGTAAATGTTACTTTTTAAAGGTAGATGATATACACTAATATTTATATAAGACAAAATTTTCTTAAATTTCCCAATAGATAGAGTATTGAGTGTATACATATCTATCAAAATTAACTGAAAATAATAGAGATCACCATACTATTTTCATGTAATATTGATTTCTGAATTCTCATTAATTAATATCATTAAATAATACAAAACAAAATGTTCTTTTTCCCAGATTTATAATTTTCAGTGAATAACAGGAATAATTAGAAAAATTCATTCATAAATTCCTTCATTCATTCCTTTTCAACACATACAATACAAATCTTTTGCTACAGTTTAACCTGTAATTGATGTACATATTATGTTTATTTTCTTCTAAAACTATCATTAATAGTCTTAAATAAATTTACCATATCTACACATTTCATAAGAACACACTACATATAAGTAATAATCAGTTGGGTATGATGTATTTGCTAAACCTGCTGTAGTCTTAAATGATTTAAAATGAAACCCTTTACTTGTAATGACAAAACAAAGTAAATTTGCCGAAAACTTAGGAAAATCTCTTCATTCTACAAAAGCTGACACTCTCAAATGTCTTGCATGCTTAATTGATTATCATTACTACATCAATCAAGATAAATTTCTATTAACCATTGACCTATGACAATGAGTTCAAGCTCAACTGAACCTTGTCACACATGTACACCATATACCAATTTTGAAGATAAATAAGGAACTGACCTGAGCACAAAAACATCACCAGTAACATAAATCAATGAACCCTACCAGTCAAGGTCAGGGCCTAATGTCAGAAGGACATGTACACCTTAGTATGATTCCATAGATCACAAAAATTTACCTATTTTTTTCTAACAAAAACTGATCATAGCACAAAATATTTAGTTATGGACTATTCTACAGACCTAATGCTCATAGTGACTAAACAACTGACCTAAGTAGGAATATCACATGCTGCTCATTGAACAGTGATATTCAAAAAGTTCACTTGGTACTCATGCTGAGAAACATTCCTAGGAGACAATTTTTGCAAGTCGTTTAACCATGAAAAAGGTCAGGTGACCTTTAGCCTTTCAGCAATTCTATAGACCAAATATAGCTTACTTTTAAATCATAGTGAATGAGAGACTGACCTCATTCAAAATCATTTATGTTTACTTTTGTAAGTCATTGACCAATAAAACTGATGTCAAGGAAAGTGATATATGACCATAAGAAACTTCAGGTCATAATCAATCAACACACAAAGTATTGATTATAACTGTTCTGTTCTCAGTTATACAATGTGTTATGCTGTTGTCCTTGGATTGGCATCTCTTTGTTTAATAATCTGTAACTTTTGTTGCAGGCAATATAAAAATGGAATTTGTCAAAGTCAATAAGGATCTTAATATAATTATAAAAAAATATATGAGAATAAGACCATCATAACAAAACATATTTTTGAGATTCTTTTTATAAATATTAAATTTTTCAAATTCTGATAAAAAAAAAATTGCCAACTATGAGGAAAAAGTGTCAAATTCTGAAAAAGAAAAAAAAATTGCCAACTATGAGAAGGATCAGCAAGCAGCATTTATTCTTTCAGTTTTTGTCAAACTTGTATGAAAATCTTTCAAAATATACATAAAATATATTGTTTTGGGCACTTTTCATTTTTGTTTTTCATTCACAGAAAATGGTCTACTATTCGTGTTAAGCTTATTGCACTGTTTTCTATAATACCTATCAAATTACAATTTAGAAACTAATTAGTCTTTTAAAGATGACTACATGAAAAGGGCTTTTAACTCATTTGACATTTAAATAACCTTTATAATTAGGAAATAAGTCATCCTTTCTTCCAAAAACCCAAATCAAACACTTCTAACATTTACAAATAATTTCATTCATTGACACTAGCTACTACATGTACTACAAGCCACACTCACACAATGTTTAATTATAGACCAAACTTAAACTTTTCAGGTTTTCTTTGTTCTACGAGTCACACACATAATATCTAGTTTTATAAAATGAACGTACTTGCAATCTAGCTACTCATATAAAAAAATAACACTGACCAATCAGCGTTTCCATATAACCTACTTCAAAGATCATCCATGAAAGCATTCTCTTGCACAAAGTCAAGTACTACACTCTACACATTACATTTCAGTGGCATAAATCTCAATATTGAGGACTTTAAAGCCACAATCTCAATGTAAATATTAACTAGTTAAGCCTACATTAAAAATTTGTTCAAATGGGTCTTTTGCGAGTATATATGTATATTTAAAGTTTATTTTGCATCTGAATCCAATTAATCTATCTATACAGGACAAAAGATACTAAGAACATCAAGTTAAGATCTAAATGAAAAGGTGTAAAATAACACAATGTTAAATGTCAAGTTTTTTGGTAACTCCAATAAAAGAATATCTTAAGATATGGCCATGCACAAAAATATCACATTAAAACCTTAATCAAGATACAACCTGACAACCTTTTCCACATTAAATCTGAATTTAAAATGTTATCAAATATCTAAATATATAGATAATACTTCTGATCTTAATTAAGTTGTGACCTGGCACAAAGTTCCCACAGAAGAATATATATCCTTTTGTGATCTGGCACAAGTTGACATTACATAATGCTAATTTTAGATTTAACCTCAGACGAAACTCATACAGCAACATAAGGAAGAGAATTTACTTGCAAACTCATCTTCATCATCCTCCTCCTCTCCTGCATTTGCCTCAGCAGCAAGTTCAGCAGGAGTTTTTTTCTTTCGACCAACTCGACCTGCAGAGTCCATTTGCTGCTTCAGTAATTCTTCTTCTTCTTGTTTCTTTTTAATGCCATACTGTAAAATAGTTTTGTTTAATTAAATATAAGTTAGTGCCAACATACTTCTAATCAAACCCCACTGGAAGTAAAGCATCCAACAATCAATCAATCTAATCAAAAATCATTTTTTGTAAAAACAACATACTTCTAATCAAACTTGATGATTTGTATATGGACATATATAATTCAATGAAGAAAACCAGCACTAGACTTCACATGAGGAAATGGCTAATAAAAAATAGAATTTTAGTCAACAAAAGGTTTGCAGAAATTTACTACAATGTATATGCAAAGGGCTACTACCGGAAAGAGGGTTTGTGAAAGAAGAAAACCATTATAAATTAAACCTTGATTCTGAGATATAGGAAAACAATATTATATTTTATCATCAATAAGCATAGGTAGCCTCTTTCAGCAGCTATAAAACTCATTTCACTTTAGAATGTTATCTATGTAGCTGGTAAAAGTTCCCCAAAGGTGTTTATTTTCTATACTCCTTCTTATAGGTCTGCAGTTAGACTCGCATAAAAGTTATGCTTGTCATACAAATTGTATTTAATGGCCGTTGTAATTACAACACAGACTGCCTCTAGATATAGAGTAAAGGCTCCCTTGATCAATAGTCTTCAATCAGCATTTACAACTATACGACTATATGACAATACAAATTGCTATTTCTTTGAACCTTAAGCAGTATTAATATTTCTAAAGACTGAACTTTCGACAGAAAATCCATTTGAAATTATAGAAAAGATGCTTGACAGAATTAAAGATTAAGAAACTGGAATTTATGCTAAGAGTAAAACATTGAACAAAATATAAAAATTTGTCAGATTTGCCTTCCAGATGTCCTAGAATTTTAATCAAAGGAATTGGTATGAGGAAATCTAGTACAAGGATTGAATGACGTCAAACAATTGCGTATAAGATTTACTGATGAATTAGTTCAATATCTTATTTCTGAGATAAATGAGCACACAAAAGCCTTGTGACACATATCTTGTTCTCATTAATATTCAAACAATAAGAAATTAGACCAGTTTACTACTTAAACCTAACTACATTTCAGTGTGAAGATTATTATTCCAAAAGAAAGAAAAAAAAAAAAAAAAAAAAAAAAAAAAAAGAGAGAAGTTCTCTGCATCATACACAAAGTATGTCTGAGATAAATGAGCACACAAAATCCTTTTGACACATATCTTGTTCTCATTAATATTCAAACAATAAGGAATTAGATCAGCTTACTACTTGGACCTATAATTGAATTTCCGTTTAAAAATTATACTTAAAAAAAAAAAGAGTAAAAAAAGGAAAAGAAAAAAAGAGCAGGTAATCTGCACCAAACACAAAGTAAATATAAAGGCCAACACTGAGTATGTGCAGCAGGATATAACAGCAACAGTTCAAGAAAGGAGTTGAACAAGTATATACATTTATTGTAAATTCAATTATCATTCCTCCCTGCTCTTATATAACTGCTGAGCTCTTCATAAAATTGATATCAAATATCTAATGATCTTGACCTGGCATAAAAACTTTAACCAAGACTCATTACTTTGTTCTGACATCATAATATTTGACCTGCTTTACCAAGTATCAAGTCCTATTTGGGTTTGCCAGTAAAACAAAGAAAACACACATATGCTATCAGATAAATCAGCCATCCGATCTTGTGTGCTCCTTTAGGCATAATAATTTAGAAAAATTGCCTTTATAGTTATGCAAAATGTTTAGACATTGTGTGAGTGTTCAAGAAAGAACATGTATACCTCCTCAAAATTATATTAATTGAAATGGGGAAGTCCATGTTTTGGTATGGGAAACAAAAACAAATCCCACTAAATTCAAATCACAACTTCATGTCCTGTAAATAGTCTGTTCTAGTTTGGTTGAATTTAGTCAAGCCAATTTTAAGGCGTTCATATCAACAAAGTGTGACATGGGCAACGATGCAAGAGGACATAATGCATCTACTATAAATTGTGGTTTGTATAAAAATTAAGGTTGAATATATCAAGGTCACAGCAAATTCATTTTCCATAATTCTAAAAAAAAGAAAGAAGCATCAAATTTCCATTTAAATGTAATCATGAAAAAAAATTCCATGTACATAATTCTACATTGATTTTTAAAGTAAGTGATATTAACCTATAGATGACTATTATTTATTGAATTTATCAACATTTTATTCCAACAGACCATGAAATACCAATATACATATCAAGATTGAATTTAATGTTCAAAATCTTTAAAATCAATCTTACTACAGGTATCACAAAACTTATCAATGATCCATGAAAATGCGGTCAAGGTCAGATGATCCCTGTCAGATGGTCTACACCTTACAATCATTTTGTATTCTATACACCAAATAATAGCCACCATATCACTAAAAGTATCTGAGAAACATACCTTACCACCAAAAGTTAACATTGCCAAATGAACCACGAATATGAGGTAAAGGTCAGATGAACTCTGCCAGATGGACAAGCTCACCTTTCAACCATTCTATACACCAAATATAGCTGACAATTTGCATTTGAAATTTGAGAAATGGACCAAATAAAGAAAACTTAATCAATGTGTGATCCATAAAATGAGGTCAAGGTCAAGTGATGGACATGTATAACTTGCTTTGATTCTATATACCAATATAGCTTTTCTATTACTCATTATAACTGACAAAATCATGTGCAAAAAAATATTACATAGTTTTTTAGGCAGAGAAACTGACCAGACTGAAACTTTCAACCATAGAGGAATATGTATTTTAGGATTGAAGTATCAAGGTCTTCTACCTTCTAAAACTGAAACTTTAATACAAATAATTTATGTGTGGTTGCTTCATGAGTAGCACCCCTTATGTCAAATTGCTCTAAAATCAAAGGTACTTCAAAGTTTCTCCAATTTGCAAAATTAAATGTTGAATTTATTCTGTTTAGTTAAACATGGCAGTTTTGGTTGGAATAATTCCCTTTCATGGATTGTTTACTCAAGAAATGACAACAAATTTAGCCAACTTGCACCTTTACACAAAAGAACTGGCAAATAAAAATTTCTACCAACAAATACCTTATCTCGTATAGACTGTCTCATAGTTTCTCGTTCTTCTTCCATTTTTCTGTGTTTTTCTTTCCTTTTTTCCTCTGCTTCTCTCCTTGCTTCTTCAATCTCTGGATCTTCACCCCCATCTCCTTCTTCCTTACTTTCTTCATCTTTATCGCCTAAAGCACCTGTAAATATATTTAAGCTATATTTTATAAACTGAAAGAATAGAAAAATATTACATGCAGAAAACCTGTAAAGATCTGAAAGCTATGAATTATCTATGTTTTTTAGATTTTTTTTCATATTTCTTTTATATGTTTGTAAGGATTTTTTTTGGTGCAATCTTTAAAGTCAGTTTTGTTGGTGGATGATCTCAACGAGCACTGATGTTTACAGAGGTACAAGCAACCTGAAAATGAAGATCTTACCATAAGTTTTTTTCTCTTCAAAATCTAAAAACTCTGTTTACCAAATATAGCAGATCTATTACTTGTAATAAATAAAACAAATATAATCACAAAAGGTTAACAGCATAAGATTGTATCTTCCTGCCTTGTGGTATGATTTTTTTTCCCAAAGTACAGCAGCTGATACTAGAGTATAGGACAGCATGTTTTCTTTACCAACAGGTTATATACATTGAGCTTACATTTAGTAACTGCTAGCATTCTTTGGTATTATTTTGTTGTCTATTATAAAGTGCAATGTATTACCATGTTGAGTGTTTCTTTCTGATATGATTTTTTCTATGTCATTTCTTTATTCCATTGATTCAGATCAGAAGCAGGAAGATTGACAGATTACTTTAAAAAGAATAGAGAACGGAAACGGGGGATGTGTCAAAGAGACAACAAACTGACCAAAAGGCAGAAAACAGACCAAGACCACTAATGGGTCTTCAATGCAGTGAGAAAATCCTGCACCTCGAGGCCAGTTAAAAACTAGTTTATCCTGCCAATTATTCATGTGCCCGACCAAAACTAGCCATCATATTTTTCTTTAGTTATATTTTATTGTTTTCTTTTTATCCCAATGAGACTTTAATTTTGATGGCAGATCTTTGAGTCTCTTGAATTTATCTATTTTTTTTGACTTAGCATGATTTAGAACTTGGCATATTTTGACTTAGTTGAAGGTCCTTTGATGACCTCTAGCAGTTGTTTTTGTTCTTTTGTGTCATTTGGTTGCTGTCTCAACACACATATCTTTTTATTTATACAAAAATTCTGATTTTTCTCACTAAAAAAATGTATTGGTATTCATGGTATGAAATTATGATTACTGGTAATACTATATTCAATAATCTACAATATCAACCACAAAAATGTGATGTAAATAATATTGAACAATCCATGCGTTTTCTAACAATGGAAACAATAACCACATTTTCTGGCAGTATCTAAGAGCAAATTATTGTACATATCATCAACCAAGTTAGAAATGAACTAATTTGTCCATAAAGTGACAAAAATAAATTTCTCATCATAACAAGCAGTTAAATGTTAGAACTCTGGAGAAACACTTGAGAACGAATATGTGAAACTAATCTTTGAAATGTTTTTTTTTTTCAGTCGAACCATCACCAAAAAGTTTCCCACTGGAAAAGTAATCATGCCATATAAATGATAGGATCTATAATACATTTTGGTTTTTGGATTGGAGTGCTATCAATTATTCTGCTGTTATGGCTTTTATAAATTCAGTTATGGCATGTATATATCGATATGAAATTTAAATCTGAAAAGTTTCTAACATCAATATCGTAACTTAAATTAATTCCTATTTTGCTAAACAGTGTTTGCATATTTTACTGACTAGCTCTGATAAAAAAAAAATCATCAACAGCTAGAGTTTTAATGTTGGCTGGTACTTGTAGCCTTATTTTGTGGACTAGTTAATGGACAACAGTCTCAGGAAGTCAATGGACAACAGACGATAAGTGATGAGAAAAGTTAGATGAGCTAAAAATAAGTAGGTGATAAGATGTACCTTTAAAAGATTACATGTATATGAAGAGGTTTTATTGAAATATGTCAATCTGTTTATATAATCTATGTCCTCAATCTTAGTTCCTGTAATGTTATAATGATAAAGGTCTTCCTCTTACATAAGGGCATGATGTCAAATGCAAAAGTCTTTCAGCATGTGTTTAATTATTTGATTTATAACAGCACTTTGTAAAGTAGTCCTTGTCAAGAAAAGGTTATAAAAAAATTGAAAAAGAATCAATCTTTTTATATATACTAAGACTTTGATGCTGTTAAAACGACAAAGGTCTTCCTCTCTCATAAGGGCATGATGTCGTATGCAAAGGTCTTTCAGTAATATTTATGATTATTTAATTTATAAGAGCAATTTGTAAAGAAGTCCTTGTCAAGAAAAAAGGTTGAAATTAAAAAAAATATATCAATCTTTTCATATATAATAAAAAGACTTTGATGCTGTTAAAATGATAAAAGTCTTCCTGTTTCATAATGGCATGACATATCAAATGCAAACGTCTTTCAGCAATATTTATAATTAATTAATTTTTAAGATCACTTTGTCAAGAAAAGGCTAAAATTTTTTAAAAATCTATCTTTTTATATATATATAAGACTTTGCTGCTGTTAAAATGATGAAGGTCATACTCTCCCATTAAGGCATTTAAGGAAATATATTTGTTTTAAAAATTCTAAGACTACTTTGTTAAGTAATTTCAATCAAATTAATTTTTCACATAGAAATTTTCATTTTCTGTGTTCAGTTAGTGAAAATGTTAACAGCTGAAATACAAAATGACATTAACTATGTCCCCCTGAAATTACTCTTGTATGGCAACATATATGCCCACCATGGCCTTTTCTAATTTCTGCTTGTCTAAACATCAGAAAACTTCTAAAGAATGACTGAACCAATAAAGGCACCAAAAACCGGTCTAATTGGTCGGGTTTTGAAAGATAATCATCTCTAGAACCATGGAACCAATTCAAATCCAACTGGACTGAAATGTTCCTATGAAGGTCCTTAAACATGTTGTTACTCTGTTGCTAATTGGAATTCATCATGAACACCAACTGAAGTCAAAGTTAAGAGCAAAATTTATGGGAAATTACAATTTGCTTTTCTTTTCAAAAATAGATGAAGTGAAAGGAAAACCAACCATGCAGACATGTTCCTAGGAAGGTACTTATATAATTACCAAACTTCCTAGATATGTTCCTGTAATGGTTGATTGATTGTTGAACAAACCATGCAGACATGTTCCTAGGAAGGTTCTAATATAATTACCAAACTTCCTAGATATATTCCTGTAATGGTTCATTAATTGTTGGTTGCTTAATGTCCACTGACAAATATTTCATGCATGTTCAGGACCATCCTGTGATGGTTTTACCAAATACTCCAAATAACAAAATACACTATGATATGGCATAAGACAACAACTGATTATATGTTCCTGACAGACACACTGGTATGGGGAGGGGTTGAACTAGTTTTTTGTTATCTCAACCTATCTCCTTTTAAGACTTAGATTAGATTTTCATATTTTGGCAATGTTTTTCATATGCAATATGTAAACAAAAGGCACTTCCCCAAAAAAAAATTATATAAAGTAAAGCCAAATTAATTTTTTTTGTAAAGTACAAAAAACAAAAGAGCATAAATAGTAACTTTACCTGAAAGAGTTGCAACCTGAGCTTTAGAACAATTATATAATTTTATGTATTGAAAATTTACAGGCAAAATAGATCATTTGAATCATGTCCAAAACCAAGGCACTGGTCACTGGGCAGATTTACATGGAGATAAAGGTTGTATAACATGAAGTAATAGCAGATACAGCAAAATTGTGAAATTACACATTTTAACCTTTACCTTATTACATTATAACCCCAAAAGACATTTTTATAACAAATGTATCTTAATATCAATTACTTGCTTGTTAAAACATTTTTTTAGCAAAGTTTCTACTCCGATTCAATTTAGCTAAAATACTCATAATTTATTTCTATTAACACCTGGAAAATCTTCATTGTGACCTCATAGTTACCTTGCATCAACAAACAATACAAATAATTCACACACAAAGAAAAAAAAAAGAAAAGAATACAATTTTAACTGATGAACACCTCAGAATAATCAAACCCCATCAATAGAAAGGTTTAGATTAACATAGATTTAGAGAAATATGAAGAAAGCAGTTCTTTAGCACTTAATTCTGTGAACATTTCATAAAGTTGCATAAAGCAGACAGTAAATTGTTGAATCTAAAAATATAATTTATAAAAATTATAATAAAATTAAATATCAATTCTACTCCTTGTAAGGAAACAAAACTATTCTACCAATTATAAAAAAAGAAATTTTTTTTTTTTTTTTAACACAGATAAATTAAAAATTTGCAAGTTTTTAATTTTGTTTTTTTATCAAATTTTCATGAACTGGCAAATACAGTTTCCAGACATTATTTCAACTCACCCTTTTCTTCTGTTACTATACTATCAAACAAATTCATTTGAAGATAATTTCCAAGTCTTCACAACAATTTTAAGGTAAACAAAACAAGTGCAAATAAACTTTACCACATATTGTTTCCCTTTACTTATAATAACAATCTTTACAAAACCTTCATCTCAACTTTATATAGAAGTATAATTACGTCAATTCACTCATTGGTGCTAATTTTTTTATTTTTAGTATGTTGATTTCTTGACAAATCTACATATAACTAGATGTTAGCTCCTGTATCTGCACTTACTTAACAAATTTGGATCTCATCATAGTTTTTGTTTACCAAAATTTCTGATTGAGAGTATTTGTCATTAAATTTAATATTTTGATGGAAACTTCTTTTAAAATAATTGTGCTTTGAGTGACAAATACACTAAATAATTTTATGCTTGCATGGTACGAAAAAAAAAAATCAGAATGAAAAAAAAAACCATAACCCCACTCCTCCTCCCCCCTCAAAGTTGAATGGTTGTTCCCTAACATATCAGATTTCCTCAACTTGTTCTTTTGAAGATTATAGACAATTTTTAGTATTTCCCCTTCCTTTCTACATTAGACCTTGAGGCTATATTGGTTGGCTGACAGGGACATAGATATAAAGATCACTCATTTGTACCTGAAATCCTACGGATCATTTAGTCATGAGTGAAATTGGTCTGGTGGTTTCATAGGAGAATTTCTTTGAAAAAGTTAAGTATGACCGATGACAAATAATAATAACAATAACCCATACTGATAGGACCTTTGGTCCAGGTGAACTAAATTGATCATTGGTAGGGCTAATCAATACTGATTGAGGGTCTAGATGAAAAGATGGAAAATTCTGAGAACCACTCGATAAATAGAATTGTAGTGAAAAGCAAGATATCCTACCTAGGGAAACTGTAGTAGTCAGCAATTTTTTACAACACATAAAATGAAAATAGCACTTTATGAGTTTGTTGCTTAGGAAGGGCTTTTCTGGATTTACCTTCATCAGGAAGGTTCATACCCAAAAATCTGAAAGCCAAGAATGTATATCTACCTTAACTTGTGAAGAGGTGAAATAACAAAATCAATCAAGGTCATGTTAGCCTGAAAGAGTGAGGGCCTTTAAGTTTTATCAATTCATCAAATGGGAATTTAATTTTTAAAAGTATGTTATAAATCATGTCAGTACTGAAGCATCAATTACTGAGCTGATGAACTCTGACCTATTCATGCTATTGTTGATAACAATTTCAAATTTTGTTTGTTACTTAATTTTGCTTCCTCATTAAATTACTAATAGTTCAAATTATGCTATCACACTATATCTGGATCAAATTTGATTGGTCAGCTGGCAACAACACAATCTGATATTGCTGCAACTTACATATACAAGAACTTCTACTACCAAATGAAACCAGAATAAACCAATTTAGGAAAGTAAAATTATTTTGATTTATGGCTACCATAGGTTACTGTCTGTACAGTTTGACATGGAATTTAAATTTTAGTTTACTTGATTATTAAAGACACCAACCAAAAGTTAAGTCACAAGTATTAAGCATACATGTTGTATAACTGGGTAAAAAAAGTAAAGACGTCAGGAAGAAAATGTGTGAATTTATTATATTTCCATAAATGATCATAAATTATCCTTGAGATGATGATATTTGAAATCCATGCCATATATAGTAAAGAGAAATCATAAGTGCTAAGTTTTTTTCTTATATAATTGCTAAAAAGAGAGCAGAATTGTTCCACTTAAATAGTTTGACTGTGTTAACAGGATTTAAGTCAAACACAGAAATAGTGTGCTAATTAGGCTAGCTGTGTTAACAGGATCTAAGTCAAACACAGAAATAGTGTGCTAATTAGGCTAGCTGTGTTAACAGGATCTAAGTCAAACACAGAAATAGTGTGCTAATTAGGCTAGCTGTGTTTCAAGGATTTAAACTGAGTGGACACAGTGTGGTGTCTGGTCTGCAGAACTGATTTTGAACGAAGTGTATGCTGAAAGTCTTTTAAACCAAGGTCCTAACTAAGATATATAATCTTAAAACTAATCAATACTCCATATAAATGATATCAAGGTCACATGAATGATAATGTTGGATACATTAAACCCTGTCACATAGACTTGTATACTTTACAGTATTTCCATACAACAAAGTGTATATATTAACTAAGAATCTTATGTAATCATGAAAAATTAAACAGTTATAAATGAACAATGGAACTAGGTCAAGGTCAAGTGCACCCTGTCAAACAGTATAAAAATAAGGAGATGTGGTATGATTGCAAATGAGACAACTATCCACCAGAGTTCAAATGACAAAGATATATAATAAAAGCAATTATAGTTCACCATACAGCCTGTTCTCCTAACAATCATTTTTTAGACCATATATAGTCATCTACTGTTTACAGTATATGAAAAACTGATCTTATCAGATAAGTTTAATTCAAACCTACATGTATACCTTACAATCATTATATCCCCAAAATATTTATAATGTATCCATCACTTATAGTGACTTAGACCCTGACTTATCAACATAAATAGCATCGATCAATGAACCATGAAAATGAGGTCAATGTTTCATTGATGAATCCCCTTAGAGGGAAATAAACACCTACCAATCATTCTTAACACCAAATGAAGCTATCCTGTTACTTGTAATAATTAAGAAATTTACCTAATCACAACAACTAAATGTTGATTAATGTACCTTGAAAAATAGGTAAAGGCCAATGAACCACTCGGATGGACATGTACGTCTTTCAATAATTCTACATATCAATTACATTTTACCTATCATCTATAGTAATTGAAAAAAACTTGTCATTAACTGCCAGTACTCTGAGATTTGTACTTTGTGTCTTTTTTTCTGTGGGGGATGTATAAATTACCTGCCATGCCCGGTCTGTGTTTTTGTATCAATCTGATGAGTTAAGCCTTTTTCAACTGTTTTTTATAGTATGTTCTTATGTTGTACTGTTACACCCCTTTCCCATGTAAGGGGGAGGGTTTGGTGCCAGCAAACATGTTTAACCTGAAATCAGGCCGTTAGTTTTCTCCTTTGAATTGTTTTACATTTGTCATGTCTGTGCCTTTTAAAGCTGACTATGGGATATGGGTTTTGCTCATTGATGAAGGCCATAACGTGGCCTATAGTTGTTACCTTCTATGTCATTTGGTCTCTGATGGAGAGTTGTCTCATTGGCAATCATACCATATCTTCTTATTTTCATATCTAATCTAACCTAATTCCTAAACAGTTAGGACAATAACCCCCAAAATCATCCCAACCTTTCTTTTGAGATATGGAACCTTGTAGTACAATTTCATAGAGATCCATATACTTATACTCAAGCTATTGTCTGGAAAAGTGATGGCAATAAATCCATCGCCCATTAAGGCTTTAAAAGAAAGGTAATTTCAAAATATTTAATTTTGATGGCTATAAAAGATCACATTGTTCATGTGATGTTTGATTTTCTGAGTTCGTGCTACAATGCAATATCTTTAAGATCTATATGTGAATAAGTGTTGATTAATTGCTTTAGGGCACACAGGATTCCTAGAAACTAGTCAGTAACATCTAAAACCTATAATGTAATGGACAAAAAATTACAAACCTTCTTCACTTCAAACATAAAATTCAATCAGGAATATGCTATTCCATTATGCAGATTAATAAAATGATCTCATAAATTTCCTTAATGGTAAAAAGCATGACACCATTAGTAATTTCTCAACAGGAAATGACAAATATGTGAGATACACATGGTAATGCAATATGCTGCATTTGACAACACACAGTGAACATGTTAAGGTCAGAATGACTGAATTTTTGTAAGACAAATGAATGCTTGTAAGCCAGTACTATATGGCCTAAATCAGCCACAGTGGTCAAGATAAGACATATTGACACATGGATTTGTATTTCTATTTGTATTAAGCCCTTCCACACTTTGATTGTGTCAAGTTTTAGTCATCCAGGGCTAATCCGTTTCAGAAAAGAAGAGAAAAAAGTAATTTTCCATAGTGTCAAAAGAGAGAGATGATACCAAGTGGACTATCAAAACTCTAAAGTCCAATCAGGCCTACCTAACTTCCGGATAGACGCCATTTTGGAAAAAACCGGTCATACTCAGAGAGGTAAGTGGTCAATTTGAAAGTCTGAATTTAGAAAATCGAGCAACCCAATTTTATATTTGATTAGTGTTTATGGTACTCTGAGTTGAAAATTTTGATGTTATCATATTTTGATAATTGAAATTTCTCAGGTTTTTGAGAAATACTGCGATGTTTCTAAAAATGATGCGAAAACACATGTCTGGTAAAACCAAGTCTTGGTTTTATGAATTTTTGACAATTGTTCCTTTTTGGATAAGATATTTCTTAAAACTTAAGGTCCGATAAAAGTTTAATAGGTTTCGAATGTTTATATGATAACATCATTGCAGATCGGATGCAAATTATGCATTTTGACGCACATGTTATGCCTCTTCATTGTTATTCAAATGAGCGACCTTAACCAGTTGTTTGTGTACTTCAACACATGATGTGTCATTGAAACATGTAAGCATTGTATGGTATGAATATTTCAATATATCTGTTTTAATAACTACATTATATAAGAAAAATTTACATGATTTTACATGTAAATAATAAACTACATACATCTTGTATCAAGGGTATGTTTGTCTTTAAAGTTTATTTATATAGTAGACTCTAAAGTGATATTGTTTAAATACATGTAAATTATATTAACTTATTAATATATTGAAAACAATAAAGTAGAAAAAGAAACAGAAGACACCAAAAGGACATGTAAAACCTTTAAGTCAAACAAAATCTACAACATGAGACAAAAAAGACAAATGAATGATGTAAAGACAAACAAATTTTTGAAACACTACATAGCATCATAGTTATCATTATCTGCAGAACTGTAGCTCTTAAAGTCCTTTATATGATATTTTTTAATTGTTTGTGGACCATAGAGTCTGGTGCACAAATAGTAAAAGATATAATACAGTATCTATAATATAATAGCCATTTGATTTCTAAATTATATCTATAATATAATGTAATAGCCATATCCATATCCATATTATATCTATAATTTAATAGCCATATCTATATTATCATGATTATATCTTTAATATAATAGCCATAACTACATGTATATTACATCTATATCTATATTGTACATGTATCTATAATATAAAGTCATATCTATATTATATCTAGAATATAATAGCCATATCCATATTATATCCATAATATAATAGCCATATCTATATTATATCTATAATATAATAGCCGTATTCATATTTATATCTTTGATAGAACCATTTAGATAAACTGTATGAGTTTGATATCTGGAAGAGTTAGCATATATCTTGTTCACCATCATGTAAAATATGTGGAATTAACATTTCTAATTGAAAGTAAAAAGTCTCACTAGGGTATAAACTAGTTGATGAATAGTGTTGGTTTTTATATCTGTATTTGCATATAAAATCATGATTTACCATTGCAAAACAATATCCATCATTCATGAAATTATACTACTCTAGATATGTGTCCTTAGCTAGCGTACAATATTTATTTTTGCTATGAATGATCCAGTACTAGTCATGTTCATATTGATATTATGTCTTCATATAATTTCAGTCAATGGAAATACAAGGAATCCAACATCCTAGCTGATTTTGCAATTTTTCATACAGACTATGAAAACACTACTATAGTGTTCTTTAATTCTTTAAAACGTTGCACATGTTGTAGTGTTGTAACACATTACTTTTCATCAACTATATGTACAAAAATGAATGAAAGAAGGTAAGATATTAAAGTAATAAGTTATATTTATATAGTTATTTTTACTTGTGAGAAAAGTTGCATGTAATATTTCATTGAAAATATTCTTTCTTCTTCCTGTATGTATATTGACTTACAAATGTAACTCTGTCTCAAATGAATTGGAAGTTCAAAGATTTAAGAATACAAACAAGTGCACATGTACATAAACAAACATTAAAATATTATTGTCTATAATTAAAATTGCCAAGTTCTCAAAATATTTTTTATAGTCTACAGCTATTGCTATTGATCAGTTCTAGTGATATTCAGTCATGTATTTGCAGATTTTCATACTTTCGTACATGTACATGTAGGTGTAATTTATATTGAGCAAAACTGCATGGAAAAATGTGCTTGAACAGTTTACATTTAAAATATTGATGTACTTTGTAATCAGCAGCATAGGCAGATCCTTTGGGGGGCTTGGTCCCCTTTTTGTGGGAAAAAATTTGGTTGATTATATAAGGAATTACTGAAGCATGACTCGAGCGGCCCCATTTGGTCAGTCAGCCGGCCCCCTTACAAAAAGTTTTGGATCTGCCACTGAGCAGCTACATGTATACCAATATAAAATACCAGACAATCTAAAATAAGAGAATAAAACAACCACAAACTTTTAATAGTTTGCAATCAGGACTACATTGACCTTCTTGATTTTTGGGTTCCAGACTGACAGGGCTGCCACTTTTAAGAACACACATTCATTGATTATTTCAATTCAAATTTTTAGGTTGAAATGTTTTGTAAAATTTACATTTAATATATGATAATTTGATAAAGCATTGAAAATGTAAGGGTTTTTTTAAACTTTTTATATATGCAATAAAATGAGATGTGTTATTGTCATTAGACATTAATATATAATTCACATTTACATTGTACTTTTAAATTGCATATTGTATTTTTTCTTATATTGGATTTGTTTTCACTACATGTATAACATTATAATTTCAGGTTAGAATGGAAAACTGGTGAAGACGAAGGTTATAATTGTGATCTACATATTGATTAATATGAAGCAGATTTTGTTCTAAAGAGGAAATAAATAAACAGTGTGTTTTATAAAGATGTTCAATTATTAACACAACAACAAAAATATTCAGTGTATGAGAGATAAATGGATATCAGTGTAAATAAAGACACTTTATTTTCTTTTCTATTCACACTTTTCAGTAAGCAGCTATAAATAGCTACATTACCAAGCTCAATTAGACTAATATTTGTTTAACCCTTTTCCAAATTATTTGCAATCTTTTATTATCTTGTTCAATTTGGTGGTCCTGAGATATTGGGTTTATAATGTATCTAGTGCTGGCAGTTTTTGTTGTTGTTTGTTTTACTTTTAAGATACATGGTCCTAGGATAAGCAAAGAATACCGTTTGTATGCAGATAAAATTGGATTATCCCAGTCGCATTGTACATTTTGTGTTTTTATAAGTAGTGTAGTTTGTTGGTGTAAAATCAGGATCCTCATACATTTATAAATGCAAGTGTCAAACAAATAAAAGTTGATATGACCAAAAGCAACCAACAACAACCACAGAGTTTCCCACTACTTACTTAGCAGGCGGATCCAGCCATTTTAAAAGGGGGTTCCCAACCCAGGATAAAGGGGTTCCAACTATATGTCCCCATTCAAATGCATTGATCGTCCAAATAAAGGGGTTCCAACCCGGAACCCCCTTGGATCCGCCACTGCTTAGAACAAGGTCATACAGAATGAGAATGTGGTGGGCTTACACATAATGTAAGTGCTAAATTATCCTGTTATCTGTGACAGTGTAACAGCTTAACATTTAAGAACAAACAGTTGACACACAGAAATGTCACTCTTATAATAAATAAAAATATGTGGTATGATTGCCAATCATGAAAAGACAACTCTCCACCAGAGACCAAATGAATCTACTGAAAATAACTCATTCATGTCCCTGCATGCAAAAGCTCTTAAAGTCAATAAACCCTGACCATGGGCTGGGCTAAAATCTCCATGGAAATAAGATTTGCTTCAGTTAATACAACCAGATGCAGATCCAGGATTTTGAAAAGGGTCTTGGAGGAGTCCCCAACCTAGACAAAGTTTGGAGTGGAACCGCAAAAGTCTGGATTAACCCTAAATGAAGCTTCATAAGAGGGGGGCACCTGACTGCCAACTTTTATTCAGCCTCTGACAACTGCATCCCAAATATTATCGACATATGACTTATGGTTCCCTTTAAAATACATTGCTGACTCTGCAGCTGGAAACAACAAATAAGAAAAGAATAAGAAAGATAAGTACGCATGTTAAAGGGATGATGTCAGCTTCTTATATTTCTTGTAACATGCTCAAAGAAGCTTCTGTGTGAAATCTGCCTCATATAAAGTTAAGGGAACGTGTTTGTCCAGAAAAGGGCACAGTTTGTTAAAGAAAATTCAGTGTCTGCATCCAGTTTGGTTGAAATACAAAAACTAAACGTTAAACACGCCTATGAGTTTTAAGATATCCTCTTTCTTGAATGCATGGACGAGGAGAGAATTTTGGTATCCAAGTGAATTGGAAACTCCTAATTCCTGTATCCGTATTGTTTAACAATTATTCACGATATTGAAAGGTGTTTCGTCGGCAGCTGAACGATAACATTTTTGAGTAACACCAGCGTCTATATAGATACTTACTTTCATGGTTTGTAAACAACAAATGAATAGAGCTCTGTTCTTGATGAGTAAATACGGTATATATATTTTAAAACTCCCAAAAGGCATAGAATCTAAATCTAGAGGTATTAAAGAAAAATATTTTATAAACGGTGCCTACCTGATTTTTTTTATGTCAAGCTTCAAATCGTCATAATTTAAAAACGTTACTTTTCATCAAAGATCTGCAATCCAGATTTTATAAATATACAATTATTCAACCAGAGACACATATATATATATATACATGTATATGTCTCTGATATAAAAATGATTCAACCCTTTTCCAGATTTGTTTCATTGACGGAATATTGGATACTTCCTAAAGAAAATGTGGCATCCTTGCCAAATATTTATATTTTCCTGAAAGTTTGTGCATTACAATTAGCCATTCCAGTGGCAGATCCCAAAGTTTTTATTGGGGTCCGTTACAGTCATGGATCAGTGATTCCCTATATAATTAACCTTTTGTCCTCTAAAGGGGACTAGATCCGCCTATGCTGATTCAGTGAACAATGCGGAAGATAAAGTAGCCAACTTGCATGAACGCTATATATGAGAGGTTCTTCCTTAAAAACATTGGACAGGTTTTAAGGGCAGGATAATTATATGAAATACGAAATTTCGATTATATCCAACCACTGTATACTTGCATTAGTTATATACATTCTGGAATCGTCTACTTGTTAAATTGTCAATATAGTGAATTAAAAGAACAGAGAATAAATACGGAAAGATGTGACTGAATAATATGATAAAAAAAAGTTTTGACATGATAATATTGTAGCTAGTGCTAGCTATTATCTGAGGCTATTATTTAGTTTTGACGTGATAATATTGTAGCTAGTGCTAGCTATTATCTGAGGCTATAATTTAATGAGACTCTCAGAGCCTTCAATGATTATATTATAATACCACTACACGGAGTCCCTTTTAATATCCAACATATGTGGGCGACTTACACCAAATCACATTTTTAGTCATTGTTTTTGTGGAGACAGAGGATCATTTTCAAGTTTTAAGGGCTTTTCAATGCAGTATTTTTATATCTATAGTTAAAAACAAGACATTGACATTTTGTCATTTAAAATCTTCAAAATTGTAAAATTTTAATCAAATTAATGCTTACACGAGGAAGCAGTGTTACCTTGTACCAAATCAAAATTATGTCAATTATGTAAAAGCACCGACACTTTTTATCCTCAGGTGAAAATTAATTTAATTAAAAGAAAAACAAACATTTTATGTAAATTTCTTGCTGAATATTAATTCATCCGCGTTGAAGAAGATTTTACGATTGTAAAGACATTTAGAATCAAACATTTAATTCCCTCCCCGCCCCGTTTTAGATATCGTCAGTGGACGAAAAGACATTAATTCAAGAAATATTAAGAACAAACAAACAATCTGCCTTTTTATTCTGGGCTTAGATCATGTAATTTGATGCTCTGAAACATTTTATCATGTAATTCGATGCTCTGAAACATTTTCAATTATACTCTCCCCCATTTTATATTTTATAATACACGTAGAAAACACTAATGGAGTGCATTCGTGTGTTTTGACACACGAGCACGTGACAATAATTGTTATCCTATTTTGGGAGTGTAGAAGAAGACCCCAAATAACCGGTCAAGGGTTCATACACTTATCGAAATAAAAACACCAAAAACTTTAAGCCAATCGAATTAGAAGGATTATTTATCGGTATGTTCGGACTTTATGTCTATTTATTATGTAAAATCTAGATATTTCGAAATAAATCCGCCATTGTCTGATTATCATCTGAAGCGACTTAGGCTCCCTCTCTATGATTTCCCTGGTCCAATTCAAGTCTGCTTGGCCAAAAAAAGAAGAAGAAAAGACAAACAACAAAACAAAACACTAAACATAGAAAACCAAAGATTGAACAACACAAACCCAGTCAAAAATGGTAGGCGAACTCAGGTTCTCTCAAATAGGAACCTTTTGGCAGCATTGCAATCATACACACCACAACAATTTTTTACCAATCACAAGCCTTTAAAGTTTGAACAAGTATTTTCAATGTGTTAACAGATCCTGTAACAACCTGGATAATGGTGAAAATTTAACAGATAATAGAAACACACCATGAGCATTTTTTTTATTTCGCCCCTAATTGTTACAATTAGTTCCTATATAAATATGTAAATAACCATATGTAAAATTTTGACAATTTTTACAGTAAATGATTTCTTCAATGAAGAACAATTATGTTATTACAATTATTATATTAATACCTAGTTAAAAAACAAGTAGAAAAGTAAATTGTGATTACAATGCTTAAAACTTGATTACACGATTGTCAATTACAAAAGATCACTAAAATCTGTGTCAAATCAAAGGGCTAAAAATGTTGTGTTGTAACTCATGCATTATGTAATTTATGTGGTGAATATCATACTTCAGAAACAAAAAGTGCTAAAAAAACATTTTGAATTAAAAAAAACTAGCCTGAACTGTTTTAAATTTGTTTTTTGGGTTTTTTTTGTTGATTTTTTTTATAATTAAAACTGTAAAATTCATTATTAGAGATTTTGTTGAATTATTTACTTGATATGCACAGTATTGGGAATCGGCTGGAAAATTATAATAGATTAACGGGAATAGTCAGACAGCATGCACCAACTCCATTTTCATTTATAATTGAAAATGGGAACAACAATAATTATGCACCAATTTATCAAAAACACCAGAAATAAAGATTTTTTTCTAACTTTAGCTATTTATCATGCTAAAATGTCTTGACTTATTATAACTTACCACTTTCTAATTATTATTCTTGATCACATATGATATTGCAGCAAATTAGAAGCATAAAAAAATTACAATTTCATTACATAATGAAAAACAATAATGTGTAGAGGAAGTATTCCGAAATTCAGTAAAAAGTAAAGTTAGATTTTGTTACTTTGATGCATTTCATACTAATTCAGCACCACATTAATCCTTTAAATAGTAATTAAAAGGAGGTATGGGAACCGGTCAATGTGTCAGCATCTCCAGTGTAACAGAAACAAAATTGTCACATCTTTTACAATGTAGTTACAATCAATATAAATTTAGAAAATCTATCTTACAATACTTATTTCTGAAATTTCAATTTTTTAAAGCTTACTATTTCCTTATATTTCTTCTCATCTAAAAAAAACCATTATGTGCATTTTAAACTGAATAATGGTTTTCTGAAATCTTATGATTTGATATTTGAAAGATCACATATATAATCCATAATTCTATACATTTAATATTTCCTTTTAAGGAAGACACTGCATAAAGTTCATTACTTTTGACTTATATAATATAATGATCATACGTTTTATCATTAATTTAATTATTATATACGAACTTACCGCCTGTTGCAGCTGCATTGTTTGAAAATTAAATTTCCATGATTAAATCAAATTTTTTGAATTTAGAGCTCTAGCACATTTAATTTATGGTGAAAATTTTAAGAAAATAAATAAATACGTGTGTTCATGATAAAAATTCAGTTTATACATTTGTACATCCAATATATTTACGTTTCTTCCTGATACCTTATTTCAAGACTAAAAAGTGTGGACATACAAATTTTTTTCATCCGCATTTTCCCTATATCACTATTGATAGTCTTAAATCCAACATGTACACTGTTAAATCAATTATTACACCAGATATTTGATTTGTCACATATGGCAATTGAAATACAGAAACTGTTATAAAACCTGGATTTCAATTTAATAGTGACCTATTTGCTCTCTTTGCTGATCTATATAAAAAAATATTATAAACAAACTTTTATAGTTTTGGTATGAATGAACAAAGGGCATTTCTAGATTGTCCTTCATCTGGAATGCTCAAACCACAAGATGGAGTTGGTAATATTTACTAAGAAATAACTCTTTTCCAACAATAGTCTACACATTGAAAAAGTATGTTGAAAATCTGAGGTCAACAAACAATTACTCATGTAAAAGAACATATTAACATAATCACAAATATTAACTATGAAACACTGAACAATGTAAATGAAATCAAGTCAGGTAATGTCTGTAAGACAGCCCTTCAATCATCTAAAAATATTAACTCAGGTTTCTTAAAGCATAATTTAAGCACAGTTCCAGGTTCCAAAAGATTTATTTAGATGCACACAAAAGGCTGTGAAAATAATCACGGTACTGAATGAAAAGGTTAATCATGATTAAAGTATGAAATGTTTAATCATGATTACATGCATGAAATGTTTAATTAATTTACATGTATGAAATGTTTAATCATGATTACATGTATGAAATGTTTAATCATGATTACATGTACCAAATGTTTAATCATGATTACATGTATGAAATGTTTAATCATGATTACATCTACCAAATGTTTAATCATGATTACATGTATGAAATGTTTAATCAACATTAATGTTTTGGTGTAAGGCGTGATCTGGATAACACATTTTAACAAGACAGCCTAGTAAGTAATTGCAGTCAAGGTGATAATAATAAAAAGAAATTAACAACCATGACACAAGTAAGCTACAATCATTCACACCTCACCTAACATTAGAAAACATATCTATAACCAGTAAGCTACAATCATTCACACCTCACCTAACATTAGAAAACATATCTATAACCAGCCTTCTATAATATTTGGTGCATGTTTATTGAGAGAGAAAAAAAGAAGACAATAAATGGAGAATGTGTCCATTGGACACAGATGATGCCCCCGTTTGTATATAACGTTATAAAGGGGCATAACTCCAGAACGGTAAAAGTGACGCCACCCAAATTTGAACTTGATCTGAGTTTTGTGGTAATAAGCATTGTGTATAAGTTTCATAACATTTGGTTGAGGCAAACTATTTCAACCGGAATAGCACATCCTAAATTTTACGGAGATGTTGTTAACTGGACCCGGAAATTTAGATACGATCTGGTAAACTTATCAATCCTTTAAATAAACTTATTCTAAAAGGTTACCTATTCAACACTGTAAATCTTTGAATATTGTTTTTATTGGTATAAATATTGATTTTGTTATCAGTAAATTAAAACCATACTAAATATTACACATGTGCACTTTCAGGGTACTACAATCTATTGATACCTATATTTTAGCATTGCACAAGGTCATGTTTTTATCTGACTGTTAATGACGTCTTTACACTAAATCCATTGGATGTTGGATGTGTACTGATTGATATTTTAGTCTTAGATACATGATTTTTTAATTAGTTGTTATTGGCTTTGAACTAGCTGTCAGTAACTGCAAGTAGTCTCTCAGATCTGTACTTAGTGTCTTTTTTGTTGTTAGGGATGAGGGATAGATATATATCCTGCCATGTCCTGTTTGTGGTTTTGTTTTTCTTTGTATCGATCTGATGAGTTAAGCCTTTTTCAAGTGATTTTTATAGTTTGTTCTTAAGTTGTCCTGTTATACCACTGTAGGGGAGGATTGAGCACTCACAAACATGTTTAACCCCGCCACATACTTTATGTGCCTGTCCCAAGTCAGGAGCCTGTAGTTCAGTGGTTGTTGTTGGTTCATGTCTGTCATATTTGTTTTTCGTAAATTGTTTTGTTATAAGTCAGGCCATTAGTTTTCTCAATTGAATTGTTTCATATTTTTCATGTCGGGGCCTTTTATAGCCATCTATACGGTATGGGTTTTTCTCATTGTTGAAGGCCGTACGGGTGCCTATAATTGCTTACAGCCACTTCATTTTAACTTTGGTGGATAGTTGTCTCATTGGCAATCATACCTCATCTCCTTATTTTTATGAAGTTAGATAACAGAAACCAATTTCAGGACATACATATGGACGGACGGATGAACGAACAGACGGAAAAGGGTAAACCTTAAAAATGTAATTGGGACATGTTTACAATAACAATGATCAATGTTACTGGTTAATAACATCTACTGTAACATGTTTTTTTCTTTGACAAGTAAAATTGATTTTTTTTTGTATAAGATTTCCTCTGGAACTTGAAATGTGCTACTAAGAAAACAAATCTTACAGGAAAGAAAATAAGGGAGACAATTTAATGATAAAATATAAAGGACTGTTGAATCTAATGAGGTATATTTTACCTACATGGAACAAGTAAAAAGTAAAAAGTTCTCTCAGTGCATTATAAATTTAGTTCCAAACAGAAGAAAATCACACTCAACATTCAAAAATGTTTAACATAAAATAGAATTCCTAAACTAGAAAAAAGATGTTCGGGCCAGGTGAGCTAAAAGGACAAGGAAAGTCAGAAAATTCTGTCATATCTATTAAGCCAATTCAAGGCAATACAAAAGATCAACATGAGATACACTTTTCATAGAATATAATAAAGTTGGACAATATAAAACAGGTCTTTTGGGAATAGTCAACTTTATTCAAAACGGACAGCAATATCCTAACTTTGTCATTTAATCATACAGAACCAATTAACTGGCCATGGCAATGTGAATCACAAATAGAATCAGTCATTATAATCAGGCGTCATGTATCTGAATGGCTGGTTTCATCTCTATTCATCATGGGATAAGTGAACTTGCAAGCCTCAAACCTCTCTTTAATTATGAATTATATATGGAATTTCAGTGCAGTATGGCTTTGACAAAGTTTTAAACATTAGGCCCATTGTATCAGTAAAAAAGCTTGGATTCCATTTATTTAGTACAACAGTCGTAATCAGAAAAACACAAACTATTATCCTCCTATTTTACAATTAACTTGCAGCATCAGGAAAGCTTTGTTAAAGAAGGCAGAAAATCTGTACAATCAAGCCATTGCAAACATTCGTTCAAAATCTAATGTAACTTTAAAAGGACAGAAGAGGATCGTAAAGCTGGTATGTGCACGGACGAACAGGAAATAAATACCCATTTCAAGCTTAAGGAAAAAAATAAAATAATTGCTTTTTCATAGATTTGCATGAAACATGGTGAATAATGAGCTTCAAACATGTGAAATGAAATTGCAGACATGTTGCTTCGAAATAATAACTTTACAACCTTCACAAAAGATGACACAAAACTTGTATAATGCGAAAAATTATCAATAAACAAAAACAAATAAGAAAATCACCAGGCATTACAAAGATAGCTGAAATGCATGATTCATCATAAATTTCTTCGAAGACATTCAAATTATCATATATAATTTTGGTCAATACAATTTCCAATAACTATTGTACAAAAATCATTCCATAGATGGAAGAACTCTTATTTAATAAGGATTTGTTTACCAGTACTTTATATATTTCATTTGTAGAAACTCTGTGGTTATTACCAGGATGGGAATACATCAAATGTAAATGTTTCAGCTATGCACAAACTGTTTTGACCTATATTGTGGATTCTTTTATTTTCAAGGGTACCTATTTTTTGTGAAATGAGGAAAAATTGTATTTTTGTGGATATTTCTTTTTTTGGTTTTGCCAAAGCTGCATACAAGCCTTTAGAAAATTTCTACTGCATCAAACATTTAAATTCGTGGTTCACTTTTACCTATGAAATCAACGAAAATTGGTATCCCACGAATAATAATGAATCCACAAGTCACATTAGTAAGAAAACTTCTAATTCCCTACAAGCAGAGTAACAATTTACCTTTAACAGATTTCAGTTGATTGCCAACCATCTGCTTGGCAATGAAAGCTGCCATGTTTCCTGGATTTGATGGTCAACAGTAGAAATATTCTGCTTTACATATCAAAATCTGAAAATAAATTAAAAACAATTATTTCATAGGAGCTAAAATCTTAAAAAATTATAAGTGGTATGGACAATTACCACATGTGTTTGTATACATTCTGAACTAAAATGTCACATCTTTTCTGCCAGATTTCCCATAATATATGTTTATGCCCTGCCTAGAACAGCAAAGGGCATTATGTTTTCCTGACTGTTCATCAGTTTGTCAGTCTGTCTCTGATTGAAGATGACCAATAAGTTGTGGCCATATCAACTTGAAACTTAGTACATATACATCATGATGTGAACTTTTAAAAATATATGCCAAAATAGAGCTGTGCAATAGTGGCAGTGGGCATGGTGTCCTAAGGACACATATACTTATATGTTATATTTTAAACCCTGGTTCACAAAGCAATTACAACTTATTCACACATTAGAGCTCTTCTACATGTACAATAGTTTGTTCAACAAAATTTGGTTGTGTTTGCTTGCCCAGTTTGTAAGAAGTATGCTCATACATTTAAATATAAATTGACACCATGCTTACATAATTTGTCAAATCAGCATTCTTTATAAAGACTAAAAACACCACCTATATAGTATCATAACAATTGTTTGAACATTTTAGTTTTTATCAATAATGCTTTAGCAAAATTTGATAAGCATACTAATTAAAAAAAAAAATCTTTAGGTATAAATGAAATACTCTGACAATGAAAAAGAAAGTTAAATTTGCGTAACTATATTCAATACTGAATACTGAATAGAAATTTTGTTCAGCCCATAAGTCTGTTCATTTAACGTTATGTCAGTAAACTAAGTATTGTAAATTCAGAAATTAATGCATGCATTTATTATTGGGAATCCTTGACCACTGACCAAAATGTGAAATCAAATTAATGAGATTGCTAGAATTTTATGAAGTGAAATCGCTACTGAAATTATTAATGCAGGTTTATATTATTGTGAACCTGGTACTGTCACATTTTTTGCATTAATAGATTAAAAACATCGCATTAATTTTTGAATTTACAGTAAACAAAAAGTAAAATGGTTGAAGTGATATATTTTTACAGAAGCAATACTTTTACTTGTCTGTGATTAAGATTTGTCTATGCTTAACATCCTAGTGAGGATCGAGTCATTTGTATTGTACAGTATATTACTTCATACAGAAATAAAAAAAAAAACATGAAAGAATCTTAAGTAACAATAATTTGATGTACAAAACTATATTTTCTACAATGAAATTCACATATGAAACATACATATGCATAATAAAATGTATAAAAATAATAAGTACACTTACTATTAAAACCTGATAAATTTGATCAATTGAATATAAATAAACCAATAAATGACAGGTTTAATATTGGAAAATGTCAATCAGTTTTCCAATCAAATAAGTCAATAAGCAATTATTATTTTATTCATAGATTATCATTGATATCTATTCAAATATTAATGACCTATTATACTGATAAAATGTATCAATAAGTTCTAATGCTCAATATTACCAATTCTCATTAAAGGGATTAACTCCCTTCTGTTTACTTCCTTATTAGAACTAAATCATGTTCTATAATACTATCAAGTCACATCATACACATAAACAAAAATATTTTGCATGGTTTAAAATTTTGAAATAAGGTCGACCAAATTAAAAAAATATACATACAAATATACAACATGTACAAGCCTAGTAGAGGGAGGATGTGTTTTTTAAAGAATATCTTGTCAAATGTACTGATAAACTGTTGATAAAGAGATTTGTAAGTCTCTTTCATTGAAAAAACTTATCTGATTTCATCTTATCATTATGTTTTTACCAGTACAGAATATTTTTGTTAATATAAGGGAGATGACTCATATAGTTTAATTCTATTAAGAATGTATAGTATTTTTTCTATTTTGTATTATAGCAAGATTTGTTTTAATTTTCTAAGAGCATTTTCTAAGAGTTATCTTCTCATATTTTATTTCAGAATTTTGTCATTCAGTTTTCTTTCTTTTCATATAATAAAACTTTGTAGATGTTCTTATATTATGTGTCAATGTAATATTAACTGTACCTTGAAAACAAGCTTGGTGACCTACTATTTTTATTATATTTTTGAAAATAGCACAATAGAAACTACATTTTGAAGTACGAAAGAATTCAGTTATTTTTTGTTTATACCCCGATACCATCATAACTCATCTTAATAACTAATATATGAAATTTTGATAATTTTGATGCTATCATCAATGCCAGAAATAAAACACCTATGTCTCACCTTCAGCAGGAAAGACAAAAATATATTCATCATGTGCTCATGCCTATATCAAATTGATGACTGAAAATTTAAGCTGTACTTTATGTCACAATCGTGACAAGTAAACTATATAATTATTTCTGAAAGAAATGTTGTCATGTGTTTATTTTCAAACAATTTCTGCAAAAACCAGCATTCCCAAGAGCCTCTGTTGATCTAACAGAGAAATTACTAGTGAACGACTTTGCATGTTTGTGGTAAATGTATACAACTGCATGAATTAAGTATTATTAGGTACTACCTAGGGAAAAAACTATTATACAATGTCCGGTAACAATACGTTTGTGATCATAGGAAATACCCAGTGTAGTAATCAAAATATTTGAATATGTGACTTTGAAAACAAGACAAAAATCATACACAGTGTATTATGATCAAGCATTCTTTCTGTTTTTACTGGTCACAAGTAGATTTATTGATTTTTAAAACAATAAATCTCACTGATACAACAAGACAAATGTAAATATTAATATTATTTTAACATATTGATCATATGTAAGCCGTAAATATTATATCAATAAGCTAACTGACTGACAAAAAATTGATTGTACAAAAATTAAGCTTACTTGTTAATGAATTTAAAAAAAAAACTGTTTATAGTCCTTTTTTTAATCAAGGATTATCTGCTTACAGATTACTAGTTTCTTTTAAAACTTTAAACTTTTAACCTTTGGGTTCAAAGAATTCAATAAAACATGTTACCCCTACATCAAAGTACATAATAAAACTAACTGTCTTAATGTCCTCTATCAAATAACTGATCCCTAACAGCAATATTCAATAATCAATAATAACTATATATATTTTTTGTAATTAGAACAAGTGTCTTGTTAACTGTCTTCATATAAAACATGCTTCCATAGTCTCCTGGTAATCGGTAACTAAAGTGTATGATTCCCAGACATACATGCTTTCATAGTCTCCTGGTAATCGGTAACTAAAGTGTATGATTCCCAGACATACATGCTTCCATAGTCTCCTGGTAATCGGTAACTAAAGTGTATGATTCCCAGACATACATGCTGTCATAGTCTCCTGGTAATCTGTAACTAAAGTGTATGATTCCCAGACATACATGCTTCCATAGTCTCCTGGTAATTGGTAACTAAAGTGTATGATTCCTAGACAAGTCATACTAAGGACTGTCATGGACTATAAAATTCATACCGGACCAGTCAATAAAGACAGAGTGAAATTTTCTTGGATCGCATTTAAGTCACAGTTTGAGATTGAACAATTCTTATAAACCATAAATTTAATAGTATATTCTCTACTAAAAGAAATTAATCATTTCTGGACAATTAAGTCAAATGCTTTGTCTGAGGAAGACTTATTATATACAAGTATACCTTACTCTTTTATCTATCCAAAGCAATTGATGAGTACACATATAGGACAAGTAATATTAACTTTGAAAGTACAAGGAAAATAACACTTCAAAATTGTGTGCATCTGAAGCACTTTTCTGGATTAACCTTCATCTGGAAAGCTCAAACCCAAGCATTTGAAAGTCAGGGATGTATAAATATGTAGTAATGTCAGGAACAATATGACCAAAAGGGACCTATAAAGAATAGCCAGATTCCTCTAAAATCAACTTTGTCTGAGGGAGTTGCAACCTTAGTTTCTTAGTAATTTTTTAATTTATAAACAGGGAATTTTTATAAAAATATGTTATAAATAATGTCAGCACCGAAGCACTGATTGTTCATTATTGTTCTTTTTCAATCTTATGTTCAGTTTTTGCCTTTTAAAAACAAGAGTGCACACGCTGATATGTCTCACCTACAATACTGACCATTGATTTCATGTTGATTATAGTCCTACATATAAAGTTTTACTACAAGTATCACATTAACATTTATGATCCAAGAAAATGAGGTCAAGATCAGATAAACCAAGCCGGAAATACATGTACACCTTTAATACAATCATTCCATACACAGAATATAGATGACATATTGCTTATAGTATAGTGGAAATTCTATATTGACAAAGAACCATGAAAATGAAGTCAAGGTCAGATGAACCCTGCCAGACAGACATGTACACCTTAAAATCATTCCATGCATCAAATATAGTTGACCTATTGCTTATAGTATCTAAGAAACAAAGTTAATCAGGAAAACTGAACACTGACCAATGAACCATGAAAATGAGGTGAAGGTCAGATGATACCTGCCAGACAGATACATACACCTTACAAACCATACACCAAATATAGATGACCTACTGCTTAAAGTTTAAGAAAAACAGACCAAAACACAAAAAACTTAACATAAGCACTGACCATGAAAATGAGGTCAAGGTCAAATAAAACCTGCCAGACTGACATGTACATCGTAAAATATTTCCATACACCAAATATAGTTGACCTTTTGCATACAGTATTAGAAAAACAGACCAAAACACAAAAACTTAACATTGAGCAATGAACCATGAAAATGAGGTCAAGGTCAAATAAAACCTGCCAGATTGACATGTACATTGTAAAATATTTCCTTACACCAAAATATAGTTGACCTACTGCATACAGTATAAGAAAAACAGACCAAAACACAAAAACTTAACATTGAGCAATGAACCGTGAAAATGAAGTCAAGGTCAAATAAAACCTACGAGACTGACATGTACATCGTAAAATATTTTTATACACCAAATATAGTTGACCTATTGCATACAGTATGAGAAAAACAGACCAAAACACAAACACTATTACCACTGAACCATGAAAATGAGGTCAAGGTCAGATGACACCTGCCAGTTGGACATATACACCTTACAATCATTACATACACCAAATATAGTAGACCTATTGCTTATAGTATCTGAGATATGGACTTGACCACGAAAACTTAACCTTGTTCACTGATCCATGAAATTAGGTTGAGGTCAAGTGAAAACTGTCTGACAGGCATGAGGACCTTGCAAGGTACGCACATACCAAATATAGTTATCCTTTTACTAAAAATAAGAGAGAAATTATCATTACAAAAAATTTTAACTTTTTTTCAAGTAGTCACTGAACCATGAAAATGAGGTCAAGGACAATGGACATATGACAGACGGGCACTTCATATCATAAGGCATCTAGATACAAAGGATGAAGCATCCAGGTCTTCTAACTTCTGAAATATTAAGATTTTAAGAAGTTAGTTAACGCCGTCGCCGGATCACTATCCCTATGTCGAGCTTTCTGCGACAAAAATACTTATTGACAACAATCAAGACTTTTATTACTTCAATTGCTAGCAGTCTGGTAATCCAGGTCCAAGAATTTACCAGTGAACAGTTGCATGTTTGGAAACAACAGATCAAATGAGACAATGAATGTTTATACCATGACTCCTATAGTAGTACAATGAATGTTTATACCATGACTCCTATAGTAGTACAATGAATGTGTATACTATGACTCTTACAGTAGTACAATGAATGTGTATACCATGACTCCTATAGTAGTACAATGAATGTGTATACCATGATTTCTATAGTAGTACAATGAATGTTTATACCATCACTCCTATAGTAGCACAATGAATGTTTATACCATGACGCCTATAGTAGCACAATGAATGTTTATACCATTATAGTAGTACAATGAATGTTTATACCATGACTCCTATAGTAGTACAATGAATGTTTATACCATGACTCCTATAGTAGTTCAATGAATGTGTATACCATGACTCCTATAGTAGTTCAATGAATGTGTATACCATGACTCCTATAGTAGTACAATGAATGTGTATACCATGACTCTATAGTAGTACAATGAATGTGTATACCATGACTCCTATAGTAGTACAATGAATGTGTATACCATGATTTCTATAGTAGTACAATGAATGTTTATACCATGACTTCTATAGTAGTACAATGAATGTTTATACCATCACTCCTATAGTAGTACAATGAATGTTTATACCATGACTCCTATAGTAGCATATCATCATGATAAAGCAAAAAAGGAGTCATTACAAACAAATTACACTATTTCAAACAATATACAAGATAAATGTACTGTTGTTATAACAAATAAATTACAAGGTCATCAAAATAAATGTATTGGTGTCTTTACAAACAAATAACAACGTCACTACTGTCAATGTATTGGTGTCTTCACAAACAAATAACAAGGTCACTACTGTCAATGTATTGGTGTCTTCACAAACAAATAACAAGGTCACTACTGTCAATGTATTGGGGTCTTCACAAACAAATAACAAGGTCACTACTGTCAATGTATTGGGGTCTTCACAAACAAATAACAAGGTCACTACTGTCAATGTATAGGTGTCTTCACAAACAAATAACAAGGTCACTGCTGTCAATGTATTGGGGTCTTCACTAACAAGATCAACTGTCAATGTATTGGGGTCTTCACAAACAAATAACAAGGTCACTACTGTCAATGTATTGGGGTCTTCACAAACAAATAACAAGGTCACTACTGTCAATGTATAGGTGTCTTCACAAACAAATAACAAGGTCACTGCTGTCAATGTATTGGGGTCTTTGCTTAGAAATTTTTGAGCAGGGGTTATTTTCACTTATTTCATGTCAAATGCGAAAAATAATCCCCCATGCAAATTGTTTTACAAAGCAAAAATATTGATATGAAGTATTGTTTATATGCAAATTTAACCTCCACGCTAAAAGTTTATGCACTGAAATGTTTTATTATTTTTTCAGTAAGTCATAGATTTTGTTTAAAATAACATTATATTTAATTTTACTTCTCCTTTAAGTAAGGGGCATTTTTTATTTGTAAGCTTACAGCAGGTTCATTCAAACTAGGCAAACTCAAACTTTTTGTGGAATGTTATTCAAGGTATATAAACATTATCAAATGGACATTTAAAACTCATCTATCTATACTCTTTTACAATTTCACAAGAATATCATTCATGATTCTGCAAATGCTATCTTAAAGTATAAATTCTTACCCCTAATTCGAAGCCTTTTGAAAATTCTAAAAGGTTAAATCTAAGAACTTAAATATATTTAATGAACAGCTCTAAAGTACCCTTCTTTAGAAGATAATTTTGTATTGAAAAGTATGATTTAAAATCTTCCTTTGTCAGGTCTTCATAACCTATTTATTTTCTTGTTTTATCAAAATTATACTTTACAGTAAATCAGTTCAATAATTATTAAGTAAGACTTTAATTTTGTTTATTAAACATCTCAGTAATTATCCCAGAAAGAACATAACCTCATTTAACATTTAATTACATGTGAGTTGTAATATAAATTCAAAAGGAAGAGCAACTAGTTTTTGCAACATCATGAAAATATTTAATTCTAAGGAACTTGTAGCTAATTTACTGAATGATACAACTATCAAAATATGAACCATAAAAAAACTTTCTGCAACTTTCATCTGAATAATTATATCATGTGTAACTGGATAGTTGATTTGCCTTCCAAAATAAATTACTGTACCTGGGACCCATGGCACAGCAAGCCACTGCTCTACCAACTGAACTAAAGGAGTACTAAACTAGCACAGCTAATGTAGGGTGGTTATATATCTACTAGATAAGGGGGAAGCAAAGCCACATGTTATTTCAAAGTATGTTAGCATTAGTTATTAAAATTTTATAGTGATCTTCATATTCTAACAAAACTGTTTTATAAACAAACACTTAACAGATATTTGCATTTTATTGAAAATGTTAAACAAAATATTACTGATATTATAATTCCAATTAAACTGTAATATAAATAAATTCAACTTATATCTCCATTTTGATGCATTTTTTTTTAACTTTTACAATTAACCACATCTAATGATACAATGTTGATATCTCTATTCTATTGTAACTAACAATGCTCAAGAGTCATAATTTTTAGGAGAATAGATCATTTGATAATTGTTTAACCACATACTGTGGAATCATATATTTTTCATGGGTACCAATTTTCGCGGATTGAGGAAAATTGTATTTTCGAGGATACTCACTTTGTGGTTTTCACATATTCTGCATAAAGGCCCATAGGAAATTTGTATTTTCTTGAACACTTGAATTTGTGGTTCGATCACCCACACCCACAGTATGAAAATTAGGACCCCACAAATAATAATGATTATGAATTCACAGTATAATTCAAAACCTTCTTTTCAAAGCATTGTAAACCTAACTATTTTTTATTATGTATTTACATGACTTTTGAGCAGAAAAATAAAGTCAATATAAATCATTGCAAAAATGTCAAATATGGATAGACTACAATATAAATACATTCAACAAATTTAGAAAATGTGAAATTTAATTACTGCAAAAACGGCAGGAAAGAGACAAACTTGAAACAAATTTCTGAAAAAAATTAGTTGGTTTACAGTCATTGTAAAACCGCAATTAAAGTATATGCAGTTGTAGACAGCAATAATTTGACAAAAGCTTATGATCATTAAATCTGAAGCTACAGTAAATGTTATACTTTCAACATAAGAAAACATTACACATTGAGAGACATATTATATTCTTTTCTCTCTTCTTCAAATAATCAAATTTGTTGCATTCATAAGGCTTTATTGATTAAAATGTCATTGCAATCGTTATTACATGTGATATAATATTTAGGAAAATATAATATATTTTCTCTTTCCAGTCAACAATAACACCCTTAGATATATCTTACCTGACAATTGCCTGACAACTGGCTGTATTACTTCAGAGCACAAATCATATGATAGTATGTTATATACAGAGGAGTTTGGTATATGCATATCAGAGTTATAGAGATGATGACATTCTGTGGGTTTTGTATATTATTCATAAATGCCTAGACAATAAAACCAACGAGCATTGTAAATTTCCCTTTTGGTATCTTCTCTCCCTTTTTAACTTGCGGTTGTCTATTTCCATTCAACCTAATTCAAAATGTTATGACCTATTGATCACATGGAAAAAGGACGTAGGTTAATTTTTCTATGTTTGGAAATCCCTAAAGACTAATAGTCAATACTAATATAATTTGTTTCTGATGAATATCTTCCTCCTAACTCACATATACATTACCAATTCAAGTCTTGTTACATGTGGGTTCTTATAATTAACATGGCAAACAGCTGTTGACATAATGTAACTGAGAATTATACAATGAAACTGATTTAAACATTTAAATTACAATAAAAATTACAAACAAATATGGATCTTACATCTGAAAAAAAAAGCTGTTTACATGTGATCTATTGATTCAAAAATAAAGGTGAAAAAGACAGATATAATCTACCAATACAGCTTAGAAATTTCTTTGTGACAAATGTCCTTCTCAGAATCAGCTTATAATTATTACAAGCCCTTTATCAAGTAATAAATGACTCTGTGAGGAGCTTAAATTTGTTTTTAAGCTATCAATTAATTACTCTGTGTCAATCTTTAAATCAATCTTGCTTAAAAGTTTCATCCCTACAAATAAAACTGATGGAATAAATAGAAAAATTCATTGAGAAAATCTTTGGATGAAAAGTGTTCAAGTTGACCTAATTTTTTGAAGGTTTAATAACTCTTTTTAATGTAAGTAATTTTCATATTTCCTCATCTGTCAGATCCAAGAAAACTAAGTTATACTTAAAGTCTTTTATAGTTCTTATATATGATAATGAAATAACTTTTTTAGATAGTGTTTGCTGCTTCTTTGCTAAGAACATATCTATGGGTAAAAGCAGACAGTATGGTAAGCTCAAGTTCAAATGATGTGTCAAACTGTTGCCTTTAGAGCTAGCACATTTAAAAAACAGTCTAGTACAAAACATCGGAGGGCTGTTAGATCCATATGACATTCACATATATACTCCTCCTTAATAATGCTGAATTACGGTACAACCAGTATGTGCCTGTCCCAAGTCAAAAACCATGTTCGTGGTTGTCTTTAGTTATAACTTATATGATAATGTTTTCATCCTTTAAGAAATTTGGCGTGTTAATGCAGATCTTTCATTATCTGTTAAATTTATTCACAATTTTTCTAGGCATAGCGAATTAATATACTGAGGAAACTAGATTATATACTTGTGTTGTTAGGTTGCCATCTTTATTGATTTTTATCCCAACATCGCTTTTTATTTATACCTCACGCTGTCTTTGTGTTGTTGAGATGCTGTCTCAATGTCTATTGTACATGTATATTGACCTCCAGATGTATTAAGCTGGGTTGCTGTCTCATTGACATATACCACACATCTCCTTTTATTCACATCAATAATAAAATGTAATCAAAACTAAATACAAAATTATTCATACCAATGAAAAATGTCATAAAAACTATTATAAAATCAGAATATGGAACAATATATAAGTACCAAGTATGTTACAACTTATAAAACAAAATTGTGAAAATTATGTCCAAAATGGCAAGGGGTATTTTTCTTTAGGAGAGACTTACAAAAATAGAACCTAATCCTTAATGTTGTTCCTAAGAAAAATACATAAAAATATGAAAATTATCCTGTCTTATTGAACAAAAGTTATCACAGAGAAACCAATGTTTCAACTGATAGACCAATACCAAACCAGTTTGATGCTATTGTAAAACAACAAGAACATTTGAATACTACACTTATTATAACCACTAAAGGATGGTCAATAATGCAATGAATACAAATAAAAATGATGCATATTATACAACTTTAAAAAAAATCCTGTCTGTAAAACCTTATTCTTGTGGGAAATAGTTCCTATCCCAAGATTATTCATAGTAATTAAATACCACAAGAAATGAGGATATAATCTGTCAGATATAAGTGACAGAACCTATGAATAAATGTATGATCCTGTTATAATTATAACTCTGAAAGATAGAAAATCACAACTTATACTCAGAAAATTTCCCTATAAACAATAAATGGGTCTTTTACACAAAATTAACTTCCTGTATGAATACCTTTTTCTGCAAGGCTAGTGCTCTGTCAATGTTTCGACTAACAGAAGTTTCTCTAGAAACTTTGTTATAAACTTATGCTATAATATCTGTTCCTGTTTGAACAAATATCTTATACCCTTTATTCCGTAAGGAACAAATTCTATTAAATTTCTTCCAGTGGAAATAATATTCCACTAAATTTCTTCCATTTGGGAATTAATATTATAAAGGAACTTCCATTCAATGACACTCTAATTGTAAGAGCAACTCTTTCATCACCATCCTCATCCAAGTTACCGATGAAGATGTCATAGTGCAGATAGAAAGAGAAAGGCTCACTGTGGAAAAAGGAGCGGCTGCAGGTAGATTTATCAAAATGTTTGAAACCATAATTTTGTGAAATTTTGCCATTAATTTGTATTTCAAGTCATTTCATGGTAGTTTAACCCATGAATATGAAATATTATATACCAAAACTGCAATGTTTTTCAAGTCCATACACTCAAAATTTAATTCTGAAAGTTTGAGAAATTTTTGAAATACTTTTGCTTTTAGGGTTAATTTTACCCCAAATTGTACCTTCTCCTTTTAAACTTATAAACAATCAGCAAAATACAATCAACAAATCAAATTAAATTTCATGCAGAAAAGGGAATAATGTTGATGACTTTCACATGATTGAGCTCTTAAAGACATCATCCTCGTATGATTAGTCTCAGAAGCCTTGATAAACTATCAATTAAGCAATATATTTGCTAACTTGACCTTGAGAAAAATCCTGAAGAAAACAAGCTGAAAACTTGGCTTTTCTATGGTTTTTATTGAAAACATTGAATTATTTGAATCTGGAATAATTTTGAATTCTAGAAAATTGATAAGAAATGTATGATGAAAACTAACCCTACTAAATAGGGTTAGTCATGCATGAATGGCTAAGGTTAGTTTTACTTTCACTGATATTTCAGTATGAACTAAATAACCACCCTTTTCCATGCATGCATGGCTAACCCTCCTAAATTGGGTTAGTTTTTATCATATATTTCTTATCAATTTTCACAGAATTCAAAATGATTCCAGATTCAAATAATTCCTTGTTAGAAAGTCATTACCTTATTCCTTGCAAAGCATAATCTGTACTATAACAGGGAACTGGTTCTTAAATAGTACGTTTACTTTGATGCATTTTTCTTTTATCCATGATTTATGATTCTATCTATCAATGAAAAGTTCCTAAAACTGACTAGTTAAAAAATGAAAACAACACATTCTAAATTTCATGCGTCCTAAGCGTTTTCATGGATTTACTTTCATCAGGAACACCCAATGCAAAATATTTGAAAGCCAAGAATGTATAAGAACCGAAACAGTTGAAGAGCTATATGACCAAAAAGGACCTAAAAAATAGCCAAATCCATCTAAGGTCAACTTTGCTTGAGGGAGTTGTAATTTTAGTTTCTAAATAATTTCAAAATTTATAAACAGACAATTTTAGAAAGGTTAAATTTAGATTTTGAATAGCTCAGCACCATTGTATGATCGTTTTAAATTGTAACCTCAAGTTCCTTTGCTGGAATCAACCAAACAATGAATTTGAAATGGTTTTCTTTTTCTATTTCCAAGTTACATACCATACTGTCCATCTTGGATTCAACATCATCAATAACCAAATTGTAACTACCTATCTATAGAGAAGCAATCATTTATATGTTTTCAATTATCTTGCAATTGGGCCAATATTCCTAATGCGCCTCAGAGTGAGGAACTCAACTATAAATAGAAATACAAAAACCTGTATGCAATGAAATTGTACATGATGCTAATTTTAGTAATTAACTGAGCTTAACCATTTGTGTTTTCTTGAAGAGCAGAAGATTGTACAATAAAAATGTAAAAACTTTGGAGTTATTAAATGTTTGTACAGAACTGAATTTCCAGAGGAATTAACTGTGTGAAAATAAGGACTTTTACTTGCTGAAGCGGCATCACACAGGGCCTTTCTGGGTTGCCCAATTTGTGAAAAAAATTAATCTCACTTTATACCCCAAAAATTTAACCACATGTGTGAAAATGTCTCAGCTTCGAAACAAGCCATCATACATATCCAAGTTTACCATATGGACAGAGGAATAGAAGAAAAGGCTACCATTGTCGCCTATGGGAAACGAATTACGCATCTTGACCCTATTGGTCTAGTCATCCAAAGTTCTAAAAAGTAAAATCACAAAAATACTGAACTCTGAGGAAAATTCAAAAAGGAAAGTCCCCAATCAAATGGCAAAATAAAACAAAACAAAACAAAACACATCAAACGAATGGATAACAACTGTCAAATTCCTGACTTGGTACAGGCATTTTCTTATGTAGAAAACAGCTATTTCAAAAATTATTAGACATTGTAATTATTTTTGCACAGATGAAACAACTTGGTTTGGTGACTTTGTCTGACATTTAAAGTTTTCTGCTTCAGCCTTTTATAATCAACTATACAGTATTGGTTTTTCTCATTGTTAAAGGCTGTACTGTTGCCTATAATTGCTTACATCCACTAATTTTGAACTTTTGTGGATAGTAACAATGTCTCATTTGCAATTATACCACATCTACTTATTTTTATATCGGTATCTAAAACCATCTTTTAAAATAGCTCTTGATAAAATTTAAATAAACTTGACTAATTGTAAGAAAATATTAGTTAACAGGTGATAGTTTTCTGGTGTAATGGTCATACTTTGATCTCATGCATATCTTTTCATCAAATTCAAAGAGAAAAATGTATAAATAAAAAGAAATAGACGGTCTTCCTCAAAAAAGACAGCAACCGTTAAGTACAAGTCACAAGAAGACCTCTAGATGGCAGCATAACAATTTAAAAATAGCTACATACCTACACCACGTGTTAGGCTCTAATTTGTCAAAGTAGATTCAATGAGTAATTTCCCCTTTACAAATAAAGGGTACTTTAATATATGTGTTTTGTATAAAAGACTTCCAAATTCATGCATTTTTCCGTACATTTCCTGTGTCACAATGATTATATGCTATTATGTAACAGTAAGAACCAATTGTTCAATGACGTCATTTACACCGATTGACCTCGAGTAAAACTTTAACTCATTCATAAAAAACATGTTGAGATTGGCGTATTCATAAGCTATGAAGATACATGATTCTTTTTGTTCAAGTATCTTTTTTAAGCTTATGGTAACATGAAAAATTATTGCACATATCACACTTCATATATGTGTCTTCAATGTGATCATGTTCAAGCAATGTCAGTTTTTAAAAATAGTATAGAGGAAGTAGCGGCTAATATTCAAATAAAAAAATAGTACATATATCTCAAGCAATGAATCTTGACATGTATGTATCATATAACCCTGTGTAACCCTCTTTAAATAAAGAATTATTATTATTATTATTATTATTATATTATTATTATTATTATATAGTCTATCTAAATAACTACATTATTTACCTCTTTAATTTATATATTAGCTTTACAAAACCATGTAGTACAATTCAAATTTTACAAATTTCAGATCGTTTATTTGATTCAAATATTATAGGACAGACGTGTAAGTGTTATAGAGGTAAAATATGATACTGTACAGTATAGATGATCACATTTTGTTTTAAAATCTTAATACATGTAATATAAATAAAAAGAGGAAAATAAATTACAAGGCACAACTCATATAGAAACTTTTTTTTGGAAAGAATTTACAAATGTATCATATACAGATTTTAAATAGTGACTTTTCTGCTCTTTTACAGTTTGAAAAGACGTAACTTTATATATTGTCTAAATTTTTTTTTAAATAACTCAGTTGTAAAACATACGCTGAGATTTCCATGACATATTTCCTAGAAGAAAATTGACAATAATTCAAGCTGAAAATAAGATGCCATTTCCATTCTATTACAAAAATTTCCTTCTCCTAATAAATGTTATTCAACCATACATAATACAATCTACCAGAAAATATTGGCAATCTAGTATTTAATGCTGATTTACAACAAATGGCATAGGCAAAGAGAAGATATCAGAACAAATTTTCTACTATAATAACTTCACCACAACGACAAAATCAGTTCAATATTCTGCAGATAAAATGTTCAGTCAAGAAAATTAATCTAAATTGACACTTACGTATCGGCAAAAATATGGTGTTATCTGAGACTCAAACTACGCTGTTAATCCACACGTTATTTGATTTTGGGAAAATGCAATACTTATAAATAAATCCAATAACTCCAAGATGACATATCTGAATTACCAACAGTTTGGAGAACATTGATTCTGAACACTGTTGTTTTGTTTGCAGAGTAGTCAAGCATGGTTTTAATGGCAATGATTTCACATGACAATAATATTGATGTATCCAAAGTTGGATGCCTCAGTAATTGAACGTCAATATTTTTTAATCAGAACTGTCCAGAAATATGGGAAAACCCTGCTGTTTACACAGTTCAATTTCAATACCAACTCTCGCTGTCCTTCGAGACAGTCAGAATAGCACAATTTCCTTAACGTAAAAAACATGTAAAACCACACGGTAAATTAGCCTGAATTTTCCATTCACTGTACAGGCTACATCTATATAAGGATTATGTTATACTGATCACAGACTTGATATATTCATTCTAGTTAAAAATAATCAATAACTAACAATTCTACAATTGCAATGAATTTGTGAATAATTAACGCCCTATATTCCAGACACATGATCAACGGTTAAACAATTAATAATTCAAAACACTAATCAATATATTTCTATAAAGTAATCAATCCATTTGAAGAACATTCAAGTATACAGTCCAATTATGGTAAACAAATTAGATTTTCTAAAATCTAAAAATAAATCAAATAATAGTTAGAACAAATAGAAAAACAAATCCATAAATAAAAACGAACCAAAACAAAAATACTTCCTTTCCCTTGCTTATTTTTCATATTCAGAAAGATTTCTTTGAAAAGAAACACAATGACAATAAAAAAGGTTTGGTTATTTGATTGGCGGCTGCTTTATGTTCAGCAGCAAGTATTACATGTATGTTCAGGCAAATGAGGTGAGTTCATGTGCAAGTAAAACTGGTTTAACCCCAGTACATTTTGTGCCTGTACCGAAGTATCTCAACCATGTGTTGTTTGTCTTTGTAAACATATTTTTTTGGAGGAGTCAGTTGTTGGTTGTTGGTGTGGTCTTTGTACTGTCAAATATTTTTGGTAATTTTTGTATTCCTGTTTATGTATTATTAAGCAGCAAGGTCTGCATGAAGACTTGTCATCCATTCTCAGGAGAGTATGCTACCTTGTGACCAACATATATATATATAGATAGAATTCCATTTGTTGTCACCTTCCACCCCGATTTGACAAATATTTCATCTACTATCCGCAAGCACTGGCGTCTTATCGAAAATGACTCTTCCTTAAAAGAAATTTTCCATCACCTCCAGTTATTGCCTATCGCAGACCCAAAATCTCAAAGACATACTTGTCACATCTAAAGTAAAGAAACAAGAGACTTCTAAAATTGGGTGTTACAAAAATGCGGAAGAACCAATTGTAAGTGCTGTAAAGTCGCCAACACTGACCACTCTTTCAGCAGCACAGTAACAAAGCAGCGATACAACATCTATGTTACATCTAATTGCAAAACGGAAAATAGTATTTATATTCTTACTTGTGGAACTTGCAAGCTGCAGTATGTTGGTGAAACAGAAACGAAATTCAACATCAGACTTAACAATCACGGTCTTTTATACAAAAGGAAGAAACTGTCCAATTACGAGACACCTCTTAAGAACAGGGCATACTTTTGAAAATATCACCTTTCAAATAATTGAGGTAAACCAAAATTGGGACTCCCAAAGGAGAAAACAGAGAGAAAGGTTCTGGATGCATCAGCTACGCTCTTGAACCTGATGGACTTAATGAGAGAGATGAAAACAGTTCTACCCAAAACCAAAGGAATAAATCCTGAACTTCATTCTATTTAACTAAAACAACTATTTGTTTTGATTTAAGAATTGCTATGTACAATAAGCGGCAAAAATATTTTTATATATTCTAGACAATTTACAAACATATATTTTTATAGAACATCAATAAATTTTGTTAAACTTTACTCAAATTTTGTGTAGTTCAAGCTACAAAATGACAATTTACAAACATATATTTTTATAGAACATCAATAAATTTTGTTAAACTTTTACTCAAATTTTGTGTAGTTCAAGCTACAAAAATATTTTTTGTCATGCATCCGATTTCACCTTGAGAGATGCACACGCCCGATGAAGCTAATTTGTTTAGCGAAATATTGCGTGAATAATATAAAATATAACAACTAATTTTATAACACTCATTAGTGTGTTAAAGTTACATTCTTAGGCACTTATATATATATAAGTGCCTATAAATAGCAGCACATGACATACAAATCTATGGGAGTGTGGATTAATCAGTACAGAGATTAATTCAATTACACAAATAAAATTATAGATTGCCTAACAATGTAATTTTAACACACTATTTAGTATGTAAATATAAGAATGTTTAAAATATTTACAAAATGATGAAAATAAACGCAATATTTCGCTAGACTAACTAGCTTTATCAAGCGTGCATCTATCCAGGTGAAATCGGATGTAGATGATAAGAAACTTTGCAGCTCAATGTATATGTTGCACTTGAATTTAGCTGCCTTGAAAATAATACATAATTTGGATGAAGATCAAGATTTTTACAAAATTGATAGTTGAAGTTAACAACTGCCATTGGCCAATATTACAGGATAAAAGGACGATGCTGTGTACTAAATTATTCTTTATCTTTCCTGTATCTTTTCTCATCTTTTTCGTTAAGACCATCAGGTTCTAAAGTGTGGAGTTGGTGGATCCAGAAATTTTCTCTTCTCCTTCTCGCCATGGTGTCCCACTCGGTGTTGACTTCTATGATTTGGAAAGTAACATTATCAAAAGAATGTTTCGTTATAAAAGCATATAGACAATGACACCTTTGATTATCTCCGACCTCTTGAGAACAAAGCAAAGGCCGGAAGATTCTATATGTTGCCTAAAATACATAAACGGGCAATCCAGGTCGACCAATTGTTTCAGCAAATAGTCATCCAACTGAAAAGATATCAGAATTTGTAGACCATCATCTAAGACCTCATGTGAAAGAACTACCCTCTTACATTCAAGATACGACTGATTATCTAAAGAAAATGGAAAGCCTCAATCCTCTACCAAGCAATACTATACTTGCATCCATGGACGTGTCTTCTTTATATACCAACATTCCACAAGACGAAGGAATAGCAGCGTGTGAAGAGGTATGGAACACTCGTAGTGAAAAAAATCCTCCAACTGAGTGCCTTGTTACACTTCTGAAACTAGTGCTAGAGAACAACAACTTCTCTTTCAATGAAAAACATTATCTCCAGATAGACGGTACTAGTATGGGCACAAAATGGCCCGTCATATACCAACATATTTATGGGCCAACTTGAAAACGCCTCTTGGCTAGTGCTCCATACCAGCCCTTATCATGGTTCCGATTCATTGACGATATTGATTTCAAATGGACAAATTCACAAGAACATCTTAATGAATTTCTAGGACACTGTAACTCTTTCCAACCATTCAATAAAATTTACATATGAATCATCTATGGAGAAAATAAACTTCCTCGACACTACGAGTTACATCAAGAACGGAACCATTATAACGGACCTTCATACCAAACAAACGGACAAACATCAATTCCTTTCTCCTAAAAGTTGCCATCCTAAACACTGCTCCCGTGGCATCCCATTCAGCCAGGCATTGCGAATCAAGAGAATATGCTCTACTGAAAATATGCAAAATGCTAGACTTGGACAACTACGTAAACATCTAGTTGTTCGAGGTACAATAACAACATCATTGATAGCGCTTTCAAAGAGCAAACAAAACTAGTCGCCAAGAACTTCTAGAGTACAAAGAGAAGAATAAAGCAGCTAACAGAACACCCTTGTACTCACTTACCATCCTGATTTTAAAATGTGTCTTCCATTGTTCAGAAGCATTGGAAAATTATAGAAAATGATTCAAATCTTAAAAAGTATTTTCCTCACCACCAGTCATGGCCTTCAGAAGACCTAAAAACATCCGTGACAAATTAGTGACATCTGTATTAGCAAAGCAGCCTACTCCATCTCCCGGTTGCTACAAACAATGTGGTCGAAGGAACTGCTTGTGTTGTAAAGCTGCCAATACAAGCAGTTCTTTTATCAGCTCCGTTACTAAACAAAATTATACCATCTACTCAAATTCCAACTGTAAAACGGAGAACTCAATTTATATATTAACATGTGACACTTGTGGCATTCAGTATGTGGGAGAAACAATGGACAAATTTAATATTCGGCTCAATAACCATCGTTCATGGTACAAAACCAACAAAAACTGTCCTCTCACAAGACATCTTCGTTCAACGAAACATTCTTTTGATAATGTTACTTTTCAAATCATAGAAGTCAACACCGAGTGGGACACCACGGCGAGAAGGAGAAGATAAAATTTCTGGATCCACCAACTCCACACTTTAGAACCTGATGGTCTTAATGAAAAGATGAGAAAAGATACAGGAAAGATAAAGAATAATTTAGTACACAGCATCGTCCTTTTATCCTGTAATATTGGCCAATGGACGTTGCTAACTTCAACTATCAATTTTGTAAAAATCTTGAACTTCATCCAAATTATGTATTATTTTCAAGGCAGCTAAATTCAAGTGCAACATATACATTGAGCTGCAAAGTTTCTTATCATCTACATCCGATTTCACCTGGATAGATGCACGCTTGATAAAGCTAGTTAGTCTAGCGAAATATTGCGTTTATTTTCATCATTTTGTAAATATTTTAAACATTCTTATATTTACATACTAAATAGTGTGTTAAAATTACATTGTTAGGCAATCTATATATATATATATATATATATATTTATAAAAATTATTTAAATAAAAATTATAATTCAATTGAATTAAATGATATAGTTACCAAATTGTTATGTTGCAATAGTAAATGATAAAGTTATCAAATTGCAATATTTTTGTAAAAAGTCTTATAGAAGTGAAAAGAATGAAAGATCCACCAAAGAACTGTATAGACTGACAGGTAGGATTTGTGACAAATAAAAAATATGTATTTTTGGTGCTTATTGTCATTTCCTTTTCTCCCAAATTTGTAGATATTAGGTATCTTTTTTTTTTTTTATCTTTTTGTGATATCTAAGCATTAAACACTTTGTAACAAAAGATAACAATATTTTTGTAGAAATCACAATACAAATATTCAATCATGTTGTCTAATGAAGATGAACAAATTTAAAAAGAGAAAAAAAAACTGAAATTTATTCAAAAGCTATAATGAAAAGGAAAATAAGTCTTACTGAACATGATTTAGTTAAAAGGGAAAAGTTTACAATGGCTTTCTTACGTCTTTTTAAAATAAATTGCTTTGCCGAGCTCAGCTGGATACGACCGCAGAGGTCCAACCCTGAACAGTTGGGGCAAAAATGGACACAATATTCGCGCTTGATACAGGTCTGAATTTGGATTGTAATTCAATATTTGACACATAATAGGTTTCTGACACAGAATAACTGTAGTCAAAGAAATTAGAATTGGTTATATGATTTGAATTTATATTCATTTTTTTGCTTTTGTGCAATACACTATGCTGTTGCGAAATTGACCCCCCCCTTCACCCCCTCCCCACCCAAAGAAAAAAAAATTACCCTCCTTTTTTTGCTTTTGTGCAATACACTATGTTGTTGCAAATTGACCTCCCCCCCTTCTTTTCAAAAATTTTTTTTTACCCCCCACCCATTTAAAAAAAAAAAAAAATATTTGAAGAAATTCCTTTTTGATTTCTGAAATCTTGAGGAGAAAAAATTGTCCCCTACCCCCATTTTTTAATCCTCCTCCCCTAATCTCAATTCAAATTTTTAATGGTGTTTGCAACCATAATAACCCATTTAAATACATCATAAAAGTCTTAAAATAGAAAATGACATACATAACCATGGCTAAAATTAATATACCTTAATCAGCAATTTTAAAATTATTAAAATAGTAACTTCTAAAATAAATTGACAATACAACATTTATTTATAAATAATTTAAAAGCAGTGTAAGGGAGGTAATTCAAACACAACATTGTACTTAAGTAATTATCCATTAACAAGGACACCCTTATTTTTTCTCACTTTTTGGCCCCTTATTCCTAAACGGTTTGAGCCATAACCCCCCAAAGCCAAGCTTTAACCTTCCCTTTGTAGTATGGAAACTTGTGGTATAATTTCAGAGCGATCCATACACCATTCCACAAGTTATTGTCATGAAACTAGAAAAAATGCTTATTTGGGCCCTTTTTTGGCCCCTTATTTCTACGCTGTTGGGACCATAACCACCAAAATCAATCCCAATCTTCCTTTTGTGGTTTCAAACCTTGTGTTTAAATTTCATAGATTTCTATTTACTAATATTAAAGTTATTGTCCGGAAACCAAATGTCTTTGACATGATACCAATATACATAATCATAAATTTGTGATATTCTATATTTTTCATTTTTTACAAGACAATTTTCTATTAATCAGTGTAAAAAGTTTTTACACTGATTAAAAGAAAAATGTCATGTAAAAACTAACAACAGAATCTGTACTGAAAAATGTGCTGACAACAGCTTAAAGTTCTTTAAATGTTATGTTAAATGTTATATTCCAAGACCCAACTATTTTACATTAATCAGGTATATATTCCATGATAATGGAACAGATAGAATATGGTGTATTAATTCATAATATCAAGTCCCTTCTCACACTTGACATAATCCAAAAGCAATGGAAAAGCACTTTATTTTACTGTTCTTTATCTTATAAACTACACTGTGAGGCCTTCAACTTTGAGCAAAAGCTCACAAATAATTGCAAGTTCAAGAGGGTTCTTAGTACTGGTTAGAGGAAATTTAAACTAAATGGAGATAATTTAATTTCTGTTGATCAAAGCCCACAGATGAGGGATAATATAAACAAATTACAGTAAAAGGCATAGAAAACTGTCATCTTTGCATGACACTCTCATTATGAAAAACATAACCTACTAAACAGACATGGAGAAGGTACCCATCTAGATATTTGTCAGATAACATTTGCTTGCAAATAATTATACATTGATATATCTATATATTAGGATCAATTCATAAATTTGAAATTATTATGAAGCTATAAGGTTTCAACTCCCACCTTCCCAAGACAAGATTGACCTTAAACAGTTTGGCTATCAATTTGAAGTACTATTTTGGCTCCTCCAGTATCTAACATCCTTGGCTTTAATTTTTTTTTGGTCTTGAGCATTCCTGATAATCATGGATCATAAATAAACAGGATCATAGAACATTTATAAACATGATCATACAACATTTATAAACATGATCAAAGAACATCAATAAACACGATCACAAAACATTTATAAAGCATGTTCTATGACTATATTCATAATTGCCATATGATCATGTTTATAAATGTTCTATGACCATGTTTATAAATGTTCTATGATCATTTTATAACTATTCTATGACCATGTTTATTGATGTTCTTTAATCCTGTTTATAAATGTTCTATGATCTTGTTTATAAATGTTCTATGATCATTTCTATAACTGTTCTTTGATCATGTCTATAAATGTTCTATGATCATGTCTATAACTGTTCTATGACCATGTTCATAACTATTCTATGATCATGTTTATATAAATAAGAAGATGTGGTATGAGTGCCAACAAGACGATTATCCATCCAAGTCACAATGTGTAAAAAGTAAACAATTATCGGTCAAAGTACAGCCTTCAACATGGAGCCTTGGCTCACACCGAACAGCAAGCTATAAAGGGCCCCAAAATGACTAGCGAAAAACAATTCAAACAGGAAAACCAACAGTCTAATCTATATAAAAACGAGAAACGAGAAACACTTATGAACCACACCAACAAACAACAACCACTGAACAACAGGCTCCTGACTTAGGACAGGTGTATAAAAATGCAATGGGTTTAAACGTTTTAACAGGTGCCAACCTTCACCCTAACCTGAAACAGTGGTGTAACATTACAACATAAAAAGACACACAATAAAATATCAATTGAAATGGCTTAACTCGATCAAAAAGACATATTCACAAAAACAAGTAAATATACACTGAACGAATATGTTTGATCTGTTCTATGATCATGTTTATAACTGTTCTATGACCATATTTATAAATGTTTTATGATCATGTTTATAAATGTTCTAAGATCATGTTTATAAATGTTCTATGATCATGTTTATAACTGTTCTATGATCATGTTTATAAATGTTCTATGATCATGTTTATAAATGTTCTATGATCATGTTTATAAATGTTCTATGATCATGTTTATAAATGTTATATGACCATGTTTATAACTGTTCTATAATCATGTTTATAACTGTTCTGTGATCATGTTTATAAATGTTCTATGACCATATTTATAAATGTTCTATGATCATGTTTATAAATGTTCTATGATCATGTTTATAAATGTTCCATGAGCATGTGTATAACTGTTCTATGATCATGTTCATAACTGTTCTATGATCATGTTTATAAATGTTCTATGATCATGTTTATAAATGTTCTTTGATCATGTTATAAATGATACAAAAGTTCTTAAACCTGCATGGACGTTTTAAGTTTATAAATTTTCAATAATAAAGAGTAAATGGTGATATAAGCTTGCTATCTTATGTTCTTATATCTTCAAAGGTCAAATCCTGACATTGTAAAAAATTCTGAGAAGAAAAACCTATTCAGACATCAAAAATCCTTATTTATTTATTTATCCAAAGTTCTCAGAAAAGGTCCTGACTATGTAATTGTCATTTGTTCCATGTTTGCCTTGTGTTCTGATTCTTGATTGTAAATATATTTATCAATGCACATACTGTTTTATTTTACAATTATCATCAAAAAAAGGAAATTTATCTAGACTTAAGTGCTAAATGAAAATAAATAAATGATTAAAATGTCAGTTATTACATGTATATTGCAAATGTTTTTGTTTAATTGATTACATTGCATGCAAATAATAGTATTTATAAAAATATGTAGCCATTCATTGGGGATCAGATAAAATAAGCCTTCGATTTTATGACAATTAAAAAATAATTAACTCAAGCATCAGTAATATAAAAAAAAATCTATGCATCAAAAACCGTACACAGGTTATTCAATTTTGTTACTAGTGGTCTAGATCAACATTCACCTCTGTCAAATCTAAGGTATGGACTTTCTAAAGGAAATTGTTTCTCCTATACAAAATGGATTTAGTTTTCTGTTATTCAAGTTGCTTTAGATAAAATACAGAATGAAATGAAAACAGGTTCACACATTAATGATTTTGGTTATTATCATCTAAAACTTGGGTATAAAGAAGAAATATTTGTAAAAACTCCTGAACAGATTTTCCCCAAATGGAAAACAGGGGATCTTGCTATCAACCCACAGGCACTTGTCTTTGAAAAAAAATTTCCTATATAGACTTGTCTCTGAAATTTTTTTCCCTATATACACTTAATATAATTCTTATATGATTTGCATATCATGGGATACGTTTATATGATTGGTCAAGACGACTTCCGGTAGTGGCTCTTGACGTTGTTTATTTTCGATAGACGATGTTGTCCGAACTACTTTTTGTAACCAATGTAAACAAGGTGGAGTCGATAATAACACAATCCGGTTCGATGTTGAAAATATTTATTTTCACTTCGGGTTAATCGTTAAATTAAATAATAAACACAAAACATTCATTAGAATGATAATAAGATGTTTTGTAGTTTATTTTTTATCATCAAGCAAATTTCACAGAGTACATATTTTTGCGTTCACCAACAAATATATTTATGCGCCAGGCCAATTCAATGACACAAATATACAATTTACGTGTGATAGAGGTTAGAAGTGTGGAAAAATAAATTCCTTATCTCCAATTTTTAAGAATTATAAGGATTAAACGCCTTTTTAAAGGAATTTATTAGTGTATAAACTGGACCAAGTCACTCACAAACATATCATAAAAGTCCTTCGGACTTTTATTTGTTTGTGAGTGAATTGGTCGAGTTTATACACCAATAAATTCCTTTAAAAAGGCGTTTAAGCCTATAATAACATTGTGTTATATTAAGGTATATAGGAAATTTTTGTCAAAGACAAGTGCCTGTGTATCAACCCTATTTTCACTCAGGAAAAATGCTTTAAACCCTATTTGCACTCAAGAAAACAAAGTCCAAGAGATTCCAAATCAGTCAGATTCCACTAAAATTGCTTTTAAATGTCAATAAAGTACAACTCTGTTTTCTAACAATAGAAAAACAATAAATGTCACAAATAACAAAACACAAATTAACAAAATCTAAATGTACAGCTCACTGATTGAAATGTCTAAATCAATTCTGTAATCTGAAACTAAATAAATAAAAACTAACAAGAATAGATCTAGGAAATATATAAAACTCATAAAATACTGATTTGTGATATAGTGGGCTTTCCAGACCATCGTCTTAGATCTTGTTGCCAATTATGGAAATACCATGATCATTTACTTATCTAAATCAAACTATAAACAAACTGAAATGACCAACACATGCAGAGCGCCATCTAAAAACCAGACTTATCATGTTTTACAAAGTTGTACACAGACTAATTGCAATACCATCACTAGCAATATAAATTCCAACAGACACCAGAACAAGAAAAAATCACAAACAAAAATTCTGGCAAATCTCTACTACAAAAAGAAAGTTATAAATAAATTTTTTCCTCATACAATAGATCCGTAGAACATGCTACCACAAGTTACTATAGCATGTCTAACAACTGAATCCTTCAGAGAACAGTTGACACCAACTGCTCTCTTCAACACAATCTAACTTAATAAATATTAAAGTACATAGCTTTTAATAACTTAATTTCTTGATCATGAATATAATCACACAAAAAACAAATTCTCAAAATGAAAATTATTATTGTTTTACACTTTTTTTATATATATTTTAATTTCCATTTCCTACACATGCAAACAGTACGTAATCTTCAATGTTATGAAGTTGTAACTGTATACCAGAAGAAGAATAGGTATGACAGGAGAAATCTAATAGTCGATGCTTCACACATGTTTTAAAAATATCATTGTAACACATCTACATGTATATAAAAATTTGTAAAGGATTCCCGGGAACCAGTGTCTTTGCTGTGGTTTCTGATGTCAGTGTAAAAGTGTATTGATAACTGTAAAAAGTCTTTCCATTTATCAGTAAAACACACTTTTTATCATTTTTTATTTCAGGTGAAATTTCTAGATATTGAAGATTATCTTCTGTTCAAGTTTCATAACAATCCCTGAAGATTGACAAATTAATCATGGGGAAAAAATTATCCCAGACTGTCTGTAAACATTTATTGCAAAAATATATGTCCATCTATCAGTAAAATACAGAAAAATGAAAAAAATATATTTTCATTATTTGGCTTCAGACATTATCTCTTAATCATAATAAAGCTTCTGCCAAAGTTTCATAAAATTCTATAAAGGTTTGTCATGACAAGGTAATTGATGTCTTACAAACTTTAACACCAGACTGTATCTACATGTTAACTGCAAGAAAAACAACTTACCGGTAATCTTTTAATCAGTGAAATATTTTTCTTATTTTGCTATCGATACTGTCTTTTGATTATAAAAAAGCTTTTATCCAAATTTCATAAAATTTCATGTAGGACTGACAAAGTAAATAATGACTGACAGACTTTTAAGTAAAGGCTGTATCAAAATGTTAACTGTAAAAACAGTCTATTTATCAGAAAAATGTGGAAAAATATGGGAAAAAAATATAATCAAAACTTGCTCTGGACATTTTCTTATGGCCATAAAAAAGCTTCTGTCAAATTTTATTAAAATTTCGTTGAGGTTTGATATGGTTATTGATGTTTGAAAAGCTTAAACCACGGATCGAACCTTAATTTTGAAGACGCCAAAGATTGAATGTAGGATCACTTTGTCTCGTTTTTTGCAACATAAATGTCCCGGACTCCACTTATATAAAATAAACAGCTGCGCCATGAGCGCATGATACGTTCGCCGTCTTGTGTGTGAATTTTTATGCAATAATCATAAATAGTTTCTGACATACGGCCTGACATGCGAAAACCCCCTTTTAAAAAAAAAAAAAACTCAATATCTCTAAAATAAAATTTTGAATCAAAACCAAAAAGTATACAGATCTTTAGATTAATATAACTAAGAAGTGTGTAAAATTTTAAGCAATAATCATACATCGTTTTTGAGATACGGCGCGACATGTGAAAAACCCCTCCCCCTTTTTTTTACAAAATACTCAATAACTCAAAAATAAAATTCTGAATCATCACCAAAAAATATACAGATCTTAAGATTAATATAAATAAGAAGTGTGTAAAGTTTTAAGCAATAATCATAAATTGTTTTTGAGATACGGTGCGACATGTGAAAAAAACACACACCTGTTTTAGTTACAAGTCCCGTAACTCTAAAAGTTTTAATCTTATTTTCACCAAAAAGAATACAGATCATTTGACCATCATAAGAAACAACTATGTAAAGTTTCATGAAATTTGGATAAGTCATTCTCAAGTTACGGTGCAACATGTTTACGCCGGACAGACAGACAGACAGATGGACAGACGACATTTGTATACCATAATACGTCCCGTCAAAATTTTGATGGGCGTATAAAAACAAATTAAAATCTCACTATCCATTTAGCTCTACCTAAAAGTTTTATAGTAATATAATAACTTGGACTTCTCCTGTCTGCAGTAAGTCCCACCATGCTGAAGGGCATATTAAGTCTGGATGCACAAATATATAAACTAAGTCCAAATCCAATGAACATAGGGATTTTAAAATAATTTTGAAGTACTATGTTGAATAAGTGCCAATTTCATCTGTAAGAAGCTCTGCAAAAACTCTTTGGTAGTCCTGAGGGAAGACTTTTACACTTCTCCAATATACCCCCTTTTTAGGGGCAGTCAAAATTTCGCATTCTTCATCCATGTAATTTCATTTTTTGGAACCTTCTTATCTGATTTATTGGTCAATATATTGTGTAACAAACTTTAACTTTCCAAATTACCTAAAATTCCATGAAGGTTTGACAACGTTATTGATGTCTAAAATAACTTTAACCACATACTGAACCTAAATGTTGACGCCGCGGACGCCGTAATCTAGGATCGCTATGTCTCACTGTTGCAACATAAATGTAGCAGGCTCAACAAAAAGAGCATACAATGTACAATCATAATAATATTAAAGAACAGAGTTCCAATGCCCCCCGCGTTGCACATATTTTATCTGTTCAAGGCAAATAACTAAAACTTTTTAAAATTATCTTAGAGAGCTGAAGACTTAAGAGCAATTTCTGATGTACAATGTACTTAATATTTCCAAGGAGCATAACTCATAAGTTAATAGTTAAAATGAATTTTGAACATATTTGTAAATTTATATTTTATTTTTGTCATATTGAACTCTTAAAAAATATACAGTGATCATCAGAAATCCCATAACTTAATTGCGAATATTTAAGAGTAAATAGTATTCAGGAATGATTATCACAAAAATTCTTACCTAAAACTGATCGTAAGTCTTACAGAATTCAGTATACTTTAAACTTACGATCAATCTTAGTCGTAAGATTTTTTGTGAAACTCCTTCCTGTTTCATAATATTACTGAATAGTGATCACTTTAATAAATAATTTAAGTCCGTTTGTAAACATGTGTCAAGGCACACACATAGAGTTTCGTTTGTCAGAAACAAATTGGTGGAAAAAATCATTAGTGTACGATGGATTTAGTTTCCTTATTGACGGAACACTTTAGTCTGGGGATATTTCATGGCGATGCACCATTTATAATTGCAAAGGTATTTCACCAGATTCCCTATTTCCTCCACATCTTTGGGCATCACTTCCGTCAGATGAACCCAGGCGTAATACAGCCCGGAATCATTCCATGTTCACTACAATGAGCAATTTTATTTATCACATCCATGTATTTTGTGCATATTACGACATGTAAAATCAGTACTTTTAATCTTTAGATTTACTATGTTTTTACATTTTTATCTGTGTATATTTCCAGGACAAAGCGCTTGTACACAATTAAACGGACTAATCCTGCTCGAAAATAATAGTTAAATAAATTAATAAGTATAATATACCTGTATTTACCTAAGTTTACCTGTAAAAGAATGCGCGCAAATGTAATCAAAAACTGTGCGCAAACATAATGGTTTTTGCACGCAAATGTAATGCACCAACTAAAATCATATTATTTTAAACTTGAAAATTACAGACAATAAATATCTTGTCAATACCAGTTGTGAATATTGGTAGCAATATGATTAGAAAATCTAATAGCAACAATTTTTTTCAAATTCTCCCTTTTCAGTCTAAATGTTGGGTCCTTTGCCCACCCTTAAATCATAAAAAAAAATTAACTAGATTACACATCAATTGATAGTCTGTATACTTATTTAAAACATGAAAATATAATTTAAAGGTTTCATTTTTCCTTTTTTCAGAAATCTATGTAAAATCTAACTTACCATTCAACCATAAGAGTATAACTGCTCCTAAAGTCTTAGTTAATTACTGCATATCAATGAAAATCGGATCAAATGAATGCATAATGAAATTTTACAAGCAAACTACGACAGCATCCTTTTATGTAACAATCAGTGTTCATTTCAAAGGGATATAAAACCTTTTCTTGATGGGAAATCTATAATTGTCTTTTGATCTCAACACAGGTAATTGGTAGATCTTGTAAGATCTGTCAGCCTCAATAAACTGATGACATTCCTGTTTTTATGGAAATTACAAAGATATTTGTACACCTTGAATATTATTGTGCCATAAAAATGCTTCTAATTTCATAAAATTATCTTAACTATAAGATGCCATTGGCATAAAAGTAATTCAATTATCCCCAATTACTCTGATGAATGTGTATCTAAATTGTAATCTGGATTTTATTTGTATCAAATAACTACTGTTTCCATGTAAATTTTATAATAAGATTACTCAATTATAGATCTGTAAGACAGGTTTTAAAAAGGATGATTAACTTGAGGAGACTTTCATAAAATATATGTAACAAGAGTGCACACGCTGAAATGTCTCGCCTTCTTTACTAACCATTGATATTATGTTGATAGTCCTAAATGGAAAAACTTTACTACAACTATAACATAAATTTAACATGATCCAAGAAAATGAGGTCAAGGTCATATAAACCAAACAAGAAATACATGTACACCTTACAATCATTCAATACACTAAATATAGTTGACCTATTGCTTATAGTTTCTAAGAAACAGACTTAACCAAGAAAACTTAACATTGACCAATGAACCATGAAAATGAGGTCAAGGTCAGATGAACCATGCCAGGCAGACATGTACAGCTTACATTCCTTCCATACAACAAATATAGTTGACCTATTGCTTATAGTGTAAGAAAAACAGATCAAAACACAAAAACTTAACACTGAGCAATGAACCATGAAAATGAGGTCAAGTTCAAAAATTAAACCTGTGAGACTGACATGGACATCATAAAATATTTCCATACACCAAATATAGTTGACCTATTGCATATAGTATGAGAAAAATAGACCAAAACTCAAAAACTTAACTTTGACCACTGAACCATGAAAATAAGGTCAAGGTCAGATGACACCTGCCAGTTGGACATGTACACCTTACAATCCTTCCATATACCAAATATACTAGACCTATTGCTTATAATATAGTATCTGAGATATGGACTTGACCACCAAAACTTAACCTTGTTCACTGATCCATGAAATTAGGTTGAGGTCAAGTGAAAACTGTCTGACGGGCATAAGGACCTTGCAAGGTACGCACATATCAAATATAGTTATCCTATTACTCATAATAAGAGAGAAAATAACATTACAAAAAATCTTAACTTTTTTTTCAAGTAGTCACTGAACCATGAAAATGAGGTCAAGGACAATGGACATATGACAGACAGAAACTTCGTAACATAAGGCATCTATATACAAAGTATGAAGCATTCAGGTCTTCTACCTTCTAAAATATAAAGCTTTTAAGAAGTTAGTTAACGCTGCCGCGGGATCACTATCCCTATGTCGAGCTTTCTGCGACCAAAGTCGCAGGCTCGACAAATAACCAAACACAACACTAAACCTTAAGCTAGCATATAGCAATGATTTAAAACAGTAACCAAAAGAATGATTTTTGCTATGAGATTATAAAAATATCATATGCATAAAGTAAACCCCCAACAACAACAACAACAACAACAAAATGAACAAGATGAACTGTGAGTTACTGCACACTAATGATACCCCAGTTATAATTATTTAAGAGCAATGGATGTAAGAGCACAACGCACAATATCGCATGTTAATGTTAAGGTTGATACCAAATTTCCTTCAGAGCTGGGGAATAAAAAAATTGTTTAAACGAAAAAGTAAAGAAGCCTTGTCTATAATTGCTTACATCTACTTCATTTACACTGTGGTGGATAGTTGTCTCATTGGCAATCATAACACGTCTCCTTATTTACACTCTGGTGGATAGTTGTCTCAATCATAACACGTCTCCTTATTTACACTCTGGTGGATAGTTGTCTCAATCATAACACGTCTCCTTATTTACACTCTGGTGGATAGTTGTCTCAATCATAACACGTCTCCTTATTTACACTCTGGTGGATAGTTGTCTCAATCATAACACGTCTCCTTATTTACACTCTGGTGGATAGTTGTCTCAATCATAACACGTCTCCTTATTTACACTCTGGTGGATAGTTGTCTCAATCATAACACGTCTCCTTATTTACACTCTGGTGGATAGTTGTCTCAATCATAACACGTCTCCTTATTTACACTCTGGTGGATAGTTGTCTCAATCATAACACGTCTCCTTATTTACACTCTGGTGGATAGTTGTCTCAATCATAACACGTCTCCTTATTTACACTCTGGTGGATAGTTGTCTCAATCATAACACGTCTCCTTATTTACACTCTGGTGGATAGTTGTCTCAATCATAACACGTCTCCTTATTTACACTCTGGTGGATAGTTGTCTCAATCATAACACGTCTCCTTATTTCTATATCATACCACTCTGGTGGATAGTTGTCTCAATCATAACACATCTCCTTATTTCTATATCATACCACTCTGGTGGATAGTTGTCTCAATCATAACACGTCTCCTTATTTCTATATCATACCACTCTGGTGGATAGTTGTCTCAATCATAACACATCTCCTTATTTCTATATCATACCACTCTGGTGGATAGTTGTCTCAATCATAACACGTCTCCTTATTTCTATATCATACCACTCTGGTGGATAGTTGTCTCATTGGCAATCATAACACGTCTCTGCATTTTTCTATTAACTACATACCAAATTTGATCATAGACTGATGCAATGCCCAGCTCTAAAACAAACACAAGAATTTCCAATGTTTACACAAGAAACAAAACTTTTATGATTACAATCTATCCAACCATTCCTTTTATAACTTAAGTATAAAATGTAGCCAAAGTTCTAAGAATTTACACCTTTAGAAAGACTATCACACCTTCAAACCTTGCTTGACTGTTAAACTGTCTGAAATACACAAAAACTATTGTTTGATTGCTTTATATAATGTTTATAGGATGATGGAGACCAATACTGGAATTTTTAGAAGATTGTGAAATGATTGCATTTGATCGTTTATAAACCAATATTTCAAGTATAATTTGTTTCACAGAAAATTGACAATATGCAAGACACAATCAATAGTTCTGAAATATTTTATTCCCATTGATTTTATGGGAAAACTAATCTGACAATTCAATGCTTATGAAAAAGCCTGAACTTTATCCTCTTCCATTGACAGGAATGTGGTATGCTAAGAACATTTGACTGTATGGAATGTTGGGAATAAGATTATTTTGTAAAAAGCTTTCTGATGTAAACATAGTACTTATTGTAATGGTATATGTTTGTATAGAAGGAGGGTCAGAACAATTACATAAAATATAATAAAGATTATAAATACAGCATTGAGAATAACAAGCCTTGATGTAGATTTACTGTAACATTAAAAATTCATTTACATATACAATTCCTTTACATCTATAGTGGTAAAATACTGATTATTTAGTTTCATTATTCTGTTTCGAAAGTGTTGTTGCGTAATAATACTTCCAGATAGCTAAAACAAATTAAACATGAGGCTCATCACAGTTCATAGCGCTGATCACAGATGCTGTTAATTCAGTATTTAATGTGTGCAAATCTTTGACAACTTACAATAAAGATTAATCATTGTAATTCCTGTTACAGTTACATATTAGTATCAAACATACAAAATGTCTTTTGATTATTATGATTTTCATCCTGCCACAAGCATTACATGTTTTAATTTTACCATAAACCTTGGCTTTTCATACAATTCCTGTTGCAATAGCACCAGAAAGGTAGAAATGTTGATTCTTCCAAAACATTATAATTTAAAACTATTTCTAGCAAGCAAATGCACTGCTTTGCTATCATGATTTAGAAAAAACTTAACATGGAACATTCCAACCATTTAAAACTGTTGGCACTGATGTCACCCTATCTAGAGGACTTTTGGTATTTTTTGTCTTTGAGTCACTGTCTAATTGTGTAAGCCCCACATCTACTTTTAATAAACTGTTAACACAAAGACATGTCTTGGCTTTTTGTTATTTTGATAATGCAAATGTTGAAATTTAAATAGCAATACTTTACCATGTAAGTTATGCAAAATTTTCAAAGTCAATGAACCATGACTGAAGGTGCATGGCTAAACAATCTACAAGGAAATGAGATGTGTCTATGCTAATACAACTGCATATCAATTGACTTATCATAAGTTGTTCCCTTTAAACAAACCTACACACAAACATTAACTTGTAAACTATGTAAAAGTTTCAAAATCAATGAACCATGATGAGGCGGTGGGGCTATATAATCTCCATGGTAAAGAGACTTGCAAATGCCAATACATTCACATACCAAATATCATTGACTTAACATTAATGGGTTATCTTTAACTGATCTAATAACAAACTAATACATGTAAACTAAGCAAAAGTTTCAAAGTCAATAGACCATGACTGAGGGGGTGGGATCAAATAATCTCCATGGAAATGAGATATGCCAATGCTTATAAAACTGCATACCAAATATCATTGTCCTACCACTAGTGGTTCCCCACAAACTGACCTAATCACAAACTAATACATGTAAACTGAGAAAAAGTTTCAAAGTCAATAGACCATGACTGAGGGGGCAGGGCCGAATAATCTCCATGGAAATGAGATATGCCAATGCTTATAAAACTGCATACCAAATATTATTGTCCTACCACTAGTGGTTCCCCACAAACTGACCTAATAACAAACTAATACATGTAAACTAAGCAAAAGTTTCAAAGTCAATAGACCATGACTGAGGGGGTGGGATCAAATAATCTCCATGGAAACGAGATGTGCCAATGCTAATACAACTGCACACCAAATATCATTGACCTACCACTAGTGGTTCAACATAAACTAGACCTAATCACAAACTAATTCATTATTGGCGCCTTCGCCGCCGACTCTGGAAACAGCATTCCTATGTCTAGCTTTTTGACACTGTCTAGGCGACACAAAAATATGTCATGGGTATGCATGATAATATCCTTGGTTGGAAATATCCCTGGTTGGATAGTTGTCTCATTGGCAATCATGCTTCATCTTCTTTTTTTTCATAATGAATCTAAATAAACAATAACATAATAAAATAAAATACAATTCTACTTCCTGGTAAGGAACATACACAACCTTTATCTCAGCATTGAAGGTTTGAGATTATAGCTTCTTGCATGATGGCTTGTAGTCACTGGCAATACTGAATTAAATGAACCTTTATTGCATTAGCAACAACATTGCTGTAGCAAAATAGCAAGGTATATACATATATATGACAACTATTATATAACAGAATACAGAGAACAATCAAACTATGCAGAGATAACTTATCATAGCACATACACAATATAAATTAATAATCTGTGATCTTAATTTTCATGTCACCTTTAAATAGTTATATAGTTTCTTTGTTAAGCCTTTTGACCAAGCGTGTAACAGTTTTTTAAGCTTTCATACATTTGGCCATGAATAATTATATTTTGGCAAAAAGTTACATCTAAGTGTTCTTTATACAGGGCAAGTCAACACAAAATGATATTCATCTTCAATATTATTCATTATACAACATCTACAAAGAAAACTGTGTCTTGTAACATTGTCATACTGATCTGTTTCTAAATTTAATTTTAAACTTCCACATCATATTTGGCAAGTATTTTGATATTAAATAATACTGCAAATAATTCTTCATACAAAAATCTAATTTAAAACATTTATAGATAGACAGTTTTGTAAAAGCATTTTTAATAGCATACCAGTTTTGAAAATATTGAACCGTGATACAACATTTAATATAGTCAAATGATTAATAGTTACCACATCAACTCAAACTAATAGTTATTTTGATAAAAAATCAAACCTACTCATTTCTCTAATTTTGCAACAACAAAAACCAATTCAATTATGTATATGAAAATACATCCCATTTAATAATATAAAATAATCCATAACATTGCAATTAAGCATCTTATGGTGTCTTTTTACCATAGTTAACTCTCAGTATTCTAAACTAACAATCACTAAAGACTGCGGTAAAGAAAATGTCTTAATGATCACTAACTATTGACCATTGATCATTATATTTACCTCAAACAGCGGTTAAATCAATTTTGACAAGAGATTGCAATATACAACAAACAGGATCGTGCCATACATCTTGAAATATGTAGAAATTGTCTGTCTCTTTTGCGGAGGAAATATGTTTATATAAATTTCATGTCATGTGCAACCTGGCACTTTACCTATGTTTATTTTATTTTTTTTAAAACTATGTACATAAAAGGGATATTTTAGTTTATAATTAAAATGAAACAACAGTGGCAGTCCAAATTTTTAAAAGGGTGAAAGGAAGGGCAAAACAAAAGGCTCTCAAGAACCTGAATCACTCACCTGTATTTCAGAGGAGAAGATTTTTAAATGTTAGCAAACTTGATGAACAAATTGTGTAAAATTGTCTTTAAAAGGCAATAACTCCTTAAGGGGTCAATTGAAAATTTTGGTCACATTAACTTTTTTGTAGATCTTACTTTGCTGAACATTATTGCTGCTTACAGTTTATATATATCTAGTATAATAATATTCAAAATAATAACAAAAAACTGCAAAATTTTGTTAAAACTACCAATTCGGTGGCAGCAACCCAACAATGGGTTGTTCAAATCGTCTGAAAATTTTCATAGCTGATAGATCTTGACCAATTGAACAATTTTACCCCATGTCAGATTTGCTCTAAAAGCTTTAGTTTTTGTGATATAAGCCAAAAACTGCATTTGACCCCTATGTTCTGTTTTTAGCCATGGCGGCCATGTTTGTTGATGGATCAAAACTTTGGATACAATTTATAAACTATATACCCTAAGGAACATTAAGTTAAAGTTTGAAGGTATTTGGCCCAGCAGTTTCAGAGGAGAAGATTTTTTAAATAGTTTACGACGACAGACGACGAACGACGACGGACGCCAAGTGATGGTATAAGCTCACATGGGGCCCTTCTGGCCCCGGTGAGCTAAAAGAGGGGTGGAGGCAATTTAACTGGTAAAACTGCAATTATTTGTTTCAAAATTATAACGTGTAATGATAAAATTTCAATGAACCATATATATACTTCTTTATAAGCCCCCCTCTAACTTTTATCATATAGTATTTCATTTACATAAAAAAGATGACAGGAATCTCATATTTTTTACATAAATTGCTGATAAAACAAAATTACAAGTAGTGTGCTGTCACTCCTTAGGAATAGTCTGTATCTATACATTGCAATATACTCCAAATATATAAATTTGTACAAAATTCATATACTGGTAATGTTCAGATGTCATTTTCAGAAAGAGTGACAATACATGTTAGCAGGAACAAATTATAGATGATTAAGTTAAGAACTGGACATTTCAAGTGGCATGAAAAATGGTAGAAAATACAAAGGTCTATAAAAAATAAAAAAAATAACGAAAAACAGACAACTCCACATATAAGAGCTCACAACCAGATCAAAACAAAAACCATGGGTGAGCTCTGATACTCAAGAAGGGTATTTAACAGTTCCTGCTCCGTCAGTGATACAGTTCTGTATGTTGCTTATGACAAATATTAACAGCTGATAAGCCACATTGTGTGATAAGACATAAACAAAGGAAAAGTGGATTTGATTGTTTTCTATGACAAATTGAACGATATCTATGGTCATCTGTGATACAAATATTCTGTTATAGTTAACCAAGTCATGAAGCACACAAGAACTTTTATCATGAAAATAACTTCCCTTTTTATCAGTTCTTAACATATTAATTAATTGAAGAGGCTATTTAACCATGTACAAATGGAATTTTGTGCAAAATATTGTAATAATCTTTCATAAATGAAATGAACATTTATAAAAACACAATGTGGCATATATTTTGACTCACAGAATAATAATAGAATAAAAACATGCACGTTAATACAAAATGTGATATCTATATCCTGACCTGTCATGTCCTTTCAAGCATTGGATTTATTTAAATTTTCCATTTTAGCAGTCCTTTAATTCTTTGATACGGTTCTACTATAAATTATTTAAGATCAATAAAAGTATAAACTTTTTTTTTCTTTTTTCCTACAAAACTGAAATAATAAATGTAGTTACCCTCAAGTTGTATATCTAATCCTGTATCTTTCTTTTCTCCTTTTAATCCTTCTCTTATTTGTATGTAAATGCTTCTTTTTCTCTCAGGTAACCTTTAGTTCAAACTGAAAATCCAATGGCTTTAATGAAATTTATGTCAATAAACCAATCACAACTACAACAAGAAAATGTTATTATCAATTAACATCTTTTAATCAATTTCATCTTAGTTTAAGAAACATTATGCAACTTTTCTATGCTAAAGTCAATATCGTTACTCAATATGGTCAATATAACTTTTAATTAAAAGATTGTCCCATGTGCATGGGCCCCATAATTGAATTGATTTTGTGAATAAAATGCAATTAGTCCAAATTAACAAGGTACCTTCGTTCAATAACCTATCATAGTATTTCCCTACGTTTTTCAACACAAGTCCACACTTTATCTGACAGATATACCCCTATTCAACATTCAGTATTAAGTTCTTAACATCAATAGCTGATTTGAAAAGAATTGCTGATGTGGGCCTATAGATTTTATAGAAAAACAATAATTGTTTAATATTTTAAACTGTAGCAACTTGATGGGTGTTTGAACTGAATCAATTGAACAGATGAGGGTTCTATTCAATTTCATTTATAATTGTAACAGTATTATCTAACTGCATGCATGCTTATTATATGAGGGACCTTACAGGGTATTTGTTTATTGTATGAGGGATCTTACTTACAGGGTATTTGTTTATTATAAGAGGTACCTTACATTGTATTTGTTTATTATATGAGGGACCTTACAGGGTATTTGTTTATTGTACGAGGGATCTTACAGGGTATTTGTTTATTATATGAGGGATCTTACATTGTATTTGTTTATTATATGAAGAATCATACTGGATATTTGATTGTTATATGAGGGATCATACCTAGGGTATTTGTTTATTATATGAGAGATCATGTAGGCTTTTTTGCTATAAATAAATAAACTGTAGAGGGATCATGTAGGCTAATTTTGCTATAAATAATAAACTGTAGAGGGATCATGTAGGCTAATTTTGCTATAAATAATAAACTGTTAACTAGGAGATCTGTTGCACCAGTGTTACCTAATCACAAACTTAAACAATGGTTGATGCCACCAACACAGACATTGGAAATAGCAGCCCTATGTCTCACATAATTGCAGGCATGAGGAAAAAATATGTATTCATTAATTACCATCTGATTTCTAGCGCCAATGTTTAACACATACCGTGGATTCATTATTATTTGTGGATTTCATTTGTATAGGTTAACCACGAATTGGAAGTGTTCAAAAAAGTATAAATTCACATTTGTATGCAAACTTTGGCAAAATCTAGAAATCAAGTTTTCACTAAAGTAATTGTTTCTCAATCCCTGAAAATTGATACCACAGAAAAATAAACAAAATCCACAGTTATCTGTTTATTAACTATATTCTATGGATATTAATGAAAACTAGTACAGCAGCTTTTTCAAATATGAATCTTTCATACATAGAATAGAAGCATCTGGTTTTTATAATCTTGACTAGAAAGGATAGGATTTAATTTCAAAATAACCATTTTTTTTTAGATTTGAGTCAAAAAGTCTCTGCATGTCAGAAGAAAAAAAGAGAGGCGAAGGATAAATTGCATTAAAGATCAAACAGCTTTTCACTTTGCCTCATAATCTCATTAAGAAATAAATGAGGAATGTGTCCATGGGACACAGATGATGCCCCCACTTGCATATAACATTATAAAGGGACTTAACTCAAGAACTGTATAATTGACGTTACCCAAATTCGTACTTGATCTGAGTTTTTGTGGTAATAAGCATTGTGTATAAGATTCATAACATTTGGTTGAGGCAAACTTAAGTTAGAGAACGGAAACGAAAACTTCAGCAATTTTTTCCATTTCTAAAGAGGAATAACTCTAGAACGGTAAAAACGACGCCACCAAAATTCAAACTTGATCTGTGCTTTGTGGTAATAAGCATTGTGTATAAGATTCATAACATTTGGTTGAGGCAAACTTAAGTTAGAGAACGGAAACGAAAAATTCAGCAATTTTTCCATTCCATTTGTAAAGGGGCATAACTCTCGAAAGGTAAAAGTGACGCCACCCAAATTCAAACTTGATCTGTGTTTTGTGGTAATAAGCATTGTGTATAAGTTTCATAACATTTGGTTGAGGCAAACGGAAACCAATTTCAGGACGTACGGACGGACGTACAGACGGACAAGGGTAAAACTTAATGCCCCCTCCGCTATGGCGGGGCATAAAAATTCACATACCTAATTTAAATGGGCATTTTAAAAGTCAGAATGCGAATATATATGTTCAAACTCTTTTAGGTCATTTTTAGTAACAACAAACAAAAGAACTATGTCAATTGGACCTGCTTTGATACGATAACTGCACTTGAATTTTTACTAGATAACATTTTTGTTCGCAATGGAGATTCCGTATGTTGTCCAGTTATTGGAATTTCAATGGGGACTAATTGTGCACCACTTATTACGGACCTGTTTCTGTATTGTTACAAGGTACAATTTATGACTAAAATCAGAAAAGACCCTTCAAAATAACATCTGATACAAAAAATTAATAATACTTTTAGATATTTGGATGATATATTGGCTCTCAATAATGAGGACTTCAGTATGTACACTAAAGGGATTTATCCTGCTAAACTGACTTTGAATAAAGCTAATACTAACAATGAACACTGCCCTTTCCTGGATCTTGATATCTATATTTTTAATGGAAAGCTTAATACTAAAATTTATGATAAAGGAGATGATTTTGCATTTCCTATTGTTAATTATCCAACCTTCCCTTGGCACCATCCTATATTGTTTATATATCCCAACTTTTTTTCTATTCGCTCGTGTATGTAACAACATATTTGATTATATCGAAAGAAATCTCTGTATTACTGAAAAATTATTACACCAGGGTTTTCGATATCACAAACTTGTCAAACCATTTACTAAATTTTATGATCGGTACAAGGACATCATTCGTAAATATAAATCAACATGCAGACATCTACGTTCAGGTATTTCACATCCCATCTTTTATGGTAATATTCTATACAAAGCACAAAAATGTAATCATTCACCCCAAAAGCTAACCAAACCTTTAAACAGACTTATTCAGAAGGAATATAGTTACGATACTGTTGTCAAGTCATTAAAGATGGCATTTTTTGGAATTAATTTTAATTCACTCATAGGGTCTTTGCATCAGAAATAACCACATAAATTTTATTCTAAATCCAGTTGTTGGCATGATACAGGTTATGTTCTCCTCATATATTTTATGATGTATGATACTAAACCCCTAATGGTTGGGATTGTGCTTGATTTTCATATGATGAAGACATAATCTTTCAGTCAGTTTAACTGAGGTCTGGAGCTGGCATGTCAGTTACTGCTAGTAGTCCTTTGTTAATTTATATTGATTATTGTCATTTTGCTTAGTTTTTTCATTGCACTTGGAATTCTTTTGAAGTGAATTTTACTGTATGTATTGCTTCACGTATTGCTGTGTGTTTGTTTATTCCACATTGGCTAGAGGTATAGGGGGAGGGTTGAGATCTCACAAAACATGTTTAACCCCACTGCATTTTTGCGCCTGTCCCAAGTCAGGAACCTTTGGCCTTTGTTAGTCCTGTATGTTTTTTTAATTTTGTTTCGGAGTTTAGTGTGACGTCCATTTTCGCTGAGCTAGTATACATTATTGTTTAGGGGCCAGCTGAAGCCCACCTCAGGGATTTTCTCGCTGTGTTGAAGACCCATTGGTGGCCTTGGGCTGTTTTCTGCTCTTTGGGCGGGTTGTTGTCTCTTTGACGCATTCCCTGTTTACATTCTCAATTCTATGTTGCTTATGCACATATATTTAGATTGCACAACATCTTTGTGATATTAAAGATATATGACATTGTTTTACTGATCTTCTAAAAGCAGCAAATTATCTTGTCCTATCTAGTATTTTACAGATACCATTTTCGCATACAACATCAAAGCACAGTTAAATTTTATCTTTTACTCTAAGTTTAAAAATACCGCTGAGAGTTCAATATCTTATTTTTTATCAACATTGCTTGGAGATTATTTGTTACACTTTCAGGTTGAGACTAGACTTGCTTCCATGGTCTATTATTGATTGAAAAATGTTGACAATAGAAACAACTTAATTCTCATGTCAAGGAAATAAGTTGCAATAACTACAACTACAGGTGCTACGTTTTAAATGTCATTGTTGAATGAACCATTAAACTTTATAATTTAGATTTTTCAATCCTCCAATTTCATCTTTCTTGAAACTTGAAATTTGATTATAACATAGAAGTGTGAGGTAAATAGAAAATGATATTTGTATCTATGATACTTTAATCATCATTTGTAAATTATAGAAAGTGACATTCCTAGTATAAAACTTATAATACTACAGCAATTAACATGAAACTATTATACATAAGATTAAGAAACTGATAGAAAATGAAACAAAAAATATATGGCAAAATCACATTATTTCGGTCTTTTGAGATTTCCTCCTCAAGATGATTTTTTTTCCTTCTCCAGTATTTCATTTATTCTATACATGTAATTTTGAAAAGCAAAATCAAATTTTCAATCCCCAGTCAGTTTAAAACTGCAAGCTTTAAAGTGTTGAAACTTCACTTAATATTTGACTTAAGAGGGACAATAATCTGTAAGAAAATGAAAAAGTACGAGGTATTTGGGACAGAATTTTGCACAGATTTTACTGGGTTTTGTTGTAAAAGATAACAAAAATTTACATTGAAGGGCAATAACTCCTATAAGAAGTCAAAAATTGTTAAAATTGACTATAAATGGCAATAACTCCTTAAGGGGTCAATTGATAATTTTTGTCATGTTGACTAATTTGTAGATCTTACTTTGTTGAACATTATTGCTGTTTACAGTTTATCTCTATCTATAATAATATTCAAGATAATAACCAAAAACTGCAAAATTTACTAAAATTACCAATTCAGGGGCAGCAACCCAACAACAAGTTGTCTGATTTGTCTGAAAGTTTCAGGGCAGATAGATCTAAACCTGATGAACATTTATATACCATGTCAGATTTGCTCTAAATGCTTTAGTTTCAGAGATATAAGCCAAAAACTGCATTTTACCATCTATGTTTTATTTTTAGCCATGTCGGCCATGTTGGTTGGCAGGCGGGGTCATCAGACACATTTTTTGATCTAAATACCCTAATGATGATTGTTGCCAAGTTTGGTTAAATTTGTCTAAGATTACAAAAATTTACGAAAACTGTTAACAAGAGGCTCTCAAGAGCCTGAATCGCTCACCTGTTATTTTTTTTTGCTTAAATCTTTCATCAATGATTATTTTTGCTTTTTACCCATAATTTCCATTTTAGCCATTATAAGTGTCTATGTTTCTTGACGTACAAGGAAATGAAATACAAAATTTATACTAGATTCATTTGAGAAGATTTTAAAGTTAAAAACATAAAACAACTTGTGTAAAATTGTCCTTAAAGGGCAATAACTCCTTAAGGAGTCAATTGACAATTTGGTCATATTGAACTTTTTGTAGATCTTACTTTGCTGAACATTTTTGCTGTTTACAGTTTATCTTTATCTTCAATAATATTCAAGATAATAACCAATAAAATGCTCCAGGGCGCAGCTTGAAACGACCGCAGAGGTCGAACCCTGAATAGTTGGGGCAAGTATGGACACAACATTCAAGCTTGATACAGCTCTGAATTTGGATTGTGATTAAATATTTGACACAGCATAGGTTTCTGACACAGAATGAATGTGGTCTAAGAACTTAAAAATTTTAAATTGGACATTCACCTATTATGGTCCAATATCCAAAATCTAAATACATGGTTAGATTCAGCATATCAAAGAACCCCAAGAGTTCAATTTTGATGAAATCAAACAAAGTTTAATTTTGGACCCTTTTGACCTCAATGTGGACAAAGTTGATAACGGGCCCAAAAATCAAAAATCTAAATACATGGTTAGATTCAGCATATCAAAGAACCCAATATATTCAATTTTGTTGAAATCAAACAAAGTTTAATTTTGGACCCTGATTTGGACCAACTTGAAAACTGGGCCCATAATCAAAAATCTAAATACATGTTTAGATTCAGCATATCAAAGAACCCTATGAATTCAATTTTGTTAAAATCAAACTAAGTTTAATTTTGGACCCTTTGGACCTTAATGTAGACCAATTTGAAAATGGGACCAAAAATTAAGAATCTAAATACACGGTTAGATTCGGCATATCAAAGAACCCCAATAATTCAATTTTGATGAAATCAAACAAAGTTTAATTTTGGACCCTTTTGACCTCAATGTGGAAAAAATTGATAACGGGCCCAAAATCAAAAATCTAAATACATGGTTAGATTCAGCATATCAAAGAACCCCATATATTCAATTTTGTTGAAATCAAACAAAGTTTAATTTTGGACCCGATTTGGACCAACTTGAAAACTGGGTCCATAATAAAAATCTAAATACATGTTTAGATTCAGCATATCAAAGAACCCTTAGAATTCAATTTTTGTTAAAATCAAACTAAGTTTAATTTTGGACCCTTTGGACCTTAATGTAGACCAATTTGAAAACGGGACCAAAAATTAAGAATCTAAATACACGGTTAGATTCGGCATATCAAAGAACCCCAATAATTCAATTTTTGATGAAATCAAACAAAGTTTAATTTTGGACCCTTTGGACCTCAATGTGGACCAATTTAAAAACGGGGCCCAAAATCCAAAAACTTAATACACAATTAGATTCAGCATATTAAAGAATCCCAAGAGTTCAAGAATAAAACCCCATTGAAATTGGTCAAGAAATAAGTAATTTATACAAAGTATCTTCTTTTGCACAATACTGTGCAATTGAATATTTCTTGCAATTGCGCAATACTGTGCAATTGAATATTTCTTGCTATTGCTAATACTGTACAATTGACAATTTCTTGCTATTGCGCAATATTGTGCTATTGGATATTTCTTGCTATTGCACAATACTGTGCAATTGAAGATTTCTTGCTATTGCGCAATACTGTGCAATTGAAAATTTCTTGCTATTGCACAATACTTATTATATAATAATTTACACATCCTGTTAGGTGTGTATCTCCTGCCATATCATTATTATTTGCTTTTAAATATAAATCAGAAATAACCAACTTAAAATGGAAAATTTTAAAGAAAAAAAGGAAAAAAAGAACCCCCCAAATTTTTGAACCCCTTATGATTCATCACCCCAAACTCAATCCCAGCCTTCCCTTTGAGGTATGGTACCTTGCAGTACAATTTCAGAGATCCATACACTTGAACACAAGTTATTGTCTGGAAACTAGAAAATGCTTATTTCTGGCCCCTTTGGCCCCTAATTCCTAAACGTTTCAGGCAATTACCCCAAACTCAATTCCAGCTTTCCTTGGTGATATGGAACCTTGTAGTACAATTTCAGAAAGATCCATACACTTACACACAAGTTATTGTCATGAAACTAGAAAAATGCTTGTTTTTTGCCCCTTTTTTGGCCCCTAATTCCTAAACGTTTCAGGCAATTACCCCCAAACTCAATTCCAGCTTTCCCTTTGTGATATGGAACCTTGTAGTACAATTTCAGAAAGATCCATACACTTACACACAAGTTATTGTCATGAAACTAGAAAAATGCTTGTTTTTGCCCCTTTTTTGGCCCCTAATTCCTAAAACTTGGAGGCAATTACCCTCAAAATCAATCCCAGCATTCCCTGTGTGATATGGAACCTTGTGGTACACTGTCAGAGAAATCCATACACTAACACACAAGTTATGTCTGGAAGTTACAAAAATGCTTATTTTGGCCCCTAATTCCTTAACTGTTGGTACCATAACCCCAAAATCAATCCCAACCTTCCTTTTGTGATATTGAACCTTATGGTAAAATTTCATAGAGTTCCATTCACTTAAACTAAAGTTAGAGTGCGAAAACCAATGCGTCTTCGGACGACGACGCCGGACGACGACGACGACGCCAACGTCATACCAATATACGACCACAAAAATTTTTTGCGGTCGTATAAAAACTGCAAAATTTCCTTAAAACAACCAATTTAGTGGCAGCAACCCAACAATGGGTTGTTCGGTGTGTCTGAAAATTTGAGGGCTGATAGATCTTGACCTTTTGAACATTTTTACCCCATGTCAGATTTGCTCTAAATGCTTTAGTTTCTGAGATATAAGCCAAACACTGCATTTCAACCCTATGTTCTATTTTTAGCCATGGCGGCCATGTTTGTTGATGGATCAAAATTTCGGATAAAATTCATAAACTAGATTCCTAAAGGAACATTCATTCTAAGTTAAGAAGTATTAGGCACAATAGTTTCAGAAGAGAAGATTTTTAAATGTTAGCAAACTTGATGAACACATTGCGTAAAATTGTCTTTAAAGGGCAATAACTCCTTAAGGGGTCAATTGACAAATTTGGTCATTTAACTTTTCTGTAGATCTTACTTTGCTGAACATTATTGCTGTTTATATTTTAGTTTATATATATCTATAATAATATTCAAGATAATAACAAAAAACTGCAAAATTTCCTCAAAACTACCAATTTAGTGGCAGCAACCCAACAATGGGTTGTTCGATTTGTCTGACAATTTCAGGGCTGATAGATCTTGACCAATTGAACAATTTAATCATGTCAGATTTGCTCTAAAAGCTTTAGTTTTGGAGATATAAGCCAAAAACTGCATTTGACCCCTATGTTCTATTTTTAGCCATGGCGGCCATGTTTGTTGATGGATTTAAACTTCGGATATAATTTATAAACTAGATATCCTAAGGAACATTTAGATGAAGTTTGAAGGTTTTTGGCCCAGTAGTTTCAGAGGAGAAGATTTTTAAATGTTAGCAAACTTGATGAACAAATTGTGTAAAATTGTCTTTAAAGGGCAATAACTCCTTAAAGGGTCAATTGACAATTTTGGTCATATACACTTTTTTGTAGATCTTACTTTGCTGAACATTATTGCTGTTTACAGTTTAAATATATCTATAATAATATTCAAGATAATAACAAAAAACTGCAAAATTTCCTTAAAACTACCAATTTAGTGGCAGCAACCCAACAATGAGTTGTTCGATTCGTCTGAAAATTTCAGGGCTGATAGATCTTAACCAATTGAACAATTTTTCTCCGTGTCAGATTTGCTCTAAAAGCTTTAGTTTTTGAGATATAAGCAAAAAACTGCATTTGACCCCTATGTTCTATTTTTAGCCATGGCGGCCATGTTTGTTGATGGATCAAAACTTCGGATACAATTTATTAACTAGATACCCTAAGGAACATTTAGTTAAAGATTGAATGTATTTGGCCCAGTAGTTTTAGAGGAGAAGATTTTTGAAATAGTTTAAGACGACAGACGACGACGACAGACGACGACGGACGCCAAGTGATGGCATAAGCTCACATGGGGCCCTTCGGACCCTGGTGAGCTAAAAATTGACCATAAAGGACAATAACTCAATTGACAATTTTGGTCATGTTTACTTATTTGTAGATCTTACTTTGCTAAGCATTATTGTTGTTTAAACTAAATACCCCAATGATGGAGCATTCAGACATAAGTCTAACTGCATATATCAAGAAAGATTCAGAAAGATGAGCACCCTTGACTTGAAAAGCCAATTTGCAAAACCTGCTTTAGGTCACTCAAGCAGAGTTGGCTTTTTAAAGATTTTTCTTTCAGACAGTATATACGTCAAATCATACATTGTACCTTCTTTGGACCTTGAAA